>CM041629.1:41524759-41629320 GCA_023333625.1 Bothriochloa decipiens
TTTGCGAGCCTCGCTTAAAGAAAAGCGGGGCATCGCTGCGCTCTAGCACCAAGCAACAAATGCGAGCCTCGCTTAAAGAAAAGCAGGGCATCGCTGCGCTCCACCTTCGACTAATTCATGAGCCTCACTTAAAGAAAAGCGGGGCGTCGCTGTGCTCTAGCTCCGACTAAAAAACACAAGCCTCGCTTAAAGAAAAGCGGGGCGTCGCTGCGCTCTACTTTGACTAATTCGTGAGCCACGCTTAAAGAAAAGCAGGGTGTCGCTGCCCTCTAGCTCCAACTAACAAACGCGAGTCTCGCTTAAGGAAAAGTGGGGCATCGCCGTGCTCTAGCTCCGACTAACAAACGCGAGCCTCGATAAAAAAAAGCGGCATGTCGCTGTGCTTTACCTTTGACTGACTCGCGACCCTCGCTTAATGAAAAATGGGGCGTCGCTGTTCATTTCCTTCGATCAACTCACGACCCTGGCTGTGATGAAAAATGGGGCGTCACCATGCCCAGCCTAAAACAAAACCCCCGAACGAAAATCACCCTCGATTTTTTACACAGAACCAAAACTAATAACGCAGAAAAGTATCTCAAGCATTTACAACTTCAAAAACACAACACACCCCACCAGTTTACATCCACACACCCTTCAAAATGGTTTCATAAAACCCCCACCAACCTTCTGGCGCGAACACGGGTGGGCAACATCAATCGCCTCTATCCACACCTTCTCCTCGAGGATGGCGTCCACCAGCTCTTTGACGACTAGCTCCACGAACTCCTCCACCTCACTCACTAGAACCTCACGAATAGCTGGAGGTACCTGCTCAGAATCATCATCATTATCAATCACAATGGTAGACCCCCACCAGCCCTGCCAGCTTTTGCGCACCAAGGGAAGATCTCCCTACAGCACCCTCGCGTGAAAGCTTCGCCACAAATCCCATGACTCCAGCTCCACAGGCTCTGGCTTCGAAACTTTCAACCAACCACCCTCCTCCACAATGGAGGTACCCTCACCAAAGAGATAGTCCATCGCCATCTCATCATCAATGTCGCTATCATACGCAACCTCACCACGGGTGGAGCCAAATAGATAACGCATGCTCTGCCTGTCGATCAAATCCGCCATTTTTCAAAAATCCCTCGCCACTCGATTAGACTGATCATACCTCCACAGCTTCCACCACCAAAAATCATCAAAATCCATCACCCCACACAAAAAAGTCCTGCCAATTCATCATCAGCAGGACCATATTAAGCACTTCGTGCGCAGGCTCCAGATCAACCTGTGTAGCGAAGGCATACAGTCAGTCGCCATAAAAAAAACCCCGCCCGCTAGAAAATAATAAAAAGCATCGCACAAGCAATAGAAATGAGAATGGGCTCCGCTAAGAATCAAAGATTGCGTATCACAATTTAAAATGTTCACAGCATCCCACTATTTAATTCGTCCAAACCACCGCAAAAGAAGTCTAGTCGTTCCAACCTCCGCCGTGCGAAGCGCCCAAACACAACCAAACATATCACTCAAGCGTCCACAGTTGCACCACCGTCGCTGGTATGAACCTGCTCTTCGGTCTCGGCGGAGCCATCATTCACACCTCCGGCGTCCGCGGCAGCAGGAGCTTCTGGCGCGTTCGCGGCAGTAGGAGCCTTGGGCGTGTCTGCCCCAATGGAGCTGGGAATCGACCCTCCATCGTCAGTCATCGCCGTCGCCGTTGTTGTCGCGTTGGTCCCATCTTCCACAGGCGCAAAATCCTCCACCGCACCAGCACCCATACGGCCTGCATCAAGAAAAACAAACCCTTGTCAGACTCCAACACATAACCCTAAACAAAACTCAAAGGTCAAACCTCCGTAGCACCTACCCTCTCAGTCGCCGCAGCCGCCTCCTCATAAGCCAACACCAAGACACCCTCATACATAAACTTTGACAAGACGCAGAGGGCGGTGTTACCACACACAGCGTCGTTCTTCAAAGCCCGAACCTCATCCACTGATGGGTACACAAAGTCATCAGCCGAGAGCTTCTTCAGGTGCTTGCAATGAAGCTTCTTCAGGGCGCTCGCAGTCGCCAAACCCCCACAGAAGGCCCCATACTCTGTCAAGCCATCAAAAACCTAGGGCGGCAAACTAAGCTCCGCCTGTAGCTACCCCCGATAGTTGTCAACGGAAGGCTCCACAAGCAATTCATGGTGGGTTCACCGCCGGCGTTCACCAACACATCATCAAGCCTAGTCTTTACCTCCGCTATCTGGGACGCCAGCAAAGTAATCAGCTCAGCCTCTCGGCTTTCTGCACCCTCCGCCCTAGTCTTCATCTCAGCCTGACGACCCTCAGCGCGCTCCACTTTCTTCTTAGCCTCCCTCAGCTCCTCTTCCAGACGCCTTACCTTCGTCGATAAGTCCACGTTATGGTTAACAGTATCCTGCATGTCATTGTTTGCCTTCTCCATGTTCTCTCGAAGCTTCACAACATCCAACTTACAACTGGTGAGCTCTGCCTCAAGATCTTGGTTCTTTCGCGCAAATTCACGATTTTGCGCCGTAAGCTTCGACAGCTTCCTGCGGAACTCCTCCTCCTGGGCCTTGCCCTGACGACGGGCGATGCGCGACAACAGAAGGGCTTCGACCAGTTTCACCTCCGTATCCAACATGTTGTCCCTCAAGCGCTGGTTGTCTAGAAACACGTCCACCTCAGGCAAACTGATTTGCTCAACCACGGGCACCAGGAACCTCCGCTCCGCTTCATTGCCAGTTAATTGATAGCTCCCCAAATCTGCACTGGTATACAAGTGCGCCTTCAGGTCCGTCACACCAGCGCGCTGAGCGTAGTACGGCAGCGAACTCGGCGCCACCTCACCGAACGGATGCTTGTCACCCATCTCCCTAGCAGAACCGAAGTTCCTTCCCATTAGCCCAAATGTTAATACCTTCGTACTCCAACGAGTCTGCTCGGCCAGGGTTCCTTTGCTCCGACGTCGACACCCCCAACCGCGAGGCCATAGCAGAAGTCTCCGCCGCTCGAGGCATCACAACGACCTCTTGGGAAGAAACCTCCAGATGAACATTTGTCGCCGCCCGATCTCTGGATGGAGATAAGCTCCCAGATGAGCCCTCCCTAGATTCCTCCTCCACGTCGCTCGAGGGGAGGGGCACCAACTCCACCGGCACCCCGCTCGCCGTCCGAAGCAGAGCCGCGCGACCGCCTCCGACTGCACGACCTCCGCTGCGCCCACCTCTCACTGGCAGCGGAGGTCGTGAAGCCTTAGGCACCATGGCCAAGGCCTGCCCCACAGGCACCGCCAAAGACACCGCCGCGGCCAGGCTCAACATAGCAGTGGCTGCCCGAGCGCTGAGATCTACATCCCCGCCACCGTTGCTTGAGGTCTTGCAATGCTTGGTGGCCACCGGCTTTGAGCGACTGCCTCGACCTCCGTGGCCCACGCCATCACTAGCTGACACCTCCTCCGATGCCACCTCCACCGACTCCCGTTTCCTCTTCCCCCTCCCTATCAACCGCATACTCCCCATAGCTAATTCCAAGAAGATCATACACCCGGTTCACTCGGGTCACGTTTGAAAGCCTCAAACGAATCTTGTCTAACTCTGCATCATCTAGTTTTCCCACCAGCTCATTAACCTCTGCAACGATAATAGCATGAACTTTCTTCAACCCATCCGCTTCGGCAGGCGCGGCACCCAACATCTCTGCCCAGGCAGTGCGAACATCCACATTCAGCGCCATGAGCCTCGGGCACCCCCGATCAATGTACGGTGTGTCGCCCACCTTTTCTAGACCTTCCCAGGTCTGGCCAGTTGACAAAGGCATGAATCTCGCACAATGATACTCCTCAAACAAGTCCCGGGCCGCCATGCACCCAGCAGGACGCGCATCGCATCCTCGCAATGATGAGACTCGGTGTCCTCCACCGCCCTTATAGTGACCTCCTTCTGGTCCTTCAGTGGGGCCAATCCACCTACCAAACCTTTACCCTCGTCCAACTGGTAATAGAACCACCGATTATGCCAGCCACTAGTCCACTTGTTTTTCTGCGCCACCACCGGAACCGTCGCGGAGGTCCGTCAGCAGAAAGTGTACACACCAAACTGCCCTTCCTCCACCACTTCACCACCATCTGTCTTCACTTTCTCAGTGCACTTTTGAGTGTGCAAGTGATGCAGCTTGATGAAACCTTCGACCGTCGGCTCCACCCCTTACAAGCGGCAGCCCCAGACAAAGGCACAAAGCTTCGAAAAACTATTCGGCGTCAGCTGATGAAACTAGACATCGAACCTTCGCAGCGCTCTGATCACCAATGGAAGCTGAGAAAACCAAAGCCCCTCCTCGAAAAAACCCTCAAACACCACCACCTCATCATCATGAGGATCTGGCGTTGCTTCATCATCGCTGGGCCGCGCACGGCTCCGCTCCAACCAACCGCGGTTAGCGAAGGTATCTAGATCCGCGTCCTTCACTCCACTGACTCTGAACTCGTACACTGGCACAGTGCTAACCAGACCCATCGCAGTCGCCTTAACCATCGCCCTCAACCTTCGCTCCCAACCACCGCCGAACCTCGCCACAACACTTAGGAAACCTTCGCACTCAAGAGAATTAGGGCAAAAAGCTCTCCCAGGTCAAACGCAATAGGACGATAAAAAATTCGCTTTCACTCACCCCTCCTATTTATAAGCCAGGACCGTTCACCGTGGTAACTGCCCGACGCGGATCTCGAGGATATCCCGATCAACGGCACATCACAAACCACGCAAACCCTAGCAGTCTCATCAACAAACAGCGACCAAGGCCACCTCGGGCCCAACTAACAGTTCCATCCCTGACAGGCCCAACTCTCACGGGCCGCGAGAAACACCGGGGCGTCGCTACCGGAGGCCGGCCTCGCGCGATGCGCTCATTGGCCGAGCACCCTTTCCTATTTCAAAGGCGTTGCCCCGACCCTGCTAGCTGGGCCAAACCATCGAGGGGCTGCTATTGGGGGCAACCTCCGTCAGGAGACCCCATGCAGCTCCGCGGCCCATCAAAGGGCCAAGACCATCAACCCAACAAATGGCGGAGGTAAGGACCTTCGCCGATTAGGTATCCCCGTGTCGGAGATGCGGCGCGGTCCTCAGCAAACTCCGACGCCGAAGGTCTTGGCGGCGGCCCAACGAGCACTGCCAAGAGCTCCATCCGAGTCCGTATTTTGTAGGTACTGGAGCTCCGGGGAGAACCTCCGACAGATTCGGCATAATGCTCCTCGCGGCCTCAACGTGGCGCCTCAAGCGACCTCCACGCAGCAGGCCAAGTGGCGTCCACGTGGCAGCACAAGTTGCCCACGTGTGGGACGCCTGGAAGCTGACACGTGGCGCCCGGGGAGAGCTAGGACGTAGTTAGGAAGGTTGGCCTAAGTACCAAAATAGCCTTGTTAGAGGCCCATGGGCAATGTAATGTAGAAAGAAACCCTAGGGTAATAAGCCCTTGACCCTTGGTATGCCCTATGAATACCAGGGAAAATGCACTGTGTAAAGAGAGAGCACTGTTCCAGTTCCAGTGCCAGTTAATGCAAATTTTCTAGTGGGCCTCACGGTCCTTTGTCCCCACTCTTGCATAGTGTCACCTTTCCTGTGTGGTAAGGCCCTCTCCCTCCCTCCTCCGGTCTCCCGGCGAAGGTAGGGAGGCAAGAGTATACACCAACAGCAAGCACAAGATTCATCATCAAGACATGGGAATAAGAATAATGAGCATTGATGACAATTGAGATATAAGCCAAATCTACCAATCTTGATCGGGCAATGATGTTGTTGCATTAAAATAAACAATGTAAAATAAACAACATCGGTAACTTAATGAATCTACTAGGTTGTCAAGCCTAATAGAGCCGATAACTAGCCATGTCAACGCATACAATAGGAGGTCGAACCAGCCCTATCAAATGAGAACATGAGCTGCTAGGCATGTCGATGAATAGATAAGAGGTCGAACCAGCCAAATCAATCATAAACACAAGCCCTTTGGCCATATCGGTGTATAAATAGAGGTCAAACCGGCCCTATCTAACACAAATACAAGCCATGACGGTACTTACAGCAAACCAGAGGTCGAACGCCCCGATGCAGCCTAGCTTGATGAAGAAACTCGCCGAGATCCTAAAACTAAGGGTTTTGGTGGCCGGAGCCAAAAAGATTGTATTGATTGTCGAGAGAGTTTACAAGATGTTGGGGCTTACATATTTGGACTTTGACCAAGTCCTAACCTGATACGACTTGCAAAATAAGGAAGTAAACTAGAAAACTACTAAAACTAGATAACTTGGGCCCTACTATTCCATCCTGTAGAGTCTCGTGTCGTCAATGCGCTGTCTTCTGTCCAGTCGGATCGGAGTCGACGTGGCTTATGATTTCTCTAGATAGCTGATTCTTGGTTAGCCGATTGCCTCTGACTTAGCCAATTTCCCTAATATTCAGCTGCTATTAGCATTTAGCAGATTTCAACAGTGTCTTCCTTGAGAAGTTCCATCTTTATGTCCGTCAGTCCAAATTTTGGTGCAAACACCATGTCCCTTGTCTCACCATCCGACTCCCACGCGCAAACACAATTTTACTAGTTGGTAGTTTTCGCGACACCGACAGTGAGGGAAAAAAGAAAAAAACTGTCATGTGGGTCCCATATAATATAGAGTAGATATATAGAGTATGAATGAGTGCCGGAGAAAGTGGTATAGAGAAAAAAGTCTTTCTGACTAGGACAGAATATTCCTTTTAAAGGATGAATATATAGGTCAAAGAGTGTGGATAGTCTGAATACACAGTGAAACGTTACGTATTTGAAGGATAAAAATATATTTTTGTATAGAAAATATTTTTTCGAGGGGTATAGCAAATATTCATTCATTATACTAAAGTTTGCCGGGCTCTGATGTTTACTGAAGTTCGCTCGGGCTCTGATGTTTGGCTGGGTCCGCTAATGGGGTCTTCTAAGTATAAGCTGTTGAGGACATTTTTTATATATTTATATATAATAATGTGTTGGGTGACAATTACAAATAAAGCTAAGGTACAAACATTGTAGTATCCTTGATTCCTTGTTCAAGGCGAAGCTAGTAGAAAGTGAGGTGGAACGAATAATAGCATCCTCTCCTATTAAGGTCGACGCTATTTTTTTGCGAAAACATGCATCAGTGCGCGTTGCTTTAAGAAAAATAAGAATTTGATACACGGCCTGTCGCACTCCTAAGCGAGCTGACATAGAGCACGTCAAGCAAACACATTACAGAAGATACTGGCTAGAACGGTGAAGCGATATACTGACTAGAAAACCCCTTTTACGACGAGGTTCGCTTACGAGAAGCTAGAGGGCCGCGGCGAACAGCGAGGCGAGCTTATTAAAGCCCACTGCGATCCACTCTTCCCCTTCTAAACCAAAATCTACTACTAATACTACCCTTTTTTTCGGAGCACCCATGTAGCAGTATTTTTCTTTAGCACGGAGTATACAGTAGAAGAAGCTCTTTACGTGAGATCTGTGCGTCGTCTCCGAATAAACAGGTGATGAACCAGCGACCTTACTTTAAAAATAACAGTGTGCAAAGAGGCAAAGATCGAACTAGTTGGGTTGTCTCGGCGGCTGTGTCGGGATGTTGACCTCTGGATCAGAGGCAAGCAAGCTTCCTTGTCCACTTGTCCAGCAGCTGACCAGCTCTCCTCGGCGCGTGGCCGCTGGAGTAAACAATAATACCGATCGTCGTCGTGGCCCACTTAGCCGCCACTCACTCGCCTCCACCACCAACCACTGCGGGTCAGGCCGGCGATCGTGTACAGAGCCGACGCCCCACGCAGCCAGCATTCCCTTTTCCTTCCTTCCACGACGGGTGGCCCCGCCCTCTGACCGGATCGCCGACGTGCGGCCGGCCTACCGGCCACCACGGCGGCTTTCAGGTTAGCGTGTCACTCGTTCGCGCCGCTGGCTGTAACTCCTTCGCTGGCAGCTCGTGCACCCTTTACTCCTACGCCGGGTCGCCGCCGCTGATTCCGTCCTGTTCTTAAATCGTCTTCAATTCCTTCGCGTGTGTTAACCGCATGCGATGCGACGGTCTCCAAAGTCCAAACGAGTTCTTGCTTTGTCTTTTTAGAACATCTATAAAAGATTATTTTCTATAATATCTATTTGTCTCCTATATTTTTTATCTTATATATGGGCCCCAAAGAAAAGTATTGCTCGTTATTTTTGGCTAGCTCGAAATATAAAATAAAGGATGACAGTATTTGAACTAATTAGAAAAATTGTAGAAAGATATTTTTTACCAAACTCATATATTCTGTTAGTTACGAAGATATAAACAGACTATTAGAGTTGCTTTAATCATCTCAACAGCCTTTGCTTGAGTCACTTTATAAACCATCATTTAAAGACCCATTAAAAAATCGCTCTCACCCTCTAAGAGTTTTTCTGTATTTTGTGCATACTCTGCAAAGTTAAAGTCAATCTCACTCTCCATCTTTGGCTAACGAGAAATGCAGAACAAAAGATATCAATGTTTGGATATCTTAACTTTTGCATATGAAACTGAATGAAGACAAACGTTATATCAAAATTATAGAGTTCTATAACTTTGAGTTTGTGCCAAAAAAATCTATTGAATGGACAACGTCTTAGAGTTTTTGAATTTCAAAATTTAGAGTTTTTTGAATGACCTAAATGTTATAGGTCATATTGACAACTATTGAATGGACAACGTCTTCCAAAATTCTAAATTTTCAGTTTTGAAGTTTGATAAATTAAAAGGGTTTGTACTCTAAATAATTTTGAATCCAAGACTAGTCAATTAAAAAATTGTAAATATCGTTAAGCACTATAATTTTGGTACAAGTTTCGTTTCATCCAATGTCATATGCAAAAGTTATGATTCTTTTATACAACTCTTAAGGGTTGGGTAGAATAAAAAGGGACATAATGACCCTTTTAATTTCTCTTTCCCCTCTGATAAGCTAAAACTAGATATCTGGTGGTGAAATGACCATTCAATCTTCCAGTTTATCATATCTAGCTCGATCCACACAAATTGGCTATCGATACATAGCGTCGATATTGTCTACCTGCACATGAGTATGAATGATGGGGGATCTCAAACTTCCCCATCCGGTGGCCTTAAGCCACCACCGGGACTTCTTTTGTCATGGAAATAAGAGAAAGAGGTCAAAATGTAAGGTGAGGGGGGAGAGTGAGAGAGAGAGAGAGAGAGAAAGATGCTTGAGGGAACTCATAAGAAGAGAATAAGAAAAAGGCAAATTGTAGTCTATTCAATTTTTACACCTAAACATTTATGTATCTATTAGTTATTATCCAAACACCACCTCATCTAGTAATATAACGTATCATAGGATTCAAAATTTGTCTTCATCTTCAATATAATGCCCTATAGAAAGCAAAAACTAGTTTTACATTAAATACATTCCATTTATCAATCAATAAATCACCACTATTTGTGTTAATGGTAACGTCTTATTAGGAAATAAAATGAGGGTATATTCGTGTTTTATGTCCTCTCTTAATCTCTTCTAAAATATATAGAATGCAGACGAGGGAGTAGAGTGGTACAAACATGCCCTAATAAACATAACATGTTTGTAATTAAATGTCCCGTGTTTGGTTTTGGTAATTGAGTGACAACTTTAGATGGACTAATATGTTTATGGTTGAGATACACAGGATTAGTCCACAGGTATATGTATGTGACCAAAAGGTGAAGATCAAGACAAGGCTTGGCTCAGTGGACCGTTTGAGTGTGTGAAGGGTAGGTCAGGGCTGTGAGGTGAAGGACCATGCGATGGTGAAGCTCAAACAAGACTTAGTGTCCATGGACCAACTCAGCGGTAAAGAGCAAGTAAGGTCAAGATTGATGGACCTAAAAGGTTGCATGTTGAAGGAGCTTATTGCATATGAGACATGACATGGAGTCATGTGACCAAAGCATGGAGAAGATTGAGATGAGGCTTGGCTCGAAGGACCGGTTGCGAATGTGAAGGGCAAGTTGAGGCTTGGAAGCGAAGGACTATGTGACGGTGAAGCTTGGGTAAGACTTGGCACCGATGGACCAACGCAACGGAGAAGAGCAAGTGAGATCAAGATCGACGGACCAAGACGGTCATGTGATGATATGTAGTGAATCATATCATTTGATGATCCTGCCATGCATGCGGTGCATTGGCACAATGGAGGTGACAGTGGAAATGAAGATGCAAGACACAGATATAAGCTATGACATTTCATTTCACCGGTCATGAGGTGTGTAGAGAGGTTGATGACCAGATTTAGAATTGATAGGCCGTACTATCAAGCGGGGCAAACGAGTTTGCATATCGATCATCTAGTGCCACTTGAGAGATCTAACATTGCGATGTTGCTAGAATCGAGTGTCGTTGTGAGATCAAGAGAAAATCCTTTGAAAATGATTATGAAAATGCTAACACATAAGCACATGGTGATGTACACTTGGTGGTGTTGGCACATTTGCAAAGGTGGTGGAGATTGCAGGGTTGAGTTGGGTTTGGTAACCGCTCGGGGGGATTCGGCGCTTTCGGGAAAATGAGATGCATATTTTCTATTGCGCCGGACGCAAAATATTATTGAAATCATCCTAACTCTTAGTTTCAAGTTGGTATACTTGTTGAGTAGCATGGTGGATGAGATAGCCTATCGCGGCGGTGTAATAACATGTTTTTACACGTGCCGGACGCATCCGTGGAGGAGCACCGGATGCCGGGGCGCGTTCGGACCGTTGTCCGGGTCGTGGAGTAGTGCCCGATGCTGCACAGTAAACTCCGCGCTTCCGGAGGTGAGGGCCGGATGTGTCCTGAGGTGCACATTTGAAACAAAGTCGTTTTGGGCATGAAATTTGGAACGGGCTGGACACGGGGCGCCAGACATGTTTGCGGCGCGCCGGATGTGACCTAGAGCGGTCTGCTCGCGGGGGCAGCTGTCGGACGTGTTTAGACCGTGGTGGATGGTTTGCACGCGGTGAATTGCATAGCGCTGAACGCGTCCAGAGATGGAATAACGGCTAGTTTTCTGCCGCTTTGACTTCGCGTGTGATATTGCACAGCGCCGGACGCGTTCGGCGGTGGGCTCCGGACGCGTCCAGAGGTCCCGTTTCTAGCTGTTGGAGAGAGCAACCGCTCTATTTCAATGCGGGGTTATAAATACCCTATGGCCGGGCATGGCCAAGTGCTAAGCACACTCCAGGCTTGGAAGCTGGTGTGGTGGTGCTTGGGAGCCCTCTAACTCACATATGCTTGATAGGAGATCATTCGATAGTGTGAGTGAGCGATCCTAGTGCGATTGCTTTGAAAGATAGCATCGTGTGACACTAGGTGTTCGTGTTGCAAGCTTGCGAGCTTGTTACTCTTGGAGGTTGCCACCTCCTAGACGGCTTGGTGGTTGGAGACTTCGTGAGACAAACAGCGGAGATTCTGCAGTGCTCTGAAGGTTGATTTGTGAGAGGTTTTGTAACATCCTAGATGTTAATGACAACTAAAACTTGATTAATTATTTTGATAAATCATAATCATTGAGCATCATGGCATAAATGCATTTATGTTTTTATAATATCTTTTATGTTGTGTTTTGTTTTATCCATGAAATGATGATGCTTAGGGTTATTCAAAGTTTCTTTATCATTTTATGTGATTCTGCAAGTAGTTAAAATAACTAAAATTTATCTTGCTATCTTGTGCTTTGCAATCTTATGTATTAGGACAACCATGATATGTCTTAACTAAAATAAGTTTACATTTGTAGGTTGGTTGTGCTTTTGAAGTGATGAGTTGGTTGATAATTCCAAAAAAACTACTTTTAAAATCCTATTTTACCCCTCTTTCTATATTTTAAAATATATAAATAATTTTGAGATACTCTCAAAATACGATTTGTAGATCTTGATAATAGCTACAATTTTGGTATTTAAAATTTTTCAAGTTTCTAAAAAGAATTTCAAATGAATTTAAAAATACAGTTTTTTAACATTTATCCCCTTTTGATTTTAAAACCATAATTCAAAATTATGCATAATTTGGAAAAACTTTGTATAAGAAAAATGTTTGGTTTGAAAATTTGATCATTCCCTACTTTGGGCGATTTTCAAGTTATTTAGCAAAATCAAAAGATTTTTAAAATGTTTGTTCTAGGGGTTTATTCCCTTTTTGCTCCCTTTTCAAAATTTTATTTAAAAATCTAATTTTTTGGAAGAATTTAAAGTTCTTCATTTTTACAAAAGTGTAGAGCATGAAATTATTATCATTTCATAGATTGAGAGTTTTTCAAGTTCTATTCAAAATTTTGGAGTAATTTGTAAAATTTCACCAGTGGCATTTCTGTAATTTTCAAAAAATCGAGTTGGACACGTTCAGCTTCGCTGCCGGCAAACGCTGCACGGCTTCCATCCGCTTCCAGGCGTGTCTGAGGGCACCAGCTCCACTTGGGACGTGTCAAGGCCATCTCCGCGAGTCGCCTCGCCGCCCTCGACGTGTCCTCACCTTCGTGTCGCGGTACAAATAGGCAGAGGCGGGCACCAATTCGCCTCTGTTTCGGCCGTCACTCTCGAGCTCCATCACCGGCAAATTTTTGCCGCCACCGTGGCACCACCACCCTCCAGCGCTTGCTAACTGCCGCACCAGATCGTTGCAAAACCGTCGAGCCTTCCAGCGTCGCGTGAAGTCGCCGGAATAAGCTGCAGCGCCGCCATCTTCCTGGGGTTCCGCGACTGCGCCGCCGTCTTCCTGGGGTTCCACGACTGCACCGTCGACCGTCGCTCCGTGGCCGGATGCCATCAGCGCACCATTTTCTCTACTAGCAACACCATCAGCTTCTCCTCGATGTCCTGCTCCTTACCGTGTGCTCGGTTTACACAGGCATCGCTCCGTCTCTCGAGAACGTGAGTCTTGCCGGCGAGTTTACGCTGTCGCCGCCGTCCACACGTCGAACACCATGCTCCGACCCACATCGGCCGAAACCGTGGTGAGCACCATGATCGCCTTGTTCTTCTGAAGCCGTAGGTTCCTTCTCTTCAGCCTCGCTCACGCCGTAGCACCGCCTGTCTATAGCGTCGTGCCGCCATGGCCGCCCTCACCGTTGGAGACCATGCTCAGGTGCACTAACCACCGTCCCAAACCCATTAGTGGATGCGCGAGCTCGAGACGAAGCTGTAGGAACAAACCACGTCGAAAATGATCCATCCATTGATGAAATACCACAGGTCAAAGTTTCCCCGCCGCGGTCAATAGCCCAAGGTAGGAGATGACACTGTTCAAATTGATTTATTTATTTCAAAAAATCCAGAAAATGTTATTTTCTTTAGAAAATCATAGTAATTGGTGTACTATTTCAAAAATTCTAAAATTTTTTGTGTATGCTCCTTATGATGTTCTTTACCTAAAAAAATATAATATGCTAATTTTTATTAATTTTTATATAATTTAAAATTAGCCATTTTAATTAAAAAATAGATCTTCTATGATTTTTAATAAATCATAAAATTATAAAAAATTCTAAATTTGTTTTGCAGCCTATTTAGACCATTTTTAACCTAATATAAAATTTTGAGATTAATTTGACCAACTTTATTTTATACCTATTTTCTGCTTAATTTAAATAATTAAATATGCTTTAATTAATCATTAATCATGCTTAATCATTATAAGATTTGTTTGACTTTGGGATTGAGTCATAACCTTAGGTAATTAACCTTAATGACCTTTGGTACTTTAATTAATTGTTTGCGCTTATCTTAATCATGTTATTAGGTCTTAATTAATGTTATTTCATGTGATTAATGAACTTCACTAATGACGTAGTTAACCTAATGAACTTAGTAAGTAAGTTTTGTTAGCTTGCAACTTTATTGTGAAGAAAAGTTATACTCAAGTCCTTAATCTGATCATGCATCCATCGAGCATCATGTTTACTATTACGTCATGTTGAAGCATATCATTTTATCCTATAGTTTCCGTTAACGGAGAGTTTAACATTGTCGCACCAGATCCCAAAGAAGAGCAGACTCAGGAGTTGGGAGTTGATCCAAAGTTTGAGACCGTCTACCCTGAATACCAAGGCAAGCCTCGGATGCATTTAGACCCTTCCTTGATTTTATAAATCTTTTATTGCTTCAGTTATGAAATGTTGCATTAAATAATAGGAGTTGAGTGGTAACCCACCAATTGCATTACCTGTCTTAATTCCATATTCCTTGTTACCTGTTATTTGAAAAATACATAGTAATGCTTAGTCCTGCTTAATTAGTTAGGTTTTTAAAAAGTAAAAGAATGAAAAAGATGAGGTTGGTTTTACCTGTTGGAATCATGATGGTAGTTAATAAATCAAGTCCGGACGGGTAACTTGCATTGGGAAAGGAGTCCCTCTGTAGTGTTTTCGTCTGTTGATGTCCTAGGTCTCATGTCGATGGTGAATCGGTGATATCGAGAAATTAAAAAATCCACATGCATGAAGTGATATACTGAGGGTTGGAGCCCAGGTTTGTCATGGAGTGATATTTTATGGGTCAGAGTCCCCACATATATCATAGTGTGGTATACCGTGGGTTTAAGTTCCCATGTATATCAATACACTGGGTCTAAGTGCTCACATGTATCATGTGGTGATATATGGCTGCGGTTGTTATCCCGGTATATCTGTGGTCTGGTATGAATTTTGGTTGGAGCCACATGCATATCGAGATCTAGGTCCCAGTTGGGTATAAAAATGGATTCGAATCGCCGTTGC
Organism: Bothriochloa decipiens; assembly: GCA_023333625.1. Taxonomy (NCBI): domain Eukaryota; kingdom Viridiplantae; phylum Streptophyta; class Magnoliopsida; order Poales; family Poaceae; genus Bothriochloa; species Bothriochloa decipiens. The sequence goes on from CM041629.1 coordinate 41,539,522, forward strand.
TTCTCGGAGAAGAAGACTCGATCGATATTCATCATCGTAATAACAACTTGAATGATGATAAGGTATCTAAATGAAGTTGTTTGGTAATGTTGAGTTAGAGCAAAATAACTTTACTTTCTGTTATATCTAATGATGAGTTAAAATTTAATCTACAAGAGCTTTTCTGCAAAAAGTCCTTATTCCTACGAGCCTTACCTTATACCACCAGCCTGCATTCCTAAGTCTTCACCTCTCTTTTTGTCGCGTCAGTCTTGTTGAGTACTTTTGTACTCAGGGTTTGTTGAACCCCTGTTGCAGGTGCTGACTGGTGTCGCAAATCAGTTCATGTCGGTGGGCTCGACGTGATCTGGTTGTCCTCTCTCAACTTAGGCACTTTACCTAAGTTGTCTTCTGTAGTTCTACTCTGCTTCCGCAATTGAAGATAAGTTTATAAAAGATAACTTATTTATATTTTGTAAAATTTACTTTTATCATTCTTCTGCACTCTGATTTTTATTTTATAACAAATGTTGTAATGTTACAGCTACTCCTTTGTTGATCCTGGTATGAGTTGTCAAATGTGGTTTAATCGGGGTCCTTTAAGGGCACCCGACAGGGCTTTCTAAGTTATCTGGAACACATGCATGGCTGTCGAAAGTCTTTGGACAATGACAGGTGCATGTGGGCTATATAATTTAGGAGGTTCTGCCACAGGTTTTGTGCCCACCTCATGGGGATCACGAAGAGTAACTCTAATGGATTTCTCGTGTCATTGAGTTACCTCACTCAACAAAGCGGGGTCTTACGGTGCTTTTGAGGGAGCTTGCCTTGCGAGGCAGTTAGCTTGCGAGTCAAACCAAAGAACCAATTGTGTGTGGGTTCGCTCGCGGTGCTCTTGCGAGAGCGTGCCTTGCGAGGCCTTGACTTGCGAGTCAAGAACCGAGGAACCACAAGGGTGTTGGTCGACACAACTGGACGTAGCTTGGTGGCAATCAAGTGAACCAGGTGAAAAATCATTGTGTCATCTTGTTCCACACTTCGCGGTGGTTTGCAGTCTTCTTCACAAGCTTTGTATTTACATTTCATTATATATATATATAGTTCTTGCTTGTGTAGCTATAAGTTTATCTCTCGTATTGCTTAGTTTGTGTAGCTAAGTGATTGAGCTCTTAGGTTCGACTTGTGTAGCCTTGTCCTTGAGCATCTAGTGAGCTTAGGTTGGCTTGATGCTTTTGCTCATTAGAATTGTGTAGGTGCTTCCTCGGTCGCTAAAGTTCTAGTTGCTTAGGTTTGTGTGACCTTGCAAGCTAGACTTGATTAGGAAAACACTAGCTAGATTGACACCTTGTTTATATTGTTTAGGATCTTTTACAAGGTGCATCTAGAGTCATAGTTAGAGGGGTAAAGTCTTGGCTAGGCCGATAGCTTTAATTCCACACTTATATCGGTTAGCCAGAGCGATAATTTTTAGAAAGTACTATTCACCCCGCTCTAGTCCGTCATCTCGACATTACAACAATGCAACCTTTATCTCAACATCCCATGAATGAAAATCTCTTCTACTTCTGAATATATCATAATCTTATATATTACTCCCTCCGTTCCAAAATAAGTGTCATTCTCGCTTCCCGAGAAACAGCTGCCGACGATTATATATTAAAATATATAAATATTTATGCTAATTAATTAGTATCATTGAAAAGATATTTTCATCTAGTTTTTTTAACAAATTTATTTAAAGATATAAATATTACATGTATTTTGTATAAATCGAGTCAAACTTGTGGCACGAAAAATCAAAACGACGCTTATTTTGGGACAGAGGGAGTAAGTTTTTTTATTACTTGATACTTAGTCAATGCTGTAATTTTGATAAAGAAACAATATAAGTGAACTCAACAGAAACGTGACGACCAATGCTATTTTTTTTAACAAAGAAAATAGCATTTCCGAAGAAAATCATCCAACATTTAACAACAGTACTACACGTAGTAAACGTGCCTACTAGTAACTGATATCACAGTGACCGTAAAAGGGGGAAAACATTGGCACTTGGCAGGATCGAACTAGAATGATTCCTTTTTGCACAGGGGGACAAAAAAACAATCTGTCAAACCTTGGCATCACAATCTCGTCACGCTTTTCCCTGTGACCGTTCTCTCTATAAATAAATAGCTCTCGGAGAAGCAAACTCCCCCGTGCACCACAGAAGATCTTCCGTCTCCTATCCTCTCCGCGCCTTCCTTGGCCGTCTCGTCTTCTTCCCTCCCTCACCCGCGGCCTCGACAGAGCAGAGGTAAACTCGCCGAATCCCGTGCTTGCCGAGATCTCCTTCTGTTGCGTGCTTTCGTTGCTCCATCGCTCTAGGCTCGTCCCGGTGGCTGGCTGGCTTTGGTTCTTGGTTCCCGGCTCCGCGCGGCCGGCAACAGCTCCGGCCTCCGGGCACACGGCGGCGTGCAATGGCGCCGCTCCCCTTTGCATACACGACGCGGATGTGTTTTTCGGTTGACTGAGTCCACGCATGCAGGTTTTAGCCTCGGCGGCGGGGGTTTTTGTTTTTAGGATTTTCCGTAGTAGCTTCGTTAATCCGTCGATTTCCACGCAGCCGTCCCGGCTCCCGTAGAGGAGGAATTCCCGTGCAGGAATACTTGGCAACAACCTGGGGGGATGGCTTGGTTCATCCTGGCCTTCTCCCATTTTGCCTCGTGAAATCCTAGGATTGTGCTTGCCTCTTTTGCTGTGTGAAATCCGTGGTGCGGCCTCGTTGGTTCGATTTCGGGATGATGGCGGTTGACTTGTCAGACGCCATGGGTTGCCAAGATCCGCTTCTCATGTCCCGCTGTAGTTTTGGTGCGGCTGGTTAGCTGTCTGCCTGCAAAGATACATGATTCAGGCACGGTTAGTGTTCAGTTCTGAAACGGCTTCCACTTGAAAACGTTGAAATTCAGGGGTTTTCTACAGCTTGGTTTCTGCACTTCGACCTGTCAATCACTCAATTGTGGAAACTGGCAAGTGCGACTCTCATATAGCCAACATTAGAGGTACAAGGCTTTACAATTCCGTTCATCTACGCTCGTAAGCCATAACCTCCTGTCATGTCTAGTTATGATAATGAACTCTGTTATCTATTTCCTTCTCTCCTTCGTATCATTGTAAAATGGCTGGGGTTGCTACTCTGCTACTGTCAAGGGTGAAAAGAAAAGGCTTAGAATTTTTTCGTTTAGATTTTATTTTCACGTACGCATACCCTTGTATAATGTATGGGTTTATGAAGTAATGAGCTTTGTGCTTTGTTTACTACTGTAGATCTTTTTCATTCATCTGGCCATGCTTAGGCTTTAAGTCAACCAGATCTACAACGGTACTATCAGTTAAGGAGCTTATGTAAATACTGAATGTGCGTCCAGATTCCGTGGTGCCATATCAGACAAATATTTATTTGCCACCAGCATACACGACTTGCTGTTAAGATTCCCTTAGCCCATGATTGGCTGGTAGCTTGGTATCATCTTGTTTTGTTTTTTATCAAATCTATGCCACACATTGACTATACCATGATGATTCATGAGCTGGACATTAGCAATTGATGTGTGATCTGTGATTCATGAGCTGGGCTTTAGCAATTGATGTGTACAATACAGTAGTTTGTAGCCTTACTAGCATATAGCGTTTCTCCTCCCACCAACTGTTCTCTTTAATGCTTTAACTTCTTTTGGCCATGGCATGCATGCAGTTCCTTGCCGTCTCAATTATACATTTCTGTCCATCCATATTAAATAGATAAATCGATTAGTTCTTATGAAATCAACTATTTTATATACTGATTGTGTTGCTTCAAATGCCGTTAAATGACAGAATGGGGAGCAGTGAGAAGACCGTCACCGCTTATGGCGAGTACACCTATGCTGAGCTGGAGAGGGAGCCCTACTGGCCAAGCGAGAAGCTGAGAATTTCCATTACTGGGGCTGGTGGTTTCATTGGATCCCACATTGCTCGCCGTCTGAAGAGCGAGGGCCATTACATCATTGCCTCTGACTGGAAGAAGAATGAGCACATGACCGAGGACATGTTCTGCCATGAGTTCCACCTTGTTGACCTCAGGGTCATGGACAATTGTCTGAAGGTCACCCAAGGTGTCGACCATGTCTTTAATCTTGCTGCTGATATGGGTGGCATGGGGTTCATCCAGTCAAATCACTCTGTGATAATGTATAACAACACCATGATCAGTTTCAACATGCTGGAGGCTGCACGTATCAATGGTGTGAAGAGGTATGCCATTTCATTTTCTTACTGGCTGGTGAATGACGTGGTCTCCTCCAAATTAAATCTCAACTTCCACATGTAATCTAGATGATGCTGTTTTATTGGAGTTTTCAAAGAACCTGGCTACTACATATAAACAATGTTTATTATGCATGTTAGTCTTTGTGAAGCTCAGGGTACTGTTTGGGTTGCTGGATTTTTTCCATTACTAGTCAATACAAAATCTATATGTAGTCAAGTTGATACTGACATTAACCTGATTGAAACTTAAGGAAAACAAACTCTGGTGATATTAAAACTATTTCTGTTTTCTGTAACGACCTGTCTTAGTGCGGTGTCTCAACTCTGCATGATCTATTCATATTCACATATATTTTATATCATTTTGGTATGGCAGGTTCTTCTATGCCTCGAGTGCATGCATTTACCCTGAGTTCAAGCAGCTCGACACAAATGTGAGCCTGAAGGAATCTGATGCCTGGCCTGCTGAGGTGTGTTTATTGAAATACAACGATATTTCTGTCTGTTAGACATAGTCGAAAACTCAAATTTAAATTCCCTTGGACATGTGTATGTTACCTTTCAGCCTCAAGATGCCTATGGCTTGGAGAAGCTTGCAACTGAGGAGCTGTGCAAGCACTACACCAAGGACTTTGGCATTGAGTGCCGTGTTGGCCGCTTCCACAACATCTACGGCCCTTTCGGTACATGGAAAGGTAAGCCTACCCATTCTTTATCTTTCTTTTTTTTTGCGACTAGCCTACCCGTTCTTTGGTGACTGAACCAGCATACATACATTAACCTAACTTGTGACTGTGAGGTGATAATTCAACTTGATCAAAATGTTATATTTCTATCCTAACAGGTGGCCGTGAGAAGGCACCGGCCGCCTTCTGCAGAAAGGCTCAGACATCCATGGATAGGTTTGAGATGTGGGGTGATGGTCTCCAGACCCGATCCTTCACTTTCATCGATGAGTGCGTCGAGGGTGTTCTGAGGTATGTGCGATTTGAATGGCATCTGAACATCAAAACCAAACCATTGACTGTGTAGCAATGGAGAATTAACATGGTATGATACCACATTTGTATCCAGATTGACCAAGTCAGACTTCCGCGAGCCAGTGAACATCGGAAGCGATGAGATGGTAAGCATGAACGAGATGGCTGAGATCGTGCTGAGCTTTGAGGATAGGAAGCTGCCCATCCACCACATCCCTGGTCCGGAGGGGGTCCGCGGGCGCAACTCTGACAACACCCTTATCAAGGAAAAGCTTGGTTGGGCCCCAACAATGAAGCTCAAGGTATTGTCACCATCTTGCTAGATATTGCTCTACATATCTCGGTATATAATATGTATTGAAATTATTCTGGTGAAGTAACCTACATTTAATTCCTTGGAATGATGCAAAAGGAATGTATGGCAGCACTGGTTAGAACTTGCAGTAAACAATTCCTGATTGCACTGTAAATTGGAATGTTTGCAGGATGGGCTGAGGTTCACCTACTTCTGGATCAAGGAGCAGATCGAGAAGGAGAAGACCCAGGGAGTCGACATCGCGGCCTATGGGTCGTCCAAGGTGGTGTCCACCCAGGCGCCCGTGCAGCTGGGCTCCCTCCGCGCCGCCGACGGCAAGGAGGGGCTCTGAGTCCATCACCGCGTACCATAGTGGGATATGACATACTGTTTGGAGAGTTTGGACGGTAGAATTATACTGCAGTAGCTGCAAAAGTACTGTAACGGGCCCCTGTTTGGGGGGTTCTGTTCTATTTTTCTATCTATCTATTCACCGCTTCATTAATTTATGCCATGTATCTAGTTCATTTTTGCATATGTTCTGTACCTTGATTGTACTCCATTGGCCATGACCGGCAATAAAATTTTCCATGTTTCTACTATACTAGTATATATGTGGAGGATGCATCATGTACTATGTATGATCCTAGATTGATATGGTAGGGTTCTACTCTGTAACTCTGAACTTTCTGCATCCAAATGTGACAATGCTCCACAGAAATCAGATTCCTACCCATAACCTGTCGACGATGGAGACGGGACTGCAAGGATGACGTCACTGTAGCACTAGCTGGTTGAGCTTGAGCTGTCGTCGTTTTCTCTGACGAGAACAGGCCAGGAAACGCCTTCATCAGACGTGTACGGGTATGGTCCAAACGGAACGAGCGCTGGCGCGGGCATGGGTCGTCGGCGTCATCGCGTCAGCAGTCCCAGGCCCCATCGCTACACGCCGGCGTCCGCCGCCGGCCACCGGTTGTGGATATACACCACCTTTCGCGGCCGCGGCCGCGGGCACGGACACCGGTCGGTGGCGACAGCAGCCCTATCCAGGCAGCCCCCTCCCCGCCGCACGCCGGTGCGCCACCGGTTTGTGGATATGTACATACTAGTTTCGCCTCGTGTACAAAATAGTAATGTTGTAATTGGGTGTCATGTCGTGACTCGTGACAGCAAGGATATACAATGATGTGGTAAGATCCTCAGTCGCCACAAATTCAGTAGAGATGTTCATCCTGCCATAGAAACAGCAATAGGTATGCAGCCAAGCAGGATCTACACGTACACCAACATTTCTGTGAGGCTTTCCTCTGCTTGCTCTGCTCATCTGCTCTCCTTAGTCCTTACACAGGCAATTTTTGTTGTATTGCCGGCAGTGAAGAGTTGTTCTAACATTTTAGTTTTTTCCGGGGTTGCAACTAGTTTTTAAAATTGATTGAACTAACTATTTCTCAATCTACCAGGCAGACCTCTTATCAGTAGCTCATTTTTAGAGAAAAAAAAAACTAAGAAACTTCGCGCTTTTACAGCAGGTTTGATCAGAAAGCTAACGATTCCCATCCAGTAGGGAAGACCAAGAAATAAAATAAAACTCTGTGCAGAAGGCCACGCCAAGAAAGATCCATTGGGCTCATGCTACCAGCCTTTCCCCGGCCACACGGCCGTCCAAGCCCATGCTCATGAACAGCGCACACAGGCCTACTACATACACTTTTGCTAACCATGATAGTAGAGCCCACAATGCATCTTGGGTCTGGCCCGGCTGCGCTTTATAGGGTGTGTTTGATTCACTTCCTAGATCAGCCTAGCTAGCAAAACCAAAATGACTAGATTTAGCCTGTCTAGCTCAAGCCACCCGTCACTTGTTTGGTTACGGTGCTTGCTCAAGCCTGGCTAAGTTTGAGTGTGTTTTGTTAGTAGGTTTGACTTGAATACACTTACCCTTTTCTATGGTGGTGAATTTACCTCCTTTGAAACTTTTTGTCAAACACTTGTAGTGCATGGTGGTGGCATGTCGCTAGTAGCAAATTCAGACGACTTCGAGTGGGCGTTCTCGCCACGGTGCACGAACAGAAACCTGTCCAGTCATCTCTAGGTCGCCCCTAGGTCGCCTGGGGCGTCGGGCGAAGCAGGAACCCCGCGGCATCGTTGGCCACTGCGAGCATCAGCATTGTCGCCAGCCTGTTCTGTTGGCCGTTGTCGGCTGCGGCAAGCCTGTACGCCTCACATCTCACGTCATCGCCATCGCCACCAGCTTCCAATTAGGGTTGTGGCCGGCTTCTAGTCAGGAAGAAGTGAAGCTCGCCGACGGAGGGCATCGGGCGATGCCGTGGTGAAAGAAGTGAGCGCAGAAGCACACAACGGCTCGAGCGGTGACAACACTTCAACGTGGGCTGGCCCAAGCCAGGCTCTGCAAAAACAGACTGCCCATCCATTTTTCTGGAGCTAGGCCCCGGGGCGTACGGTGGCCAGCTGAAGCCAGGTTAAGGCCCATGAACGGACACCCAAACACCTCAATCTTGGCTCCAGCATGCTTGGGCTGGCAGAAACCACCCAACCAAACAGCCCCAGGTTAAGTGAGCCACGTTAGAGATTCTTCCTTTTCCTTGCATGTGGGAGGATTTTGCCAAGTATTTTGACTGCTTTCGTTTGTGAATTACTCGCAAGGCTTGTAGCACTATTTTTGCACAGTTATTTTTTGCTTCCTTTAGCAAGGCTTTTTTGTCGGCTTCAGAGCCGTTTAGAGCTATTTTATGTCAAACGGGTACTAGAAAACCCCTTAATCGTACTCTCACAGAGGTTTGAGATGAGATGGAGCTACAAATAATAACTTCTTCTAGATTCGCCTCATCTGGTATGGTGTTCTATGAGAGCATGTTTTAATAAACTTATATGTAGAGGTATTTTGCCAAACAATAGCTACAGCTCCATCGGTAGAGCTGTAGTGAAGTGGAGCCGTGTCAAACATCGTCTTAGTTTTTGAACTTTTTTCGTAGCAAGTCTATTTATACAGTTGCATTGTTGCGTTTTTCATAATGTGCTAGCAAAACGATTTTCTGTATTGTTGGCTATTCTTTAACGGGAGTTTTTTTATACCAAACCTTGATCACTGATTTCATATATTATTATTGTCTCCATGAAAATTACTACTACTCCGTACTACATTAATACATATTTTCCTCGCAATAGAAAATAGTATTATTTTGGTGCCACATCAAAGCTGCTGCCACTAAACACTAAGTAAGCGGCAAAGTGAAAGCAAAACGAAGGAGTGTTGATTCTCTATTTTGCCGTGAGTGTATCTGCACCCATAAACTTTGTACCTACCTTTGCCTCTAGTGATACTCTATTTGATGCCCGTTGGAGCAATGGACTTGGGCCTTCTGGATAATGGATCCGTAAGATAATAATATAGAGTAATAGTGTGCATGTAAGAACGTCTACAATTGTAATAGCTAGTATTAGTTATGTCATTAGTTGATGTGGAGTTGAGAGTTACGTCGTTAGTTGACGTGAAGGTGAGAGAATAGAAAAATATTATTTAACATTAGTGGACCTGTATGTTTCTCTTACATATTCTTGCGCTATGTGAAATAAATCAATTATTTGCTCATAGTTAGTGGCCCCTTTCTCTCTTACTTTTTTGCTTGCCATGTCAGATTTAGCTAACCAAATAGCTACTTGTTGGGGATGCCCTAACATGATAGCTTGGGAGGGATGTGCATAATAATGGGGTTACTTAGAGCACAACCTCCTAGACAATCGGGTTGTTTGATTGATAGTTTATGCGTCTGATAAGCCAACTTGTTGTGTATCTGCGTAAGGGGGTACCCTAAACCCTGACCTAGGAGAATTAATCCCTAAACGATTAAACCCAAATCACTAAAGAAGCCGCAATCAACCAGGAGGGACAAGGGTCCACCGGCATACATTCGAGTTACGCTGGGCCGGCCCACGAGCAGCACCGACCGAGTCGAGCCCGTCTCCTACTCGACAGGGGACCCCGAGTGACAGACGTCCGCCCGTGCGGACGACCCCCCGTCGAGTGACGGAGCCTGGTGCGGGCGGACGACCCCCGTCGAGCACTGTGTCCCCTCAATCCACCTACTTTCTGTACAGGAATCAGAGCGTTTAATGCAGCCTACCAACCCCCGTGGCTACAGCGGTGGTCATGATGAATAAGTACAGGGGTCAAATCTGCCTTTTATCGCCCATCCCCGGGGAAGTGTCGTTTCGTACAAACCACTGTTTCGCCGTACGAGACACTGTGCCCCGTCGGGCATCCCCTCAAAATGCAAAAGTCAACATCCGTACCATATTTCCTAGGACTCGTCCTTATCCACTCGGCCTTATCTCGCTCGACCACCCCTCGAGTCGGCCTCCTGACAGCTCCGGCTAGTGGTCCAACCACTCCCGTGTGTCATCTACAGCAAGACGTACGTCTATCATAGAAGCTCACGTCTTTCACTACATCACTGAAGCGTGCCAGCGTCATCATCAGGACCGGTCAATCACCGACATCGCCGCGACCACTCAAGAGGGAGAATCTCATCATGAAGCTTGTGGCTACAGGGCTCGGCATCGCCTCGTCGCATACCTCTATAGTGACTGCGACATGATCGGCATCACCCCTCGACGTCATTGCTTACGATAGCCCTGCCAAGGGCGGCTCTATTAGGGTTTCCTGTACACCCATGCCCCTCCTTGGCCTATAAAAGGGGGCGCTGCGCTAGCTGTAGAGGCAGGTGAACACATTCAAGCTCACTCGGTCACACCGCACTCATAGTTGGGCATAGGACTAGCACTTCTAGACTTAGGCCTTGTTTTCCACCTCTTCTCGCATACGCCCGATTGTATCTCCCCTGTACAAGCACTTCGGTGCAGGATAATACAACATCTCCTCCCCCGCTGGACGTAGGGACTTCTTTGCCCGAACCAGGATAAATCCTTGTCTTCTTCTTGCATCACCATCCAGATTAAGGAGCACGCAGCACGTAGTTACTCATTGGTGCTAGGCCCCCGGTGTCAAGACACCGACAGTTGGCGCGCTAGGTAGGGGGTCTACGTGTCACCGGTGTTTCCTGCCATTTTTCGGATGGCCAACTCTGTTCCACCGCTCCTGTTCACCACAGTGATCTGGTTCAGGAGCTTGGAGTTCATGTCACTTGAGCATGCCATGACATGATCCTTCTCTCAGTCGGAGATCCGAGCAGAGGCAACCACGAGCTCCCACGTTCAGGAGGGGCCTCATGTCGGTCCCGCAACCACGCCTCCGCGACCAGGAGGAGTCGCGACCAACACAACCATCATCATCGTCACACGGGCAAGACGGCAGTCGCCACGGCTACCTTATAGCCGACCAGCGATGCAGGGTCCCAGGTTGGGAACCTGTCTGATCTAAGTCTGGCCACAGGGGATGGGCCGGAGGAGCGCTATGATGACCCGAACTTTATCTTCACCATGCGTTCGCCGAGGGGGACGTGTGAGGCCTCCCCAGCGGGTGCGGTTCGGAAGGCCATCAAGTCCCAGGTGCTAGCAGACTTCATCACCGAATGGACCGACACTCAGCTTCTCCCGGCACAGATTCAAGCAGAGCTGTGGACGATGTACTTGACGGGTCATTGATGAAGACTGGAGTAGGTGCGGGCCTGCTCTTCATCTTGCCTCACGGGGTCCACATGCGCTATGTCATTTGGCTCCACTTCCCCGCCTCCAACAATGTTGCTGAGTACGAAGCCCTCGTCAATGGCCTGCGCATCGCCATCGAGCTGGGGGTCCGATGCCTGAATGTTCGAGGTGACTTGCGACTCGTGATTGACCAGATCATGAAAGCCTCGAGCTGCCACGACCCCAAGATGGAAGCCTACTGTGAGAAAGTTCGCAAGCCGAAAGACAAGTTTTACGGCCTCGAGCTCAACCACATCGCCCGCGGATACAATGAGGTCGCCGATGAGCTAGCAAGGATCGCATCGACTCGAGGTACCGTCCCTCCTGACACATTCTCAAAGGACCTTCTCGAGCCCTCCGTCGACTTGGGCACAGGGGCTGAGGCCATTCCTCAGGCCATCGACCCACCCCCTCGATTGAGGCCCCCTCAACCGGGGCCAAAGTCATGGAGATCAACGGGTCACCCTCGCCTCCGAGTCCCGAGCCAGACTGGCGCGCTCCCTTCCTCGACTGCCTTATCCGAGGGGAGCTCCCAGAAGATCAAATCGAGGCTTGATGGATCGGTTGACGGGTCAAAACCTATGCCGTCTACGGTGATGACAAAGAGCTCTATCGGCGGAGCCCGACTGGGATCCTTCAACGTTGCATCACTATCGAGGAGGGCAGGAAACTGCTCAAAGGCCTACACTCGAGGGATTGTGGCCATCACGCCGCGCCAAGGACCCTCGTCAGAAATGCGTTCCAATAAGGATTCGATTGGACAACTGCGGTCTCTAAAGCCATCAACCTCGTCCGCTCGTGTGAAGGGTGCCAATTCTACGCTAAGCAAACGCACCTCCCTGCTCATGCCCTATAGATGATCCCCATCACGTGGCCCTTTGCTGTATGGGGGATCGATCTCGTTGGGCCCTTGAAGAAGACAACCGGGGCTACTCCCACCTGCTCATAGCCGCCGACTAGTTCACCAAGAGGATCGAGGCTCGACACATCACCAACATCCGATCTAAGTAGGTGGTTTTGTTCTTCACCGACATCATCCACCGCTTCGGGGTCCCCAATATCATCATCACCGCCAACGGCACATAGTTTACCGGCAAGAAGTTCTTGGACATCTACGACCATCATCACATCTATTGACACTGGATATAGCACCCAGATAAATCCGCAAGCGCATGGATGTCAATGTAGCTTTCACCATGGAGCATTCCAAGGTATCGAATTTCCACGGGGAACATGAAGTGAACTATTGAAGAACTAAGTGTCTCCAAGTATAGGTGATGAAATGATAGAGAATATGTGTGGGTTCTCTGACTAAGGCAATACTAAATAATACCTTACTAAAGTTAATTACTGTGAGCACACTCCCTCGGAACTCACCACAGCAAATGGCTCCCACAGTAAGCACCTAAAGCTCTATTCAAGCTGAACCTATCGTGGTGGACTACACAGGCAAATAGGGCTATCACCACCTATTGCTACCACCTCCGGAGATTTAGGAGCATTCATAGGTAAGCTATAGCCTAGGCACCTCGCTTAATCTATAAACTTGACTACTCTAATTTAGTACCTAGAACTAGAGCACCTTAATCGGACGGTGAAACAAGTAAAGAACAATAAAGTAAAGTAATACTTAAGTAATGCAATAGAACAAAGTTACCACACGATAGAAGAAGAAGAATGCCGACTTTATTACTCGAAGAAGAGTTGACTCCGTCGAGCTACAAGAGGAGAGGTTGCTAACATGGTTGAATCCTTTCCAAGCTTCTCTTTACTCTCTCTTTCTATCTTCAACTTCTCACTAGGAGAGCCATTGAACTGCAACTCTCATGTGGAGAGTGACTACTCTAATGGAAGAAGTATTTGATATTCATGGTGTGTGTTACAAATGAAGGATGAGGGTCCTATTTATAGTGCTTTGGAGGTCGGTAGCCTTGAGAGTGGGGGCGGCCGCCCTGGGCCCAGGGTGGGCGCCCGCCTTGGGCCCAGGGTGGGCGCCCTGGACATACCGTCCACTCGCACCGACCTTCGATCCAACGATGATGGCTCACTCCCCCAAGTCGGTTGCATGCGAGATAAGTTGGTTTGGAGTCGGTTCCAACCGACTTAGCCACCTTGGGTGTATGACAATGGGCCCATGAATCCAAGTGACATCCATCGAGAGCCCTTGAATCAAATCGACTTTGTTTCGATGGTTGGGAGACGTGGGATGTTTTTGTCATGGATTGGTGATGTGACTGGGTTGGTTTGGTGGCATGGCTAGGGTGGGCGCCCTGAGTCAGGGTGGACGCCCTGAGTCAGGGTGGGCGCCCTGGCCAAGGTGGGCGCCCTGTGTCCAGGGTGGGCGCCCTGGCCCTAGCTGGGTTGCTGGTCCTACCACATTTCATTGCTTCCATTTGGTCCATTTGCACTTATTTTTGGTACTTTTCCTGCATACAAATATAGACTCCAAGTACAAGTGGAACTAGGTAAATTATAAACATAAATCTCTACTTGTATTGTTGGTTGTCCTTATTTTGATGCAATAATGACAGTCAAAAATTGGTAGTTAAGGGCCGTCAACAAGCTCCCCTACACTAAACCTTTGCTCGTCCCGAGCAAAGATGTGGGCTTAAGCATGTTGGATCAGGAGTTGCTACAATGTGACGCCCTACAAAAACTCATATACAAACCAATACTACTTTTGAGTTGAGCAGGTTAGAGTAAGAAATCCACCATTAATCTTAGCCATATGGGGCTTATGGCTTTCACCTTGTAATATGCAAGAGTAAGATAGAGCAGTAGGTAGAAACTTTGTACCTTACTTTGGTAAAGATGAGACTCTTTCTAGAGGTTTTCAAGATTTTTAAAAGAGAAGCTTGCCTAAGTTCCTCAAATGGTACACTTGATCGCTCAATGGTGTTTGATAATTCTCACCAAGGCCAAAGATAGAGACCTTTTTTTGCACCTATACTAAAGCTTATGTGGAGCTCATAGGTAGGGAAAGCTTAAGCAGACTTGAACTAAATATATTGCTAAGTTAGACACTTAGATCAAAAGGAGCAACAAGGCATACAAAATGATCAAGATGTGCAAGTGTGAATATTTAGTATTTGGCGGAACTCCTTGAGACTTTTTTTGATGGTAACTTCTTTTTGAAGGGAGCATGGCTACCAGAGATTCTACATGGGACATCTGGTCCTCTCTTTTTTTTTGCTCGACTTTTTTTTCATCGAGAGCACTTGATTTTTTTCGCAGCGGGTATTGAGGCTTCCGCTGTATAATCTCTTATTTGGAGACTATATCCCTCTTTTCTCTCAATATTTTTTTTGTGGTAGCTCATGCCCTTTAAATATATGTCTCAAAATGATGTGTGGAGCTAGTTGCATATTTCCAATGTGGAAACAGTAAGGGGTGCATGGTTATTTGGTGGTTGCGTACTTCCAATGTAGAAGTAGCAAGGGGTGCACGTATAAGTGATCTTGATCAAGAAGCATGACTAGTTTCTCTACTTAGATCAATAAGGCCTAACCAAGCTCAAAACAGTCAAGTGGCTTTTTGTGGGTCTGTCCTATCTAGGGAACATGTATATGGCTTGTGGTAGGAATTTAACACCATCGAGGAACTTTAGCAAGGGTTTTGAGATTTTTCAAAATAGAACTCCAGATTTGTCTCAACTATTCCTCAGACAAGTTAAAAGATTTACTCTATTCTCTACCACAACTAATCTCACAAGAGCATTTCACTTAAGATGAACTCTAGTTTCACATGCTCAAATCTTAAGCAGTAAAGGGTTGTATGAAGAGCTTTTGCAAAGTATTACAAAGCAACTATTCATCATTTCCAACAAAACTTTAAGGTGTCAAATTACGATAGGTACTTAAGATTAATGTCACCTCTTTTGCATCAGATTCTAGCAAAGCATGGAAAGATTGTATATGTAAAAATTCTAGCCTTGCAAACTTTTATCTTTCACAATGTGATCATGATTATTATTGTATCATTGTTACTATTATTTGCACATTATTTGTTTCACAATGTGAAGATAGAAAACTGATGAAGATAAATGAGAGTGGATAATTCCATACCTGAGCAGGGGAGGTACTCCCCCACACTTTCCTTTTCATGGAGTTGGAATTCTTCAGCTCGGACGAATCTCCTTCGATTCTTTATTTATTTATTACTTCTAAGATGCATGTCTACTATGATGAATGATTATTTATTATGTTTTTTATATTATTTATTTATTTGTTTTTGAAATAAGCCTATTCTAAAAGCATAACACTTTGATGAGTGTTTTTATTGAAATGTAAACATGCAACCTATTAGCTAAAAAAATGCAGATTTGGAAAGGAAAACATGCAGGTGCCACCTATACTAAATGTCGTAAAGCACTTAAATGTTACCTCCATGCAGTGACGAGAATGGTGGTCGCCTTTGGTTGCTTGAGTTGGGGTTGGGTTTCCCAACCCCCACACTTGTTTTTCTTTTTCTATTTTTTTCAATACATATGCTGATTCAAAGACACCAAGAGTGAAAGCAATAGGATTCTACTAGTACAGAAGTACTAGTGAACCAAAACTTATTCATCACAAAGCAAATTGAGGCACATAGCATGATAAAAAATAGAGCAATATTTTATCATGCTAAAGGGAGAACATGGTGAAAGAGGAAGATACTTATGTCATGTATTAAAAATTTTTTAGATTTTTTGTAACATTTAACATGACAACAAGTTGCATAAGAAGAGGGTTTCATGTTTAATCATTTAATTTAGAGATGAAGATGTAAAGATAAAACATGGGCACTGAATTTTGACATCTCAATCTCCACTCTTCCTATGTTAAGACAAGACATGATAGAAGTTCATATGCACAAGAATGTGATCTGATTTATTTCAAGAAAAAGTAATGATTAAAAATCAGCCACATAACTTTCTGATGTTACCTTTATGAGTCAGTTTGGGAGTGAGAGCCGTGGAGGTGAAGGCGCCCACCGTGGCCAGGGCGGGCGCCCTGGGTGTGAGGGCAGCCGCCCCAGACTAATGGGTGGATCACTCCCCCTTTGGTGTGCCACCTCCTGGGGTGTAGTAGAGTGTGGGCATAACACACACTTGTTGATTTGGGCACGGGCAAAGTCGGTTGGTGCCTCCATATGTATGACAGTGAGCCCATGGATCCAAGTGACCACAGTCAATAGCCCTTGGATCAAACCGACTTGATTTCGATGGTTAGGAGACGTGGGAAGGTGTTGTCACGGATCGGTGACATGGCTAGGTCCGGGAGCCGGCACCCCAGGGCGGGCGTCATGGCCCTGGTTGGGTCACTGGCCCTGTCACGTTCTACTGCCTTCCCTTAGTATTTTTCCTTGAATGGACCATCATTGCTTTTAAGTTCTCCATTCTCGATTAGCCTCAGTCTTGAATTGCATCTTGTCTTCATCGTGAATTCCTTCTTGATTTCTCCCATCATCTACTTGCTAAGTCTTGATTCATGATTTTCAATATCTACAACAAAGACTAGTGCAAGGTGATACTACAAACCTGACCGATGTGTGAGCGCATCGGCCGGTGCAATAATTAAGCTCATTTTTTTTAGGTTGGCACCATTTTATTTAAAAGGTAAAATATTTTTATTATTTTTCTTCATTTGTTTTGTGATTATATATATATATGTTTCAAACTTTTGATGATAAAAGCTAAATAGACTTTATTGAAATTAAAACAACAAGCTCACGAGTTATCTCCCGCCAGTGCTTTGTTTTAAGTCATAAGCTAGACCTTTGCAATTTGGCTACAAGAACTTGCGCCAATGCAACTATGATTTTTGGAATACTTATGGTAAACAAAAGCGTCCACAACCATCCTTTTGAGGTTTCATAAAGGAGAGACATAGGATGGTTGCTGCTCTCATAATTGCTAGCAACAACAGGAAAGATGGATTTGGGAGATTTTGCATGAAAGTGTGGATTTTGTGGTTCTTGTACAATATAGCTTTGATGTTCATCCACATGATCCATCTTATTGGAATCCAAATTTGATCCCTCGAGAGTGTCTATAGACCAAACATATTCATGACTGCCTTCTTGTCTATGACATTCTATGAGTGGATCTTTATCGCCCTCTTCTATTAGGACAGGGATCAACGCCTCTAACGATTCTTGTTCCCATTCCATGTTAACCCAAGGGTTTGTATTGTCTCCTTGGTTTGAGTTACCAATAAAGAAAAAAGGGGGTTCATACGGGGAAGCAAAGTCAAAGGTGGAAGATGATATTAGTTTGAGGGGCTCTTGGACGACCAAATCTTGATGATGATTTGGGGTCATCGATGTGAATGATCTATGTTGGAAGTTATTTCTAACATTAGAAGAGCGATCCTCCTCAAATTTTAAATATGGAACTGGTAAGGATTGGCTATCAAAACTTTTTCTTGCATGGGGGTTGGAATGTCCTTTTCTTCAGGGGAGTCATCATGGACAACAGTGTAGGGGGTGTTTTCTAGGATCCTATCAAGGATAGCTCTCACCTCACTACTAGAAAGATGTAAGAAGGCTCCTCTAGAAGCAAGATCAAGGAACTGTGCGGATTCCTTCCTAAGACCCACATAGAAATGTCCCAAAAGCATAGGATTGGGTATAGAATGTTTAGGGCCATGCACCTAAAGATTCCTTTTCTTTTTGCTTGAAGGTTAGGACTTCGTTTCTGAGACGAGTCACTCGGACGATATGGAAGAAAGTTATGCAAAACTTGGACTTAAGAACTTCCCATTCTCCTTCTACACTCTTGATAGTCTGAGCATACCACAGTTTGGTTAATCCCATCAAAGAAAACGGAAATAGCTTCCACTTAAGAGTTTCATGTGACATGCCAGGAATGTGTAAGCATGAACACAATTGCTCGAATTCTCGAAGATGAGTATATGGGTTTTCATGTCTATCCCCAGAAAAAGATTGTTTTTGAGCTCTAGTTATGAAAGAAGAACTAATGTCATAACCATTAGCAAGGATACTTTTTGAGGATGGAGGTGGTTCAAATCTAGTGCCCTCTGGAGAGGCGGATTTAATGATAGTAATAGGACACATGGTATCATGGATAAATGATACTCGAATGACTCGGTTCTAAACTAGAACAACTACCGTTCCGCGGCAACAGCGCCAGAAAACTTGTTGACACTGGATATAGCACCCAGATAAATCCGTAAGCACACGGATGTCAATGTAGCTTTCATCAAGGAGCATTCCAAGGTATCAAATTTCCATGGGGAACGTGAAGTGAACTATTGAAGAACTAAATGTATCCAAGTACAGGTGATGAAATGATAGAGAGAATATATGTGGGTTCTCTAACTAAGGCAATACTAAATATGACCTTACTAAAGTAAATTACTATGAGCACACTCCCTCGGAACTCACCACAGCAAATGGCTCCCACAGTAAGCACCTAAAGCTCTACTCAAGCTAAACCTATCGTGGTGGACTACGCAGGCAAATAGGGCTCTCACCACCTATTGCTACCACCTCTAGAGATTTAGGAGCATTCACAGGCAAGCTATAGCCTAAGCACCTCGCTTAATCTATAAACTTGACTACTCTAATTCGGTACCTAGAACTAGAGCACCTTAACCATGCGGTGAAACAAGTAAAGAACAATAAAGTAAAGTAATACTTAAGTAATGCAATAGAACAAAGTTACCACACGATAGAAGAAGAAGAAGGCCGACTTTATTATTCGAGGAAGAGTTGACTCCGCCGAGCTACAAGAGGAGAGGTTGCTGACATGGTCAAATCCTTTCCAAGCTTCTCTTCACTCTCTCTTTCTATCTTCAACTTCTCACTAGGAGAGCCATTGAACTGCAACTCTCATGTGGAGAGTGACTACTCTAATGGAAGAAGTATTTGATATTCGTGGTGTGTGTTACAAATAAAGGATGAGGGTCCTATTTATAGTGCTCTGGAGGTCGATAGTCTTAAGAGTGGGGGTGGCCGCCCTGGGCACAGGGTGGGCGCCCTGGACATACCGTCCACTCGCACTGACCTTCGATCCAACGGTGATGGCTCACTCCCCCAAGTCGGTTGCATGCGAGATAAGTCGGTTTGGAGTCGGTTCCAACTGACTTAGCCTCCTTGGGTGTATGACAATGGGCCCATGAATCAAAGTGACATCCATCGAGAGCCCTTGGATCAAACCGACTTGGTTTCGACTGTTGGGAGACGTGGGATGTTGTTGTCGTGGATTGGTGACGTGGCTGGGTTGGTTTGGTGGCATGGCTAGGGTGGGCGCCCTGGCTAGGGTGGGCGCCCTGAGTCTAGGGTGGGCACCCTGGCCCTGACTGGGTTGCTGGCCCAACCACATTTCATTGCTTTCATTTGGTCCATTTGCACTTATTTTTAGTACTTTTCCTGCATACTGATATAGACTCCAAGTACAAGTGGAACTAGGTGAATTATAAACATAAATCACTACTTGTATTGTTGGTTGTCCTCATTTTAATGCAATAATGATGGTTAAAAATTGGTACTTAAGGACCGTCAACAACATCCGTGTGAATTGGTCCGCAGTTGCCCATCCAAGAACTAACGGCCAGGTTGAGCAGGCCAATGGCATGATTTTGCAGGGCCTCAAGCCAAGGATCTTCAACTGCCTCAAGAAGTATTGGAAGAAATGGTCCACTGAGCTACCCTTGGTCCTATGGATCCTAAGGACAACGCCTAGTCGAGCCACGAGGTTTACACCGTTCAATATGGTCTATGGGTCTGAGGCCGTCCTCCCCACAGACCTCGAGTACGAGTCTCCTTGACTGAAGGTGTACAACGAGCAGACGAATGAGGAAGCACTCGCTAACACAGTCGACCAACTTGAGGAGGGTCGAGATGTGGCCCTCCTCAACTCGGCAAGATACCAGCAGATGCTCCGATGCTATCACGACAAGCACATGCACAAGCAGGATCTCTAAGTCGGCGACTTCGTCCTCCATCGATAGCAGAGCGACAAGGGCTGCCACAAGCTAACTCCCACATGGAGGGCCCCTATATCATGGTGGAGGTGTTGAAACTCGGAACTTACAAGCTATCTAACAGCAAAGGTGAGATCTTCACCAATGCGTGGAACATCGAATATCTATCTAATGCTTTTATCCCTTGGGCATCGAGGCCTTGTATATTTCTCGTATCATGAATGAATGAATGAAAATGTTTCAATTCAGTATGCTTTTTTGTTCATCATTTTGAGGTAGCCTTGACTCTGCTTCAACAGAGTCGAGCCTCCCTCGGGGGCTACAAGGGGAAACCCCCTAAAGTTCCTAAAAAATTCGCATGTTTTTTCCAAAACTCAACGTCTCCTTGTTCGTCTATGCCTCGATACCTTGCCTTTACTTAGTCAAAAATGCCTCAAAAACCCTAAAGGTTGAGGGTTGTCGAGCTGGGAGCTCGCCTACACCTCCACTCACTTCCCCCCCTTGAGGGGCGCGAGCTTGCGTTGAAAACTCGATGAAAGCAAAAGTCAGGCAAATAAGAAAGAAAGAACTCGAGCCAGAAAAAACCCAAAAGCATCCAATATATACATATTGTTTTAAGGTCCCCAGGGCCATGTTACCACCAGCCACAAAAGCTAACCTATTACATGGGCCTTCTTGCCTAGATTGGCTCATAGGCCGGCTTCTTCTTCATCGACATCGAGAGGAAGGACCTCGGGCTCAAACAGCATCGCCAACCGGTCACCGGGCTCCTTAGCATTCTCGATCAAGGCCCTATGCCTCTCCCCGTTCTTGGCATCAGTCTTGTTGGGGTCGGAGACGAAGCCGTGGGGAACGACCTCCATGTCGTAGGTGAAGCCAGAGTAGACGACCGCCATCGTCCGCTTCACGCTGACATGGAGCGCATCCTGGACCTGCTCTCTCACGACGCGCCCGAGGTCGTACATTCGGTTGACGAGGAAGGTCCCACGCACCTCATCCTCAGCCTCCACCTTGGGATCGACACCAAAGTCATCGCAAACCAAAGTGATCGTGGTGTGGAGTTTGTCGGTTAGTCTCGCCTCGGCCCAGTAGGCGTCTTGGAGCGTCTTGGCGCTATTCTGAGCCTTGGTCATTTCCTCGTGGAGGTCTAAAATATAAGATAGGGGTCAGCCACGACAAGCAAGACAGCAAAGGCAAAAATCCAAAAGCTAAAGAGGGAGACTCAACAGTGGCGTGGGTATCAAGGGCCGTGTACCCATCCTATAGATCGGCATGCTCCTTCTTGGCCACCTCCAGGGCACGGACCGCCTCCATCTTCTCCACCCTCAGGTCCTCGATCGCCTTGCTAGCTAGCACGATGGCCTCCTTCTTCTTCTAGAGGGTCTCCATCAGCATGGCAACCTCGGTGGATAAGGCCTAGGCATGGCGCTGTTCCTCCCTAACCGAGATGTTGAGGGCATCGCGAGCTTGGGAGGTCTGGGTGACGTCTACCTCAGGCTCCTTAATATGCTCTGAGGAGTCCTTGACCTCCCTCTTAAGCCCTCGAACATGCTCCACCAACAAGGAGGGGTCCTCAAGGGCCTTCTGCGCCTCCTCCCGGGATTAGGTGGCGTCCTCCTTAGCCTGGGCCATCTCCCCTTGAGCCATCGAGGTGTCCTCCTTGGCCTTCTTTGCTTCCTCCTGGGCCTTGGCCAGGTCCTCCTTTGCCTTCACCACCTCGACCTGGGCAGCCTCGAGCTGATCCTGCAACATGGGACTTGCTCCCATCTGCCCCTCGTCAGGTGGATGAACTAGGACTTGACCTGGGAGCGCCTCCTCAGGTCCTAAAAATATAAAAGCGTAAGAGAAGGCATCAGATGAGAAAACAAGTAGACCCCCGTACCACGAAGGAAGATCACGTACCTCGAAGCACCTTCCCAAGTCCTCGGCGGTGACGTCGACCGCCAACCGCAGGGCATGCTGCATTTAGACCCAGAACTCCACGACGTGCTCCCAGCGCTCGACCTCCACCAGGTCATTCATTTCAAACATAGGCACATCAGGATTCGTCGGGTCCTGGAGTTAGAGAGCCTCTTGACCCCAATGGGGAAGGACCTTCTTGATCCGCTCCTGCACGGCCACCATGATGTCGTCCCCCATCTCGACTGAACCACCGTGGCCAAGCACACGGTCGGCCAGAGTGGGGAATGGCGACCTGGCCCCTTCCTCGGCCCTCGATGACCCGGCCTCTCCTACCTGGTTCTTCCCTCTGGCAAGGAGGCCGGGAGCAAACAAACCGGGGCCGTATAAGGACCCCCAGCCCACCGACGCTCTAGCCGACGGAGGGTGAGGCATCAGCACCATTGCAATTACACCAGCCTCCAAAGCCACTGCCGGGACAGCCTACACAATGGGCTGCCCCACCCTTCTCCATGCCGGGACGCCCTCTACCGCCGTCTCCGCCAGAGGACTCGAAGCCTGCACCTCTGGCTACTTGTTCTCTCGACCCGCATTCGGTGAGGCCTCCTCTGGCTGGCACGATGCCAACGGCTCTGGCCGCCTGACATCCTGCCCCACATTTGGTAGAACCTCCTCCACCTCTCGCTGCTGCTGCGGCGGTAAGACTGGTCGACGTCTTCTTCTGCTGCTGAGGCAGGACCGAGGTCGTCTCCCCCGACTGTGGCTACTGCAGCGGGGCCAAGGACGATGTCTCCCACTCCTCCTACTACTGTTGCTGTTGCTGCTACCCATGCTGCTGCCGTTGCTGCTCCTGCGGTTGACCCGACTCCTGCCTCTCGTCCTCCTGCTGCTTTTGTAGCCGTTCCCGCCTCTGTTGCTCCTCCAGCTCGTGTAGCCCTTGTGGCCACGACACCCACTGCTACTCTTGAGGGGGACTCGACCCCGCTTCCTGGGGGCAATCCGCTGTTTCCTCCGTGTCATAGACGGAGGAGTCTCCTGCTTCATCTTCAATGGTGATTGGGGCCTCCTCTGTCAAACCCGGCTCCCGTCTGCTGGCGGTGCCTCCAAGCTAAGTGGAACCAGGGGCATCTCGGTCTGCTCCTAGCTCTGGGCCACATCGCTACCCGCCATGGTCCCTGAGACACTCGAGCTTGCAACAGAAGCAGCTCCCGTCAGCTTACCCTGAGCCATAGCAGTGTGGGCCTTTGCAACCCAAGCAGCCACCGCCACCGACTGGGACACCAAAGTAGCACCTGGTGTAGACGCCACCATCTTCGCAGCAGCATCGGTCCTGAGACGTTTGGCGAGGGAGGGGAAGCCGTCTCTGGCGCACGCTTGAGCCTAAAACATGCACGAGTGAGGGACATTAAGAATCCCATAAAACCTCAAGAAAGGGAACAGAAGCCATAGGGCACCAAAAAGCTTACCCCACCGGGATGACGGGCGCCCTCCCGGTCGCCTTCAAACTACTCGAGGGCTTTTGAGAGCCCTTCTTCGATGGGCCCTTGTTGGAACCAGAGCCGCCCGGAGCTGTCACCAAGGACATCTTTGGCATCCTCTTCTTCTCCGAGGTCGACTGGCCCTGGGTCCGCACGCTGAGCGTCAAGGACCTGGTCTGAGGCGGCGGTGTGCTAGAACCACCCCGTGAAGAGGCCGGCGGCATCCCACCGCGCATACGCTGCGGCGACGACCTCCCTCGAGTCAAGGGGTCACTCATCCTCTGCTCCCATGACCACTTTGAGGCCCTCGTCTCTTGACTTTCGATAGGCGCCGAGGCCGCCTTCGAGGCCTGAGAAGATGACACCACCTCGACCATTTCCTGTGTAAAGCAGGCATCAGCTCGGGCCATACGGGGCACCAAAGTGTCAAGACGCGCCTGCACTCCTTCGTCATTGCTTGTCTTCCTCATCCTCCTCCTCTTTTGAGGGAGATTCCTCCATAGGAACCCCTCGCGCCTCTGCTTTGCCCGATGTTGGTCACGCACTAGACGCTCGAGGCTTTTCTTCTTCCGCTCCTTTCCCTTATCCTCACTCTTCTTTTGCTGCTGGGTAGTGAAGCATCTCACCTGGCGACCAGGATCGTCCTCCTTGACTGGGGGCATCGACACCCTGAAATCTATGGCCCCCTGCACACAGACCCACAACAGAAGACACGAGGATGAGTCGAGGAAGAAAGGAGTTCAAGAGCAATATGACGGCGTACTAACTAGATGGATGTGGCCATCATCAGGCAGCATTGGGATGTTGTTCACATCCTCTAGTGTGAAGGAGCCGGTGACAGCTCCCCTCACTCGCCTCGCGAATTCCTCAAGGGACAGCGCCTTGGCCGACATCCGGCACCCCTCGAGCTGCACACCGGGCACATATGGTCCAAGTGCAGCGGGCGCCGCATCAACGGGAGGACCCTCCAGCTATGAAATGCTGAGACAATGATCCCAGCGTTCAGCCCCTGCTCCTGCAGAGTCCTCAACACATCCAAGAGGGGGTTCAACCTCAACTAGAGATCCCTCGCCACGCCGTGTGGCCAGTGCTCCGGGCGCTTCGCGATGACACGCCCGGTGTAGTGCGGCAGCAAGCCGTCGTTGTTCCGGAAGTAGAACCACCTAGTGTTCCACCCACCGTGGTTGGATATCAACCCCATTTGGATGTACTGATCTGCCCACTTCAACGCCAAGTTGTAGCAGCCAACGCGGACAATGCCCCTTACCCCCTGCGATATCGGCTTGGTGAAGTGCTCCCCCTTGAAAAGATGGAGCCACAACTTCCAGTGCGGCACCATCCCCATGTATCCCTCGCAGACGGTAGCATAGATCGCCGCATTGGAGATGGCATTGGGGGAGAAGTGCTAAAGCTCGACCTCATAGTGTTTAGTCAACATTCGCATGAACCGGCTCAGAGGGGACCCGAGTCCCATCCGGTGGTACTTGACGAAGCTCACTACGTACCCCTCCGGCGGGTTCGACTCCAGGTCCTCCCTCGGTGGAACCATCCACTTCGGCCGATCAGCTGAGATGACAGGGCGAAGGAGCCCATCATCCACCAGCTCCTTGAGCTCCCGCTCCGTCATGGCCGATGGGAGCCAATCCTCTAGAGGAAGAAACTCTAGCGCCATGGTGACAGCGCGGATCTGCTCGGCGGATGGACGGGATGGAAGATTCCCAATCTCTCTCCCCACCCTTTTTTCTCTCTTGCGCTAGAGAATAGGGTGACTCTACTCTCCGACGGCTGCGGTGACAAAAACAGGAAGGCAAGATGGGGAACAGACGAAACCCTACCCCCGAATTTATAGGTAGGGCGAAGAGTAACGGGTGGATCCGGCCAGGAGGCAAGTAAATCTTCTGCATTTATTGCACCTACATAACCACTCCCTCGATTCCTGGGAACAGGAACATGTGTCGATCACACAGACTCTAGCCATTGTATGGGCCCACCATGACCGCGCCACTCTAGCTTTCGCCTAAAAGGTGCGCCCAACGGACAGGAGGAGTCATCCGCGGATGGAGCCTTCACGACAAGGAAAACGTGCCCAGGCCTCATGAAAAATCTCGAGGGAGCAAAGGCTGATCCTCGGTCAGGGTTCAACAGTCGCCCTCGAGTGCCCGAGTCAGGGATGACCGGGGGAGCCGTTGCGAGGCCTCGACTCAAGAACAAACTCTCGAGGCCCCCCTGGACATATTCAAGGCAAAACTAAAGGAATACTACGAAATCCCCTCGGAGGGAGGCATCGAACCACCAAGCCCATCGAACGGGGTCGTCATCCGTGTGTCCAAAGATTTGCTTCAATGAGAACGCCTTCGTGGCCACTATTCGACCCCTACTGAACGAGACACGCTCTCACTTAAATTTCTCGATACCAGCTCATTAGAGGACTTCGAGGCTCGCCCACCGAGGGTAGCACGATGCTCTTCACCCCATATCTGATCGAAAGGACTCATGGGGAAAAATGTCAAAAGCTAGCAAAGCCTCGGCCACACGAGGCTCGGGGGCTCGACTACACTCGGCACACCTCGACGAAAGAGGGCCAAACACGCCCGGGGGCTCGAATACTCAAGCCCCCCTCGGTTATACGCCTACGGAGGAAACCAAAAGGAGTTCTTTGCTCCTCGAGGCCTTGAGGAGGGCCCTCGAGAAGACTCTCTCCGAAGATTTCTAGTAGGGACTGGGGGTGCTATGACTCCAGTTCATGATCATTTAGCCCCTCAGGGCGCTCGCCACGAGACAGGCGTCGATGAAAGAAGACCACATCCACCGAAAGGACCAACCACCCGAGTACCCCTTGACAAAGGGCGTATAAAGCCCTCGGGGGAGTCTTCCCACTCCTCCGAGGCCTCGGGGGCTACCCCCGAAGGGTACGCTCGCGTGCACCCTTCGGAGAACGACAAACGCGATGACTCCAGTTCATGAGCCTCTGCATGAGTGCCAACACTTGCGCAGAGACTCAGGGACTACTATCGAGTACCTGGATAAGGGGTACCCTAAACCCTGACCCAGGAGAATTAATCCCCAAACGATTAAACCCAAATCACTAAAGAACTCCACCGGCGTACATTCGAGTTACGCTGGGCCGGCCCACGAGCAGCACCGATCGAGTCGAGTCCGTCTCCTACTCGACAGGGGGCCCCGAGTGACAGACATCCACCCATGCAAACGACCCCCCGTTGAGTGACGGGGCGTGGCACGGGCGGACGACCCCCGTCGAGCATTGTGTCCCCTTGGTCCACCTACTTTCTGTACAGGAGTTAGAGCATTTAATGCAGCCTAACAACTCCAACCAACCCCCATGGCTACAGCGGTGGTCATGATAAACAAGTACAGGGGTCAAATCAGCCTTTTACCGCCCATCCCAGGGGAAGTGTCATTTCGTACAAACCACTGTTTCGCCGTACGAGACACTGTGCCCCGTCGGGCACCCCCTAGAAATGCAAAAGTCAACACCCGTACCATATTTTCTAGGACTCATCCTTATCCACTCGGCCTCGGCTCACTCGACCACCCCACGACTCGGCCTCCCGGTGGCCCGGGCCAGTGGTCCAACCATTCCCGTGTGTCATCTACAGCAAACCGTACGTCTATCACAGAAGCTCACGTCTTTGACCGCATCACTGAGGCATGCCAGCGTCATCATCAGGACCGGTCAATCACCGACATTGCCGCGACCACTCAAGAGGGAGAATCTCATCATGAAGCTCATGGCTACAGGGCTCGGCATCGCCCCATCGCATACCTCTACAGTGATTGCGACATGATCGGCATCACCCCTCAACATCATTGCTTACGATAGCCCTGCCAAGGGCAGCTCCATTAGGGTTTCCTGTACGCCCATGCCCCTCCTTGGCCTATAAAAGGGGGCGTTGGGCTAGCTGTAGAGGCAGGTGAACTCATTCGAACTCACTCGGTCACACCGCGCTCATAGCAAGGCATAGGACTAGCACTTCTAGACTTAGGCCTTGTTTTCCACTTCTTCTCGCATACGCCCGCTTGTATCTCCCCTGTACAAGCACTTCGATGCAGGATAATATAACATCTCCTCCCCCGCTGGACGTAGGGCCTTCTTTGCCCGAACCAGGATAAATCCTTGTGTTCTTCTTGCATCATCATCCGAATTAAGGAGCACGCAGCATATAGTTACTCGTTGGTGCTATGCCCCCGGGGTCAAGACACCGACACAACCGATTTAACATGCATAGTTGGTAAGTTGGGCTAATACATTCAAGCAAACAAGGGCGCCTGCCAATGTTATAAATTGAATTTCACTGATTTAACATGCATAGTTGGTAAGTTGGGCTAATACATTCAAGAGAACAAGGGCACCTGCCAGCGTTATAAATTGAATGTCTGGAAATGATGCATAGCCCAGGTAGCCACACGCTACTGCCAACCAAACAACCCCGATGCATACCAATGCAAAACCATAGTTGCCACTTGTCACTTTCGAACTTTGACAACACAAATAATAATGGAATTTTCAAGGCTAGAAAGAAATAAAGAACTTGGCCAATTAGTTTATTAGAGGGTGTTGCTTTCCATATGTTCACCGAGAATGAAACAAGACAATGCTTCTTAGTTCTCCTTCTTGGTCCTCTTTTCCATTTTATTTAATCAAAATTAGTAGAAACCTCGTAAGAATTTGTAATATTCATGATACGTAAAAAGACAAAAAAGAATAAAAACATGATTACATTGGATATTCAGATTTTCAAACAAAGTACACCATGTCTTTTCAGTTATTTTCAGTACATTTACAATTCTTGTTCGACCTATATACCTAGGATACTTAATGATAAATTTGTATACATAGTTAAATCATGCTATGCTATGTAACTAAGTGGCAATCATGTCCAACCTTCTGTTTCCATAAGACCATGTCTAGCCTTCGTCTTAACTCTTTGATCCGGCACCTCCTCTTTTTCTCCCACTAGCTCCTGACCTAAGGATCGAGGCCTTTATTACGAGATGGAGGCTTCGATTGATATTTTTTTTTGGATCAAATTTTTTAGGTCGAGTTTTGGTTTTCAAGAGTAAGGTTTTTACTCCAAGCCTTCATCTTGAGCTTTTCATAGGATATTTTTTAACCCTCACAACAACATAGAAGGAGCTTCATTGCAACTAGCTGGGAAGGGGAGGAGCAAAAGGCTATTCCCAACATAGCCCATGTTTGGCAGTTTTTTTACTCGCTCATGATTCATGAAGCCAGAATCCTAGTTCATTTCTGAAAGAGAGAAAAACAGCTCCTTGCTACGGTATAAAATATTCTCTACAAGAATCGTTTTGTGAGAAGCACACGATCGATGTTCCACCTGTCTATATGCATGTTTCTCAAAAAAAAATTATCTATACTTATGTCGACATAATGGACTAATGAAGTGTTGTTGCAGTGCTAAAAAATAATAATTGAGTCTACAAAGAAATGATGGGAATTTTTTTTATGAGAACGTCTAGAGAATCTATCTTTTCTTTCTTTCTATATGCGATGCCTCGTGGTCGTGGGCATTAATATGAAAACTTTCTAACAAGACTTTAGTAACATATGGAAGTGTCTTTACTATCTAGGCCTTATTTAGATTGCGAAAAAATTTTAACTTTGCTACTGTAGTATTTTTGTTTGTATTTAACAAATATTGTTCAATCACAACCTAACTATCATGATTTATAATCAAACTGTATAATTAGTTATTTTTTATCTACATTTAATGTTTCATACATGCGTTCAAAGATTGATGTGATGGAGAGAGAGTGAAAACCTTGCAATTTTGGTGACATCTACACAAGCCCTATTAGCAAAGGAGAGCATATCAACCTTCAGTCAAAAGAAAGCGCAATTGTTAAGTGCATCATTACCTACTACAATCCTGACACGTATGGAGCGGAACATCATCATGTGTGCCAATCTTTTCACCCACGTCGTATCTCGCTACTATATAATTGATTTCAGGAATAGAGGCCTTTTTGTCCAAACGCGGCTCAATCTACGGCGGTCTTGGCGTTTGAACTGAGTCGCATCTAATCGAGGCAATATTTTTAGTCGTGTACACAAATGCTTTATTTTTAGAGATGGCTCTATTTCTAGACACCTTTAGAAATATAATTTTAGTGGCATTTCTATATTCAATCCAGTTTTAGATGTGGATAGAAATAGAGTTGTCTCTAAAAATAAAAGCTACAATGTAAAATTTGAGGTCTTTCAAACAATCTCGGGTACAGAAATAATTGGAATCAAAGTTGTTGATATCAAAGAGTTATACAACTTTGTAGTTAGTAATTTTTTGTTTGAAATCATCTATTAAAAAATACGTTTGAATTTTCCATATTTGAACTTCAAAATTTTTCAAACAACCTAGGATGGAGAAATAGCCTAAACCAAATTTTGTAGATCTCAAAAACTTATACCATTTTTTAGGTGGAAGGTTATGGGGTTTTTGGTCTAGATTTGTGATTTCTAGTCCGCCTCTAAGTGTCTTTCTGTAGTTTAGCCATGAAATATAATTCGGAATTATGGCGTGGTGCCATCAGCTAGTAGTAATTTCGAAATTCCACATCCATCCATAAATCATCATTCTGCCTCCGGAACTGACTGCCATGGATGAGAAAAGCACAAAAGAAAAGTGAAGCAATGCAACATCTAAATCTTGTCGCCCATCAACCCATGTCACCCAGTGCTCCATTCACTGGTCGCTGTTAATTTCCCTCTTTATTCCAGCACACAGCCCTAATCGTGCAGGGAAGAAAGAATGCCACACCCACAGATTCGTCCACCACTGACGTTGAACCCTAGCTGGACTGTCAATTCCAGCACAAGACTCGATCGATCCATCGCCAGCCACTGTTCCTAGCTTTCTCCCTTTGCCATTGCTCTAGGTTTGAGTGGAGCGAATCGAATCACAGCGACAAATCCTCGAAGATCAAAAGGCGAACCCAAGTGCTGTGAAAAAAAGATCCAAATTTTCTCATCACTGGACTAGTGGAATGCAAACAGTAGCATCAAACAATGAGCTTGAGGGGGCAAAGAAAGGGACCTTGTTGGCAACAACTTTATATATTTTGGTGCGGGTGCAGCATCGCGTTGCCATCGCTAGGACCGGACCACACACCTCAGATTCCCTCCTTGCAGATGTGGCTTTCAGCTCAACTAATAATCTTAATGGGAGGAATTTTAGCAAACCATGCGTGGTTCCAAATACTCTTACTATTAGTCCTGTGTCTGTGTGTGCCAAAATGATTGATCATTCAGATTTATGATGCAGTGATTAATATAATGTATATAGATTAATAATCAGGGTTACAGCTACAAGCAGCTGCAGTGGATAAGTATTATTAGGTGCACATGGTTCATACACCTAATCAGCTTGGTTAGTCATGTTGCAATTCAGGCGGAAATCTGATAGAAAATGCCAAGAAATCTAATATCATAAATAGCCTAGAAAGAACAGAATCTGGATTATTAAGTATGGAGATTTATTGCTGAAGAAAATCATATCTGTTTGATGCTAGCTAGTTGGAGTGTCAAATTAAAATGTTGTTTGAGGCATGCTGTACAGTAGCGTATGTCTAGGAATGCGCTGTCATGTCTGTGTTAGTTTGGACTTGATTGAAGATATTTTCATGTGCCCCCCTACCCTACGTTAGGTCACTGGGCATGTTGGTTGATCCAAGGTCTTAACTAAAGCAGTCTTCCTATGGCATTATATTGATAATGAAATTACCTACTCCCTCCGTCCCTTTTTAATTGTCACTTGCGCTTTTAAAAAATACTACCGGCAATTATATATTAAAAAATAATAATATTTATATTACATAATTAGTATCATTAGAAAGATTTTTGACTCTAGTTTTTTAAAAATTTATTTAGAGATACAAATGTTGCACGTATTTGCTACAAATCTAGTCAAACTTATGACACGCACACCAACAGCGATAAGTAAAAAGGGACCGAGGGAGTATGTCTATAGATAGATTTGCAGGCGCAGCAATGCTTGTCTTGTTTATAGGCTCTGATTATAGAGAGTAGATTAGTTGGTAGTATAGCTCGTCGACTCAACCAACTAACCACTTGAGAATTGTTTATTGGACTGTCAATCGATCAAGTACAAGCTGTTTGTTTGTCTCTAGAAAATTTCTCCAGGACTGTTGTGAATTGGTAGATCCAAGAAGGTATATTATTTATATATGTATATATATCCTCGAGTTGTTATTAGATTACTTCATTCGTTTCAAAATAGACGATGTTGTAGTCGGTCAAGTTTATTATAAAAATATATTCAACATCTATCTAATGATATCAATTATATATTATAAATATTAATATTTTTAATATATTTTTTTAGAATATATAATTTAGGATGAGAGAATGACATCTATTTTGGGATGGAGGAACTACAAAGCAATAAAGTCCTGGACCAATATCCATTTTAACAGGGAATGATCTCGGTTGATTAAAATTTATTACATCAGAATATGAAATCTTACAATTTTTCAGAAAGATTAGGCCTCCTTTAATCGCATTAGAAAAATCATACAAATTGGATTCCTATAGAAATAGTATTCACCCATTCGGTTTCACGGGTTTGGGGCAAATGGATAAGGTCCAATTCCTATGGAAATCGTTACTATTCACCCCTTTTGGTTCATAAGATTGGGGCACGTAGACAGCGACATAGAAATAATAACCCCCTTTAGAACACATGGCAAAAAAAATGCATGAAAACACAGGAGTATGATGGGAATACATATGCAAAACAGAGAAATGGAATAATTTTTCTTTTGTAAAATATCTGTTTAGGTCAAGTGCATAAATAATACAGGAAACAAAAAGAATGATGCTTGAGTAAATGTTTTTGTTTCCAAGATTTTCCTACTAAAACAAACATATAGGAAACTTTCATTTGTTCTACGACAGGCATCCCTACAAACCAAAGGAGTAAGTCAAGCCATAGGAGCGAGAATTCTATATCTTTCCTCTCTTTTTTCATGCAATCCAAGGAAAACGTAAACGTAAAAATAAACTAGCCCATTAGGATGAAATTCATGTGTTACCTTTGCTTGTTCATTCATGGCACTGTAGAAGAGTACCTGCGATGGGTGCAGCGGCGGCGGGGCCAGGCCTGCCCATGCACGGCCGGTGCAGCAATGAGCAGTGATTAAACACGGGCAATGTACTCGTGGCATGCAGCATAATGCATTGATTGTGTAACAGTAACACGAGTGGTGCGCACGCGGGCGGTCGCCGGCCACGCGACACCGAGGCCCCGCCCAAGCCTGCCCACGCGTACATACGTACTCTACAGTACGTGTGGTGCTGGTGTGACGGGTGAGACTGACACCGAGCCGGGCCACGTACGCGTGCGTCGTCTTCCTTCCTATCCGCTAATCCTGATCCACCACCGCCTGGGCGTGTCGCCGTGCGGGCTCGCCATATCGCCGGCCATGGCGTCCCGCAGCCAAGGAGCCCTCTCCTGCATCGCCTGTCAGCGCAAAGACTCAAAGACCCTCTGCCTTTATTACTACAAAGTACCCGCACAGTACTACTACAAGTTGTTATTGGTTCAAACATCCTAACTAGAATCTTTTTTTCCATGAGAATGTCAAGATCTATTTGAAATTGAAACAAAGAAATACAAAATAGATGAACAGAGAAAAAAACACATTATTAAGATAGAATGAGAATAATAAAAACTACAGGATTTCAAAAACATAGAAACACATACTTTGAGCTATTTGGAATAGCACATGAATATAAACAAGCACAACCAAACAAGAGAGAATAAACATTCTATCCCTTTGTTGGAGTGGATGTTGTGTTTCGTATGCTTTGCATCACTATGCATGGTTCCTTTCCTTTAGAAAGGGATTCAATTTCCTTTGTCCAAACAACAATGATATGATTCCTTTCGCTTGGAATCTTTTCCTTCGAGAATCATTTGAACTAAACATGAGCTAAATGATGTTCTAGTGTTATGGAGCAACCAAACACATCATTTTTCAAATGTCCAATCGGGATCAGTGAAAGATTAAAGCTCTTGTTCGATTACCTTTTGTTTAGGATTTTGTGTTGAATGGTCTCTCTCCTCTCACTTTAGTGGCAGGGTAATGGGGGGAGACGATTGGACCGGACAAGAGCGGGACATTCACGATGATGCATCAATGAAGCTAGGTTAGCGTGGCAGTGGTGAAGATGGCCGATTGGGTGGCGAGGAGCCTCTAGTGACGGGGTAGGCATGCATGTCGAGGGTGCTTCATGGATATCAGAGATAGAAGGAGAATCGAGAGGTAGAAGAAAAGAGACCCACCATTCAAGCATTGAATTTGCATTCGGAGCCGGGAGTAGTAGTCCGGCCAAATAGGCCCCTAGCTTCATCTTCTTGATCCTCAAACGAATTGCTTTTGATAGGGAAGCAGTATGTGGAGTGATTTTGGTGGGAACTGTTAGGGAACAAGTAGCCGGGTTTTCTAGTGCCTCTTAGGTAGAGCTTTTCATGCTATTGATTCGCTTTGGATTTCATAGAGAGAATTGACTCACTGATCCAAAGTGATTCTCTACAAACTTTATGATAACACTATGGATAAGTAAGTTTTTTTATAGCTCCCGCCCTCTAGCTCATCTAAGAGAACCACTTTATACAATCTGTATAGAATCTCTTCAAATCAGGATACTATTTAGCAAAATTTGTCATGAATTTTGCTTAGAAGGTGCTCGCACCAATTTTGGCTATCATATCAAACGGTCATTGGTTTTGTGTCGTTTGCCTCTGAATGTGAGGGAGAAACCGGTGAAAACTCCAATTTGGCGTCTTCCACACAAGCTGCAGTCAGGCAGAGAATCTATCCTAGGCCAGGTGTAGTACAGGCATTATTACAGTACCTACCTGCGTTGTGGCAGTGGCAGTGCAGTCCACTTTTGATCCAGATTTGGATTAGATTAGGCGCCCAAATCAATCAGCAACCAAAATTTATTAAAAAAAAGTTAGGGACGCTCATCCGATCCACATAGTTTATTTCTTTTTTGGTTTTTAGAGCATAATGGTAACTACCTTGCAATGAACCTCCAGATTGGGCGTGGATAAATATTTGCCACTTGCGGCTGTCTCCCCTTACCTTGCAACAACCGGCACCTGGGCTGGGTTGCCTTCTGTCTTGCACAGTACAACCACCTTGGATTTTTCTTCTTTCCATTAATTAATTTACTCATTTGTTTATTTATCAAGAGAGGTTGGAGAATATTATTTTGTTTCAGAGCATATGCCAGGCGACAGTTGAACAACCTAATCTGGAAGGAATTCAGAAGAATTGCATCTTCTCCTCCAAGCGCCCAATTGCCCTTTGTGTATAAAACTGATGATAGGCAGCACCTCATGGGCAGGGTTTGTTTACTGCTATTGATATCAAAGGCATCCAGTTAGCATTGCGTGCACAACAGATAAACCAAAAAATTTCCTTCCATTCAATCAGCATTAAGCCAAGCCAAGACTGTAAATTGAAAGCTAAAATTCAGAGAAATGTAGTCTCTTCCGGTTAAAAACCAAAGCAAAATGATTACAGATCGAGGACAGGCTGCTTTTTCTTGTCCAGGAAAACTCAGTTTGTATCTTTCCCAAAACACACACACACACACACACACACAAACACACACAAAGTTTGTAATTTCTAATTTCTGCGGTGCTCAATTTTGCTTGTACATCTGAGAATCCAAGAGGGTGCAAGCTTTTACAGCCGTCAACTGGCAATTTCCACTGGATTTATTAAATCATATCATGGCAAGTTTCATTACTACTACACAAACAAACACCAATACCAAAAGTGGACACTAATCCGATATTTTCTTTTGCTTCTCTTCCTAAAACTCACTACACTACATACCTCCATTTCGCGCTGTACTAATAACAGCACAGTCATTTATACCTCTCCATCTCACATCGCAGTCCAAAATACGTACCACCCAAAAAAAAAAGGTTAAATTTGAAGAGATTTCAAGCTTTTGCAGCTAGACCCTCCAATCCAAGACAAAAATTGCAAGAGTGTCCTGTCCTGTCGTCACGCGGCGGCTTCGGTTCCAGGTCCCTCCCCGTCGTCCTCCCCCGCGGCGGCGGTGTCTTCTGCCGCCGCCGGCGGCTCGCGCTCGTAGGGGGAGAGCCACTTGGCGCGCATGTACTCAGGCTTACGCCAGGGCGGGAGGTGGAGGCCGCGCTTCTTGAGGCTGGCGCGGGCGGCGTCGGCGGCGGCGGCGACGAGGAGGCGGAGCCTGTCGTCCTTGCCCACGAACACGGGCGGCAGGCGCTGCAGCAGGGCGCGGTACGCCTTGGTAGCGCGCGCCACCTCGAATGCTGACCGGAAGTCCGCGTCCACCAGGACGCGCTCGCGCGCGCCGCGGTCGGACGCCGCCGGCAGGAGCACGTCGATGTACGCGTGCTCGCCCGCCGGGTGCGACGCCGACTTGTCCCAGCGGGAGACGCACACGGCGGCGTCGTGCCCCGCCGCGCGGAGAGAGGAGGCCACCAGGCGGAGGAGCTCGCGACGGCGCGCGCCCGCAGCGCGGTGACGCTCCAGGTGCGCGCACACGTCGGCGAGCAGGTTGCGTTCCCGGAGCGTGGCGCAGTGCACGAGACCCTGCTGACCACACGGCGGCGAGCGGCACGGTCAGAAATCAAGTCACTTGCCGAGCTCTCGATCGAAGAAGAAGGGAATCAAGTGTGTGTGTGTCTGGGGATCAAATCAAACGAGCAATAAGTTACCTTGATCGTCTCGGCGACATCGGAGGCCGCCGCCGCCGCTTCCTCGTCGTCCTCGTCATCCGAATTATCGCCTCCGTGGAAGCAGTTGCAGTACCTGCCGCCGTGCCCCGGCTTCTCGCCGCCGCCGCCGTCCTCCATGAAGCTGCGCACCATGCCGTCCAGGCACACGGAGCTCGGCTCCGCCTCATCCTTGTCACCCGCCGCCGGGCCCGCCGACGGCAGGCGCTCCGCCGGCGAGATCCGCAGGAGCTGGCGATCGAACAGCCGCTTCAGCATCGACCTCGACGGCGCCGTGGGCGGATCGGCCGCAGCAGACCTCATATCCCAATTCCCAACGCAGAGAAATGAGCGGCACGAGTCGTATCACCAGAGGAAGAAGCGATCTTGGGAGGCGGCGGTTGCCTGAGACATCACGGGCCTCGTCGGCGGCCCTTGGATGATTCGATTCGATCGCAGCGGTTAGGGTTTTTTCGATCTTTTTCGATCGGCTCGAATTTTTGGGTGCGAATGCAAATTCGGGGGGCGGGGGGAAGAGGACGAGGGGGGAGGGGAACGGTTTTAAAGCAGCGGAGGAAGCCGACGTGGACAGTTCGATGGCGTGGCGGTCCGACGTGGTTGGTCTTATCCGCATGCTGTCCGAGGTGGCACCAGACTTGTGGGCCCTCGGTCCACTCTGTGTCCAAGCAGCGGTTCGCTTTGGAATACAAGCGTGTCAGGTAACTCAGATCAAATATTTCTTCTGCTATTTTGTTCAAATAAAAAATACCTATTCTAGGATGCGGTCGAATGGTAATGTGAAGAAAACATTATAAAAGGCGAAATAGTCATCTTCGTCCTTAAACTATTGGGCCAGGCTCACTTTGGTACATCAACTATCAAAAGGTCTAAATTAGTCCCTAAACTATCTATTTTTGGGTCAATTTCGTCCATCCCCATTAGCTAATCGCCACATGTCCCTGAGTGCATGCAAAATGTCTTTGCTACCCTTCCAGTTTCCCTTTACGAGCCGCCAGGTTGACGGCGTCCCCGTGCATCGTTTCTTTTCTGTCGTTCCTGTTTCCCATCTTCCCGGTTGTTCTCATGGCGGCTACATAGCTAGGGTTTCTTGGGGAGGAGAGCGGCGTGGGACGGCGCAACGCGGGAAGGGGTGAGGCGTGCCCCTTCTGCTGGTGGAGGCAGACACCTACTCACTCGCGACCACGGCGTGGACAGAGGAGTGAATCGATGAGTTCCACAGTAAGATGAAAGTGGCACCAAGCTGGTTTTGTGATTTGATTTGTTCTCCTTTCTTCCCTGGTAGAATGTTTGAATTTGACCATATAGTGGATTTGTAGGGCTTCAATACAATGTCTGAATTTGAGGTACTGGAAGTTCGATTTTATTTTAATGGGGAATTTGTTCTTGATGCGTCCAAGATGTTGTATTGCAATGGGGATTCTGGGGTGTCCCACATAGAGAAGGACAAGATATCTATCCCTGAACTTGAAGGCCACCTATTGGATCACACAACATTTCCTATATCTGTTAGGATGTACTGGTTGCCATTTGGTGCAGATTTGAATAGTGGAATGAAATTACTTGTAGATGACACGTCATGTTTGGACATGATTAATGAGCTGGGAACTGTTAGGGTTGTGGATATATACACCGAACCAATTAATGTTGCCATTAGTGGGAATGACGAAACTGAAACACAATATGCAGATGATGATATATTTGTCCTATTTCGAGATGAGAATATCATGGAGTTGGATCATGCAGAACCTGTTGTCAATGAACAAACTGTTCAGGATGCTAACATGCTGTGTCTGGAAGTTCCAACCCATTGTCAGGATGGTCTGAATGAAAACAAGGAAAAGAATCAGAATCAGAATCAGAGAGTGGATGTGATGCTACATGTTTCACCTCTGATGAAGATGATGAAGTTAGGGAGATAAGAGCTTAACTACAAGAAATTTAAGTTAGAAGCAAAGAAGAGAGGAGCTAACATCAAGTCCTCATCACTTGGACGTGGAGCAGCAGCAGGACAGAGCAGCTCT
Organism: Bothriochloa decipiens; assembly: GCA_023333625.1. Classification (NCBI taxonomy): domain Eukaryota; kingdom Viridiplantae; phylum Streptophyta; class Magnoliopsida; order Poales; family Poaceae; genus Bothriochloa; species Bothriochloa decipiens. The sequence continues at coordinate 41,577,852 of CM041629.1, forward strand.
TCTGAAAAAAGCATCAACACAAGTTCATTCAAAGAAAAAGATGTAGTTTCAAGGCACTAATGTTAATGCCTCTATATCATGCAATCATTAGTTTGTGAACACTTGTATTTGTTATGTCGAAAACATGGGCATTCAGACATGAGACATATATGTGCACTCAGTTGTTTCTACATCCATTATCAGGAATTTTTTCTACATGTTAGCTTATCAGAAATTTGAGGCACTGATAAGATAGGGAGGTAATGGAGGACTCGATGCCGTCAACCCGAGGAGCTGCTTTAGGATAAAAAGAGGGGCATCAAAGACATTTTGCATGGGATGGACGAAATTGACCCAAAAATAGATAGTTTAGAGACTAATTTGGACCTTTTGATAGTTGAGGGATCAAAGTAAGCCTGACCCAATAGTTTGAGGATGATTTTGGCTATTTCGCCATGATAAAATATATCATAATAGTCGACTAATGTATGAGTGGGCTCGTAGATGGACTATAAGTATGCATACAACTAACAACTGGGTAAATTATTAGCCATTCTCTTAATAAAGGTGAACAGTTGCATCACGCTAGCGCTTAATAGGGGCATTGATGACCATTTCATGTTCAGGATACTTAATATCAAAGTTATTTGCCTCAACAAGAATCAATGCCAAGATCATGTTGGATACAAAAAAAATATGTGAGATAACTCTGTGAGAAATACTTCCTCTATCTGTCCATGAATGTAGAACTCATTTGGAGGAAGCCCTTGGCACAATTGCCTAATCAAAAGAGGTGCATGTGGTATGCAAATGCGTCTTGATACCACGTCTCGTTCTCTTGTTGAGCTCTAATGGTGTGTCTTTAATCAAATAATATATAATAGTTTTACTAGATAATTGATCTAAGCCTTGAACTAAAGAACCCATAATGCAAGCTGTTTTTTGTTTTTAAAATATTTTATTAATGAATATATTAATATTCAAAACATTTGGAAGAAAATATTTTTATCCATACTAAAATGTTGTGAGAAATACAACACTCCGTCTCGAATGTATCTAGACAAGTGCTTGTCTATGTACATGCCCAGAAGTGAGTTTCTTTGGGATGGAAGGACACGATTCTCATAGCTTGGCATAAGTAGGAGTATGATGGAAGACAGGTCAATAGTCATAGCCTACTTTTGGTTACTCTCTTTTAGTAGGGTCTTGTTTAGATATCTCTAAATTTAAAGTTTTTTCACTCTCTTCGTCACATCAATGTTTAACAATTATATAGAGCATTAAATATAGGTAAAAAATAATTAATTACACAGTTTAGTTATAAATTACGAGATTTCTACAAATTTCAAGTTTTTTCACTCTCTTCATCACATCAATGTTTAACCATTTATATAGAGCATTAAATATAGGTAAAAATTAATTAATTACATAATTTAGTTGTAAATTATGAGACGAATCTTTTAAAATTAGTTAGTCTATGATTAGAATTGTAAAATACAAACGAAAGTCCTATAGTACCAAAATTGAGAAAATTTGAGCATCTAAACAAAGCCTAGGAAGTTTGGCCCTAAAATTTCTAAATCCAAACAAAGTTTCGATCAGAGCGGTTAGGGCTTTATTTAGTTGTCCAACTTGTGCAAATGCATGTGCAAAGTTGGCAAAAACATCGTAGCATTTTGTTTGCATTTGGTAAAAATTATTCAAATATTGACTAATTAGGCTCAAAACGTTCGTCTCGCAAAGTACAACCAAACTGTACAATTAGTTTTTTATTTTATCTATATTTAATGCTTTATGTATGTGCCGGCATCTGAAGCGACGGTAAACCCCTCGAGAGAAATATTGTAATGGCAGTGCTGGGCAACTGAAGTCTCGTTTAGATCATTCAAAAAGGCTAAAAATTTGACTCTCTCTCCATCATATCAAATGCTATGTCGTATGCATGAAGAATTAAATATTGGTAAAATAAATAACTAATTACACAGATTAGTTATAAATCACGAGACGAATCTTTTAAATCTATATACATCATGATTGGATAATATTTATCAAATATAAATAAAATACTAAAGTATTTTTCATGCAAAGTTTTTCGCCATGTAAACAAGGCCTGAAATCGGTAGCGTGTGTATCGAAATCCAAGGACGAAGAATCAAAGCCATCTATCCATGGATGTTGCCATCCTCGCGTAATAATGCAATATGCTTACACTATTATAGTAATTGACAGGTTATGCAATCAATCAATCATAGTACAGCAGCAGGCCTATCAGTATTGGTATTGGCCATAGAATAGAAAAAAAAAAACTAGTGGCACGCCGCACGCCCAAGCCCAATCAGTGAGGAAAGCTTCCACTCAAGCAATTGCTTGCCACAAAACATGCCGAGAGGCAGCAGTAGAGAGAAGAGAACAAATGGCAGGCAGGAGTTGAATAGTAGCTGTATCCCATGCCTCCCTGCACAAGCCACCTCAAAATGAAGCAGTGCAGTGCAGGCAAGGCACCTGCTGGAGCTGGACCTCACCTGTCTTATCCTAACCGGCAATTTTAATTGTTGTAATATAATAATTAGTGGAGTATATATTATTATTACGTGGCCTGTTTGAAGCAAATCATCTGATGATGGGTTGCTTGATGCTCTCGTCGATCACCTTCTCTCAATCAAATTAGTGTATGTGTGTGTGTTCGTCCCAAGGCTCAACAAGGCTGGACTGGACCACAAAATTCTTGGCTTCATCCGTCCCTGCCTAGCTGCCCTGACCTTTGCAACTTGCAAATAACCCTGTTTGCAATTGTAACTCTTTTTATTAAAAAAATTTTGGTCAATAATTTGGAAAATCACATGAGGACAGACCATTGGTGCGTGGTCCTGATATATATTGATTGTTGGTTTGAAAATAGCGTAAACGTCGTTATGCTTTTTAGACGGAAAATGATTGCAGATGCAGAGACAATTGTACTAGTACTTCAAAGAAGCCACTGCATTTTGTGGGAAATCTAACCGTTCCTCCATGCCATGGGCCTGCACGGCAAACCCATTTATAGCAGAGTCATGGCCCGTGGGCGGAAAACAAGATTTTGTGTTAATTCCCTTTCCAAAATATTGACTTTTACATATGTGTATACATGCGAATTAACTTGTAGTTCAATGTTAGGATGGTCTAGTGAGACGCTATCCATCAGGGTTTAAATTCTGGTGCTTGTATCTTTTTCTGGGATTTTCCTCTAGAGCTGTCGGGTGCTCCGTCCTTCGGAGGTACTCATAGGGGTAGGAGTAGGTTCGCGTACGTGTATTCATATGAGTGAGTGTACGTGCATGTTGTGAGCATATGTGTTGTAGTGTAATTTTAAAAAAATATATGTATATATAATAATATGTAGAAGTAGACTAGATAATATATAAATATGAATAAACAATACAGAGAGTATTTGGCAGGAAACAGGATAACGTATGAAGAGACCCTTTCAAGGATTTTTTTTTTTTGAGAAGAAGGCCCTTTCAATGACGTGTCACGTGTGTGTAGGTGCATGATAGAAGTCAAAGCAATGCTTCTGGTGACTGAGAATTGAGGAGCAGGCAGCAACTTTATGGGCAATGGTCCATGTAGTACAGGGACCGGACCTGCTAGTTCCTGTGACTAGTATGTTTGTATTACGGGTCCAGTCATTTCATGGCTATCAGGTACTGGTAAACCCTACCCCTATCGTATCAGCAAAAAAGAAAAAGAAAAAGCTACTACTAATTTCCTACTCTAATCCTTGTGGTTTGACGAAGGGGAGGGAGTGGTGCCAAGTCGCTGCAAAATGCGATGTGATGTGACGGTGGGAAAGCGCAGGACTCTGATGACTTGGAACTGAAAGGTACACCCACCTGCCTGCCTTATCGCTTCATAACAACACCCGACTCGATCTTTAGTCCTGAAAAGTTAGAATTTTTTTAATTATAGTATTTTTGTTTGTATTTAATAATTAATGTCTAATTATAGACTAATTAGGTTTAAAAGATTCGTCTCATGATTTATAATTAAACTGTATAATTAGTTATTTTTTAATCTATACTTAATGTTTCCTGCATGTGTTCAAAGATTAATGTGATAGAGAGAGAAAAAAATTTTTAACTTTTTGCTTACGTCCAAATAAGGCCTTATCTTCGTTGTACTACGATACTACACACCCACCGTAATCACCCATCAGTCGTGATCGTTGCTTTGGTTACGTGTCGACACATCACCTATTCAATGTTATCTTTTAGTAATGATGCAGTGCTATAGTATAAGATGACTCACCGTGTTGGAGGCACTGGGAAAAAACAATAAAAACTTAAAGAGGATCAGTACATAGGTACGGAGTAGTATGTGACGGAACGGGACCCGTTGAGTGCAGCTATCCTGGTCAGTGATTGATGGTGGCAGTGGCACCGTCCGTCCGTCACGCAGAGAGGGGAGCCTGTTCTGGCCGGTGACCCAGCCAGCCAGCAGCCACTCCAGCAACACAGGTTGTGCGTGTTGCAAGTTGCAACGGGCATTTGGAGAGGCAAGGCAAGCGAACCGAAGCCTTTTTTTGCCCAACCGTATCCCTATCTTGTCTAGTGTAGGTGTACAAAGTTTTCCCTTCTCATTCAGTTTCAGTCCTCGCGAGGTGCCATTTCTGCTTCGAATGTGCCCCCGTCGTTTTCTCTTGGCATCCGATTCTGAAGACCAGGATAATCGCAGCTCAACACGAGTCGAGTCGACTCGTCGGACCTCCATCCATCTTCCAAGTCCAATTCTCCATCCCATCCCATCCCAGCGAGGACAGGAAACAAAGGCATCGTCGTCGATCTAGGTCAGACGTTTGTCTTTCTCATGAGAAAAAAAAAAGTCCGATGCCTTGAGCTGATAACCGCAGCGTCCAAGAAACGTGCTGGGCAGCATGGAACCGGTGCTTTTTGAGACACAAAAATTTCTCTCAACTCCCAGCATTTTCTCAACTCCCGGCAGCATGAGCAGCTTGCCGACTTCTTTGATCACGGCATTTTTTTCATGAGCAGGCGTACATGTCTGTATTTCATTAAGAGGAATAGAATAGTCGCAAGACCTACATCATAGGCTAGGATGATGGTGGCGGAAGCCATCATCAACCCAAACAGCAACCTAACTACTGGATCCTTATCGATTGTATTACATGGATAACTAATTATACGACCATAAGCTGGAGAGCTCAACACATGCAACAACTCATCACAGCTGGTCCAAGACCATCATCGGCTCCTCGGTCGCGAATCTGCCCCTCCCCAGATAGTACGTCTCCATGACCTTCCTGGTCTGTTCCGGCAACGGGAGTGTGAAGGCGGCTTGGAACTCGTCGAACGAAGCCGTGTCCGGCTCCCGCGTTTCAACCTCCATGCCCAGCTTCTTCATCAGTATTTTTCTAGCCTGGGCATCCGGCTTCGGCTCCCGGTGCTTGCTCTTGGCCGCCAACCGTGCACTCCTCCTGGGGATCAGTTCCTCATCAGTACAGGCTCTCGGGTCACGTGTGATCCTGAGACGCGATGGCGACTGAATGATAGGCTGATCCAACGGCTTCTTAAAGCGAGAGATGAAGTCGTCGACCGTCACATAAGGAACCGGTCTCGCCACGTCGGTGTCCGTCCCAGAGGCCGGGGAAGACGCCGCGATCTCTGGGTGGAGAACCAGGGAAGCATCCCCAGCATCCGCCACTGTCTCGGCAGCCACCCCGTCGTCCTCCATATCGACGTCGGCCACGTCCACGCTCATGGAGTCGATGAAGGCAGCCACCGAAGCTGTTGTGGGTGCGGCATCAACAGGAGCTGTAGGCACAACGACAACAAGTGCGGGAGCTGCAGGCGAAGAAACCATAGGAGTAGGCGATGGAGGAAGTGCCCCGACATCGGAGTTGTCGGGAGTCATAACCACCGCGTCTTCATCATCACCCCTCGGCGCCACATCATCCGTGGAGTAGAGCTGCACCATGCGTGGCGACGACAGGATGTCCACCAGCACGGCCTGGGCCTCAAGGGAGGCGGCGGTCGGAGTGGGTGGACGCAGCACCTGGACCTTGATCTCATCGAGTATTGGGTCGACCTAGACGGGACCCCAGTGCCCGCAGAAATCTCAAGCATGAGCGGGTCAGCAGTGGTGGCGGTGAAGGCAGTGTTGATCACCCACGGCGACCTCCTCTAGTGCGGACGGCATCGACGACGACGCGTTGCCTTGTTCGAGCCAGCAGGTGGCGCGTGTACACTCGCAACTGTCGAAGACGAAGGGGCATGGCAGTGAATCTGTCCGACAATGATGACATTGCCATCCCTTGCTTGTTAGAGGACGGCCACACGGTCTCTGGTGGTGGCGGGGGAGAGCGTGCCGGCTTCCTGGAACGCGGCTTGCCCAGCACCATGTCGGGACGATGATTGCGCTCGCGCAAGGTCCCGCGGTGAGGCACCTTGTCGCCCTGGTTGCTGAGGGGTGCGATCGACCGGCGACGCGTGCAGTCACGAGCACGGTGTCCTGGTCTCCAACAGTACAGGCAGCGCGATGGGAACTGGCAGGCCGTAGCTACATGGTCACCGCCCATGCAGTTAAAACAAAGGCCAACGGGGAACGGCGGAACCTGACGACGCTCAGAAACCCGTGGACGTTCCCGGCGTCGCTGGCGGCTCTCGACGAGCGTGTAGCCCTCAGCATCGACACGTCCACTGGAGCAGGGGACATGGAGTCGCTGACGGTCGATGTGTGCATCCGCGGACGGCGCGACCGGGGTAGTCCGCGGGGCACGACGACTGCGGCACGCCCGTGAGGCCGCCGCGCTCCTCCTGCGCCGCCGGCGTCTGCGTCTGGTTGGCCGTCCTCCATCTGCTCCCTCGACGGAGGGGTCAGCAGCGTCGATGACGGGGCTCGCAACACCAACTGGCGCCAAGGGTGTGCAATTGAGGTCGCAACCGCTCAAATCCTCCATCCATCGCCGAGCCTTGGATCTGCCTGCAGACTTCTCGACGACACCGTAATGTGCATCGCCGGGGAAGGCACAGACAAGTTCGGTAGCAGACGTGGGAATGGAGGCTGCATCATGGTCACCATCTTCGTCCTCGTCCCCGCTATCCGAGACATCCTCGACGAGGACCACTTCCTCAAACAGCCGCATGGATTGTCGGAGGAAAGGCCCGACATCGGCGGCGGGGGGAGGACGCGGCGCTGGTGTCGGGTGTCGGTGACATGGAGGAGAACGCAGCGTAGGCACCGGGCAGCAACGGCCGCTGTAGCTGTTGCTGCGTCGTGGGCGAGGCAGGTGTATCCGACGACGGTGACGAGCGTGCGGAGGCATCCATGGACCCGGCCAGGGCCCTACATCCTCTCCACCGGAAGCGGAGACGGCTGCAAGCGGCGGCGGGCATGCCGCGGCGACCAAGGCCCCGACTGGGGTCTCCTCGTCCTCTCCACGCACAACAAGAACGGGGCGGCACTGGCCAGCAGCACCGGCGAGGCCACCATGGGTGCCTGCAGTGGCCGATGGGGCCCGAGTAGCCACCGATGAGCTGAGGTCCGAGGTCCCTGAGGAACACCCATGGGGCGACAGATCAGAAGCTAGGGAACACGGATCCAGGGTTGGATTGGAGGGGAAGGGGCTGGGGAGGGAGATCGACGTGGCGGCGGCTGGGGCAGCGTCACCGTCGCCCGCGGGGGGGAACGGGTCGGGAGGCTCCAACGGTTCCATCCCTCTACTGTATTGCTAGCAAAATTACCATGCGCTGATTGCCAACCGCTTTGATCATGGCATGGCCTTTACTACCACCAACGCCGGACCTTCAGGACCGTATAATTTTCAACATTTATACTTACCATTATAAAAATACTGTTATTTTAAAGAAAGTTCAAAAATGTCACATGTAATGAACCATTATGTGATTTTGATGTTTGATGAACAACATGATAATTTAGACTAGCTACGTTTGCACATATACGAGAAAAATTCAAGTGGATGCAAGGTTTGCTTGGTAATGATAGATAAGACGAATAGAGTGTAGCAGGTATTTTGAAGAATGCTCATGACAACCTGATTTGGAGACTGGTAGTGGTCTATGGGTCTCCTTATGAGGAAGGTAAAGGAGACTTTTTGGCTGAGTTAGAGGACCTCCTAGCTAACTGGGAAGGTCCCACTGTTATGGGTGGTGACTATAATATAACCGTACACTCTTATGAGAAGAATACTGGTAATATTAATCAAAAATAGGCTGATGCCTTGCTGGAGGTTATAAATAAGTGGGGGCTGATTGAGTTGAAAAACTCATCTAGGTCTTATACTTGGACAGATAACCAGGATGAGCCTGTTATGGTTGCTTTTAACAAGATTTTCTGTAATGTGAACTTTGAGCAGAATTTTACTCTTTCATATGTCTCTGCCAAGGCTAGGGGGGTGAGTGATCATGTTCCTTTGCTGCTAAACTTAGGAAACATAATTCCAAAAAAAACTTAGTTTATTTAGATTTGAAAAATGGTGGCTTGATCAACCTGATTTCAAGGATATTATAAAGAAGATCTGGAATACTCCATGTGCTTATTATGAACCTTTAGATGTCTGGCAATTCAAGACCAGATTGTTCAGGAAGAAAGTGAAGGGGTGGGCTGCTAACATTAATGCTAACATTAGAAAGCAAAAGCAAGAGCTCCTTATGGAGTTTGATATTCTAGACACTTTGCAAGAAGAAAGGCTTCTTAAGAGTGAGGAAAAGAATAGGGTGAAGGATATCACCAATGAATTGGAGGCTATTTGGAGACTGGAGGAAATCAAAGCAAAGCAAAGATCTAGAGATAGGAACATTAAAGAGGGGGACAGAAACACTGCCTACTTTCAGGCTATGGCTAACCAGAGAAATAGGAAAAAAAAGAATCATGGGTTTAGAAACCCCTAATGGTCTTGTAGAGGACAATGAGGGTATGCTTAAACATGCTATTGACTTTTATAAGGAGTTCTTTGGCCATGAGGCAAGAAGTGGGGTTAAGCTAGATGGTGAGTTCTGGGAAGAGGATGAAAAAGTCACTAACTTAGAAAATGAGCTTCTAGAAGCTCCTTTCTCTGAAAATGAGATTAAGGAGGCAGTTTTTGGCTCATATGCTGAGGGAGCCCCAGGCCCTGATGGCCTGTCTTTCCTTTTCTATCAGCAGTTTTGGGACATTATCAAGTTAGACTTGTTGGCTTTAGTTAACAGCTTTGAGAGAGGGGACCTCAACTTGGAAAGATTAAACTATGGTATGATCACCCTTATCCCAAAAGAGCCAGAGGCCAAAATTCTTAAGAAGTTTAGGCCTATTAGTCTTCTGAATCACAGCTTTAAAATCTTTGCTAAAATGCTGAATAACAAAATAGTACAGGTGGTTGATAGGTTGGTGGAGTCCAACCAGTCTGCTTTCATTAAAGGCAGATACATTCTTGAGAGTGTGGTAGCGGCACATGAGATTATCAATGAGTTACATAGGAACCAAGAAAAGGGGGTTATGCTTAAGCTTGACTACGAGAAAGCCTACGATAGGGTAAGTTGGGAGTTCCTTGAGGATATGCTCAAATCTAGAGGTTTTGATGATAAGTGGGTGGGATGGATTAGGAAAGTAGTTAGAGGTGGATCCTTATGCATCAGGATGAATAATGAAAATAGTAAGTACTTCAAGCCTGGTAAAGGTTTGAGATAGGGGACCCTTTATACCCACTCCTCTTTAATCTGGTAGCAGATGTTTTCTCTAAAATGTTTATGAAAGCAGCTAAACTAGATATGATCACTGGCTTACTCCCTCAAGTCAGAGCTGGGGGAATCATCAGTCTACAGTACGCAGATGATACCCTGCTTTTTCTAGAAAATGATCTACAAAAGGCTAGCACTTTAAAGTGGCTCTTAGTCTACTTTGAGAATATGTTAGGTATGAAGATAAACTATGATAAGAGTGAGCTATTGACTATGGGTATGGATAAAGATGAAACTAATGAGTTTGCCAAGCTGTTATGCTGCTAAAAGAATAACTTCCCTATCAAATACTTAGGTGTCCCTCTTCACTTCACAAAACTTAGGAAGCAGGACCTGCAATCGGTGGTTGACAAGATTATCAAAAAAAAATGCTGGGTGGAGAGGAAGGCTACTTTCTTATGCTGCTAGACTTACTCTTCTAAAAGCTTGCTTAGCAAGCATCCCCATTTACTTGTTATCTGTCATCAAATTCCCTAAATGGGCTATATCTATGATCAACTCACACATGGGCCATTTTTTGTGGAATGATACTGAGGTTCATCATAAATATCATCTGGCCAATTGGCTATTGGTCTCTATGAAAAAGGAAGATGGAGGTTTCGGTGTTTTAGATATGAGAAGTTTGAACCTCTCTTTATTAGGAGCCTGGATCTTTAGATACCAATTAAACTCAAATGCTATATGGAGAGACATTATTGACTACAAGAATAAACCTGACAAACCTAATATCTTCTGTTGCAATGTAGATGGTGCTTCTCCTTTCTGGAAAGGAGTGGTGTGGGTTATGAAAGCTGCTCTTTTGGGGGTTAGGTGGAATGTAGGTAATGGTAGAAAGATCAGATTCTGGGAAAATGTTTGGGTGGGAAATGTTTCTCTAGCTACTGTCTTTTGGCCACTGTATGTTATTAGTGAACTGCAGGGGAAAACTTTGAATGAGGTATGGGATGGTGAGAATTTGATGCTGACGTTTAGAAGAACTATAGACTATAGAGGGATGGACTTGTGGCAGGAACTCTGTGCCTTAATGGAGACAGTGTCTCTGTCTAATGAGGAGGATCACATTATGTGGAGCTTTACCTCCTTAGGTGCCTATAATGTACAATCCTTGTATGCTATCATCAACCATAGAGGGGTAGCCCCATGTATGTTAGTGCAATCTGGAAAGTTAACATACCCCCTAGGGTGCAAATCTTTCTCTGGCTGTTAGCAAAAAATAAGCTTCTTACCAGGGACAATTTTGCTAAGCATAGTGAGGTAGCCGACCCTTCCTGCTTGTTCTGTTCTGAAACAGAGTCTGTGGTTCACTTGTTCTTTGAAGGCTTTGTAGCCGGCTTGATGTGGGATATGGTAAATGAGTTCTTTAATTTGAATATTGGTTTGAGTTATGAGTCAGTGGCTCGGCTTTGGGTTTCCTATAAAAACCATGTCGCTGTTAATGCTGCGACTTCTATGGTTTTATGGACATTATGGAAACTGAGGAACAAACTTTGTTTTCAGGGTGTTGTGTGGATGGGAGTGAATGGAGACATGCTGAGATTGGCGAAAATGATCAGGGGATGGTTGCCACTATACAAGGAATACGTGCGAGTGCAACTGGAGGGATTCATGATGTTCCTGGAGTTTAAAGCAAGCTTACGACCTCAACTCCAGTGGACGTTGCTGACGGGCAACTCATCATCAGGGTTGGGTCCATTGGATGTGCAGCCGTTGGTCGTGGACTCCACAGGTCTAGGTGAGGACGAGTCGTCGAATGAGACTTCTGAGTACGAGGGTCTGGTGTTATCGCTGGCTGATAGGACTATCTCGGTAGAGCATGAGCTTCGCTTTTCTGATGAATGTTTTATATGCCGCGGTGGTGCGGTTTAATTGTAATGCTTACACTGAGAACCTGTGAGGCTTTTGGTAAGACAAAAGCGGGGGAGACCCTTTTCTCTAAAAAAATAAAAAAGGGTCATGATAGATTCTCGTGTGTATAGATTCATCTTTGCCATATCATTCACGATCTCAATGATAATTATAAAGCCTAGGTTATGATATCTAACCGTCTCTGAAATGTAATGACATTTAGCCAAGTCTGAAAGACTTATGCTCTTCTAAAGAAAACCTTTCATAGAGATTTTTCTTATTAGATGATTTATTATTTTTACCCTTCTCGCTCTTACCACTTCTGACAATTTCTTTGATTTTCTCGCAGTTATTCTAAGACCACAAATTCTTGTCCAAATTCACACAATCAAGTCCACCATCGAGACTTCCTTGAGCAAGTGTGCGAGTAGGTCCCTATCTAGTTGAGCACCCTTATCATCATTTGCTTCAAGTAGAGTTATCTCAATAGGACATCATACTTTATGCTTTGATTTTTGTTTTTCATGTTTGGTCGTTGATCGTCGTGTCCTCGTCTGCTGTCAATATAACGTCAACAATTAGACTTTTGTGCTGTAAGAAACAATTAAATATTTGATAGGCTTGCTGCGACCAAGACTGAAGTAATTTGGCACATACTTGGAGGACTTCTTTTTTTGAAACACATACCTGGAGGATTTGGATTGCCGGTGAGCTTCATCAGCCCATCTGTGTCCTTGGGCTGAGGCACTGACGAGAAAAGCTGCGTCACGCCGAGTGAACGACTACATGGGCCGCATGTCACCTAGCGGCAACGTCCTGCGCAAGGATGGCCCATGTAGACACATCCTGCTGGGCACATACATGTTCATGTTACGCTTGGTAGCTCCGTAACGGCCTGCTCCTCGGCCCCAGCCTCCTCTGACGCTCGCCCCATTTGAATCCTGTCAACCTTACTCCGTCCATTCCAAATTATAATTCACTTAACTTTTTTATTCATATATTTTACTATATATCTAGATATATTTAGATATATTATTTATCTAAATATATAGTAAAATACATAAATTAAAAAAGTTAAAGTAAACTATAATTTAGAACAAAGGGAGTATATCGTGCTGGATACAAGCTATAAAAAGGACAATTAACACTAAACTAAATAAAGTATTTAAGTGAACATTCAGACCAGTTTCCTGACTTGAAAACAACAGAGTATATGGATCTGAATCTGATGCGCTGCAAGATTGTCAAAAGTTGAACGGCTGAACCGAAGCATAATCTAAGCATGTTCATATTCCAGAATCCACAAAGCAATGTGCAAACAAAGACATGCGCAGTCAGACTGTAGAAACAGCCATGCTGAGAGAAACGTTTAGGGGCATTTTCTAAGCTTCTTTCCGGCCCTTCTGACCAGAATTATTAGCCCAGATCCTTTTGCCAAATGTCTGCAACTGAAGGAGCAATTTCTTGCAACCCCCCTACGGCACTTCAGCTGAAATACTGAGTTAGGTCGGATATGCTTTTTGTTCTGAAATGAAAACGTGTCTTCAACTGCGTAATGCCCTTGGCCTTTCTGCCCAACAACTGAAACAAGCTGCTGTATCTTATGACTGACTGGCACCCAAAGAGCTTCAACCGAGGTTTCCAGCGGTATGAATGAGAATTACGCGTCAAGCTGAAATTCAGGTCACATACAGCTAAAATAAGTATATGCAGTCATGCAGATTCTGTTCATCAAACAACTGTCCACGTTCCCTTGGTCTATTCATTCTTAAGCATATTATACCAGGTCCAGGAAACAATAGGTTCATTTCCTACGCAGATCGTGGACGACTCGATCATTCTAGTGCTCCATGATCCCATCAAATGAGACTGCGGTTCTGTTTGGTTGTAGGATGGGTAATGCGAACGTAAAGGAATCAAGTTGTAGTGGTATCTGAAACAGAATAAGCTGGTTCTGCTGGATGGGCAGCGTAATCACGGTTCTACTAAGCTGGTATTCGTTTGCGCACCACCTGATACCAGCACATCACAAGCAAACACAAATAACGTGGTCCGTTGGCACTGTGGTTGGATCCCACGCGAAATCAGTTCAACCAAACCGCACTTTAAGACAGCACGCTTTGTCCTCTCCGTCAAGAAGCGAACACTTTCTGAATATCAGTGTACCATGTAGTTCCTGCCATGGGGACAGCTAGTCTTTTATTACATATACACAAAAGAGTAATGTCGCCTGATTTACTCCCTCAGGCAGGCGCTGAATTTGGAGCAACCTCTCAAATATAATACCCAACAAACAAAATACTCCTCTTACAATTTCAAAGGGGTTTCTCAAATGTTTTTACTGACATGGCAATGGGACCAAATGTCATTTGATCTTTCTCTTCTATTGTATAAAAACTTTGTATCAAAATTGTGGAGCTCAACCCAATGTATAACTTAGTAATTGATAATGTTTTTATTTAATATATTTAGAGTCTAAAATATTTCTTTGTTTTAAGTTACCGTTTTAAGTTACCATTTTCAAAATTTATTTCCTTTAGTCTTTTAAATAACTTTGGATGTTGACATGGTCTATACTAAAGTTGTAGTTCCCAGTAAGGTGGACACTTTATAATTGGCAACCTTTCCATATGAAATTATTTATAGGCACATATATTTGTTTTAAATACTCTAATTTGAAATTTATTTTTTGAATTTTTGTCCAAACAACCTTAGATATTAATGTGGTTCACGTCAAAGTCGTAGCTCTTAACATAATCCTTATAACTGTGTAGTTTACAACATTTTTTGAGACATAAATTTTATCGTTTACAAAATCAATGAAATTAAGAATTAAATGAATATTTGGACCTATAAACGACGCTGGATAAAAATATTATCAACTATAAAGTGTAACAAGTACGACGCAGGCTCCACAAATTGTAAGAAATTGGGCCAACTGGAGGTCCAGACAAGGGAGCAATGTCGTCGCCGCCGTAACAAGAAGCGTCTCACGGGCCGGAGGGCCGCACCTGCGCGCGCGAGGAGGGTTGGGCGCAGCCCTGCCGCCGCCGCCGCCGTCTACGGAGATCGTCACGTCATCTAGGTAGATTAGGAAAATAGGGATGGCCAAAATAGGAAGCAACGGATCCGCAGGATCGCCGGTTGCTTAGGGGTTAAGTCTTGGCAAGACTATAAATAAAGATCCCCGTGTAATCAATTCAATTAAGAAATGAATATGGGAAACCCTATTGGCTCTTGGCTCCCTCACCCCCAACCCTAGCCACCACCGCCCTACCCGCGCTGCACGCGCGCACGCTGCCAACAACAGCGCCACTGCGGCCACATGTCGCCAGCCGGCCGGCCGCCGCCGCTCCTCCACCCAACCGCCGCCCTCCACGTGCCCCCTGCGTTATACTTGTTATACCTGGTATCCGGAGACCGATCGATCCTCGGGCACCATCAATGGCCGCCGCCACCGTGGACGCCGCCATGAATAGCGACATCAGAGATATCTGCAAGGACCTGCAAGCTACCCTCATAACTTTTCAACACCAATTCCTATCCTTGCTACAAAAAAAGAACGTGGTTCAGATTGAAACCAATCTGAATGTCGTCAATACCAACATCAACGCCAACGATGAGATCACCATGCTGGATCAACACTTCGAGATCAAGGAGAAAGAGATCGCACGCACGTGCAGTATCTTCACCGCCGACCCCGTGGTCACGCTTGGAGTGGCGCCGCCGCCTACGATTGCCCTCATCGTCAACACCCTCAACGACGTCAATCTGAATGCCGCCATCGATAACCCCGTTGTGGAGACACAACAGATCGGGATCGTCACCGGCAACACTCCCGTCATCACCATCACCGCATCCAACAAGGAGATCAGCCCCCATAGCACCATCGTCATCAGCAAGGAGGACGTCGTCAACGACGCCCATCAGCTGCTCGATGTCGCGCCTATAAGGGAAAAGCATTGTCTAGCGACCGCGACACCACCACCGACAACAACGACGACGTCCGCAACTATGCTAGCAACAATGACACAACCCGTGTCCGCGTTGCTAGGCACCCTCGCCCTCGTCATCGTCCCCCCTCCCCCCGACGTCGCACCGACACAACAACTCGCCAACAACAACGTCAACACCGCAAACGTCCACCAGGTGTTCGATGAAAAGCTCGCCCAATTAGGCCAGCATCTCATTGTCAAGGAAGTTAAGTGGACACCCCTCGACAACGACAACAACATCTCACCAGCTCCACGATCAGCAGGCACATCTACCTCACCTCCTATGGCGCCAACGTCGTCCTCGACATAGCACCAACATCGGCCACCAACAACAACGATGGCAGCATGCCGTCGCTCGACGTGCGCAACAACAACGTGGCTTCGAATAAATACATCTACTTCATGTTTGACCACATCGACATCAACAACATGGGATGCAAGCTCACCTATGTCGACAACCCCTGCACCACAAACATCAGCAATAACCCTCCCTTCAACAACTACCCCGCCTACGGCTACATCGACAAGCTTCTCTACGGTTGGAAACCTGCATCATCTCGCGAGAACAACGACAACGGGTACAACTATAACCGCAACTCCCTCTATGGCCTAGAGTTCGCAGCAACTCATACGCCATGGAGCATTGTCGCCATCAACCTCGTCAAACTCCACCCGGGAGCCCCTACACTTCTAATTGGCGTTGCCACCAATAGCTAGCAGAGAAAGCACAACCTCCACCATCATGCTCCTCGTCACCAACATCGGCTACCACCCCCGTAGCTACTTCAACTTCGCGCCTACTACAGCAACAACCTCGACGACAGGCAGCTGCTCATCGACCTCAATACCTCCATCAACAGTCGCATGATTGACCACCTGGAGGCCAGCGTGTCAGGAGCTCTCCCACTCATCATCATCACCGATTACCTCCAATTTCGTCGCGAGGACGCGCCAAGCAGGGAAGGGGGGAGTGTTGTAACAAGTACAACGCAGGCTTCACAAATTGTCAAGAAATTGGGCCAACTGGAGGGCCCAACAAGGGAGCAACGTCGCCGCCGCCGCAACAAGACGCGTCTCACAGGCCGGAGGGCCGCACGTGCGCGCGCGAGGAGGGTTGGGCGCAGCCCCGCCGCCGCCGTCGCCGTCTACGGAGATCGCCACATCATCTAGGTAGATTAGGAAAATAGGGATGGCCAAAATAGGAAGCAGCGGATCGCCGGTTGCTTAGGGGTTAAGTCTTGGCAAGACTATAAATAAAGATCCCCGTGTAATCAATTCAATCAAGAAATGAATATGGGAAACCCTATCCTTAGCTATTGGCTCTTGGCTCCCTCACCCCCAACCCTAGCTGCCGCTGCCCTACCCGCGCTGCACGCACGCACGCCGCTGCCAACAGCAGCGCTGCCACAGCCACACGCCGTCGGCCGGCTGCCGCCGCCGCTCCTCCACCCAACCGCTGCCCTCCACTTGCCCCTGCGTTACACTTGTTATACAAAGTCTTACAACATATTAAGAGTTTCCACTTTGGTGTAGATCACGTTAACATAAGTGGCTATATGAAGAAATCGAAAAACAAAAATTTTGTCGAATGGATGGAGGTTGCTGGAGCTGGCACCCGTGCCATACAATAAATTTCGTATATATACATATAAATAAATGATGATGTAGAACAAATAACTTCGATATCCTAGTTTGTATGTGATGGCATCGTCGACATCTCTTTTGGTATCGAGGCATCAAAGTTTTTCCACTACGATATAGCACTCTGGTTTTTAGCATGTAGGAGGGTACTTTGATTTAGTTTTCTCCAATTATAACGTAATATAAGGTTTAGGCTTTGAGAATTAACTTTGGTCAAATAATAATACAGTACATGAGCATACAAAAGGAATCCATTAAATCAGTAAACTGTATTTGTCTTTACAATATAAATAAAAAAATGAATTCATATTTTTCTAAAAAAAATATTGTGTCCTCATCCTATGGATTTGTAATGCTTAGAATGATTTCCTCCTGGTTGCTAAGATCTCACGTAGCGGGCGGTCAGGCACGGGGATGAACTTGACGGCCCATCCAATAGGCCACGACACCGCAGCAATGGCGACACAGACACCCCACTGGGCGAAGCCAAGCCTCTGTGTGCCGGCAAACCTGGTGAGCAGCTCCACCATGAGTACCTGCATGGCGATGGTCACGGCGATGATGCCCAGGAACATCTTGTTGCGGAGCACGCCGGCGAAGACGTTCCTGCGCTCGATCTCCCGCGCGTTGAACTCGTTGAACACCTGGAAGAGCACGAAGGCGTTGAAGATCATGGTGCCGTTGGCCTTCTCGCTGACGCCGAACACCTCCCGGCCGCGGTACTGCAGCGCCAGGAGGACGGCCACCTGGAACGCCGCCTGCGCGGCCAGGTTACGCCACATGGCGTTGCTGATGAGCGGCGCCGTGCGGCCGATGGGCGGGCGGCGCATGAGCGCCTTGGTGGGCGTGTCCGTCGCCAGCGCCAGCGCGCCCATGGTGTCCATGATCAGGTTCACCCACAGGAGCTGCACGGTCGTCAGCGGCATCTTGCCGGAGGTCACCGCCGACACGAAGTTGATGATGAGCGCGGCGACGTTGACGGTGAGCTGGAACTGGATGAACTTCTGGATGTTGTTGAACACGCTGCGGCCCCACCGGGTGGCCGTCACCACCGTGTCGAAGTTGTCGTTCATGATGACGATGTCGGAGCTCTCCTTGGCGACCTCGGTGCCCTGGATGCCCATGGCCAGGCCCACGTCCGCCTCCTTGAGCGCCGGCGCGTCGTTGGTCCCGTCGCCGGTGACCGCCACGACGTGGCCTCTCTGCTTCAGGCGCTGAACCAGCACCAGCTTGTCCATGGGCAGGGACCGCGCCATGACGCGGATGCGGTCGACGATCTCCAGCTGCTGATCGGGTGACATGGCGCGGAACTCTTGTCCCTCGATGACAATGGCGTCAGGGTCGTTGCCCAAGATGATCCCGCACTCCTTGGCGATGGCACGGGCCGTGAGGACGTTGTCTCCGGTGACCATCTTCACCGCGACGCCCGCCTTGGTGCAGGCCTCGATGGCAGTCCTGACCTCTGGCCGGCAGGGGTCCTTGAGGCCGACGAAGCCGAGCAGTGTCAGCCCTTCGTCGTCGATCTTGGAGTTCTCGCCGTCGACACGCTTGTAGGCGAAGGCGATGCACCGGAGGCTGGCGGCCGCCATTTCACTGATGATCTCTTCCAGCTTCCTCCTCTTCGCCTCGTCGAGTTCGCGTGCCGCGCCGTCTGAACCGTCGACATACGCAGAGCAGCTCGCCAGGACCATCTCCGCGGCGCCTTTCCAATGCGCGGTCACCGCGCCGGTCGCGTTGTCCCTGACCATCACGCCACTGCGCTTCTTGTCGGAGTTGAACGCCTCGACGTGCAACACCTTGCAGCTCCTCTTCAGCACGTCGGCGTCCATGCCGAGGTCCTCCATGGCCCAGGACAGCAGAGCCTTCTCCGTCGGGCTGCCCGATATCTCCGGCGGCGAGACGTTGTCCGGCCTGTACACGCTTCCGGTGGTGTTGAGCCCTGCTCCCTGACGAAGCAAGGTGATGACGGCGTCGGCGACCTCCTTGCGTCGGTGGTCGGTGCCGACCCAGAACTCCGTCACCTTCATCTGGTTGAGCGTGAGAGTGCCCGTCTTGTCGGTGCAGATGGCGGTGACCGAGCCCATGGTCTCGCACGCCGAGAGCGTGCGCACCAGGGCGTGCTCCTTGACCATCCGCTTCATGGAGAAGGCGAGCGTCAGCGTGACGGCCAGCGGGAGGCCCTCAGGAATGGCCACCACGATGATGGTGATGGCCTGCTGGAAGATGCCGACGAGCGCGGTGAAGACGCTGTTGAATGTGACGTGGTGCCTGTCGAACGTCGGCTTGCCCTGCTCGTCCCTGGTGCTCCCCGTGAAGTGGCGCGCGGTGAGCACGGCGAAGACGAGCACCGCGACGGCGATGCCGACCTTGCCGATGCTGGTGGTGAGGCCCTCGAGGCGCTCCTGGAGCGGCGTCGGCTCGGTCTTCTCCCTGGTGATGCTGCCCATCATCTCGCCCCAGGCGGTGTCCGTGCCGGCGGCGGTGACGAGCATGTGGCCGTACCCGTCAATGACCTTGACGCCCGACGCGAGGAAGGGGCTCTTCTCGGCGTCGACGTCGACAGGGTGCGGCTCTCCAGTCATGCTGGACTCGTCCACCTGCAGCGCGTGGCCCTGCAAGAATACTCCGTCCGCGGGGACGACGTCGCCGATTTTGAGCACCACGACGTCGCCCACCACGACGTCGAAGATGGAGACCTCCTGCCTCCTGCCGCCGCGCACGACGTTGACGGCGTTGTTGTCGGACTCGCTGGCCAGCCTGTCGAACCGCCTGGCCTGGCCGTGGTTGCTGACCGCGGAGACCGCGGCGACGAGGAACACGGCGAGGAAGATGCTGACGCCGTCGTACCAGCCGTCCTTGAGCCCGTGCTCCTTGATCCCGAAGCCCAGCGAGACGGCGGCGCAGACGAGCAGCACGAGGAGGAAGGCGTCGCTGAGCGCGTCCCGCACGTGCGTCCAGAACCCCTTGGGTTTCCGCCGCGGGTACGTGTTCGCGCCGAACGCCTCCCGGCGGCGCCGCACGTCGCGGTCGTCGTCGCCAACGCGGATGCCGGTCTCCGCGTCCGACGCCAGCGCGGTCGCGATCCCGGCGCCGCCGCCCAGGCGGCTGAAGCAGTCGTGGCGCTTGTCCTTGACCAGGCGCCTGAAGCCCTCGTCGTCCACGGAGACAGAGAACTCCGGCAGCGCGTTGTCGACGTTGCGCGACGTGCTGGCGGCGCCGGGCTTGGTGTTGCCATCGGTTTCGTCGTCGTGGATCTTGATTTCGACGTAGGAGCCGGTCCGGCGCAGAATGGCCCGGGAGAGGGTGAGGCGGGCTAACCTGTGGCACGTCCGGATGACGTTGGCGGCCTTCCTCCACTGCTTGGACCACCGGTGCGGGTCTGCCGCCGTCGCCATTCTGCTCACCTCGATGAAGCAGTCGGCGGCGCACTCCATTTATGCAGAGGAATGAAGACGAGCCTCGACCGAAAGAGGAAGGTGCGCACAAGGCAACTCCGATTAATTGATTGACTGATTGAAAGGAAGGAGGCGTCGAGGCGATGAATCGGCGAATCGATCCAACAACCCTCGTGAATTCAGAGTGCGCGCAGGTATATGATGCGAGGAGAAGCCAATGGGACGCCTGTGAATTGCGATGGTTTCTTGATCCCAACAAGTGTGCTCTGCTGATAGATTATACGGAAACGGCTGGTCAAGTGTGCTCACAGCTAACACCGAAACAGCTAGCTGCGGGTAATCTGGAAGATGAAGATGGCAACACGCGTAGCAGTGCGTGTTTATAGCCAGCCGCTAACAATGAGGCGGTCGAGGAAGCTGCCAGGAAGCCTGCACACCTATTTTTGAGGCACAAATCCGTTTCATGTCCGTTTCCCCGTTGCTTAGCCCGCAGAGTTTATTAGGGTACCCGCTACGCCGTTGTTGGTTCAAGGGAAGCTGCAAGGAAAGTTCGATCTAAAGCTTTGTGAATGGTGAACGAGCGAGATATTCGAGCTGAATTTTGGCGAAATTTGTATGCACTTATATTATGTAGTACAAGAGTTAAAGATGATAGAGATGGGCTAACGGATCCGGATTGGAGCAAGTACATACTACTACATACAGGGAAACCGGTAACCCCTGATTACCAGAGCCGTTGGTTGCTCCTGCTAACTTCCGTTCCGTTCCGGGGGTTGCGCCGCCGTTGGAGCCCCTCGGTCAGCTAGCTTCCGCAGTCCTGGACGCTCGCTGTTGCCAGGGCCAGGCTGCTCTTAGCTACGTGCGCCAGTGTCGTGTGTGCGTGGCCACCGGCGTCCGGCTGGCCGGCCTGCGGCGTACGCGAGGGCGAGGGCGAGGGCGAGGACGAGGACGAGGACGTGCGCGGACGGACGCCATCTAGCTGCTTGGTGCAGCGCACGTCCATGGCCAGCAACCGGCCAACGAGCTGTAATTTGCCGTGCCGTCGCGACGACTTATTCGCTCATCATGCATGTTAACACCAAAGTATCTACGCTGTCTGCATCTTTAAAGTCCAATCCAACACGAAAACATTTGATCGGCGGACTTTAAATTCAGTCCGCTTAAGAAATTAGTGAAGTCCAACGACACGTACGTTATGCATAAATTAAATTAAAACCTGCACATCACAAAATCGTCATAGTAGTTAAAAAAAATTGCTTGAATTCAAAGTATACCCTGCCGCAAGAATCTACTTACGCGCTAACCGAGCGACACATATATGATGACTTCGTTTGAAATGAAAAAGGACGCTTTCAGTCTTCTTTTTTGGTATATATAAGTGTCTTGTCCCTCGCTCTTCGTGTACACACGTAATGATACGTTCTAAAATATTTATTGTTATTAGAATTGGCATATAGTAGTAGGAATTTCTGGCGTATCTCCGTGGTTTACTACAAACATCGCGGGCTTATGCTCTCTCGCATGGCTAGTAGCGGGCAATTCCACAGGTATGGACCCCAACAAGGACTCGTGTATGTTCCCCGAAGACTGAATCTGAATGTGCTGCTTGTATATATGTTGTAACAGATGGGATGCACGACGCTGACCCGTGGATTTACGAAGGCTCCTCCAGTTCTCCTTGGCCACCGCCCGGCGAGCAGCGATCGACATGCCGCAAAACTCCGCCGCGCGTGCGATTCGACGTCGCAGCCGTATGCATGGGTACACAATATACTACAGCGAGTAAGGTCGACGGCCGTGCGACGGCGCGGTGCATCTCCACGGCGGAGCGCGCGTCTTCGGCTTGCCGACGTCGTACGGCGCCGCTGCCCAATATATTAAGGCATTGCCTCGTTTCCTAAGGAATCCATATTTGGCAAGGCAATGCACTGTAGCGCCCTGCAGGGAAAGGGAAAGATCACTATCAAACCCCGTCCGTAATCGCTGTGACGTGGTTTCGCCAAGTCAATCGTAGTCTTTGATCGACGCGTCTGAAGCGTCCCGCCCACGTGACAGCAGCCACAGAGTGACACCTGATTCCGAAAACACTAACATGTTTACTTGCCCGAGTTTCTTTCTGATCTTTCTTTCTTTCTTTCTTTACTTTACTTTTATTAGCACAAATTGTACATCTAAATTACACTAGTATAGATCCTGCACTCAAGTGATCAACCTATAACAGAGGATGACGATCTGCTTCACAACTGGAGCACTTCATACCAAATGGTTTTGCAAATAACTTATGTATTTCCTTGACATAACATTCCTGAGTATTGCAAATGTTTGTTACCTTTGATTTTTTTCTTTTAATCAAACTTATCTTTTAGATTTGTCTTAACTCGTATTAGGTCTGTCTTAAAAATAAACTTCTTGAATTTGGCCAAATTTATAACAATAGCACACATCTACAACATCAATCTAAATATGCATTCGAATTTGATAATATATATTATACCTCAGACGACTGAAACGATGACATCTTTTCAGGCGACCACTCCTTTCCCCTTCCTTTCTCTCTCGTGCAAGTCGCGATGCACCCTTCGATGTGCCTCCGCGACCGCAAGCGAGCGGGCGTCCCCTCCCTAGACGCGGACGGCGGCCCAGGTGAGGGAGGCCCTTGACGCGGTGGCCCGACACCCAGGCATGGCGGTGTTGCCATGGACATGCCCTGGTTTGGCAACATCAGCACGGTGGCTCGGCATCGCGACCCTAGGTGTGGCGGCGCTGGCACGGACGGGCCCTGGTGCGGAACACCAGCGCGGTGGTCCGGCATGGCGACCTAGGCGTGGGGGGCGTATGGCACTTGCTCAGACAGTTCCTGGTGCATCACACCATGCTTGATGCAACAATGTCGGGTGGAAGAAGATGAGCTAGGGGCTTATGTTGGATCTTGTTCTAACTGTTCGGATCCTGAAAAAATTCAAATTTCAGTCGCTTATGTTATATATTGAAAATTTAGATTTTTTTTGTAACTTGGTTAAAACTAGACAAGTTTAATAATTTAATAAAAAGCTAAAACGAATTCAATTTGGATCGAGGAAATGCTAGTTAATTCATGGTATACTTTTAGGAACTAGTTGGTTCTAATATTACTTGTTGCATTATATATCTCTATCTTAATACTTATTTTTTGTTTCAAAATCAATAATATTTTGTGAAAAGTTCTAGTATTGCTATAGAACACGTTACTTTTCCATATGTGTGAGAGCAGGTCCTAATTTCTTGGCTGCACTTAATGTGTGACAATCCATTCTTTGAAAAAGATGAGGCGGTGCCGCGTGTGTTTCGATGGCTCGAGCGTATGACGTGTGTCGTGACATTGTGACCCGGCTGCCAGCGAGTGGCCGCCGGTTGGCCGCCGCGGCTGATCAAGCCAGAAACCGAACAGCTGCTCTCACGGATACGGATTCGGGTTGCCGCGTCTGAATGCACCTTTTGGTCACTCGATCTTTGCCTTAATGGGAAACTGGGAAGCATGACGTGACGTGACAACCACGCACGCACAACATCGAGCCGCCCAATTCTTCGAGTAAGGCCGAGTTGATTGTGACTTTTTTCAACTCGTATTACTATAGTATTACTATAATATTTTTATTTGTATTTGATAAATATTATTTAATTATAGTCTAATTAGGATTAAAAGATTCATCTCATGATATATAACTAATCAATATAATTAGTTATGTTTTATCTATATTTACTACTTCATATATGTGTCTAGAAATTAATGAGATGAAGAAAGAGTGAAAAAACTTAAAACTTTATTTCAATCTGAACAAAGCCTAAGACTTTATTACGTATAAAGCAATGGTGTGGGGTATGTGTATATACTCTGAAACTTTAATTCTGACGCGTATAGAACGATGGTCCATCCAAAATTCTGAGGTAATGTTAATACACCGTGCCACCCCCACACTATTTTTGAATTTTTTAAGAGTTGGCTAGTTTTTGTGTACTACGGAGAGATAAAAATCATCATTCAAAATAGTTCCAGACCTCTCTACAAATCATCAAACTAGTCCGCTGCATGTGCCGGCTATTTAGTGCATTTAGTGCAGTAAAGCACACGCTACCCGAAATTCATTCTTTACGAAGGCACTCGACAAAAAGAGTCTTTGCCGAGTGTCAGACTCAAGCATTCAACCAAGCAAGCCCTTTTGTCAAGTGCTACTGCCTGGCACTCGGCAAAGGACTTCTTTGCCAAGTGCCGTGACCGGTACTCGGCAAAGACTTTTTTAAATTTTGATTTTAATTTTTTCTATAGTATATATATATTGTACACAATCAAATGTTCGAATTTGTGACTTTTTTTATAAATTTTTGCTATATTTTTTGAATTAATTTTGTTTACTTTGAATTTTTCTCAAAAAAGTAAATTTAAACTGCAGGTGCATAAAAATGAAATATAGCCATTCAAAAAATTATATTCAAGTTGAAGAGTGTATTTTGAGGCCGTATCCAGGAACTCATCCAAAATTTTGAACGCCTTTTCACGAAACACAACCATCCAGTTGTAGAAGAAGCGTTTTTTAATTATATAAAATGCAAACGAAGTCCGAAAATCATAAAACTTGGCGAGGTGTCATCATATGTGGAGGCTATGGTAAAAAATTAAAAATATTTTGAGCAAGTTGTGATATACATTTCTTATAAACTAGAACATCTTTGCACAAGTTTAAGAGAAACGAGAAGGATCCGGTAAGGTTTCTAAGCAATGTACGTGACACTTGCATAAAATCTTCTCAATTTTTTTACAGCCCCCACATATGATATCATGACCTCCTGATAAGTTTCATAATTTTTAGACTTTGTTTGGTTTTTATAGAATTTTAAAATGATTCGTAGGCAAGTTCGTGGTCATGTTTCATGAAAAAAGATGCTTAAAATTTTTAGTGTATTCGTGGATACGACCTCACTTTAGACTCAATAACACGAATATATTTTTTTTATTCACTAAATTCTATTGTTTGATCCACAAATTTGCTTTATTCAAAAAATTCAATAAAATAAAATAAATTAAAAAATATAGAAAAACATCCTAGAAATATACCAAATTTAAACATGTAGTTACTTGTACTATAGAAAGACTACATAAAAATTTGTGAGGTCAAAATAAAAATTTATGAGGTCAAAATAAATTTAAACATATAGTTACATTTTCCGAGTGTTATCGTGCTGACACTCGATGCATGTAAAAACAAAAAAAGGCTAGTGGGGCCGCGCGCCAAAAATGGCAGCATGTGGTGGTGGAGACCCGGCTGTTGTGCACTGATTAAAAAAAAGAGCTGCTGTTGCATGGCATTGGGACCCGTGGGGCCAATATTGAGTGGTGGTGGGAGGCGATCCGTGTGATATCCGCGTCAGCGATCCATCTGGCCACTCCTAGCTCGCCACGTGTCCATGGGGTCTACTTGTCACTGACGCAAAAGAAACACAATCAACCAAAGAAGCACAAACACTCTCTCTCCAGCTTATCCTCCCCACCTGGGTCTCTCTCCCTCTCTCACACAGCAAAGAAGCCTGGGGTGGAGCTCGCCACCGCGACGGAGATCGCCACAGCAAAGAGGCTCGCGCGGCGGACGGGCAGTGCCGGCGCTCGCCACCGCGGCATTGGCTCGCGCGGCGGAGCTCGCCCCGACGGCCGTGGCCCACTTGGCGGAGCTCGCCCCGGCGGCCGTGGCCCGCACAGAGAAGCTCGCCCCGACGGCCATGGCCCACGCGGCGGAGCTCGCCACCGCGGCCGTGGCCCGCGCGGCGGAGCTCGCCCCCGCGGCCGTGGCCCGCGCAGCGGAGCTCGCCCCTGCGGCCTCGCCCGTGCGGCGGAGCTCTCCACCGCGGCCGTGGCCCGCGCGGCGCAGCTCGCCCCTGCGGCCTGGCCCGCGCGGCGGAGCTCACCCCCGCGGTCGTGGCCCGCTCGACGGAGCTCGCCCCTACGGCCATGGCCCGCGTGGCGGAGCTCGCCCCTGCGGTTGGAGGAGGAGCGGCGGGGCAAGGACGGCGGCGGAGCTCGCCACCACGACCTTGACGGACGGCGGCGGAGCTCACCACCTTGGGCGTGGCCCCTACGGCTGGAGGAGGAGCGGCGGGGCAAGGACGGCGGCGGAGCTCGCCACCGCGACCTTGACTGACGGCGGCGGAGCAAGGACGGTGGGGCACGAACGACGGCGACGCGGCCTCGAGCGCTGCCCAAGAGGGCCAACAATGGTGGTTTTTTTAATCTTCACGAAAATTCTTTGCCGACGGCCAGGCTAGCGCACGTCGAAGCTGCCTTGACTAGCGTCGGCGCAGTAGCAACACCTTTTCTTTGCGGTGTTTGCTTGGCACTCGGCAAAACCTTTGACGAGTGCCTGACGCGTGGCACTCGGCAAAGAATTCTTTACCGTCAAATTCTTTGTCGACACCTCGGCAAAGCCTTTGTCGAGTATTTTCAGGGCTTTGCCGAGTGTCTCGGGCACTCGGCAAAGAGGGGGAATCCGGTAGTGACAACCATATTTCTCGGATATCTACCATCCAGGAATGTCATTTTTAGAGGTGTTTATGTTATTTGCTAACTCTCAAAATCGGGTCATTCTTCTAGAGGATAGAGGGACTTGAGCCAGAGCCATGTCATGCTGCCCTTGCCTAACCAGATTTCATGCCAATTTAGATCATAACCTCTTAAATGAACAACAATTTTTTTAAAAGGAAATTATAGTGTAAAAGCAAATTGTGATACTCCTAGCAGAAAACATGATGGTATAAACATGAATATATCTATTTCAAAGTACTACATAACATATTTTCACATTAATCACCCGCATAAGACAAAATCATACAAAAAATAACATCAGAGGAAAGCATCTCGTGACGGGCGCGCGTCATCATCCTCAGACTCTTTGAGCGTAAAATATTGACCTGTCACTCGTCACAACCATCGTTCTCCAAGCCCTAGTCAGGATCATCTCTAAAAACAAATTATTTTAGTTGGGTTCTTCTCTTAAAACCGAAGTCATAGGAGTAGCCACACCTGAGAGAGCACTGCCAAACTAGCTCAAGTCAAGGAAGTTAGTCTTAGAAAACCCTTATTTTTGATAAGGCCCCAACATCTCACTTCATCCATATTCTTTGTGACTAACCTAGAAATTGTGGCAAACTTGCTTGGAGCTTGCGATGGTCATCTACTCTTCCCAATACAACAAAAGAATTGTCACTTGTGTAGACGTACAAACGATTAGGTACCACAATGGTCATATATTTAGCCTTCCCATTGTGCACGATGTAAGACAGAAATTGGAGGCGAAGTCCTCGTCGATGTCCCTGTAAAAAGATCCAAAGTGAAGGAAGCCAACAAATCAGTTCCACATATGTCACCAAGCACATGTAACAAACACGCGTGTTCAGTCTATTGAACATTTTTATTATATACTTCATTGCTAAAAGCAATTGTTCAACGTTGAACCGTTCGTATTTGATTTCTTTCGTGTTTCCTTTTGGTGGAAGTATATGGGGTTATCGAACAAAACAGCCTAGGGTGTCATGCTGGCACATGTAGAATTGTACGGCCGCATGTATATATATATCGCAATTAATATAACAATTAGTTAAAGGAGTTATAATTAAGTACTCTTTATTCTCTTATTTTTATACTAAAATTAGAATTTTGAGAAAGTCATTGTATGGGATGTAAGCAGGATGGAAGAAACTAGTATTTTTTTTTTGAAAGGTCTGGTTGGCCGGCATTATATTGATAAAAGAATTGCAATCTTATGAGCGCGAGAGATGCTACCTCTTTAGGCAAGAAGAAACTAGTATGAAATTTAGGTCTTTAATATTCAATATAGATATAGATTACAAATGTCCATCTTAATAATGGCAAGATGAAGTGAACTAACGCAGCGCTGTGATAACATTATCATCGGCAAATGAAGCAGCAGCAGCAGTTACGCAAGAAGCAAAGAAAATTACTTTGTAGCTAGTAAAATTGCATTTTCCTTTGAGGCGTGGGAGTAATGTAATTAAGTGACCTGCTGCCAAAAATGAACTTGAATTTGCCGATGATCCTAACTTGGATGTGGTAGAGGTTGATCAAACTAATACTCTTTCCGTCCACAAAAGAATACAAACAATTTAAAGTCTGACTCTAAAATTATTATATAAAAAACACTAGCACTCTTGAAACACAATAAGTATGATTAGACTAGTTATTATAAAGTATATTTTTATAATAAATTTGTTTTTAAATATAAATGCTAATATTATTTTTTCTATAAACTTAATTGAGCTGAGTTAGTTTTTGAGCAACACGTTTCCTATAATTGCATTCTCAGTAGACGGAGATAATAAATAACTTGCATGGATACTCTTCCAAGCCCAATTATGTCTGTCGCCTGAACGAGTCACTCTATGGGTTGAAGCAAGCTCCTCACGCCTGGCACAGTCGCTTTGCCTCTCACATCACTTCACTTGGGTTTGTTGAGGCCAAGTCTGACGCGTCGCTGTTCATCTACTACAGAGGTGTTGATATGACCTTCCTTTTACTGTATGTTGATGATATTGTTCTCACTGCGTCTTCTCTGAGTTTCCTTCACCGGATTACCGTAGCACTTCGTCAGAAATTTTCTATGACAGACATGGGGTCTCTTCACCATTTTCTGGGTGTTACTGTTCAGCATAGAGGTGACATCTTATTTCTTTCTCAGCAACAGTATATACTGGAGATTCTGGAACGATCTGGTATGAGTAACTGCAAGCCGAGCAGCACTCCTGTCGATACTCACTCCAAGCTCCCTGCTGATGGTGTCTCTGTCACAGATCACAGTCAGTACCACAGTCTTGCTAGGGCTCTTCAGTACGTCACATTCACCAGACCAAATATTGCCTATGCTGTTCAGCAGGTCTGCTTGTACATGTATGACCCCCGGGAACCACATCTGAGCGCTATGAAGCGCATTCTTCGGTACCTTCAGGGTACATTGGATCTCGGACTACCTCCACCGGATCTCTCCAGCTAACCTCATTGTCTACACAGATGCAGATTGGGCGGGCTGTCCAGACACACAAATCCACCTCGGGTTATGCGGTGTTTCTCAGGGACAATCTCATCTCATGGTCGTCCAAGCGTCAGCCTACAGTGTCTCGGTCCAGTGCAGAGGCAGAATATCGAGCAGTCACGAATGGAGTCGCTGAAGCCTGCTGGTTGCGCCAACTACTGATAGAGCTTCGCTGCCCACTCCGTCGTGCGACAGTAGTCTATTGTGATAATGTCAGCACCGTTTACCTCTCTACCAACCCGGTTTAGCATCAGCGAACTAAACACATCGAGATTGATCTGTACTTCGTTAGAGAACAAGTCACCCTTGGTGAGAAGTCCGTGTCCTCCAATGTCCTACTACGTCCCAGTACGTCGACATCTTCACCAAAGGTTTGCCGACGTCCGTGTTTACAGAGTTTAGGTCCAGTCTCAATGTTCGCGATGCTCCCAGTTGAGTCTATGGGGGAGTGTTAGAGAGTAGTGTTAGAGAGTAGCTCTCGGTACGAGGCCTGCTATATTTAGCTCCCTCGTGACCTATATGTAAACACTACCTACCACTATTCAATGTATCAGGTTTTCCTTTATTTCAGTTGAAGCTTGTAGATAGTACATACTGGCGAAGTTAATGGCGAAGAGTGTTCTACGATGATGAGATTACGCTGGTCTCGGGTCAAACAGATCCGGAATGCTTGTTGCTGCTAGTTAGTTGCGCCGCCATTCGCGACGTAGCGACTGCGACATCTAGCGTCTGTGACGTAGCGACTGTCTGGTGACTAAATTCGCCTACCGTAACCGGTGGCCGGAGATACAGGCTCGCCGGGTTCTGTTGAGCAAGTGGGCCGGATGACCGACGAACGAGGTCATCAACACTCCGGACCCTGTGATTGCTGTGAGATTTCACGAAGCGTTTGACGATAACGTACCTTCTTTTTGTAGGGAGTCCATGAGAGAGTTTCTTTTTCCGCAACTCAGGGGTCGTGCGGCGTGCTCCGCGCTGCAGCGGGCTTAGGCGCCACAACCGGACCTGTCAAACTTGCCTCGCTTGTCGCATAATAGTTTGCTTAATTAGTTAGTACAACTTTCTTCGGTGATTTATGTAGTATGCTTTCTTACGTATTTTAAGACAACTCATGTATGAACACGACTAGATATATATTGAACTATATTTTCCTTGAAGTAATACGCGTATAAGCACGATTTTGAAAAAAAAGCTAGTTGCGCCGCCGTTCGCGAATTGGACGTTGGCGGAGGCGTGGAGCGGCTCGATCAGCTTAATTTGCCGTCGTGCACACGCGCTGCTGCCAAGCCCCCAGGCTTGCTGTCTACGTACTGTACGTACGTGCGCCAGTGTCATCTGTGTGGCAGACTGACAGCGTGGCCATCGGCATACGTCCATGGCCGGCAACCGGCCAACGAGCTGTAACCGTCCGTCGTGGCCATCGCCCATCGGCGTACGTCCATCTTGTCCATGGCCGGCAACCGGCCAACGAGCTGTAATTTGCTAATTAATTTGTCGTCACGACTTATTCTCGCCGATGATAGATGCTGTTAACACCAAAGTATCTACTACACTACCGTGCAAACTTCAAAGTCCAATCCAACACGAAAACATTTAAAATGACATTTGATCGGCGGACTTTAAAAGTCCGTTTAAAAAAAGAATTCCATCCAGCACGCTATCCATAAATTGAAACCTGCACATATATAAGGTCGTCATAGTTAAGAACAAAAAAAAAATGATTCAATTCGAAGTATAGCCCAGGGCACGCATCCTCTGCTTACGCGATTACCCGAGCGACATATATGATGACTAAAAAGTAGCTTCGTATGAATAGGACACATTTTTCCAATCTTCTTTTGACAAGTGTCTTGTCCCTCTTCGTACACGTAATGAGTTTATTTATTACTATTAACATTATCATATAGGAATTTCAGACGTGTCTCCATGATTCACAGGCCGCGCGCGGGTTTATACTCGGACTAAGATACTAGCATGGCTAGTAACAGGCAATTCCACGGGTATGGACCCGAACGACTCGCGTATGTTCCCCAAAGACCGAATAATGTGCTGCTTGTAGCAGACCATGGTGTAGTGTGAACATCTCGCGCACGCCCACGACGGCTCCTGCTGATTTGGCCAGCGAGCTGCGGTCGACATGGAGCACCCGCGGCAACACTCCGCCGCGCTTAGCCGTATCCGTATATGCGTACACATTATATATTATTTGTTTAAATATATACGTCGATCGAGTGGAGGTCGACGGCGGCGCGACGTACGGCGCGATGCATCTCCGTGCATGGCGGCGCGCGCGTCGTCGGCTTGGCGTTGCCGACGTCTTTGCTTCAGCTCCAAAGCAATGCAACTGTGTACTTACCTCTGAAGCAAGCATACTACTTGAAGGATCGGAAAGGCGACAGAGGAAGGATGAATGAGAGCCTTAAAATTTCTTTTAAAACTTTTAGTCCTCGCCTCGACAACTAACCCCAATAAGCAATACACAGAACATGATGTCCACGACCCTATTGAGAGGGTGGATGTTCTCTAGGAACACAGCGGGACACCACAAAACCAACACAACAAACCGGAAGCAAATCAGAGACCAAACGGACAAGCAACGATCGAAAACAGTGTCTCGGGTGTACTACCGGTAGTACAGGTAGACCAACCGGTAGTACCGACAGTGACCAGAAGTTCGAGGGAATATTTTTAGCCCAAGTCGAACGTGCCCTTGACTGCCCGTAAATGCACTACCGGTAGTACTGGTGTTGCTACTGGTAGTACCGGTAAGGTACCAGACCAATCTTCAGACCCAGAACGCGATCGGAACGCACCAACCGGTAGTACCGACGTCACTACCGGTAGTATCGGTGAGTTACCGGTAGTATCGGTAGTTCAAAATGATAGTACCGAAGAGAATCACGCGGCGAAATTGCACTACCGGAAGTAACACCGGTAGTAGCACCGATAGTACCAAAATCAGCACGAACAGAATCGTGCGGAAATCGCTCGGAATAAAAAAAATTCGATTTCTTGATCAAATCAACTCCGATTGCCACGAAATTTTAACCATAGGTTCGCAAGGCAATAGGAAAGCTACCTCTAAAAGGTCATCGCTCAAGTTGACACGAATCAAGAGAAATCAAGAAAGGGATGTGAAAACCATCAACAACTCGCCATGAACACAAAATCACACCGATCTACTTGTTCGTGAGAAATTAGTTCAAACCCTTCGGTGGGATTGATCCTCTCACATCATAGCTTGAATCGCGCAAGAAAAACGGACTCACACGGTGCAAAATCGAAGAAATCTGAACACGAAATTGGAGGGGGAAAAAGAACTTGGGATGAACAACTCAAGAACAACAAGAACATAAATTTATCACGAGATTCACACAAAGATAAACGCCCAGAGGGCACGAGCACACTAGGGGGTGCTCTTCCCACGAAAAAATCACTATAAAAGTCTTGCAGTGGACCTCTCACCCTCTGAAAGACTAGAGACTGGAAAACCCTAACACTGGAATGGGAGATGTGAGACTGAGTGGAGACAGTCCCTCTTATTTATAGCCTTATTACACAATTCCACTTCTACCCCTAGACATTCTAAGAGAGAACCACCTAGCCAGGGGCA
This sequence comes from Bothriochloa decipiens, assembly GCA_023333625.1. Lineage (NCBI taxonomy): Eukaryota > Viridiplantae > Streptophyta > Magnoliopsida > Poales > Poaceae > Bothriochloa > Bothriochloa decipiens. The sequence goes on from CM041629.1 coordinate 41,611,116, forward strand.
TTATGGTCCAACTCGAGTTTTTCTGATCCGACGACCACAGCGCCTCCTCACCGGTAGCCTCGCTCCGAAGCGATCTCCCTGATGTCGCCACGTGCCATCCGTCCGCATCGGGACCTCCGCCCGAGTTTTGAGGACAAACCCGGGAAACCTGTCGCTGATGGTTTTGAGGACAAACCACCAAACCGTCCGCGAGTATCGTACCGCTTACGCATCCCCCGCCGATGGTTTTAAGGCCAAACCACCAAACTGTCGCCGATGGTTTTGAGGGCAAACCACCAAACCGTCCGCGAGTAGCGTAGACCGTACGCGTCCCCCGCCGTGTACACTTGCGCTCGTTGATGTCCCAAATGTCAGCCACCACGGCTGGCCACCCGGCCATCTGGTCCCTCGGCCCAAGCCTCGCGTCCGCCCTTCACCGCAACCGGTCCGTCAGCACGGCACGCCCTACTTGACCTTCTCCCGAGCACTGCCACCGCCTCCGGACTCCACACCTGCACATCACGAGCCAAGAGACACTATTTTGACACATAACCCTGTGCCAGGGGATCAGTAGAACCGTCGAACCAACCACACACCAAAGTATTGGCATGTTGACAATCGCTCATCATAACCACAAGAGTGCTCCACAATGGTTATGTAAAAACCATGTGTTCGCAATCTTCCCCTTGATAAGTGCATTGTCAACACCAACACAAAGCCAGAGAAAACCCACTCAAGTGACCAAAAGCCAAAGAAAAGCTCGAAACGGGTCACTTGCAATGAGCAAAGCAAAACCAATAACTTGGTCCCCAAAGACATGGGCAACGGCTCGACGCAACCAAGCAAAACAAGCTCAAAGCACCTGAAAGCAGCTAGACCCTCAAGACAGAGGCAAACGGCTCAACACGTCTAGCAAAATAGATGTGCAACTCCCCCTTAACAAGTGCATCAACAATCATTCTTCCCCTTGTTGGCAAATGCATTTATCAAGCTCTCACAGAAAAGCTCCCCCTCAAATCATGCTATGAGATGCACAATACGAATGTATAAAGCTTCAGGAGTATAGCAAGTGGATTAAAAGCATGCTCCAGTTGGTACGGTAAATGTATTACAACAGGCGCAAGACGAGGCCAATGTTCAAACTGATCAAATGAACGAAATATGAATCATATGCATTTTGACCAATTTTAAGCATATCTCATAAAAGGTGTTCACCAAAGAGGATAGCACATAGCACATATAAGCAGAAAATCAAACTAGTGCTAGCACATGTATACAAAAGTGAACTACCCCATATAACGATCATACATCATGTCTCAAGGAAGCACTTAACACTTATAGCTTCAACATTGATCAGAGTTTTACAGCGGATTACAAGGTTATTTTTTAGACATGTGTATGTGAGAGGATCAAAACTGTCCATCGAAAATTATGTTATTTTTATCATGTTTTGCAACCACGCTGAGTTCATCCCTAAGTGCAAGTGGAAAGCTGTCTCGTCATGAGTGGTTGAGGACTAGCACTACAATGCCCAAGTTCATCTCACTCGAAAGAATGAAAAGCAGTCTCGTGACATTGACGTGGGACAGTAAAGATTCAACTCCAAAGCATTTTCATCATAACTTAGCTTAGACAACAAGTTTTAGCATAAAGATATCAAGAGTCCGAGCTAAGTGTATGATTCAAGAAACATGAGACATAGCAATAGAGCATACAAATGAAAGCACATGGATCTCAACATATCCTACATATGCTAGTTGCCATCTCAATGGTGAACAAGTTTTTTAGATTTCATCAAGAATTTAAGCATGTTCACATTTCAAAATAGGCTTAGCTCATAACATGTATCAAGATGATCAAAGAGAGCCTAAGCTGCTATATAGCCATTATGTATCCATAGATCATATCAACAAGATCATAATCTTAATCAATAAACTATACAAGTGAAGCTAAGCACATGATATATGATACATGATGAAATACAGTACAATATGATACAAAAGCCAAAAGAAAGAAAAAGAAGGACTACTATACAAAAACTAAAGCAACCCACAACTAAAATGGGTAAAAACCACCAAACTTCCCTTCGAAAGAGGCCAAACTCCTCCTTAAACAAAGACGCCTAGCAAAAGAAAGCTAGAAAACAAAAGGCACAAAAACCACAAAAAAAGATCCAATTCTAAGAGAAGGAAAACTCAAAAGAGCCAAGAACAACTTAACGACATAGCAAACCCAAAAGCAACTAAAAGCTCAACTCATGCTACAATGCACAATGATATCAAATAAGAAGTAAAAGCATGAATGTACAAGGTATGAGTGTATATGATAGCTCACAAAGTGTGTGTAGACGCCACAACAAAACACATGCCTCTCGGAGTCCATCAACGTGGGTGTAGATAACCATCAACTCTTGACCATACCAAAAGATCAAGTTCCATCAAATGCATGTTCTCCACCCACGTCCTCCGACCTGCTCAATAGAATGACATAGGATGGGCAAATGTCTCAACACTGGGGTTAGTAAACTGTGAAGCATACCAGTGTTGGGCCATTTGTTCAGAAAAGGGGTTAGATGAAAAACCACTCATCCTAGGCTAACAAACAAAGCGATCACCATGAAAGGGAAAACATGGTCCGCTAGAAGTGTAGGACAAAGAGCCACTGTCACAAGACCTTGAGTCGTATTGAGGATGACTTGGACCTCGCCGGGCACGACCATCACGTGGTCTCACAAACTGAGGCCTAGCACCTTGAGGTCTTGCACCTCTAGGCCTAGCATTGCTCCTCTGAGCAGGTGAAGCATGCATGCCATGAAATGGGTGATGCATGTTCTGGTGTGAAAGCTCAAACTTACGCCTCTCATCTCTCTTCCTCCTAAAGCAGAACCCAAACAAGTGACCATCCTTCTTGCAATACTCACAGTGGTACACCTCTCTCTTGGGTTGTGGGTGACTCACTCTGTTGTGGACATGGTTCACTCTTGGAGGTGGTTTAGCCTTAGGAATGGTCTTATCAGAGATGTTTGGCAAAGTGTCAAGTGGGTTCCTGAGGTGGTTAGGTTTTGGAATCCACACTTGTTTCTGAGGTGGAGCTTTGGAATTCTCATCAATCACTCCATCCCTCACAATAGGCTTAGTAGGCTCAGAGGGCTTAGGGGGTTTATCTTGATGGGCTTGGAAGGATTAGTGGGTTTCTCACTCATGCTTAAACCACTAGTTCATCAACCTTGCCAAAAACATTGTCACCCTTCCCACCTAAAGCAAAGCCTAAACCCATTGTGTCAGTACCCCTCTTGTACTGACTCATCATCATGCCCAATTATGGCTCACTGCAAGAAAGCCAACTCAACATGTGCCGAAGGAATGTGTTTTCTTCTTCGGTCTTTCTCTTGTCATTCCTACAATTAGCTAGCTCTAGCTCCAAAGCCTCACAGCAAACACATCGAGCACTAGAACCATCTACACTAGACTTCTCAAGCAAAGCAATCCTAGCAGCTTTCTCAGAAAGCTCAGAGCACAACTCAGCACATGAATTGCAAGGACCTAATAAAACAGGTTCAGCTCTAGCCCTATCAAACTTCTCAACCAAATCAGAGTACTTGGACTGCAAGGACACAAGACTAGACATGTGAACAACGCATTCATCGCACTCAGTCTCGTCAGACACAATGACTCTATCCTTCTTTGCGCACTCAAGTTCATGTAAGGCTATGAGAAGCTTACGCTTGAATTCATTTTGTTCACAAGCAACGCGCTTAAGCAATTTATCCTGACTCAGCAAAATATCTGTCATTCTCTCAACCTCAGCGGCAAGCTCATTAGCAGAAAGTGATACCTCAGATTTGGAGTCATTGCTGTGTGCATCACAATCGCTGCCCGACACCTCAGATCCATGGTTGACCTCCTCGTCAAATGCCATGGTACAATAGCCTTGCTTGGTGGTTTCGGCGTGGAAGCAAAGTCCACCCAGCTTGTCCTTGATCTTGCGCTTTGATTTGTCATCGCTAGAAGTAGAGGAGTCGCTGTCGGTGGAGTTCTCATGATCGCTAAGGGCGTCGAGGATGGCTCGTTGTTCTGCCTATTGCTTCTCGAGGAGCTTCCTGAGCACTTCCTTTTTAGGCCCTCCCTTGGACTTGTGCTTGGAGGAGGTGTGCTCGCGCTTGCCCTTGCGCTTGGTGGAGGTGTGCTCTCGCTTGTCCTTGTGTTTGGTGTAGTCGTACTTGTCAGAGAACTTGTCCTTCTTGGGGCAGCTGGCAATGTAGTGGTTGAGGTCTCCACACCTGTAGCATCCCTCCTTTGGACCACCTTGCCAGCGGTTCAAGCGGTTGTTGTGAAACCGCGAAAACCGGCTGATGACCAGCGCCAACTCATCATCTCCAAGAGCTTTCATCTGCTCCTCTGTTACAGACACAAGAGAAGACAAGGCAAGCAAAAGCTGTGATGGGTTAGCCAAAGAAGAACTTGAACTTGAGTTACCTGACACCAAAGCCATGGTAGGAGCAGACGAATTCTTGATCCTCGCCTGCGTCTGTAGGTCGATCTCGGTGGACTTGAGCTTGCTGAACAGCTCATCCACGATGAGAGTCTCGTAGTTGGCCGATTCGATGATCACCTGCACCTTGACCTTCCAAACCCTCCGATCTAGAGCATATAGAAGCTTGAGTGCTCTCTGATGATCATCATAGGGCATAGCTGCATTGTTAGCTCGCATGTTGTTTACAATGGTGGTAAAGCGAGAAAACATCGAATCAACAGTCTCCCCATTGATTTGGGTGAAGTTCTCATACTCTCGCTTGTATGTCTCGTAGAGTCTGGTTTTGACATGGGCTGTACCCTCATGGAAGCTCTGAAGCCTCCTCCAAATCTCTCGAGCAGTCACACAATCGGAGACACGATCAAACTCAAAAATCGACAAAGCAGCGTAAAGCTCAGCACGGGCGATATTATTTGCATTGTGTTGGTCGATCTTCTCTTGATTGATACGGGCATCAAGTACCACATAATCAACATTCTCAATGATCTCCCAAACACGCAAATGAATCCCCTGAAGATGGGCCTGCATACGAATCTTTCAATACGAGTAGTTCTCCCCATTGAATTGGGGTGGCTTGCCCGGACGGTGATTCAAAGCCATGTCGCCTTCTTCGGATCATGGACCGATTAAGGTGGAAGTGATCCTTAACCGGCTCCGATACCAATTGAAGGACTGGAAAGGCGACCAGAGGGGGGTGAATGGGAGCCTCAAAATTTCTTTCAAAACTTTTAGGTCTTTGGCTCGACAACTAACCTAAGAAGCAATACATAGACCACGATGCCCACAACCCTATTGAGAGGGTGGATGTTCTCTAGGAACACAGCGGGACACCATAAAACCAATGCAACAAATCGGAAGTAAATCGGAGACCAAACGGACAAGCAACGATAGAAAATAGCGTCTCGGGTATACTACCGGTAGTACAGGTAGACCAACCGGTAGTACCGATAGTGATCGAAAGTTTGAGGGAATATTTTTAGCCCAAGTCGAACGTGCCCTTGACTGCCCGTAAATGCACTACCGATAGTACTGGTGTTGCTACCGTTAGTACCGGTAAGGTACCGGACCAATCTTCAGACCCAGAACACGATCAGAACACATCAATCGGTAGTACCGACGTTACTACCGGTGAGTTACCAGTAGTACCGGTAGTTCAAAATGGTAGTACCGAAGAGAATCACGCAGCAAAATTGCACTATCGGAAGTACCACCGGTAGTAGCACCGGTAGTACCAAAATCAGCACGAACAGAATCGCGCGAAAATCGCCTGGAACAAAGAAAATTTAATTTCTCAGTCAAATCAACTCCGATTGCCACGAAATTTTAACCGTAGGTTTGCAAGGCAATAAGGAAGCTACCTCTAAAAGGTCATCGCCCAATTTGACATGAATCAAGAGAAATCAAGAAAGGGATATGAAAACCACCAAGAACTCGCCATGAACGCAAAATCACACCGATCTACTTGCTCGTGAGGAATTAGCTCAAACCCTTTAGTGGGATTGATCCTCTCACGTCATAGCTTGAATCAACGCAAGAAAAACGGACTCAAACGGTGCAAAATCAAAGAAATCCAACCACAAAATTAGAGGGGAAAAAAGAACTCGGGATGAACAACTTAAGAACAACAAGAACACAAATTCATCACGAGATTCACACAAAGATAAACGCCCAAAGGGCACGAGCACACTAGGGGGTGCTCTTCCCACGAACAAATCACTACAAAAGTCTTGCAGTGGACCTCTCACCCTCTGAAAGACTAGAGACTGGAAAACCCTAACACTAAAATGGGAGAGGTGAGACTGAGTGGAGGTAGTCCCTCTTATTTATAGCCTTATTACACAATTTCACTTCTACCCCTAGACATTCTAAGAGAAAACCACCTAGCCTGGGGCATTATGGTCCAACTCGAGTTTTCCTGATCCGACGACCACCGTGCCTCCTCACCGGTAGCCTCGCTCCGAAGCGATCTCCCCGATGTCGCCACGTGCCGTCCGTCCGCATCGGGACCTCCGCCCGAGTTTTGAAGCCCAAACCCGGGAAACCCGCCGCTGATGGTTTTGAGGACAAACCACCAAACCGCCCGCGAGTACCGTACAGCGTACGCATCCTCCGCCGATGGTTTTGAGGCCAGACCACTAAACTGTCGCCGATGGTTTTGAGGGCAAACCACCAAACCATCCGTGAGTAACGTAGCCCGTACGCGTCCCCCGTCGTGTACACTTGCGCTCGTCGATGTCCCAAATGTCAGCCACCGCGGCTGGCCACCCGGCTGTCTGTTCCCTCGGCCCAAGCCTCGCGTCCGCCCTTCACCGCAACCGGTCCGTCAGCACGACACCCCCTACTTGACCTTCTTCCAACCGCTGCCACCGCCTCCGGACTCCATACCTGCACATCACGAGCCAAGAGACACCGTTTTGAGATATAACCCTGTGCCAGAGAATCAGTAGAACTACCGAACCAACCACACACCAAAGTGTTGACATATTGACAATCGCTCATCACAACCATAAAAATGCTCCATAATAGTTATATAAAAACCATGTGTTCGCACTGCTGAACCGCCCTGCAGGTAAAGATCACTATCACACCCTGTCCGTAACTGCATGCTGTGATCGACATGTTGCCGCGTCATGACGCGGTTTCGTCGAGTCAATCGCCATTGACGCGTTTAGCCCTCATCCTCTCCAAGCTTTCGAGACGCGGTTGACCCCGCTATGTGACAGTAGCCACAGAGTGCCACCTGACCACAAAGATGTTTAACTTGTCCGATTTTCTTTCTTTCCTTCCTTTTATTAGCACAAAGAAGTTTTACTTGCCCGATATTCTTTCTTCCTTCATTTCATTTCATTAGCAAAAAAATGTTACGGTACTTCTAAATTACACTAGTACACCCTGCACTAAGGGCTTCTTCAGAGTTATGCATGCCTCATGGTAAAACTGTAGGCCACATCGGCACAATTAGTTTGGGCTAAAAAAACATTAACAAGGCAGGTTGCAAGTAGCAGGCCTAGGACAACGTTACTTTAATCCTGCCAAGAAAAGCCATGGTCCCACGTGAAAGAAGTCCGACCCACAACTTTTATCAGATGGAGCGGTCGCTTCTTCTCCAAGAGTTCTTGACAAGCAGCGAGACTACAACCGGTGAATACATGGACACTTGGTGAAGACGTGGACAACGGGGCGGTGCGCCACACTATATCGTTAGTGAAGCCCTCAAGTGATCAACCTGTACTAGAGAGGAAGACGATCTAGTTGCTTCACAACCGAGCACTTCATACCAATAATGGTTTTGCTAATACTTATGTATTTTCTTGACATAATATTCCTACTTATATTTTAGATTTTTCTTTTAGTTATGTCTTAAAGTAAACTTCTTTAAATTTTGCTAAATTTATAAGAATAGCACACATTTACAACATCAAACTTGGTTAAAAATAGAAGTTGAATAATTTAAGAAAAGGTTAAAATGAATTCAAGTTTGATGGATAAAATGCGTGTTCATTGTATACTTTAGGAACTAAGATGGTTCTAAGATTACTTATATACTATATTCTTTCTTAATACTTAATTTGTTTCAAAATCAATAGTATTTTGCGACAAGTTCTAGTATTTCTATACAACATTACTTTTTCATTTGCGAGCAGGGTGCAATCAAAGCGTGACAATCCATTCTTTGAAAATGATGAGGCGGTGCCGCGTGTGTTTCGATGGCTCGACCGTGTTACCGACATTGTGACCCGGCTGTCAGCGAGTGGCCGCCGGTTGGCTGCGGCGGCGGGTCAAGCCAAGGAAACCGAACAGCTGCTCTCACGGACACGGATTCGGGTTGCCGCCTCCGAATGCCCTTTGGTCATCAGTCTACCTGCCTTTCTGGGAAGCGTGACGTAACAACCACGCAACCAGTATTTCGTCAATCATTTTCAAAGTATCCTTCCTGCAACAAAGAAGTGATCCACGAGAATAGCGGATCGGACCAAAGTTTCGCAGGTATTTACGGAGTATCTTCCTAGAGTAAAACTTTATTATTATTATTATTATTATTATTATTATTATTATTATTATTATTATTATTATTATTATTATTATTATTATAAAATAATAGTGTGGGACCGGGTATGTACAAGCGTACTCTGACCTTGATTCTAGCACAGTCTGACTTATAGAGTGCTGGTCTGAGGAGGCTAGAGATGGGACATGAGAGCCGTGTAGTACTACTACATAAAATCTTTTTGTGAGGTATTTGTAATTTTTTAGGCGCCCAAGAAAAACAACCACCTCGGTTAATGCCAGGTGGTCACCTTTTATTAACCGAGGTGGGTATAAAATCGTCTCGCAAAGTCAATTAACCAAGGTGGTAAAAAAAGTCTGCCTTAGTTAATTGATTTTGCGAGGTGTTTTTCTATAATGCAACAACATCTGTTAATTTGGCCCAACCCGCTAATCATCTCTGACTATATAAACAGACCCACCCCCACTTAGAAACCCCTTACCTGTGTGACACCATCCCTCGCGACCCCACCCACTCTATCGCACAAACACAATAACTCTACCTTTCCTCCCTCCACCCTCTCTCCGTCGTGAGCGGCTTGGTGGTGCGGCGCCCCCTTCCCTTCTCCCAACGGCGGCTTGCGGCACCCTTCCCTTCTCCCAACAGCGGTCGGCGGCGCCCCCTTCCCTTCTCCAACTGACGACACACTCCCTCTGTTCTCCACCTGATCTGGTAAGTGGCCGCGAGATCTGGGCGATGGCGGTGCGACAGTGGGTGGCGCTACTCCTCCCCTTTGCTCACAGATCTAGTGGCCAGAGGCTGGATCCCGGCGATTGAACGCCAGATCCGGCGTCGAGCGACTGGATCTCGTAGCTAGTGGCTGGATCCCGGCGGCCAACGGGCTTGGCGGAATCAGTGGGGAAAGAAGACCCTGTTGACCTTGACTCTAGTCTGACTTTGTGAAATGACTTGAGAGGTATTGGATAAGTGTTGCAATGATCTATCCCCAACACGATGAAATTTCCCAAGATTACCCGGGCCTGTCGGCCAAGGCTATATACTCGTTGAATACATCAGTGTAGCGTGCGTGCGACCCAAAACATCTAAGGGCATCACAGACCTGTTATTGCCTCAGACTTCCGTGGCCTAAACGACCATAGTCCCTCTAAAAGCTGGCTGCGGAGGGATGGCTCCGCATAGCTAGTTAGCAGGTTCAATGGACTTCTCGCGACGTCGGGGGCAGCGAACCGCCCCCGTCGCCGTGATCCGAACACTTCACCGGATCATTCAATCGGTCGGAGCGACGGGCGGTGTGTACAAAGGGCAGGGACGTAGTCAACGCGAGCTGATGACTCGTGCTTACTAGGCATTCCTCGTTGAAGACCAACAATTGCAATGATTTATCCCCATCACGATGAAATTTGCCAAGATTACCTGGGCCTGTCGGCCAATGCTATATACTCGTTGAATACATCAGTGTAGCGCGTGTGCGGCCCAAAACATCTAAGGGCATCACAGACCTGTTATTGCCTCAAACTTCCGTGACCTAAACGGCCATAGTCCCTCTAAAAAGCTAGCTGCGGAGGGATGGCTCCGCATAGCTAGCTACGACGGCGGCGGCCCATGGATGGGCTCGCTGGATTGTCTATGGGTTCTGATTTTTTTATTTTATCTACCGTGGTGGGCATGAAACCACCTCAATTAAGCGTCACATTTACCGTGACCTTGGCACCGAGGTGATTAAAAATCTGCCACGATTAATCTTTTTCGCTCGCCATTGTTATGTTTTATGTAAGTAGTGCTGGCCCGGCCCCACAATGTTTCGTGCCAATTTAGGTACCTCTTAAACAAACCACAATTTTCTTGAAGCGAAACAATAGTATAAAAGCAAATGTGATACTCCCAGAAATCAATACACTATCACTTGCTTTATTATCCAGTTGGTGTCGAATTTATAAAACACAAATATCTGTTTTAGAGTACTTAACATTGTTTGCCCATTAATCGCCCGCCTGAACAGAATCATATACAAAAATAACACCAAGAGCGAAAACGTCTGGTGACAACTGACGACCACCATCATCGATCCTCACACTTTAATTTGAGAGTAAGACATAGACCTGTCACTTGTCCCAACCATCGTTTCTCCAAGTCTTAGTCGGGATCATCTCTCAAAACCAAGTTATTTTAATAGGAATATGTCTTAAAACGAAACTTTTTTACAAAGTGATTTAGCTTCACATACTAAAGAAGCTACTGGACAAGAGAAATTAGAACATAAGTCATTTTAGCAGCCGGATCCGAGCGCGCACTGATGCCAAACTAGCTCAAGCAAGGAATTTAGTCCTAGAAAACTCTTATTTTCGGTAAGGCCCCAACAGCTCAGCTCATCCTTATTCTTTGTGACTAGCTAATAACTTAGAAATTGTGACAAACTTGCTTGGAGCTTGCGATGGTCGTCTAGTCGTCTTCCCAGTATAGCAAAAGAATTGACGGTTGGTGTATACGTACGAACGATCAGGTACTACAATGGTCATAAATTTGGCCTTCCCAGTGGGTACGGTCTATACCAAAAAGAAAATGGAGGCCAAGTCCTCGTCGACGTCCCTGTAAAAAAAATCGAAAGTGAAGAAGGCCAAATGAATTTCAAGACACATATGTCATCAAGCACATGTACAAAAACGCACCTGTTCAGCCGGCTTCCTTTTGGTGGAGCTAGCAGTGGGGTTATCGAACTGCTGCTGCTCAAAATTGCTGAAATTACATGCGATTTGTATGTGTCTGTGTGCCTAGCGTGTTACAGCGAAATTGCCTAGGGTGTCAGGCAGGCACATGTAGAAATCAACGGCTTTATGTATTGCCAATTAATTAATACGTACAACAATTAGTTAAAGGAGTTCTATGCACTCTATTCTCTTGTTTCTAGAATTTTGTGAAAGTCATTGTTGACAGATGGAATGTAAAGTGAGATGGAAGAAACTAGAAGGAAATTATATTTTAGCTCTTTTTTGCAAAATGAAAATTTTAGCTCTTCAATTATATTAGATATAGATTAAAAAAAAAGTCCATATTGACAATGGTAACATGAAGTGAACTAACATTTTCTGCAAATGAAGCAGCAGTTGCGCATCGAAGAAAATTACTTCTAGCTAGCTAGTCAAATTGCATTTTGCCTTTTTTTTAAGCATCAGTTGCATTTTGCCTTTGAGGTGGGGAGTAATGTAATTAAGTGACCTGCTGCCCAAAATGAACTTGAATTTGGCGATGATGTTTCTAATAATTTGATGCCGTGCATGGCAGATCGAGAGCTTTAATTTGATCATACTGTGAGGAGATCGGATCGTTGACCTGTGGTTTCGCAGGTCGTGCTATATTATGTACATGGATGAGTCAGCATTTATGCACGCACACATGCATGATTCATCAGCAGCGAGAACGAAGTTGCATACGACGACGACGACCCTGGTTGTTCTTCAGCAGGCCACCAGCTGATCGGCTAGAAATTACGTACGTGGACTGACTGTGCTTTTTGTGCATGCATGGTAGCTCAGTGAGTGTCGTCATTCATCGATCGTCACTGGCATGTACACTTGTTACTGTTAATTCATATTCAACATAAGATCGATCTAACAGTGGAGTCTAGTCGGGTTAGGTTCATCAAGATGTGGTGTATAATCATAGAACCTAGTTCATGAACTACTGAGACAGAGGGAAAACAAAGAGAGAGAGGGAGAGAGTGAGAGGAATGGGAATCATACCGAAGCCCTCAGCGGGAGGAGCGGTGGGGGTCGTTGTCGGTGGCGCAGCAGATCCCATCACGAGCGTTGATGGAGGCTGCACACTGGCAGCGACGGTCGGTGAAGAAGGTGATGACGATGACGTTTCCGGCGGCGTGGACGTCGGGGTGGCGGCACTGGCGTCGGTGAGTCTTCCCGTCGCTGGCAGCGCCCCTCTTAGATCGGTCTAGGGTTTAGGATGTAGGTGGGGAGTCTGGCGGCGCGGTGAACCTCGTACCGTGTGCCCCGGCCCCCACCTTCCTTATATATGCGCTGGGCGACGGGGGCCCACCAACCATTCACGGTTGGGCGCCCCCGATCAGGGCGCGAGACCAAGTCTCACATGGCCGTTGGGCCATATGTATGGAGATCAATCCAACATTCTCCCCTTGATCTCTTATCATTCTTAAAGTTCCTTAATTTCTTTCTTCGTCATTCTTATCGTTCTTTAATTTCCTTCTTTGTCTTTTAATTCGTTTCTTTCTTAATTCTGTTCCATCCCATTATAAATTTGCATATCGAGCGTGTTTCATCTTCACAGCAATTAGTGCCATTAGACTGACAGCCACGACATACTTATCCGTTTTGAAATGAAACCATTTTTCTAGGCCCTTCTTATTCGGGAATCATAGGCTTTCCCTTAAACCCATGCCGGCTAAGTGTCCTCTGAACACATTGGGTGGTAAGCCTTTTGTGAGCGGATCCGCTAGCATTCTCTCTGTTCTTATATGCTCAAGACTCAATACATGATCCCGAATTTTATCTTTCATAACATAGTACTTTATGTCAATGTGTTTGGCAGCACCACTTGACCTATTGTTGTGAGCATATTCTACTGCTGGGTTGTTATCGCAATACAACCTCATTGGTTTATGTATATCTTCTATTACTTTCAGTCCGGGTATAAATTTCTTTAGCCAATTCACCTGCCCCGAGGCCTCATAGCATGCTACAAATTCAGCATACATTATCGAGTTCGTAGTCACTGTTTGTTTGGAGCTTTTCCATGATATAGCTCCTTCTGCGAGAGTAAATATGTATCCTGACGTAGACTTTCTTTCATCTCCCGCATAATCAGAATCTGAATACCCCTCTATCTGCAGGGAATCAGACTTTCTATATGTCAACATAAGGCCTTTCGTTCCTTGCAAATAATGCAAGACTTTCTTCACTAATTTCCAATGTTCAATTCCTGGATTCTTTTGGTATCTGCCAAGTAACCCGGTAACGAAAGCTAAGTCAGGGCGAGTACACGTTTGAGCATATTGCAAACTTCCAACAGCTGAAGCATACGGTATCGCTTTCATTTGATCAATTTCATATTGGTTCTTGGGACACTGATGTTCCCCATATCTATCGCCCTTGACTATAGGAGCAGGTGATGGACTACACGTATGCATACAAAATTTCTTCAAAACTTTCTCTATGTATGCTTTCTGCGATAATCCTAAAACCCCTTTTCTTCTATCTTGGTGAATTTCAATTCCTAAAACAAATGTGGCCTCACCAAGATCTTTCATATCAAAATTTGAGGACAAGAATTTCTTCGTCTCCATTAGTAGATTGACATCACTACTAGCAAGTAAGATATCATCTACGTATAGGATCAAAAATATGTATTTTCTATTTCTGAACTTTGCATAAACGCAATTGTCCTCAACATTTTCTTTAAACCCAAAACTCTTAACTATTCTATCAAACTTCAAGTACCATTTTCTGGAAGCTTGTTTCAATCCGTAAATCGATCTTTTCAGGAGACATCCCATCTTTTCTTTTCCTTCTATGACAAAACCTTTCGGCTGTGCCATATAAACGTTTTCTTCTAAATCCCCATTAAGGAATGCCGTCTTCACATCCATTTGGTGCAATTCTAAATCATAGTGAGCTACAAGTGCCATTATGATTCTGAAAGAATCCTTACAAGAGACTGGAGAAAACGTCTCATTGTAATCAATCCCTTCTCTTTGTGTAAATCCTTTTGCCACAAGTCATGCTTTATATCTTTCAACATTCCCTTGGAGTCATATTTTGTTTTGTAGACCCATTTACAGCCTACTGTTTTGGCTCCTTTAGGAATAGGTTCTAAGTCTCAAACTTTATTGGCACTCATTGATTTCATTTCATCCTTCATAGCTTCTAACCACTTTGATGAGTGAGCACTCCTCATGGCTTCTTCGTAAGTAGTGGGATCACCCTCCATATGAAATTCTTCTGTGTTATAAAGTTCATAGTCATCAGGAATAGCTCGCTTTCTTTCTCTTTGAGACCTCCTAGGGGCCTCTGGCACTTGTTCTACAATGGGCTGTTGCTGCTCTTCCTCATGTGCGATGTTTGGTTCTATAGGCTCCTGAAGGACAGGTTCCTCACGTTCGTTTATTGTCGGCACATGTGAACTAACAACATGTGTTGTCACTATAGTGTCTTGCACTGTTGGTGCAACAACAGCAGGTAGTATAAAATATGGTTCTTCAACCATCGGAGTGGGCACATGTACCCGTTTCTCCTCAAGATCAATTTCTCGTGCTACCTTGCTCCCCCTGATCATATCATCCTCCAAGAACACAGCATGTCTTGTTTCTACAAACTTCGTATGTCTATTAGGACAATAGAAGCGATATCCTTTTGATCTTTCTGGGTAGCCAATGAGATGGCAGCTGACTGTCTTGGGATCTAACTTTCCAATGTTTGGGTTGAAAATCTTTGCCTCAGCTGGACATCCCCACACACGTAAGTGATTAAGTGAGGGTTCTCTTCCAGTCCATAATTCATATGGTGTTTTCGACACCGACTTGCTTGGTACTCGATTAAGTATGTGAATGGTGGTTTTCAACGCCTCCATCCATAAACTAATCGGTAATGTGGAGTAACTTATCATACTTCTTACCATATCCATTAAGGTACGGTTTCTTCTTTCAGCCACTCCATTCTGCTGAGGCTCCCCCGGCATGGAGTACTCGGCGACTATGCCACTTTCCTGTAGGAACTTTAAAAAAGGTCCAGGGACTTGGCCATATGGGGTATGTCGCCCATAGTACTCTCCACCCCGGTCTGATCGTACTAACTTGATCTTCTTATTGTGTTGATTTTCAACTTCAGCTTTAAATATCTTGAATTTATCCAATGCTTCTGATCTTTCTTTAATTGGGTAAATGTAGCCATAACGAGAGTAATCATCTGTGAATGTTATAAACGAATCATAACCATCCACACTTTTCACAGGAAAAGGACCACAAATGTCTGTGTGGATTATTTCCAAGATTCCTGTACTTCGTTTGGCATTCTTCTTTATTTTCTTAACGTATTTTCCTTTGATACAATCAACACATTGTTCTAGATCAGAAAATTCTAAGTGTGAGAGAATTGATTCTTTAACTAATCGTTCTATTCTCCCCCTCGAAATATGGCCCAAGCGACAATGCCATAATTTCGAAGACACATTATCAATTCTCTTGCGCTTCTTACTTACATTCATAGATAGGGAATCATTCATATTCTCATTACAGATATTGTTCACATTCTCAGCAAGAGATAATAAATAAAGTTTGTCTTGTCGGAAGGCAAGACCAACACATTCATTATTAATAAGTATCTTACATTGGCCATTACCAAAATGGCAATCAAAATAATCATCATCAAGTTTCGAGACACTTATTAAATTTCTACGCAAAGAAGGAACATAGAGTACATCTTTAAGCCTAAGTATAAAACCATTCTTTAATTCTAAAGAGAGTTCTCCAATGGCTTCAACGTTGGCTTGCACTCCATTCGCAACTTTAATTGTTCTTTCCCCTCTTTGCAGGATTCTCTTCCCATTTAATCCCTGTAAAGAATTTGCAACATGAGTAGTTGCACCAGAATCAATCCACCAAGTGGTTTTCGCATAATTCAAATACAGAGATTCATCTACAAATGTAATAGTTTCCTCACCTCTCTTTAGCAGAGACTTCAGATAGAGAGAGCAATCTCTCTTGTAGTGTCCCCTCTTCATGCAGTACTTGCATTGATCTTTTTCAGCCCCACCAAAAAGGTCATTTGGGTGGTTTTGATGATTCATAGGGGCCTTTCCCTGTGGCTTGGAAGAAGAGGAGGCATTATCCCACTGGGGTTTCCCCTGTGGTTTAGGATTCTTGTTCTGAAAGTACTTCCTTTTGTTCTCCCTCACAAGGTTAGCAGTGTCACCCTGTAAGTTTTTAATTCTTTCCTCCTCCTGAACACACATGCCAATGAGTTTTTTGAAATCCCAATCTTCGGGCTGCATGTTATAGTTCACAACAAAGTTTTCATATTCTTTAGGCAAAGAAGAAAAAACCAGATGCATCAGGAACTTATCAGTAATTTTGAGTTCTAAATCCATTGGTTGAAGCTTAGATGCCGTAGTGCGCATTTCACAGATGTGCTTCCTGATGCCACCACCACTGTATTTCGAAGTGACGAGTTTCTTGATCAGTGTACTTGCTGTGGCCTTGGTAGACCCAGTAAACTGATTCTTTACCTTTTCAAGGTATTCTTTAACAGTGGCACATTCTGGAATTGATCCCCTGATGGTTTCATCAATAGTGGCCTTGGGCACTAAGTGACACTTGTGGTTGGAGCCAACCCAATTTCTATGTTCAAGTTGATATTTCATCACATTATCTGCATGCTCACGCTCACGAGTAGCAAAAGCAGCATCAGCTTCATTAGCTCCCCTCACCAGTGTCACTGGTTCAACAGGACACGGGTGATGGATTGCCATATCAACCTCACCCAAGACAAGCTCCACTTCAAACTTCTCCTGCCAAACTCGATAGTTGGTCCCATCGAGCTTTGGGATGTTGTTGATGTTCACAAAGAATTTTTCTTCTGAAATTCATATCAAAGAGAGTGAGATATATTCATAAATAAAATTGCATGTCTTAACTTAACGTTGGTCAAATTAAAACATATACCAAAATTTCTACATCACCGTTGGGCAAAAGTAAAATTTATGCATAATTCTCATGAATCAAAATATTATAATATAGGATCGATCTAGCAGTGGAGTCTAGTCGGGTTAGGTTCATCAAGATGTGGTGTATAATCATAGAACCTAGTTCATGAACTACTGAGACAGAGGGAAAACAAAGAGAGAGAGGGAGAGAGTGAGAGGAATGGGAATCATACCTGTAACACCTCTGGTGTTATATTAACTAAAACCTGCCATGTCATCATATGCATTGCAAAGCATTCATGGTTAAGTCAACTTTAATGTGCATCAACTAAAATAAGTTTACATTTCATAGGTTGATTGAGTTTCTGGAATGACTTGTCACATGAAATGATAAAATCTTATTTTCGAATGTCATCGTAAATGCTTAGTTTATACTCTATGTACTTGAGGTGTAAACTGTGTTTACACTAGTATCAAGCATAGTGTATAAGTCTAAGTCTAACCCTAAAAATGATTTCCATATTTGAAATTAAATTTGGATTTCCAAACTTATTTCTAAACCTGGCTATCCAAGTTTAAATTCAAATAGGAAATGCTATAAAAGGTTTTTCAAAAATCAATTTGGTCAATCAAGGGTGTAATTAGGTCAATGACCTAAAAATGTCCTTGAATGATGTTTGTGATCATTAATAATCAATCAATTAAATTAGAAATCAAATTAAGTTTAAATTCTATTTCAAAAACCCTTTATTTCCAACCCTAGTTTTATCCCCTTTTCTCTAATTCAAATTCTATAAGGAATTTGGAGATACTCTAAAAAGACAGTTTGTAGATCTTGATAGGAGCTACAAAGTTGGTATACAAAGTTTTTCAAGTTTCCAAAAGGAATTTCAAATTAATTTGAAAATACAGTTTCTAGCATTTATCCCCTTTTGAATTTAAAACCATAATTTAAAAATTATGCATAAATTGGGGAAACTTTGTACATGAAAAATGTTTGGTTTGACAAACTCAACATTT
>CM041629.1:41636936-41801648 GCA_023333625.1 Bothriochloa decipiens
GCACCAACACTCCAGCACCATTACTGTACTTAGGTGAAAGCCAATGGACCGACCAATGATCAATGTCACTGTTCCTACATTCATCTTGTGTTGGAGGTGGCCATGGAGATTTCAGAAACTAACTTACCATCTCTCTTATAGTGAAATGGTAGCCATGCCAATAATCATGACTCCAGCACACTGTGCAAGTTCCATATGGAATAGCAGGAGCTGGGTAGGAGCTGGTTGGGAGAAATAGGAACACTGACATTACCTTGAACAGCCTGTAGGCATCACCTGTGCGAGCAGCAGAACACAACAAAACCATATCCTTCGATGAAGTTGAAATCTCACTAGTGACATTTTTTTGGAAAAGGGAGGATTTTATTAATTCAAAATCATTCCATCGAGTTGATACAATAATCGTAAACCCACTCCTAGCCTCTGCAAAAGCACAAAGCTTGAACCAAACAAAAATAAATAGAAAAGCCTGAATTTTAATGACTATCAATCCTAAGACTAGATCGCCACCCATGTGCCCGGGAGAAAACCACCGTGACCATTTACGCTAATTGTCACGATGCTGCCACAACCAAAGCTTGTGAAGTATGTTGCTGGAGTTGGGAACCTCGCGGTCACGGCTGTCAGAGTTCCCCAACACTGGAACATGGGCGCCCTGGTAGGGACCAGTCGTCGAACACTTGGTGGGTGAGGTAGCAGGGAGCTTGGTGATGCCAAATTGGAGGTCGAGATCCGCGACCTTGCAAGGAGCGTTGGTTGGGGAAGGGATGAGTGACGTCGAGGAGGTCGTCGCCGGCTTGGTGGAGATCGTGGCAACACTGGCCTCACGTTCCTCGGTGTTGGCGGTGAGGATGGAGGTCGAGGGAGGTGATAAAGGCTTCGATGGCTCAATCATGCTGCGCAACTGAGCATTCATCTCCTCCAACCTCGCCAGAACCTCGGCCAGTATCTCCTCCGTCTTCACGGTGGCCACGAACTCTGGCACGGTGGTGGGTGGAGTGGACATGGCTTCGATACCAGATGTCACCATCCTCAATCGAATTCAACTCCGCAATTCAATTACGGTAGCACAAATCGAAGAAAACAATGGATTGTTCTGGGTACATGAACTGGTAGTTGGGAGGAAAATGAAGAGAGAAAAAGGTAGAATCGAGCAAACGCTCGCCTTGACTCAAGCAGAGCACGCCGTCGCTGGTTTCGGTTCCTGGTCCTTCGACCTCTTCTTCATTACCCTCGCTTGCGTATATGTATGTTGTTGCATCTCCTATGCTTCCTTGATGGGCCAAGACAAGTCCAGCGTTGTAGCCCATTAGCCGATCCATAGTCCATGAGGTCCAGGTCCATGAGGTCATTACTGTGTTGACCGGGTGACCAAAATCCTTCTCCTATCAGGGCACACTAATTGGTAGCATGGCTAAGAAGGCCATTGTAGTGTCGTAGTGGGGGCACAGTGAAAAAATAGCCTTCCACCGTTTAGGTAGCATGTACTCCCTCTATTCTAGAAATAATGTAATTATAGTGCAGTGTCATATTTTGGTATCTTAATCTTGACCAATTATACAGATAAAAAATATCAATATTATGATACCAAATAAATACCATTAAATTAATTATAGAATGTATTTCATAATAAATTAATTTAGTGCCATAAAAATAAATATCATTTACTAGAAGTTTTGTCAAACATGAACCACTTTACGTGGCGCGCAACCCCTACATAGTTGTATTTCTTTTTGGGATGGAGGTAGTATAAAAGATATATATTATTTTTCCTAAAAAGCGAGATTATTGTGTATGCATCAAATTGCCTATAAAAATGCTGCGGCCCCAAAAAGATCAAATATGGATCTAGGTGATTTTAACCTAGTAGCTATATGAATAATTCTCCAAATCGACTTAGTATGTTTGGACGGAAGTTTGAGTTTGCTGGGCCAACTCTTGGTGCGACTTGCATATGTAGTGGTTATTTTAGGGAAGGAAATAAAGCTGCCGCTATCTAGAGCAGGTGGGTGTTAGGTGTAGGTGGGTGCCCACAGTCAGGGGCGGAGCTACATTGAACCTACGTATTATAAACCCTCGCACGTACGCAGCTCCCTCAAATTTGTTCTAGCTCCACCCTGCCCAGAGTGGATCGGAACGTGGAGCCTCAGAGTTTGACCTCATTTCCCTTGGAGCTTCATGGAGCCCAGCGAGATGCCAAGAGTGAAACTTGGCGCTCAGGGTCTCGAGGTAACCAGTCCCATTGCTGATCGCCTGATCCCATCCCCGGCATCGCCAGGCCCTGCGCCACTGAGAACGGCCGGGCGAGCTTCTTCTTGATGTGTCTGTCAGCTTTGTGTGTTTTGTAGGTGTCTAAGGTCGGGTTCGGGTGCATGAGCCTCTCCGGCATCTACAACTCCCCGGTGCCCCATGAGGACGGCGTGGCCCTCATCAAGGCCGCGTTCGGTGCCGGCGTCACCTTCTTGGACACCGCCGACGCCTACGGGCCGCACACTAACGAGCTTCTGATCGGGAAGGTTGGGAATTTCTTCTCTTCCCCTCTGTTGCCCATTCAAAGTGCTGAGGCCATTCTTTCTGACTCATCTGGTTTGGAGATGGAAGAATTTAGCTGCAAGGTTTTGAATCCGGGTGCAGAAGTGACGAGTCAATTGAGCTGTGAATTGATAGGATTTAGTAGGATGGATGGAATCAGATTCTGTTCTGAAAACAAAAAATGCTGGTTTAGGGAGTGGCTATCTTCCAAACCGTGAGCGGACGGGAGATCAGCGCAAAGCCGCAAACTGAATGATGTTAGTGGTGGCTTTCGCAGACTGGGTCTAGAGTTAATCACTTCGTTTTAGCTGTGAACGTGTTATACAATTAGATT
Source organism: Bothriochloa decipiens (assembly GCA_023333625.1). NCBI lineage: Eukaryota > Viridiplantae > Streptophyta > Magnoliopsida > Poales > Poaceae > Bothriochloa > Bothriochloa decipiens. The sequence goes on from CM041629.1 coordinate 41,639,803, forward strand.
GAACAATGCAAACAGACCTTAGATGGGTCCTTTCCCTCTCCAACTATGTTGAATGGGATCATCTCTATCAAACACCTTTTTTTTTATCTCTGAGTATGGTGCTTATTGGTTCATAAGTAGATGCAACTTCAGGGCAATTAAATGATTGCAGAACATAATAGTTATGTAGATGCTTAAATAAGAATATGTATTCTTTCTGAACTTGACCATGGACAGGATAGGCACTGAAGCAGTTGCCCCGCGAGAAGGTGCAAGTGGCCACCAAATGTGGCATTGCAGGATCCAATTTGAACAACATCTGCATAAAGGGGACACCAGAGTATGTCCGTGAATGCTGCGAAGGCAGCCTCGCACGCCTAGATGTCGAATACATTGACCTCTATTACCTGCACCGCATTGATCAGTCGGTGCCCATAGAGGAAACTGTGTGTATCTGTACCTTGGCATTGCAAACTTGAGTCAGCAGGTAGGAAAGTTTTGCAAATCTGATAGTTACATGGTTAGATGAGTGAGCTTAAGGAGCTGGTCCAAGAAAGGAAAGTGAAATACATTGGCATATCTGAAGCAAGCGTGGATACCATAAGGCGCGCTCATGCAGTTCACCCTCTCACTGCAGTGCAGATAGAATGGTCTCTATGGGCCAGGGATATAGAGGAAGATATAGTGCCACTATGCAGGTACATCCGCGGTCCGCTTGCAATGATATTTTGAAATATTCAATGTTCTTACAGTATCATTTGTGCCACTTGGGATGCTTCCATGTATCCATTCTGGCAAGTAAAATAGCTGCTTTCAACACATCATACATAGTCTGACTGAATAATGCCACAGCTCAATTATCATAAGTTAATTTAGTGCTAGCACAAGCTCCCATCCTTTTCTTTAACCTCTGTCTCCATGCTTTCTATTTTAGTGCTTGCCTCAGTGATATTTAATAGTTTTTCTATTGCTAACTGAATTTCTATGGATTAGGGAGCTTGGCATTGGAATTGTTTCAAACAGTCCGCTTGGTCGGGGAATTTTTGCTGGAAAAGCAGTTGTGGAGAGCCTACCACCAAACAGTTTGCTGGTACTAATATTTTAACACCATGAACACTTCAGACACGTTACAATTACCTTTCACCATAATAGGTACAAAAAGATCTGCTCATATAGATGAGATTATTTAGTTCCCTTTCAGTCTGTGGATCCCAGGTACACCGGAGAAAACTTGGAGAAAAACAAAGTTCTATATGAGCGTCTGCTGAACTTGTCTAAAAAGCACAATTGTAGCCCCTCACAACTCGCACTATCTTGGGTTCTTCATTAAGGAGAAAATGTTGTTCCAATCCCTGGTAATCGTTTTTGTGAAATCTGCATGGACACTCATCATGCTGTAGCTAATCATTTTCTCAGGAAGACATGTTTCAATTCTGGGAAGATTGCTACTGGCAAATTACTTTGATCAGTTTGAAAATTTCCTCAAAAAATATCAGTCCTGAACTATCTTAATGTTGAAAAGGAACCAGGTGGCAGAAAATAAATGGCAGTGTAGTATATCTTGTTCATTTAAGCTATGCTATGAGACATTCCTGACTTTCAAACCCAACAACTCTGAACAAATCTTCCAAAAAAGATTACTTCTACTAAAAACCATCAGAAGTCAGGATTAGCATTTGCGTTTCAGACTTTCTATAATCAGTATTCAGGAAAGGTAGTTTGAGATTGCATGCAACTTGCGTTAAATGCTTGGTGTTGCATTTGCAGGGACCTAATATTTTCTGAACTGTCTATGACCACAGGAACTATAAAACTGAAGAACCTGAGCAGTAACATTTTTTCTGCAAGAATTAAGCTGAGTAAGGATGACATGAAAGAGATTTCAGATGCAGTACCTGCAAGCGATGTAGCAGGTCCAAGGGTTTACCCAGCCTTGGAGCGCTATTCCTGGAGATATGCAAACAGGCCGCTTCCGAAGTAATCATTTGTCATATTTGAATGCCGATTCATGCTTGCCAGCTCCAAAATGCTGTAACTATTTGGATATCTGCTGAATTTTGACATATCTAAAAGCAAAATTACATTAAGATATTTTTATTGTTGTATCACCAGTCTTCTTTTGACGAATTGATGGAGAACAATTCCCCCCGCATACTTGTATTATCTTTGTTGTACTGAAATTCAAACATGCTTTGCATTTTTCATTTTCATATGACAAGTGTTATTATTTTTTGCAGAATATGGCTTAATGCAGCAATATATGTGAGTATTATTATTTTTTGCAGAATATGGCTTAATGCAGCAATATATGTGCATTTCCTATGGGAATCCACGGCATATTTCTTGCACTTCCACCAAATAGAGGCATGTGCCAATGAGGCAATGACTCACTGTATTCCATCAGAAACTGAGCAACTCTGTTTCATTAGCATGGAAATGATATCTTCAGAACAAGCTGGAAATAAGCTCAATGAGAAATACTACAAGCAGTCACTGAAACTTAGAATTACCCACATCACCGACAAACCAAAAGGAACACATTGCTACTACATTAGAATTGATCACATAAGGCCCAAACATAGCTTTGACTAGCATTTATACCATCAGGAATCTCCAGGCCCCAGTATCATTTGCAGCCACTTGATCACCAAGATTACTTTCCACATGATGCTGCAGCTAAACCAAATGATCTTCACTAAGAAATTCTTAACTCAAGGCCAGGGCTAGAGACGATTGCCAATGTTGCCTGTAGATTTCTGCTTTCTACTCCAAGATCAAAGGGGTAGTTACTATAGGTAGGTAACTCATGAAGAACAGCAGTGAACCTGATTAGCTGCTTAGAACCATAAGTCTAAGCAAAAAATTTCAGGCTGGCAACCGGGTTGAATGAAGACATGAAAACCCATCCTCAAGCCACATTTGAGAGAGATTTTATGAACGCAAATAAACTTGGAAAGCTGCTCCCTTGGTCTCACACTTCTAAATCAGCCAGCAGACTATAGTCACCAATCCACTCTCCAAGTCATGGTTTCATTACTCAGCAACTACAATTGAACTGGTTCTCAGCTGCTAATAATACCATCCTCTAACCAACAAAAGAAATACCATGCTCACTGCAACCAATTTTTGGTAGTTTGTTCTGGAAACACTGAAGTTGCAAAACTGAGCAGAGTTTCCTTGATTTGAATACCTGCATCCATCGGTACCAAACACATACATCGACCAGGTAGCAAAAACCCACCAACACAAGAACTCACAAAACCCAGCCTTACTCAAGTAAGGTGCCGAGAAATCTGTGGTGCAGTGTGCCTCTTAACTGAGAGGTGGGGGCGCAAAATAAAAAAATAAAAATGTTGTAATCACGAAAGCCTAATGAAAACATTAAATATACTAAATAGGAAATAAAATAATTATCTGCTTTTCTAATGCAAGGTAGAAGTGCATGTATTGTTTTGTTTGGACATAAATCCAAAAACTACGGAAAGGACAAAATAAAATATATCTAATCACATCGATTTTAAATGAGCACTTAGAAGTAAAATATGGTGTAAACTGATAAAAGTGGAGGCCTCTTGCTCCAGGCTAGAAACAAAAACAAAAGTGCTCGCATTCCGTTAGCTAGAACCAACAGTAGAAGGCGCCTAAAATTGGTACAGGATTGACCTACAAAGATTCAATGAAGGAACTGGCCTTACTGAATGAAAATGTAGCTCAGAAGAAATAAATCATTGTACGATACGGAATTCCCTGAAAGCGAGTATGGTAGAGACGCCTTCCTTGGAAGGAAGAAAAGGAATCCTTATAGCTTCAAATTCCACTCACTATATTACTACTCCAGCTCCCTTTCTAGCATGCCCAAATATCAAATCCATCAGGATTAACAGCAAGATGAAGAATTGAGGATTAGCGATTGTGCTCACTGCTGCTCTGTGCTAGAAAAGGCCATCATTGCTTAATTCATATGCTTTTCCCAGCTTCAGATTGCTTCTAAATACATCAATCTTCGGCAAGGGGAGGGCACAGCCCCCTATGGCCCCCATACAGTTCCGGCCCTACCGAGCATGGCAACCAACTCCTTCATAACAGAGGGGCAATTCTTGCTCAAATGATCGAAACTTTCACTTGCCACAACTACCTTCAAATTATCTGAAGAGCTAAGGAAACGAAAGCATGCCTTCTTCAGTCCTTGGCAATGGTGCTGCTCGGCTAGTGCCAATATGGTTGCCACCGTGTCCACATCAATGTATTTGCACAATTTATCTTCACATACCAGCTTCAATCTTGCCAAGTTATACCTGTCTGCTGCAACAAGCAGGTGCTGCACCATGACATCTTCCTCTCCATCTTCATTGGTTTCCCAAAACAAGTCGGTGTATGTGAAATGGAGCAAAGCCTTGAAGACCCGAGCATCCATGTCGTCAATGCGGACGACGCTGCCGCTTTTGCTCTCCTTCATCGCGCCAAAGAACTGTGCAGTGAAGACCGGCGACCTCGCCCCGAGCACGCACCTATGCGCGGGGAATGTCTCGCCGCCGACCTCGAACACCACGTCAGCGCCCTTCCCGTTCTGGAGGAGGTCGCCGAGGTGTTGGTGTAGGCGGGCGGGGGCACGGAGACGAAGGCGGCCGTCTCGTCCTCGACGCGGAACTCGTTGATGACGACGATGTCGCACCGGACGGCGAAAGAATCGTCCTTGAGGTGCTCTGACCTCTCCAAAACCTCCCTCCTTACGAACTTGGATATCCCCCACCCGCGCTGGCTCCCATAACTGTTCACATCCTCCGCCGCCAATAACGCCGGCGGCAGCTCCTCCTCCTCCGACACCTCACCGACGAAACGAAATAGATGCTGCGCCTTCACCACCTTCGCTGTTAAGCCGGCGGCGGGCTCCAAGAGGACGAGGAAGAGGGAGATGTAGTCTTTGGTGTTGGCGTCGCTGCCGTTGGGGCGGTAGTCGATGTGCCAGCGGTGGCCGCCGACAGTGAAAGGTCGGGACTTGAGGGACCCTCCGGTGGGAATCCCCTTGGTGCGGGAGTAGCCGTCGATCCTGAGAATGTGGTGCCCGCTGGCCGTGTCGGCGACGATGGCGGAGGCCGAACGCGACCTTTTCCGGCTGCCGCCGGTGACCGAGGCGGAAGACATGGCTGATGGCTCGGCGGACCTGGTTTATCGGGCAATCTCTGTTTGCGCGGACCGCCCCGTAGTGAGGAAGTCCGGGAAGAACTAGTACAGAAGAAAACGGGTCGCCGGCCGGCTACTCGTCAAGCTTCCTTGGGAATAGGAGGGCGGCGGCGGGTTCGCGACTCCGCCTTTAGTGCGGCGAGCGCGAGCTGGGGGTACTGGGGTTAGGGATAGGAACAGAAATGGGCCGCGCCGCCCAGCGTGCCTGAGAGGCCGGGCCATGTTTGGCAAGACAAAAAAAACTGGGCCTCGTATCGGGCCACAGGGCATGTATAAGATCCGACAGTTGGTTTTTTTTAGTATTTCTCAAAAAAAAAAGTTGGTTTTTTTAGTTTCTCAAAAAAAGATAATTCGTTTTTAATAATGTAAAATTTAGGCTTTGCATATTTATAGCAACTCTAAGTGGTTGTTTGGATCTGGTGATTATAAATCTGTTTTTAGAAAACAGGTTTTACCATAAATTTTAGATAAAACTATTCGAAGTGGATGTTCTGCTAATATTGTTTTTATGTATTACACCTACATGTGTTTGGTTCACAATTACTCTCACCGTGTTTTTTTGTGGGATCGGATAACCATGAAAAATAATCACTATGTTTGGTGATCAGAAATGTCAAAACCAATGATTATGTTAACATTTTTTTTTGCGTGAATAGAAATTCAATTTGCTCATTTCCACTGCGATGCTGGAACTCTTTTAGAATGGACTGTTTTGATGCTTGAAATGTGGCAACACACGACAGCGTCCGAGGCACTGAGGCAGGCGAGTGGTAGGGCAAAACGTCTTGGTCAAAGGAACTAGATTGACATGAAAAGACGAGCACATATAGAGCAAACAACAGTCATCACTCAATCAAGGTCACTAAAACATTCTGATGATCAAGAACACAGGTAGCAAGCCAAGATGACAACTATCACTTGACTCTGCGTTGCCTCAGAAAAGTGGTGGGGCGACGCACAGAAGCATTATCCATCCAGATCCATAAAACATGCAACAACTGCAGACCAACCGGAATTTCAAATAACTGTTCGGTCCATGATTTCTGCAGCCGATAAGCTGACTGATGATGTTTAATTGTGAGAGAAACATTATACCATAGCTGATCAGAGCTAGATTAATAAGTTTAAGCAAACAGGGCAAGCTGATGACGAGGTCGCCCATTCTTGATCAGTCGGCAACGCTATACAGAAGCAACAGTGTACAAAAATAGAGGTGGAATGGGGCACATGGCATTGTTGTGCTGAGACATTCTAATGATCATGTTAAGAACACAATAGCAAGGCAAGGTGAAAATTTATCACTGAATTATATATCTTGTCAGAAAAGCGACGAAGTATATCCTAAAATAGATTCCAAAAAAAATTGCAACAATGGCAGACCAACAGCAGATTTCGAATAATAAAGTCATCACTCCTGGCGTTGCTGTACTAAAACATTCTGATATGATGATAAAGTTAAGAACATAATAGCAAGCCAAGGTGGGAACCATCCTTATGCATGTCCGCAGAAAAAGAGACGAAGTATTTATCCAGTCAAAAAAAACCTGCGAAAATTGCAGGCCAATTGGAGATTTCAAATAACCAAACCAGCTGATCACGAGGTCACTTGTTCTTGATCAGTTAATGCTGTACAGATGGAACAGAGTAACAAGCCTGATTTGCCATCTCCTTATGCTGCAAGTAGTCATGTAGGCTGATCACGAGGAGGTGGAATGAGACTCCTCATACAAGTCTAGAAAACATGTAACCGTTGCTCTGCTAAAACTACTGATGACTAAGGTAAAAAACACAGCAGCAAGCCAACATCTGTTGCTAGAACACTATATTATCTAAAAAAAACTATTGCTAGAACATTAAACATCACTCGTCAAGACAACAGCTTGGCAATTAGCTCCATCCTAAGCACTGCAGAGCAACAACCAAAGACGCTGCAGATTCAATTGGTGGAACTATCAAACCATGAGAACTACCTGATCCAAGCTAGAAACCTTGCCTGAACCACCATTGCTAAAAGAGGACAATTACCTGATGAATCCACAATGCCACAAATCATGTAATGTAACTGATGAAATAGAAGGAAATTATTAAAGATGTTTTGTTCCAGCCAGCATATTCTAATCTATGCAAAGAAAAGGAGACAACCAGAGATGCTTAGTGAATATTCAATCAGCATAGCTACCTGATAACAAAGTCCATCCTAATCGATTGGTAGAGCCATAGAACTACTGACGCGAGCTAACTTACTGACTTTTTCTAGACAAAGGAATATAACATTCCGGCCTCCAACTTAACTTACTAACATAGGGTCATATACCCCGTCCAATTAACCAATATAACACAGACAAGATGACTAGATGAGATTACTGCTTGTGCATCGGAATAGCTACCTGATAACAAACCATGAGCTGATATGATTTTTAGTGCCAATGCTGATGTCACACTCCACTTTTAAGGATAAAAGTAGAATGCATAAATAGCCTTATATGCGTCCCAGGAACAGTCGCACATATAGAATGATAAATTATAAAGAGTATCATCACCCTGTTTATTACATAGCGAACCAATACTTATTACAGAGTATTGCGCATAAATAATAAATAACTAAGATATCTTTATTGCGAAAGCTCCACACAGGGACACGTCAACTGGTGAACACCAAGCCTAGTACTCATCACGATAGCTTTTATTCCAACCTTCATCTGTTATCCATCCGAGATTTTTTAAAATTGAAAGTAAAGCAAGTGTAAGTACACAACCGTACTCAACAAGCATAACATGGGTTAATGAGGCTCAAATAAGCTGGCACGGTTTGACTGCATTTAGCTTTTATAACTTAATCATATTGAAGCATAGCATCAAGGTAGTGATAATTTCTATATTCTCATGATCAAAATAACATTAACCAGTGTGTAGCAATAACGATATTAAGATGCACACATTAACAATTTGAGAACCATTATCTTTTATAAATGTGTCAAGGCCGCCCTAACCGAAGAGCACGGACAATATATTGATTTAAACTCTGATCAGAGGTGTACACTTTCACTGTGAGTCATGTTTTGCAACTGAGTGGACTTATAACATCCAAACCACCACAAAACATATAAAGCCTCCTATAGGTTCTCCTAACCAATCAGAGATACGAAAATACGTTGTGTGTAGAAACCCCCCTTTCAATATGGCATAATCCTTCCCGGCTATACTCATAAGGACAGAGGCAGTCCTATACCCCAACTTCCAGACCATCAATCAGCTAGAAAATGGCCTACAAGTGACTAGAGCCAGAGCCATATAGCCCTCACAGCTGTACGGATTCTCCATGATAAATCACTTACAGACAAAAGTCCATGTTTGTTAAAAGTCATCGTTTTCGTTGGTAGCATAACACACATCAAGTTATAAGATCATGACCATTAGAGCACTAGCATCATAACTACCCAATACAACCCAAAAGGTTTAAGGAATCAGAATATCAAAGCTAGTTATAATTTCTACGTCATCAAATGGACACATGCATATGAATTGTTATTTATAGTGAATAGGTAACAAGGATGATCCATGCTATACTTGCCTTGATTCATAAAGTCCTACTGATCTTGCTGATCCACAAAGTAGCCTTGCTCAACAAAAACCTCACCGTCTGAACTCGACATTAAGAATCAGCACCAGACAATCCAATCGAGCATACATAGACGAAGCAAACAAAGAGCTATTAGAGGAATAGTACATCAATCTCATCAAAACAGAATAAAAAGTTAATAAAACTCTTCTACACGTTGCTATGATCACACAGACGTCAAGTTCACCGAAAACGGAGTTATAACGACGAAGATATGAATTTTCAAAGATTTCCTATAGATAAATAAATACTTTAAATATAAACTAACAATATAAATTTCCAAAATACTTTAACAGTATCACCACTGCGTAGATTATGAAATTATGAATCTAACGAAATTTGAACGGACCAAATCAGAGTTAAAATTGAAAGATATAAGCTTTTAAAGATAATGGCAAAACTGTAAATAGATAAAAGCGTATTCTGAAACTAAAAATAGGAAATACGTTTTCCAGAGAAGAAAACGTATTCTGTAAGCTGTTACAAGGAAATACGTTTTTTAGTGGACAAAGCGTATTATGGATCTGTTAAACAGAAAATACGCTTCCCAGTGGGGAAGACGTATCCAGATGAAAACGCCAAGGGCTCTTAACAGATTACACAGAACTCCGAGGGGTTTTTCGCAAAAACACCACACGAAGGCTTACGGTCCGCTTCTGGCCGTCCGATTAAAAACCGACGGCGCAGATCGGTTGAGGTAATCGGGCTCGCCGAGGAAGGAGACAGACACGGCGGCGGCCATCGCCGGCGATGAAGAACCTCGCCGGCGTTCATGGAACTAACCCTACGGACCTCACCTAGACCCAAGACCTGGACCAAAAGAAAGCGGCGCTCGAGGAGAACTCGTCCAGCATGAAGATGAAACCCGAGAGGATTAAAGGTGACCGGATACCGTCGACGATGGCGACAAGCTCGCTGGTATACTTAGACCTGTTGCTCCATACCACTATGCGACCTAAATTCGGTGCCAATCGAAAAAGGAGCTCGAGACAACCTCAACGGTGTAGAAGATGACGGCTGATATGGTCCGAGGTGAGCCAATTGCAAGCGGTAGCGGATGGCTAGGGTTTCGGCATTGGTGCTGCTTGCTCGAGCGAAGGCGGCTGACTTTAGGGTTTCGGGTGGAGTCACGGACGCGCGATTTAAGGCCTAAATATCCTGGCAAGGAGTGGGGCCGGCGTGCGGAGGGAGGTCGGGTCTGAGTCGGGTCCGGTGCCAACTCACGGTTACATTGAAGAAGAGGAACAAGACTTTCCCCTGCGGATCCCGCTCGACAGTGAGACGGAGAGGGAGCACAGCGGCGCTGGCTTGATGGGCTTCGGCCTGTCGGCCCACCATGAAGGGACAACGCGCGCGCGGCTTCGATGGCTCGCTGGGCTGGGAAGAGGAATGGGCCAGCGTGGCAGGAAAAGGAGCATGCCAAGCTTGGGCCTCTTGGCTGGCCGGGCCAACGGAAGGCGGGGAGGAGGCAGGCCGCCGGACTTGGTCGGGCCGAAAGAAGGAATGAGGGGAGAGAGGGAATGAAAATGATCCTTCATTTATTTGAATCATTTTCAAAAGCAAATTCAAAATGTTTTTGAAATCCAATTCAATTTCAAACACCACACAAGACAAATATGCACCAGTATGAATGCTCAAGCATGTTTCTACCATGTTTCAACTTCATTTTCATAAAAACTTTTATTTTGCCTAATTGTTTATTCACCAAAAATGCATTTTGACTATTTTGGAAAATTTGAAAAAACTAGGGTGTTACAAATCTACCCTCCTTAAGAGAATCTCGTCCTCGAGATTAGATTTTGCTTATTCAAACAACTGCAGATAAGCTTCCTTTAATACATCCTCTGTTTCCCAAGTTGCCTCAGCCTCAGAGCAACGATTCCACTGCACCTTGCACATTTTGATAACCCGGCTTCGGATAATCTTTTCAGCAGTATCCAAAATCCTTACTGGAAACTCTTCATACGTGAGATCATCCTTAACAGTAAGTTCCTCTAAAGGCAAGTGCTCCTTCTCAGGTACACGCAAACACATGGAACACATCATGCACACCTGCTAAACTCTCTGGCAACTTCAACTGATATGCCACTTCACCACGTCTCTTTAAAACTTTAAAAGGACCAACATACCTTGGTGCTAGTTTTCCTTTCTGGTTAAACCTATTCACACTTCTCATAGGAGACACCTTCAAGTACACGTATTCACCTTCCTTGAATGTCAATTCCCTTCTCCGTGTATTTGCATAACTCTTTTGGTGAGATTGGGCTACCCTCAAGTTCTCCCTAATCACTCGTACCTGTTCTTCTGCGGTTCTCAAAACATCTGTCCCAAACAATTGACTTTCCCCAGTCTGATTCCAAAACAACGGCGTCCTACACTTACGCCCATACAAAGCTTCAAATGGTGCCATCTTGAGACTCTGTTGATAACTGTTGTTGTATGAGAACTCTGCATAACACAAATTCTTATCCCAACTGGTACCATACTGTAATGCACAAGCTCTCAGCATGTCCTCCAAAATCTGATTAATCCTCTCAGTTTGTCCATCAGTCTGTGGGTGATAGGCTGTACTAAAGTTCAACTTTGTTCCCAAAGAACTATGCACTGCTTCCCAAAATAAGATGTGAATTGAGTACCTCTATCAGACACGATCTTCTTTGGAACACCATGCAAACACACGATCCTTTCCAAATACAGTGTAGCCAACTGAGGTCCAGTATAGGTAGTCTTCACAGGCAAAAAGTGAGCGACCTTAGTCAGTCGATCAATTATTACCCAGATAGAATCATAACCTCTCCTAGTACGGGGTAAACCTGTTATAAAGTCCATACCGACTTCTTCCCACTTCTATTCAGGTATCTTCATTGGTTGCAATAAACCAGTTGGTCTCTGATGTTCAGCTTTCACACGTTGACAAGTGTCACATAAAGCAACGTACTCTTCCATGTCCTTCTTCAAACCAATCCACCAATACTTTTCCTTGAGATCCATGTACATCTTAGTACTTCCTGGATGGATAGAATAAGCTGACTCATGTGCCTCACATAGAATTGTCTGACGAAGAGCTTTGTCCTCTGGAACACATATCCTGTTCCCATACCACAAGGTACCTTCTTCATCAATGCGGAAACTGGGTGCTTTCCCTTCTGCTAGCTTCTTTGCTATATACTTGAGATCCTCATCTTCCAACTGACCTTTGCGAATCTCTTCCTCTAAGGTTGGTGTCACCTCTATCTCCATGGCATTAGTAACAAGGGTAAGGTTCAAATGAGCAAACTCTACACACAACTCATCAGCTTCAGGTGTCGTCCGAAGCTCATTAACATGCTTCTTTCTACTAAGTGCATCGGCCATGACATTTGCCTTCCCAGGATGGTAATACATATCAAAATCATAATCATTCAACAGTTCCAACCAATGACGTTGTCTCATGTTCAAGTCAGACTGGGTAAAGATGTACTTCAAACTCTTGTGATCCATGAAAATATCCATCTTGTGCCCAATCAGATAGTGTCGTCAAATCTTCAAAGCATGCACCACAGCTGCTAGTTCTAGATCATGAGTAGGATAATTAAGCTCATGTTTCCTCAATTGCCTTGAAGCATAAGCAACAACTCTACCTTCTTGCATAAGAACACACCCCAATCCCAAACGAGATGCATCACAGTAGATAGAGAACTTCTTGCTTAGATCTGGCAATACCAATACTAGAGCTGTTATCAATCTCTTCTTGAATTCTTCAAAACTAGCTTGACACTTATTGGACCACACAAACTTGGCATTCTTCTCTAGTAACGCTGTCAATGGCTTAGCAATCTTCGAGAATCCTTCAATGAATCTCCTATAATAACCAGCCAACCCAAGAAAACTATGAATCTCGCTAACATCTGTAGGTGGCTTCCAATCCAACACATCTTTCACCTTGCTTGGATCAACTGCTATCCCACCATTAGAAACAACATGGCCAAGGAAAGAGACTTCCTCTAACCAGAATTCACACTTGCTCTTCTTAGCATAAAGTTTGTGCCCTGTAAGCTTCTGCAAGACTAACCTCAAATGTTCTGCATGTTTTTCCTTGTTCTTTGAGAATACCAAGATATCATCAATGAAAACCACAACGAACTTATCCAGGTACTCCATAAACACCTTGTTCATCAGGTACATGAAGTAGGCAGGTGCATTGGTCAACCCAAAAGACATAATTGTATACTCATACAACCCATACCTGGTAGTGAATGCCATCTTCAGTATATCTGAATTCCGAATCTTCAACTAATGATAACCAGAGTGCAAATTAATCTTGGAGAACACACAAGCACCTCTTAACTGATCAAACAAGTCATCAATCCTGGGTAAAGGGTACTTATTCTTGATGGTAACCTCATTGAGAGAACGATAATCAACGCACATTCATTGAGTTCCATCTTTCTTATCAACAAAAATCACAGGAGAACCCCAAGGTGATGCACTAGGACAAATAAAACCTTTCTCTTCTAATTCCTTTAACTGTTTCTTAAGTTCTTCTAGTTCATTAACCCCCATTCTATATGGACATTTAGCTATGGGTGCAGTGCCAAGTAATAACTCAATAATAAATGCAATATCACGGTCAGGTGGTATACCTGGCAATTCATCGGGGAACACATCCGGGAATTCCTGCACCACCTGATTCTGAGGATATGCAATGTTATCAAGCTGGTTCAGGGTAGCTGTAGGTGGCGCTTGCATTCTGACATCAACGCTGATTCTATCTCCTTTTGGTGTAGTCAGGTCCACAACCCTCTCTTTACACTTTATCACAGCTTGGTGAGCTTCCATCCAATCCAAACCCAGAATTAAATCAATACCAGATGCATTCAACACTACAGGGTTTGCTGAAAAGTCTACCCCCCTTAAGAGGAGTTTAGCTAAGGGGCAGTAGTAAGAAGCTGGTATAGCACCCCCTGGTGAATTTACCACCATTTGGTTCTTCATGGCTACAACTGGTATGCTATGATTTCTAACAAATGCTTGCAAGACAAAGGAATGCGAAGCTCCAGAATCAAAAAGTATAGTAGCAAAGATAGAGTTGATGTTGAACGTACCCAGCATAACTTCTGATGCTTCCTGAGCCGTCTCAGTGGACACATGATTCACCCTTCCATGATTAGCATAGGACTTCTGGTTGCCATTCTGTGTCTGAGGTGTGTGTTAGTTTGATTTCTGAGGGCAGTGATTAGCATAGTGCCCAGGCTCACCACAATGATAACACAACTGAGGAGTGTTAGGACTACTCTTAAGAGGCGTGTTGTTAGGTGCAGTAAGGCGTGGAGTTTGATTTCCAGATTGCTACGACGGATGCTGATTCCCTTGCTGCTGGTGATTCCCATTCTTGCGCTGAGCATGCTGACCCTGGTATCTCTGGCTGATTGGTCCCTGGAACCTCTGCTAGAAGCCCTAATGAAAGTTAGAGCAGAAATGATAATTGTTTCCAAAGCCCTATCTGTTCATCTTCCTCTTCTTGTCCTGTGCCAGGCGTTCATTATCCAGCACAATAGCATTATTCACTAATTTTTCAAAGGTGTCGTACTTGTTGCCCTTCAGTTGCAACCTGAGCTCATAGTATATGCTGTTCAGGAAATGACGCTGCTTATCAACGTCCCTTATAACTTCATGGGGAGCATAGCGAGCCAACTCCTCAAACTTAGCATGATACTCACTCATAGTCATAGAGCCCATCTTGAGATTCCTGAACTCCTCTGCCTTTTGTTCCTTTATCCTTTCAGGAATGTGGCAAGCCAAGAAATCCTCTTTGAACTGCTCCTAGGTAATAGCAGGAGCATTGTTAGGACGTACAGCTTGGTATGACTCCCATCAGGTCTGAGCAGCTCCCTGGAGTTGCCCCGAAGCATACAACACTTTCTCAGCCTCATTGTACTGTGCAAGATTCAACTGCTTCTCCACAACATGCAACCAATCTTCAGCATCCAGAGGGTTAGTAGTATGAGTAAACACAGGGGGATGACCTTGCATAAAGTCCCTGCGTTTATCCCTTGGTGGTTGAGCATGTAGTAACCGTCCAGCTTGCATGGTTTGCACAAACTGGGTCATAGTCTGCATCAGCTGTATTTGTGCCTCTCTCATTTCCTCATTGGTAACATGTCCAGCACCATGGCCTCTAGCACAGTTACCTCTTCCACCCCAAGAAGTCATCTGTATTCCAACCAAAAATCAAAGCTTAGAGAGATTTAGGATACAAATCACTTATATAATAATAAGGATTGCAAAACTGAAAATTTTTAGGCGAGCTTCAATTTCAGCATTACAGAGAAATAGTCATAACTTGAGATCCAGATGTTGAAAAGGGACATTCTATATATGGTTGAAAAGGTTAAGAAATTCTATACAACTTCCGTTCAGATGATATTACCAGATTCTGTCATCTAAGCCATCAAATTAATCAAATAACAGAAACTGTTTAGAACTTCCAAACAGCACTGAACATCAGATTGCAACAGACCTAACTTCCAACTCAGAACTGATATCGACATGATTCTTGTGGGAACTGTTAGATAAAGAAGTCTAATTATACCCAGATAAATCCCATACTCATTGGATAAACCAATTTCAAGATATAACCAAAATATTACAGGTTAATCAGAAAATAGCAAGGATGGAGACAGGATAAACCAACCCAAACTTAATTTATTCAAACTTTAACATTAATATACTTAACTAAGGAACTTGCGGACATGCTTACAAAGCTCCAGCACTCACACAAAAATCCAAATCATCCGTATTACATAATCATAATTCATCAAGCACTCAAGGTTCACACACACTAGAATGACACGACTAACTTGACTCACGATACTAATAACGTGCCTATTACATAAGGGTTTTTCAGTTAAGGTCGAAGCTTATGGTCTAGCCGTCCATAGATCTTTGGTTGTCCAGTCATGGTTCTGAGCCTATCAATTTCTTTTTGCTTCTCCTTAAGCTTCTGCTCCAGCTGCTCCACCGTGCTTACCATACGCTGATGCTTGAGCATCATGTCACACGCAAAGTGTGCCAATTCCTGTGACTCAGGTGGCAAATCTTGAGGATCATCATACCCCATCCATCCTCCATTCTGTGGTCAGCGCGAGGCAAATAGTGAAACTCATCATCTCGCATATTCCCAAAGCAATGGCCACGGAGAGCAATCCAGGCTGTAAAAGCAGCATCCTCAATGCCATCCTCTTGAGTTGGGCTAGGACCAAGATGCTCATAAATCATCTCTATGTTGTAAGAGTTCTACATCCCTCCTGGAGAACATATAGCCACATTTGTCTCACAGTAAGTACCTTCCAACGGATGGATGTGTTGAAAACAAGTGTACTGCACAGCGAGGTCCCAATCAGCATAATAGTCGCGAAGAAGCTTCATGAGTCGTATATGCGATTTGGTGTGGCACTCCGGTACGCAAGAGATCTTCACAGTCCATCCCATAGGAGCGTGCGGTCCACCTCCTCCAGCAGAACCACCAGCAGACGACGGTGGGGATTGACCACCATCTTGAGCTACTTCCTCCTCCTCTTCTTCAGAAGCCTCCATTGGTTCTTCTTCTTCATCTTGAGGTGTTGTAGGCACCGGGGTTCGTGATGGCAGAACAACTTCCCTAGACTCCAGGTGGTTGAACAGATCATGATACGCAGTAGCAGTCATGCGGCGGGTATAAGGAGGCATCTACAAGATTTAGACATGAGTTAGAGTAGAGTCAAGATTTTCACAATAGAGTAAGTATATGAGCATAAAAATTGAGTAAATAACAAGGTTAAAGTTAAGAAGCAGAAAACTAGTGAAGCAAAGGAGACTAAGAACGACCATTCTATCTAGGTTTGCGTCCTACAGTCAACACGGCTCTGATACCAACTTATCACACTTCACTTTTAAGGATAAAAGTAGAATGCATAAATAGCCTTATATGCGCCTCAGGAACAGTCGCACATATAGGATGACAAATTACAAAGAGTATCATCACCCTGTTTATTATATAGCGAACCAATATTTATTACAGAGTATTGCGCATAAATAATAAATAACTAAGATATCTTTATTGCGGAAGCTCTACACAGGGACACGTCAATTGGTGAACACCAAGCCTAGTACTCATCACCATAGCTTTTATTCCAACCTTCATCTGTTACCCATCTGGGATTTTTCAAAATTGAAAGTAAAGCAAGCGTAAGTACACAACTGTACTCAACAATCATAACATGGGTTAATGAGGCTCAAATAAGCTGACACGGTTTGACTGCATTTAGCTTTTATAACTTATTATATTGAAGCATAGCATCAAGGTAGTGATAATTCTCATATTCTCATGATCAAAATAACATTAACCAGTGTATAGCAATAATGACATTAAGATGCACACATTAACAATTTGAGAACCATTATCTTTTATAAATGTGTCAAGGCCGCCCTAACCGAAGGGCACAGATAATATATTGATTTAAACTCTGATCAGAGGTGTACACTTTCACTGTGAGTCATGTTTTGCAACTGAGTGGACTTATAACTTCTAAACCACCACAAAACATATAAAGCCTCCTATAGATTCTCCTAACCAATCAGAGATACGAAAATACGTTGTGTGTAGAAACCCCCTTCCATATGGCACAATCCTTCCCGGCTATACTCATAAAGACAGAAGCAGTCCTATACCCCAACTTCCAGACCACTAACCAGCTAGAAAAGGGCCTAAAAGTGACTAGAGCCAGAGCCATATAGCCCTCACAGCTGTACGGATTCTCCATGATAAATCACTTACAGACAAAAGTCCATGTTTGTTAAAAGTCATCATTTTCATTGGTAGCATAACACACATCAAGTTATAAGATCATGACCATTAGAGCACTAGCATCATAACTACCCAATGCAACCCAAAAGGTTCAAGGAATCAGGATATCAAAGCTAGTTATAATTTCTAGGTCATCAAACGGACACATACATATAAATTGTTATTTATAGTGAATAGGTAACAAGGATGATCCATGCTATACTTTCCTTTATTCACAAAGTCTTGCTGGTCCTGCTGATCCTCAAAGTAGCCTTGCTCAATAAAAACCTCACCGTCTGAACTCGACATTAACAATCAGCACCAGACAATCCAATCGAGCATACATACACGAAGCAAACAAAGAGCTATTAGAGGAATAGTACATCAATCTCATCAAAACAGAATAAAAAGTTTATAAAACTCTTCTACACGTTGCTACGATAACACAGACGTCAAGTTCACTGAAAACGGAGTTATAACGGCGAAGATATGAATTTTTAAAGATTTTCTGTAGATAAATAAATACTTTAAATATAAACTAACAATATAAAGTTTCCAAAATACTTTAACAGTATCACCACTGCATAGATTACGAAATTATAAATCTAACAAAATTTGAACGGACCAAATCGGAGTTAAAACGTGAAAGATATAAGCTTTTAAAGATAATGGCAAAACTGTAAATAGATAAAAGCGTATTCTGAAACTGAAAAGAGGAAATACGTTTTTCAGAGAAGAAAACATATTCTGTGAGCTGTTATAAGGAAATACGCTTTTTAGTGGACAAAGCGTATTATGGATCTGTTAAACAGAAAATACACTTCCCAGTGGGGAAGACGTATCCAGATGAAAACGCCAAGGGCTCTTAACAGATTATACAGAACTCTGAGGGGTTTTCCGCAAAACGGCCACGCGAAGGGTTACGGTCCTCTTCTGGCCGTCCGATTAAAAACCGACGGCGCAGATCGGTCGAGGAATCGGGCTCGCCGGGGAAGGAGACGGACACGGCGGCGGCCATCGCCGGTGATGAAGAACCTCGCCGGAGTTCATGGAACTAACCCTACGGACCTCGGCTGGACCCGAGACCTGGACCAAAAGAAAGCGGCGCTCGAGGCGAACTCGTCCAGCATGAAGATGAAACCCGAGAGGATTAAAGGTGACCAGAGACCGTCGACGGCGGCGACAAGCTCGCCGGTATACTTAGACCTGTTGCTCCATACCACTACGCGACCTAAATTCGGTGCCAATCGAAAGAGGAGCTCGAGACAACCTCAACGGTGTAGAAGATGACAGCCGATATGGTCCGAGGTGAGCCAATTGCGAGCGGTGGCGGACGGCTAGGGTTTTGGCGTTGGTGCTGCTTGCTCGAGCGAAGGCGGCCGGCTTTAGGGTTTCGGGTGGAGTCGCGGACGCGCGATTTAAGGCCTAAATAGCCTGGCAAGGAGTGGGGCCGGCGTGCGGAGGGCGGCCGGGTCGGAGTCGGGTTCGGTGCCGACTCGCGGTTGCGTTGAAGAAGAGGAACAGGACTTTCCCCTACGGGTCCTGCTCAACAATGAGACAGAGAGGGAGCACGGCGGCGCTGGCTTGATGGGCTTCGGCCTGTCGGCCCACCATGAAGGGACGACGTGCGCGCGGCTTCGGTGGCTCGCTGGGCCGGGAAGAGGAATGGGCTAGCACGGCAGGAAATGGAGCAGGCTGAGCTTGGGCCGCTTGGCTGGCCGGGCCAACGGAAGGCGGGGAGGAGGCAGGCCGCCGGACTTGGTCGGGCCGAAAGAAGGAATGAGGGGAGAGAGGGAATGAAAATGATCCTTCATTTATTTGAGTCATTTTCAAAAGCAAATTCAAAATGTTTTTGAAATCCAATTCAATTTCAAACACCACACAAGACAAATATGCACCAGCATGAATGCTCAAGCATGTTTCTACTATGTTTCAATTTTATTTTCATAAAAACTTTTATTTTGCCTAATTGTTTATTCACCAAAAATACATTTTGACTATTTTAGAAAATTTGAAAAAACTAGGGTGTTACAGCCGAAGACACTGAACTTCACTAGACTATGATTCGAGCATGGAGATCAGATCCTTCTTGATGGATGGCAGCTTCTGCTTAGATGCTTGAAACCATCACTGGCCATTGCCGCCCTCAGATTTGCGGGATTGCTAAGAAAACTGAAGCATGCTTTCTTCTGTCCGTGGCAGTGGTGCTGCTCAGCTAGCGTCAGGATGGTGGCGGCATTGCCCACATCAATGCTCACACAGCTTATTCTCACACATCAACTTGAGCCTCTCCATGTCATACCTGTCTGCCGCGACAAGCAGGTGCTGGCACAAGACATCTTCATCTTCCTTTCTCATCTCTGGCAACGAGTCAGTGTACAAGAAGCAGAGTAGCGCCTTGAACACCGGCGCCTCCATGTCGTCAACTTGAACGACATCTGCCTGGGTGCGGCTCTCCTTCATGGCGCCGAAGAGCTCAGCGCTGAAGACCGGGGAGCGGGCCGCGAGCACGCACCGGTGTGCGGCGATCGTCTCCCGGCCGACCTGGAACACCACATCGGCGCCCTTCTCTGTCTGGAGGAGTTCACCGAGATGGCAATGCAGGTTGGACGGGGGCACGGACACGAAGGCTGGCTCCTTTGCAAGTAAATCGTCGAAGACGACAATGTCACAGCGGATTGTGAGGGAGCCGTGCTTGCTAACATACCCCTACAAGGTGTTTGCGTTGATAAACGCTTGAGACCGGCGGCCAGTACAGCTACCAAAGCTCCTTACCACCGCTGGCAACGACCTCAGCTTCTCCGTCCTCTTCCGGTTCCGGAAGAAGGAAGCTCGCTCCTCCCCCATGAAAGCGAACTCGAACAGCACCGTCAGTGGCTCGGCCACGTCCTCATCGAGGAAGAGGAAGAAGCCTACGCAACCCGCGCTAGCGGTGCGGTCGCAGAAGGAAATTCGCCAGCGGTGGCCGCCGACGGAGAAAGGGCTGGACTGGATGGGCACTCTGACAGAGATACCCTCGACGCGGGAGTAGCCATCGATCTTGAGGTCGTGGTACCCGCTCGCACTGGCGGCGAAGACGGTGGATGCGGAGGCGGACGACATGGCAAACGTTCTCTCACCTTGTCCCCTTCGCTCAAGAGCAGCTCGATCTCTGCTTCGCCGGCGGCGGCTTTGTTTAGCGAAAGTGTGGTGGGAAAAGTGGGGACTGGGTGGTGAGTGGGGACTGGGTTGTGTAACTTTTCTCTTTACTCTTTCTTTCTCTATATTTCTAACTTGTTTCGTAGTATACATTTTTAAAAAAAATGATTTGAATACTTTCTTTTTCGAAATTGCTATTTATCTATCAATATATTTATTTATTAAAAAAGTTCTTTAGCTCCCCATTCTTGTCTAAAATTTTGGTGTTTTGTCCAATTATTTTGCAAAATGGAACTAAACACCATGGTGTAAAACCATCAAATATTTGGTCATTTCACATTCAACATTTTGCACTAAAGAGGCTCAAAAGAGGGCAAAAAACATCATGGAGGCATGTTGTGTCTATATGCAAAAGTTTTGACATGCAACTAAACTTCAAGGTGTAAATTTTGGTATTTGACATTTGTTGCAACAAAACATTTGACATTTGGAATTTTTGCATTCCAAATACATCTTCTCTCGTCTTGACTTGCTGATCTTCTTTCCATATGCGTCGCCAGCCTTGGTCATGGTCGCCTTGTCTGCACCGTCCATCCGAATGGCACAGAAGTCACCACCGCGGCAATCATGGAGGACCGCACAATGGGAACTGGTGCGCACAGAACTAGCATAGAAGAAAACAATGTTGGCTACGATGATGTTGAACTGGAAACTCATGTCTAATGAGGCCTCCATCACCACCACCTTCATCGCCGTCTCGCTTGCTGCTCGCCAACATCATCTACTCCTATCATTGGCCGGAGTTGATAGAGGTCATCAGAGTCGATGAGGTGAAGGAGAGGAAACTCTATACACCAAATCGTGCGATGATTAGGACGAAATGATAAATACTCTCTGTTCTAAGTTATAAAGACATTTTATCCTTTTTAGATATACATAGTTCTTCTATACACTTAAATATGCATCATTTCTACATATATAGTGAAAATAGTGTAGCTAGAAAAACTAAGAAGTCTTAGAATTTAGAAGAGAGTGAGCAACAATTTTGTTTCCTCTTTTTAATAACAAATACAAGAGCTGTTGCTATGATTCACATAAAAAGCAATCCGGGACTCAAAAGGAGTGAGTGCCTATTTTCCAATAACAATTTCTAATTTTGCCTGATTTATGTCTTCTTTTGTATGGACACCCAACAGACAAGCATTTGCATTTAGTTGATGATGTAAGGTAGAGGTAGAGGTAGAGGCCCTCTCTCTTCCTCGGATCCCCTCCATCTCATCTTAAAGACAGAGAGAATCAAGCACCATCGAAACCTCTGCATGATATAAGTGGTCAGATCGGCACACAGATTTCAACCAGGGCCAAAAGGATGTTTGAGAATTTAGTGTTTCTGAACCTACATGTGTAATCTGGTCTGGTATTTCTCGCTTCCAACTTGCAAAAGTAATATTGCTTCTGCCATCTGGTCAGGAAAAAGCATAGCATAGATCCACTGTATCGACCGAGATAACCTTTTTACATTGTAACATCAGATTGGGCATTAAGAGCATACATAAATAATCGGCAGCTAGAGGCCTTCAGCCTAGAACATGGGAAACATGCTTTTGTACAACACTGTCCATCCAGTTAACACAAGCCTGTTCCTGCATTGCCAGTTAAGGAAACATAATATAAATCATAATGTGCATATCGTAAGGACTGAATACTTATCACTTTCTTTTATAGGTGCTTTGTTCAGCAATTCTATAAGTTTGAAAGAGTAGAAAATTAAACAGGGTTTGGATTCCAACTGTGCAGCTAGTGAACGGGAGGCCGGTAGGGAACATTAAGCTGGGAATGAGGTCCCAACCAAAAACAATCTATTGCTAAAAAAAAAACAATCTAAAAATAGCTTAGCTTCACTGTAACAGCCTGCTGATTTTGTCAGATTTATGTCTTTTGTTGTACGGATACCCAACAGAGAAGCATTTGCACTCTCATTTTAGGAGAGATTTATAATATAGAGTGTTGATGGTAGTCTTTGATCTTCTCTATGAATATTCCTTCCGTCCTAAAAAAACTTGATGTTCTAGGATTCAAAAATTGTGCCAAAAAATTTGATGTTTTAGCTTCTGGACAATAAATTGGGGCCATATCAACTTGAGATTGTCATCTGCATGCCTCCGTGCATTCCTTTTTAGCATGGTTCACCTTCAATAAATATGAGTATATGGGTAATTTCCACTGAACACTATTTTTTCCTGAAAGTCCTAAAACATCATTTTTTTGGGACAGAGTGAGTATTTTATAACTAATGGTCCATGCAATTATTTAGTTCCAACAAATGTCTAGTTATAACAGATCAGTGCAGGGGTTAAGCAACAAACAGAGAGCTAGGCAATAGTAAGCAAATATCAAAGAATCCTGTAATAATAAAGCAGTTCTAGAACTGGGTAAGTAGATACTAGAGAGGCAATAAAGCAACATGAAAACAGTAAACAGTAAGCCAGAAGTAACAATTTCAGGGTTTAGGCATCTCCTTACTGAACTTAGACCCTCTGGACCTAATGGGCAGAGCTGATGGTAACAAAGATGTTCCAGATTAACTAAGACTACAGGGATGTGTAATGACCTGACATAATAGAGACGACACTGGACATGCTAATAGTTTTGCATCTTGCAATACTCAAAATGCCATAAAAAGTAATGGCCAGGCTGACTAATAATTCGACACAATGACCATCACTGTTTTCAGGTGACAAGCATAGCAATCAACTCAGCCATGACAGCTGGGCAGCTTCTGCTTAAATGTTTAAAGTCATCAGTGGCCATGGTTTTCCTCAGATTTTCAGGAACGCTGAGAAAATCGAAGCAAGCCTTCTTTAGCCCTTGGCAGTTGTGTTGCTCAGCTAGCGTCAGTATGGTAGCCACTGTGCCTACGGCAATATACCCACACAGTTTCTCTTCACAGATCAACTTGAGCCTCTCCAAGTTGTATCTATCAGCTGCAACAAGAAGGTGCTGGGACATGATGTCGTCTTCTTCAGCTTCAGCTTCCCCTTCCCCCTGTCCTGCTTCCTCTGTCTTGGGCAATGAGTCAGTGTACACAAAGCAGAGCAAAGCCTTGAACACCTTAGCCTCCATGTCGTCTACTCGGACAACGCCTGTCGTGTTGCTCTCCTGCATTGTGCCAAAGAGCTCTGCACTGAAGACCGGTGACCGGGCGGCGAGCACGCATCGGTGTGCCGCGAACGTCTGGCCGCCCACATCGAAGACCACGTCAGCGCCCTTCTCGCTCCGGAGGAGATTGCCAAGATCCTGGTTCAGGACAGATGGGGGCACAGAGACGAACCTTGGAGGCGATTCCACGGCCGCCTCTGCCTTGGATCGGAACTCGTTGACAACGACGACGTCGCACCGGAGGGAGAAAGAATCGCCTTTGAGGTGATTCGATTTCTCCAGCTCTTCCCTTTTGATGAACTTTGGGTATCCCCAGCCCGAGTTGCTTGCAAAGCTAGTCACTGGTTCCAATGTCACCGTCTCCTCACCGACGTTGTCGACAAGACGGAACTTGTATCGCGCCTTCACCAAATTGGCCACGGTCCCGTCATGTTGAACGAAAATGGAGATGGAATCTTTGTTCTCCGATACGTTTCCGTTGGGGTAGTACAGAATTTGCCAGTGGTGGCCACCGATGGTGAAAGGGTGAGACTTGAGGTACTCTCCGGTGGGTGTACCCTTGGTGAGTGAGTAGTCGTCGATCTTGAGAATGTGATACCCCCTTGCTGTGTCGGCGGTGATTGAGGAAGCAGACCGCGACAGCTCGCCGTTGCAACCAACGATGCGCGCCATTGGTAGCCTTCTCTTTTGTCGGCGCTGTAGGGTTTTGTACGGGACCAGCCGCCGCGGAATTACGGGAGACCCGAAGACGGGGAAGGAGAAGAAGACTCGACCTCCCCTTCTGAATTCTGATGGGCCGTCAAGATTGGGCCAACGCAGAGCACCTGTGCTGAAGTAGGGCTTGGGCAATTTACCTGTGCAGCAGTAAAATCCTCCTCAAAACAAGGCCCTTCCCTAACAAAATTTCTTGTACTCTTTGGATTGGTTCAATCTACCATATAAGAATTTTAAATATTATTTTACAACTAGCATCGTGCCCGTACGTTGCTACAGGATAACTAAACTTTTGAATTAAGAACACACGGATCGCATGATATGATAACTATTGTGAAATTAAATATGGATGTTAAAGCGACATTTAATCCAAAAAAGAAACAAAGTTCGTGTCACAGAGAGCATGGCGCTGCAGGCTCACAAACTCAACGATGTTGTCTATGCACTATTATGTACGAATCTCAAGTTGAGATTCTTAAGTATGAGATTCTCAACTACTTAGTGACATTTAAATTATCATCGACGCCCAACTTCTTAAGCTTGACATTAAAAATATTGTAGTGTAATTTAGTATGTTTCAAAATACAAATTAATATCATACAACAGCAGACCAAACTTACACGCATAGATAAACCTTAGCTTGATGGCCCTGCATTCTTTGTCGCATCAAAAGGTGTCCATCTTTTAGTCTTTTTAGTTATGACGAGAGATGAGTGATTTGTTTCGCTTCATTTTTGTAGCTACCCAATCAAATCAAATCGATGAGTGGCGATCGAATCAGAACATTAGCATTTTTTTGACACACATGTCTATACAAATATATATCAAGAGTACAAAAAAATATCATATAGTTTATATTTATTTATATACTTAATAATAGACATGCATTATCCAAAGGTCTAAAATATGCCATGCCAGCACTGAGCTGACGTGGCCGTGCCACGGTGACAGCTGGCAGACACCGTGTCCATGTCTGTGCCACAACCGATGAGCGTGCTGGACGGGCTCCTACGGAGCCGGGTCCTTGCCGCCGTTGTAGCTCCTTGCCGCTGAGCAGGATCAGGGACATTGCGTCCGTAGAGCAGGAGTTTAGGGAGGCCATGGATCGGCTTTCATGACAGGCCAGTCTCCAGCGTAACAACCCCAAGCACCCCCCCCCGCCCCCCCCCCCCCAAATTACCATTTGTGTTTGGCTAGAATGGACTTGATGCTTCATTTCATCAGACATGTATGGATAATGGAATACGTACTTGATGCTTCTACGACAAGAGAAAGGAAATGCAGATATCTTCTCTGGACACGGACCCATTTTTGTAGCATAGCTTTACCTGGAAGTGAAGCGAGGATGGAAAATGAACTTGATTTGAGAAAATTTCTTTCCTGCAACCTGCACAGACATAAGAGCATTGTGCAAACACCTTACAGTAAACTGATAGGTATTCAAGTGATCGAAAAGCTAAGTACTCCAAGATGATTTTTCAGCAACCTTTTTAAATATACTATATGGATGGATGCTTATAGAAACACCTTAAAAAGAAATCCCTTCATAATTCAGGATTGGAGTTTTTTTACCTGAGAACCTGCTAATAAACAACAACAAGCTCACCCATATATAGTGTTAATACAGGCACACCGAACTGAAACAAAAGCCTAAAACCAAACTGAGTTTAAAACTACGAGTGATCTGGGTGCACACGGCTTAATTACCTGATCACCATGATTAGTCTAAGTGTTATAAAAAAATCTCTGTGAATGAATGTCACCTAAGACCAAATGTGGTACACGAGATGCAACATGTGAGAAAGAAGAGGGGAACCTGTAGAGAACCGAAACATTGAAATAAGAATAATGTCGAGGTATGCTACTGAACATTCATAAGAGCAAAAGAAACACTGAAAAACATATGTTGTTGAGAAATATAGAGGCAGTCATTGTGAAGTACACAAAGATTAAAAAAATAAAAATAGACCTTGTCAAGCTACATGATATTGTCCAGTAAAAACATTGCTCGAATATATATATGTATATATAGATACACTTTAATAGGGGGACTCAGACTGCACAAATAGACTCAGTTTTGTCTTAAGGGACTACATCTGATTATTTACTAGACCAATTGACGACTGCCTTATATTTTTATCAAACAGGCACCTGAGCTGCATATCTTTATATTAAGAAGAAGAAGATATCTAGTTTATCATAGTTTCATTGTGACCCCATGCTCTATAAATTCAGACATTGTGCTTCAAGAATTCCATCACTGAACTTATTAGAAATTTCAGTATTCTTTTTGGCAGCACCAAGTAATAAACATTGATGGCTATAAATTTTAATTGAGCTATGACATTTGGGAATATGCAGTGATGATTACCATCCACTTGTCGATTTTTTTTCTGAACTAAGGTATACTATATGAATATGCAATGATGATTATCACTCTTTTATAGGTTGTACATGACCTGAGCAGATCACTTATTAGTGATTATCAATTCAAGTTCAATACGTAATCTGAAAAGGGACAAAACCAAATGAATAAGTACATTGTAGGTGCAAGGAAACATCAAGCAAGAACTATTAATCTCTTTGCAGGAGGATCGGCAATCCACCTTTTCTGTGGGTATTTGCCTCGTGAACAACGATCTGTCAACCAGAGATAAAGCCACCACCAATAATTAATATTTTCCACCACGACTGCATAGCCACCACCATTACTACTCGTATGTTATCTACCAAAAAAATCTCTAGCTGGCGCGGCATGGTTTTCTAGTGGATCAATCGATGGATACTCACCTGATCAGACAAAGGAAAATAGAGTAGCGTCACCTCCTGTGGACGGTGGCCCGGGCAGCGCGGAGGGCACCACGAAGCCGTGGCCGGGCAGCGCGGAGGGAGCGCGGCGAGGGAGGGCGGCAGGTCCATCCGTCGCGGAGGGAGGGCGGCATGGCCGGCCTGCGAGTCCGGGCGCCCTTCTCTTCCCTACGAGTCCAGGCGGCCGGCAGGGCCGGGCGGCGCGGAGGGAGGGCGGCCTGGCCGGCCTGCGAGTCCGGCGGCGCAGAGGGACGGGCCGCACGAAGGGCACAGCGGAGGGGGCACAGGCGTCGCGGAGGCACGGCGCGGAGGGGGCAGAGCCGAGCGGCGCAGAGGGCCGGACTGAGAGAGGGGCCAGGGAAGGGACGGGCGATTTGTAAGGGATAAATTTAGAATGGGCAGAGCTGAAATTTTGGAGCCTGATTGGAGGCCTGCTTCACATGAAAGACGGGAGCAGGTATCGCCGAGCGCGATCTCGGACAACAAAACTTCTCTTTTTTTTATTTGTTTTTACTTAAAGAATTTTTACTCTATGTCTATGACAGACGGACCTCAGGTATGCGGTGACCCGTTATGCATGAGAGAGGAGGCGTCTGGGGTGGAGACTGGTTTTCTTTTGGGCAGGGGAACGGGAGGTGTCGGGTGTGAGGGGGAGGCGCGTTTTTGTTTCGCACCGACTGGCAGACGGAAAGAGACCGAACAAATGTCACACCGAAAAGTGAACACGCTTTGTTCTTTTTACTTGTGGAGACTATAGTCCAACTTTTACAAGATGATATCTATCTCGTATGATATGCTACAGAATACATAAGGATATAGTTGATTTTTATCGGCGGGGGTATATTTGAACAATGTACTGGACCAATTCAACTTTACTTAAACAAAAACTCTAATTTTGTTGAGCAATGTACTAGACCAATTTAACGACCTTTTTGGTATAGTGAATCAAGTCAAAACTTTTAGGCTTGTTTAGATTTCAGATTTTACCCTCAAATTTTACTATGCAAAAAGAAGATTACTCGTCACATCAAAATACCGGCACATATATGGAATACTAAATATAGATGAAATAAAAAACTAATTAAACAGTTTTATTGTACTTTACGAGACGAACATTTTAAGCCTAATTAATTAATGTTTGGATAATTATTATCAAATAAAAACAAAATTGTTACAGTGTTTGACAGAATTTACTATACAAAGTGGGTATCTAAACAAGGCCTTAGTCTTTTGTTAATATTGGGTAAAGCAAGGTGCTGTTTGTTTCGGCTTCGTGAGCTGTAACGTAAATGGGTTCGAAATGCAGCGCCAACCGTTACGGTTTAAAGGAAAGAGACAAGTTTGTTTCGATCGTGGTGGGCGGTCAGCTGCTCGCGGCCACAGCATTATCCGTTTCCGCTAGAAAGTGCACGGATTGCACTCCAGCCTAACCAAACAAAAATCATTGTGATCAGGTCATGCTGGAACCGTTAACAGCTTAAAACGCCCAAACCAAATCTCTTCTCTATATACGAGAGTTGCACCAAAAGAAGGCCAGAGAGAGTGGCCACGTCGCCAGCCATCCTTTGCCGTCCGATCGGGTGGTCGGACTGTCTAGATTAGGCGTTTCTTGATTTTTTATAAAAAAGCCCTCGAATTTTATAGAAATAGAACCCGCCGTTTAGCTTGCTCTCTCAAAAAACTTTACAAAAAAGCCTTTGAGTTTTTTCAAAATAGGTCAAAAGCCCAGGCCATTATATGGGCCGTCCTACCAGTGCCTACCCTGTATATGAGAAGAACTGGGATTTGGCCCAACTAGCCTTATCCTTTTTATGTCTTTTATTAAATCATATGAGATACTGATTTTGTTTATTTCATACAAAAATAATCAAAGCTCCTAAAATCATGAAATGTTTTGTGTAGCCACTCAATAATGCACTATATGTAAAATATAAAACTTCAAAAACAAAGAAATTTTGAATTATTTAGAAAAACTCTGCTAATTAACAAATAAAACTTACGATGATTACTACACATTAAAATGTTAATCCAAATATTATAAAATTTATTTTGTTGATGCTTTGTGATGTTGACACCTTGAACAAAAAATATAAATTTGAAATGTTTCAACAAATTATTATTCTATGCTCAAATAGCAAATTAATTTAAAAAAGAGTTTAGAGTCGATTTTTATAGTAGCCACTCAATAATACACTCTATGTACAAAAAATATAAAACTTCAAAAACAAAGAAATTTTGAATTATTTAGACAACCCTCTACTAATTAACAATAATTGCAGCTGGCCACCTGCGCCCGCGTTGTGCGCATGCTGGTCTGCCGTGCACGCACCCGCGCGCAACGTCGTCCCCCGGCAAGGCGCCACCGCCGATCGATCGATTGACCACTTCTGAGAGCGCCGGCCAGCCACCCGCGCTGCCCCGTGCAACGGACACCGACAGGGCGCCTTCAATCGCCGGCCGGCCACCCGCACATGTCGCCCACATGTCGACCCACCGCTCCGCTGGCCGGCCACCCGCGCACGCGTCGCGCGCGCATGAGAAAAAAGTTCGGCCACCCTGGCATTGACAGGTGAAATCATAGCCGTCCCAAATACTTTAGTAAACGAGACGGGTAGTTAAGCGAATCCTCTCTGATTTACAACCCGTCTCTGGATCGAGCTGTATTTGAGACGGGTAAGAATACACCGTCTATGATATACTTCATAAGATAGATGAACACATTATATCGAGTGTTGTAGATATTTTTGAGACACTTATAAGAAAGACGTGTCTCTAGTATTAACGTATCATACACGGTCATAGTGTGCAATTCTATATCTGAGACATCTGAGACGGTAAGCTTTATTAACCGTCTAAAATAGATTACTTGTGACGGTTGGTAATACCCGTCTCTGATAAATTTGTCACCTTTGTTTAACTCTGTGCCAATGCTTGTGCTAACTGTTTTCATACCCTCCCGTTCAGCGACGAAGCTACTGGCCGGGCAAGCCGGGCTTCAGCCCGACCTACCGATCCAGGTAACGTGAAGCCCCCTAGCCCTGCCTTGATTTTGATATTGACGAACTTACTGTTTTGCCAAATTATCTTATACAATTTGTCAACCGTGCTAGAAGAACTTCAGACTTTCTTGGATGCACTGAGCTTGAAAAAGTTGTTAAAATTATGGTCAAGACTTAAATGCACACATCTTTTAAATTGGTTTATCATCTCATTGAGCTAATCTTGATACTACCAGTGGCAACAGCTTCAGTTGAGAGGATAATTTTCGGCCTTGAACATTATAAAGACAGATTTGCGCAATAAAATGGGTGATGAATGGCTCAATAACTTGATGATATGTTATATTGAGAAGGAGATATTTAGAAAGATTGATAATAAAAAGATTAAAAAGTGTTTTCAAGAGATGAATAAGCGACGTATGTTATTGCCTAAGAAAGTAGTGGTACACTCTATTGTCTTCTAAATTTATAATTTAGAGGTCCATAAATGTATGACTAATAAATTATGTATATTTGTGTAGGTTGCTACTTCGGACGAATAATGTGGAGCAACGTCGGGGTTGTTTATTAGTTTTAAAATTGGTCCTTTCGGTATGAATGAACTTTATCTTTTTTTATGATGTATTTTATGAATTTCATCCTTGGTCGACATTTTCAATATAAGATTGATTCAAGCTATTATATATATATATATATATATATATATATATGTGAGCCTGACCTAAATTTTTTCATGGCTTTGTCGCCGCTCCCGTTCAAGTACTCCGTATGCAAAAGGTTTATTTTGACAATATAAGACGTGATTAAGGAACTAATGCATTCATTCTAAAAAAAGGAACTAATGCATTCTGTGAGTTCAGGAAAGTGCCAATTACGCTAAATAAATTACCTGTACTAATTGATATGTATAGTACAGAAAACAATAATTTATATCCCTGCATCTAATAGTTGCCTGGAATTTAGTGGCAGGTCAAATCCAATAATTTCAAGATCATGGCGGTGTGTCATCTTGTGCTCAGCTGCATGATGCATCATGTGGGGTGGTTAGCCTCTCGGTTGGGCATCTTGTTTGACCAACCTTCTTGTATATTATATATTCTTTTATTTATTTTAATTAAGCAGCAGAGCTCCTAGCCTCCTACTATAATTCCAGCTTCTAGTATAGTATTTGATGCAAAAGCAGAGCACCTACCACTTTCATGCTAAAAAAAGTGAGAGACTGAAGTTTGCGTGTGTAATGACTAAACGAATCGATGCCATCGAATTCTTTTTAGAATGAAAGACAAAAACTTTACCACGATTTTTATTAGACGAAGAAAGAAAAGAAGCAAGTGTCAGTCCAGTTTTTTTAATGAACTCAGCCTGTCCACTCAACTTTGGTACAACTATCGCGACTCATGTCACCACTTGCAACTTGGTCACATCGAGCCAACTAAGACAACTACCCAACTATCAAAACCTGGCCAAACCCGGCCGAAGAAAAAACCCAACTAAGACACCTAAACAAGAAAATAGAACAATGAAAAAAAAAGTATCATCTCCTTTGAGCATCGAGCACCATCAAAGCTTGGGGAAGCACCATGACAGCACGATCCGCAGCAAAAACTAGATTGCCTAGCAAGCCTTTGAGAAGGAAACGACGCCAAAAGCGTCGATATCGAATTTGATGCGATCTTTCTTTCTTTTTCTCCTAATGAAATTTTCAATTGCGGGACATCTTAAATTAGTTTCTCCTCCTGAAATTTTTTATTTGCGGGAAATCAGTGCTCCAGGTTAACACCTTAATTTTAAATGTGTATCTAATGATTCAAAGTTCTCTTACCTCATCTTGCTTTGTTCCATATCTTCGTAAATGAAACTGTAGTCTTTGCTGCATATTTTATTTATGGAATTCATGTATATTCTTAACCTGACGTGAGGCTGTCTACGATTGAGTTTAGGAATTAGTAGTAGCATCTTACCTATATATCCACCATTTTATTTTCAAGTTGACGAAACTTTTATTGATTGATTGCCTTGAATTTCTCGGGTTTTCATTCGCAAATGGTTCAAGCTCCCATAGTGTATTTCAGTGAACATTCTCTGCCAATGGGAAATAAATAGGGCCGCCTTTCTCCGTGGGCCAAGAGCTCAAGAAGCATCCTCCTTCTCCCTGTCTGTCTGGCAACTCGTCGTTCGGCCTCCTGCAACTTCCCAATCAAAACCTAGGATCTAGCGTCTCTAGACGATCACGTCAAGCAGATGGCTAAATAATTGTACTATGATATGCGTGGAGTGGAAATCAGGACTGGTAGTATGTCCTTGTCCTGATTACTTGACTTGTTTTACTTCTGCCACTGGATAAAGCATGTAAACCGTGAGTTTAGTGCGTCCAGTCTTGTGACAAGTGGGCATGCGACAAAAACTAGCTAGTTGCATGCACTGTTCCTTAATTGTGCCCGGTGAGTGAGCTGTCTGCAGTAGAGTGGCTTATTTTTCTTCTGAGTCCATCCGTTGATGCTGAAAATAACAAATGAAGTCGCCAATGATTGATTTCTTTACTTTCGTAGAAGCGTTAAAACAATTTCGAAATTACAAGTTGCTTTGATTTTTTTGGTACATATATTTTGCCATGTATCTAGACATAATATTATATCTAGATACATAGCAAAATGC
Organism: Bothriochloa decipiens; assembly: GCA_023333625.1. NCBI lineage: Eukaryota > Viridiplantae > Streptophyta > Magnoliopsida > Poales > Poaceae > Bothriochloa > Bothriochloa decipiens. Next base: position 41,672,858 of record CM041629.1, read on the forward strand.
ATATACCAAAAAAGTCAAAGCGACTTACAATTTAGAACGGAGGAAGTGATAATTTTTTATTATGGCGAAGAACCAGTTGATTTACATGTGTGAACATTAAAGGATATATACTCCGGTTCGCTGGATCATGCGACTTGTTTACGGTAAACTAGCAAAACATAGCTACTAACCTAGATAGAAGCGGAAAAGTAGATATTATTAAGAAAATAAAGAAACAGAAATGAAATACATTTTTTGAAATTATAATAATAGATTTGTTTTTGACAATAATCGGGTGTCTTCCCTCTACCAGCCTTACCCTGTATTTATAAGGTGATGATCAAGGCTTATTTGATCGGGATCGGCTCATCATCGACTGGACCTACTCAGAACCGATTAGCTTTACAAGCGCGCGTGGCGTATCCTGCAGCTGTCTGTTGCATCTTTGATTCTCTGTATGTAAATCTCCCTCTGCGTGCGTCATCCTGGCAGCTGTATATCTTGGGTTGAAGCGTCAAAGGCCACACTAAGCCGAAGCTTTGTGCCCTTGCGGCAAAGGAGTTTGTGCCCTCAATCCGTTGCGCCGCCGGCCGTACCATGGAGCGGCGAGAAGAAAGGGACTGAGCCAACTAGAAGTAGGAGACGTGGACGAGACAAGAGCCATGCGTGCAAGAGGCAGCTGGTGGTGCGGAGGAGCCATCTCTCTTGATACATGAGAATGAGATTGATTTCTTTGCCACACGTCGACAGGTGCATCAGCGCGGGACGTTTTTTTAGAGTATCTAGTTATCCATAGACAGGTTTTGCGTGGTGAAATCTGTAATCTTTTTTTTTAATAAAAGCTACGCAGTAGACGGTTGGAGTACAAATGCTAAACAATAATCAAACATATAGGAATATGACGGATTTAAGATAAATAACAAAAGTCATTTTTCCCATCATGAGAGGCAGGGAGAGACCGCGAGAGAGTATATATATATACAGTTATACACATTATTGATGCAAGCTAGCATTTGGGATTTCGTCTCTGCTAGCTCAGAAATCCACCCACAGCACAACACAATGGCACTCAGCAGCGAGGACGACAGCAGGGAGTTGCTCCAAGCCCACGTCGAGCTGTGGAACCAGACCTACAGCTTTATGAAGTCCGTGGCGCTCGCCGTTGCCCTGGACCTCCGCATCGCCGATGCCATCCACCGCCGCGGTGGCGCCGCCACCCTCTCCCAGATACTTGGAGAGATTGGTGTCAACCCATGTAAGCTTGCCGGCCTCCGGCGCCTAATGCGTGTTCTCGCCGTCTCAGGAACTTTCACCATCGTCCAGCCATCATCAGCGGGAACGACCACGACGGATCAGTCAGACGGGCACGAGCCTGTCTATAAGCTGACAACAGCGTCCCGCCTCCTCGTCAGCAGCAACGGTGGCGGCGGCGAGAGCTCCGCAGCGACGGCGATCGTTTCTCCTATGCTGAACCACGTGCTTAGACCCTTCCGCGACTCGGCGCTCAGCATGGGGCTCACCGGGTGGTTCCGGCATGATGAAGACGAACAATGCCCGTACAGCCTCATGCACGGCGGCGCGAACTTGTGGGAGATGTCCGGGCACGACGACGCAGTCAACGCGTCCGTCAACAACGCCCTGGCCGCAGACAGCCACTTCCTGATGCAGGTTGTCTTGAAGGAGTTCGGCGAGATCTTCCACGGGATAGACTCGCTGGTCGACGTCGCCGGCGGGCTTGGGGGCGCCTCCGTGGCCATCGCGGCGGCGTTTCCGTCTTTGAAGTGTACCGTGCTGGACCTCCCTCACGTCGTCGCCAAGGCTCCTTCCGTTGCTATTGGCAACGTGCAGTTCGTTGCCGGCGACATGTTTGAGAGCATTCCACCTACAAACGCTGTCTTCCTCAAGGTACGCCAAGTTTAGCTAGCTCCATCTACTACTATTTTGTACGATTGCGGTGCTAGCATTTGAATATGCGACCGCGTGGCAAGCGTGGAGAGCGACTCTCAAAAAAAACATTTTAATATGCGACTTACTCCAAATATTTATCCAAACTGCCAATTGAATTGATTTTGAGTTTTGTCTGACTCTAATAATAACATATAACATACTCCCTCCGTCTCTAAATAAGTGTCGTCATTGGTGTGCGTACCACAAGATTGACTCGATCTATAGAAAATATGTGCAATATTTATATCTCTAAATAATTTTGCTAAAAAACTAGATTTAAAGATCTTTCCGATGATATTAATTACTTAGCATAATTATTTATATATTTTAATATATAATTGTCAAAAATTATTTCTCAAGAAATGAGAAAGACACTTATTTAGAGATGGAGGGAATAGAAGTTTAGGTATTGCTAGACTTAGGTGACATGGATCTTTCAAAACGTGGAGACGGTTGAGACTTTGAGAATGGGCAATCAGGGTTGTTGAATTTTAGATCCAATGATTCATCATATAGAAGAAATGGATCTTCTCAATTATGCTAGAAGTAGCAGCCACACCTTAGGCCCTTGGAACAAAGAAAACATGGAGGAATTTTGGTGGACTGAAATCTTTTAAGAAAATATTCTATGAATCGCTTTGAACGAATGATTGGGTTTCTACAAATGCTATGAAATTCCTATGGAAGAATTTACCAAGTGGTTAAACTTCATGTAAAGTTTCTTTTCTCTCTCTCTCGCTCGCTCTCTCTCTCTCCTCTCTCTCTCTCTCTCAACGAATTCTTGTGTGTTTCTTCTGCACTCTAGCCAAACATTCAATTTTACAGTTTTCTATGTTTTCTCAATCCATAGGTTCAAGATACTAGAGCATCTATTCCTACTTTTCTAAAATCCAGCGTTCTAAAGTGGCCTACTTTTTGAACTAAAAAGATCAAAAGGGCAAAAGTTTGTTCAAGTGAAACTGTCAAGACACATATGCTCAAGAATTGACTTTTTAATTTTTTTTTTCAGTGCGTTTTCCATGACTGGAGCGATGATGAATGTATCAAGATATTGAAGAATTGCGAGCAAGCTATCCCTTCTAGAGATGCAGGAGGGAAGGTAATAATCATTGATATTGTGGTTGGATCTCAGTCATCAGACACCAAGCTTCTAGAGACGCAAATAATATGTGATCTAGATATCATGAAAATTGGTGGTGTTGAACGAGATGAGCAAGAGTGGAAGAAAATATTCCTCGAAGCTGGATTTACGGACTACAATATTATGCCGGTTCTGGGCCTCCGATCCATCATTGAGCTATATGGATGAATGATCAGAAAACAAGTCTGCTATAGAAATAAAAGCATGTGGCGTGTGTTTGTAGTGACTTCAATTTATGTTGTTTGATCCAGTCTGAATGTTACTGTTTAAATTCAATCAATCTCCATTTTTGTATTTTAGCAAGATAGTGAGCGCATATAACACGCCCTGGCACCCTGCTAAAGCGAGCATTACCAATTGTTCAGTTATGAATTCGTTGCTTTGGAACCTCTCTATTTTTTTTTGAGTGACAGAGCTTTCATTAGTTCATGACAAGACTATAATCTATGGCTGCTAGATCAGCTTGCCAATCTAGAATACAATCAATCCAGAAAAAAGAGCGCTTGGTGGCCGACACCATAGAAGTATGGAAGTGTGCCACCGAATTCGCATCTCTACGAACCCATCTAATACAAAAATCATTAAGCTCTTGCCTAGCTCTATTATGTCGAAAGACAAGCCAGCAATGGAGGATGTAGTCGGATTTGAGCTCTGCAGAAGATTGGTGAGTCCTTGGCAATAGACTTCAAGAAGGACCCGCTCCAGGCCTAGTTTTGCCGCGAGTTCAAGACCCTCCTTCGCCACCAGACCTCTGCGGTTTGGACATCGGCAACATCATCAAACCACATGTATGAGACTTGATCAAAGCTTGCATCAGTTTTAACCTTGAACCATCCTGGTTCGGGTCCCTCCCAAACCACCCTGGGCACCCTCTCTATTTAATTAGTCTGAGGGCTACTGTCTCTATCCCATTTTTCACGTTGTTTGATTCGGAGTGACGTAGCACCAGAGGAGATTATCAACAAAAGTAGTGTCGCAACTATAAAAAATATATTAGTAACCTAACTTCGTTTTAAAAACTTGGCCATAAAAAATAGCACTTGTTTGTGATTAGAAAACTATTTGTTTCTTTTTTTTCCTCGAACACGACTTTACGTGTCTTTTTATTAAGAAAAAGGGCACCGAAAGCACGGCGAATACTACACAACACGACACGACACAGAGACCACAAAGATTGTAGCTAAAACAAACATCAACACGAAGAAATAAAAAGGGGCCCTCCACCACTCCCTACAACGCAACCTTGCGAGGCAAGGCGCAACATCACAACGATCCCCAGCTCAGGAGATGTAACCGCGATGGCACAGGAGTCCACCGATAGACGACACGATCATCAGAGCCCACGCAGCGTCCATGAGGGGGCATTACACTCTTGGCGGCAACCGACCGAAGAGGAGCCAAGCACGATGTCGGTGACCTTGGGTGGCCAAACAACGACAACGGCAACAACGACGGCCATGCCATCAACTACGCTGGAGGAAGGAAAGGGACAACGGAGCAGAGGCTCACACAACACGGCACAGCATGAACAGCAAGGGCAGGCGCAGCATTGGATGAGAGCGTCGAGGGTGCATCAACGGAACCCTCAAGAAGGAGATGACGCCCGAGGACGCCAACTCCGTTGAGACGTGCACCCGAGGGAGCTTTCGCACCCGAGGAACCTTTCACACCCGATGCTGCTCCGGGCAGCAGCGGTCGACACGCAGCCAAGATGGCGCCTTCAAGAAGGTAATGACGTTGGCGCACCACCGTCGTTAATCCTGGCGCGAAGCCCAGGGAAGAGGTTTTCACCCGCCCTGCCATGGACCACTGCTGCAGACGAGGACGGCCGGCCATCTCCACGCCAAGGCTGGGCCGACCCAGCGGCTCTTACGCCCCAGCGAGCTCTACAAACATGGCCACTCCGGTGACGCCCTCGGATGTCTTCGTGTTGCCCGCCTCCAGGGCCGAAGCAATGCCGGATCCGGGGATAGGGAGGGCGAAACCGGCCCGAAAAGAGCTCGGATCAACCCGTCAACCCGGTGGTGGAGGAGCGTTGGCGAGGGACCGCTATGGTAGTGGCCGGTGCCCGACACCCACCGTAGAAAGGTAGGGGGCCGCACCAGCTGCCGTCGCAACGCCCAACCCTATTGCAGGCGAGGGGGGAGCCAGAGCGGCCAGGGCCTGCGTCCTACCGCAGAAGCAGGGGGTGGGGGGCCTGCAAAGCCACTGGCCACCGCCGCGGTGCCCGGAAAAGGCATGCGCGCGGGAGGCCAGCCCCGGCAATGCCGCCATGGCTCAAGCGACCGAGGGTGAGGAGGGGGCGGTCGGCCGTCCCGCCGCCCACTCCAACGAGGGGGTGAGCCGTAGCCTCTGTCAGCGACCGTGAACCCTAGCCCCACCCATCGCCACCATGCACGATAGGGCCAGCCCCGGGGCTGCCGCCGCGGGAGCACGCGAGCCTAGTGGGGCGGTTGGTCATCCCACCGCCCACCCCGGTGTGGGGGGAGCCAGGTGCAGCCTGCCGCCGCCGTAGGGGCCCGGCGCCCGATCCGGCCGCACCGAGGCCAAATCGGCCGCCCTGCCGGCCGGCGGCCGCCAGCGTCAAAGAAGATGAGAGGGTGGGAGGGGGAGGGGAGGAGGAGGGAAGCGGGAGGAATGAGATAGCGAAGGGTGCGGGGAGGTGCCTTTTTGAGCCCTCCCCGCTGGCCGCCGCTGCCGGTGAGGAGGAGCGGCAGCGGCGGCTCGGTCAGATGCGAGGTGGGGGGCTAGGCACGGCGGCAGGGTGCCCTCGGGTCGCCCCCGAGGGAGACGACGCGAGGGTGAGGAGGGGTCCTATTTCTTTATTTTTTCAAGCTAGTACAGAGTCGTATTAACTTGTTCATGGGCAACCACACTAATTGATGAATCCGGCGACGTGCATCATGTCTCTGATTCTGGATATAGTTGTATTGTCGGTCAGAAGATATCTTTGTTTGAGCCCTGTGATGATGTCGAGTTTTTTCTAACATTCATGTGATGAATACTCTGAATCAGTTTGTTAACAGCTTTGATTTTTATGAGGTTAGTTCACAGATTTCCTTCGTTGTTGAAATATCAGATATGTTAAAATGCAAGTCTTACATTCCGTTGTTAATGGTGCTAATATTGTTATCTTTGATCAGGTCTTTTTTTCTCAGTGCCCGAAAGGGCAAGCTTCTCAATGTGATAGAGCAGAATTAGGTGGCAAGATAGCACAACCTTGTTTTAAACTCTCATGTGCCGTTAGCGCAGATCTAGAACAAGCATGTTAGTTTAGAATTTTATATGTCCATTTGATCTTCTGAGAGTGATCTTGCTTTATGCACCTAACTAAAGTTCAGGTTGGTGTGAACTTTTATGTTCTTCCCGATAGCATAAAATAAATTATTTTTTAATAAAGAATAATAAATATCCGGCTTCATCTATCCAAAGATAGAATCAGGTCAATTATTACAGACTCCAAACTAAGCATGAAGTTCAGTTATAAGAAAATTATAACCACGCACATAGAAACTTGGAAGATAAACAGTTTTTGACTAAACATAAGCAATATGTTTTTGCGAGAATCATCCAATAGAACCGAACAATGTAAGGCGAATGTCTCCAGATGCTGAGCCGCAGAGATCAGTTGATCCTTCAGATCATCATGCCGTTGGAAGATTGCCCACTGACGTAGTCAGTGCGTTCCTTGGAATAGTACCTGCAAAAGAGATTTTGGTCTACATTTATCAAAAACCACTTCATTCCTAGTTATTTATATTGCCCAAAGAAGTGCGGCAGCTGCTGTTAATAATAATAAATTATACTTTTTAGTTCCCAATTTAGACCAATGCTGAAACAAGTCAGCCATATTCAAAGGAGGAACAATTTCAAAAAGCATGTGTGTAGAACGCCACAAAAATTTAGCATAAAAGCAATAAAAAAAGGTGTTGAATAGTTTTACTGAAACGATAGAAGTAACAACAAGTATCCCCTGCCAATTACGCCTAGCTAAATTAATTTTGGTTAGAATTACACCTCTTTTTAAGTACTATAAGAAAACTTTAATTTTTATGGAAAACTTTATTTGCCAAATATCTTGTGACACTCTTACTCCATTGTTAATTAATGCAGCATACATAGACTTAACTATAAAAATCCTGGGTATTCAAACCCCATATAAACACATCTCTCTCCTCAGATAGATTAACTTCTTGTAAAGAAGCAATAATAAGGTGCCAATTTATTAAGTTCTGACCCACCAAAGTCCTTTGAAAAGAGATATTTAATAAGGGTGAACCTAAAACTTTAGCAACCGAATCTTATTTTCTTCTTACAATGTCAAACAAAGCAGGAAATCTAATCTTGATCGGTTTGTTTCCAGCCAAGTATCCTCCTAAAATCTAGTTTGTGTTTCATCATTAACTTTTAAATGACCCAATTCCAAAAAGGAATCTTTAACATTCATTAGACTTTTCCAAAAATGAGAATCTGTCAGTTTTTTAACAGTACTGCCTATAGTCTTATCTTTGATGTATTTATTTCTTAAGAGTTCCTGCCACATACCATTCTCATTGAACAATTTAAAAAGCCACTTAGTAAACATTTATTTTGGATCTCTAAATTCTGAATCCCTAGACCCCCTTGGTCCTTGGATTGACACATAACTTCTTATTTAGCAAGCCTGTATTTTTTTATGTTGGTCATTCTACCAATAAAATCATGATCTAAAATAATCTATCTTTTCCAAGACTCCTTTTGATAATTCGAAGAAGGACATCATAAACATTGATAAGCTAGACAGCACCGAGTTTATAAGGACTAATCATCCCCCAACAGTTAGGAGTTTGTCTTTCCACCCACTAAGTCTTTTTTCTATTTTCTCTTCAATATTCTTCCAATCTTTACTTTATAATTTTCTAAAATGTATAGGTAAACCTAAATATCAAAATGGGAATTTGCCAATGGTGAACCAAACAACTGCAAATAAAACTCCTTGTGATCTTTAGCTTGTCCAAAACAGAAGAATTCGCTTTTGTGAAAATTTATTTTTAAGCCAGATAGTTGCTCGAATGTGCTTAGCAGCAATTTTATATTAACTGTTTTCTCAACACCATGGCTCATAAAGATCACTGTGTCATCCGCGTACTGAAGATTGATAAACCATTTTCTAACAAGTGGAGAATAACCCCTTTTATTTGTCCCGCTTCCTTAGCACGTGCAATTAAAATTGCCAATATGTCTACCACTATGTTAAATAGTATAGGAGACATGGGGTCACCTTGCCTTAATCCTTTCTTAGTCTGAAAAAAAAACTTAATTGATCATTGACTTTGATATTAACATTACCCCCTTATATAAAATGGTGGATCTATTCACACCTTTTTGTGAGAACCCTTTTAGAGTTTGCTGAAAAAACTCCACTTTACTTTATTATTGGCTTTCTCAAAGTCTATTTTAAAAATCACCCCATTTTGTTTTTTGTGTGAAGCTCATGAATAGTTTTGTGTAAAATAACTGCACCCTCCATAATATTTCTACCTGGTAAAAAGCAGTCTGAGTCGGTTTTATTAATTTCTGGCCTACGGTAGACAATCTATTAGTTGTGACTTTAGTAAAAATTTTGAGAGAGACGTTCAACAAACAGATAGGTCTATATTGTTGTATATTGTTGAATGACTCTTGCATCCTTTTTTTGGGCAATAATATTATGTTACCAAAGTTAAGGCGATTCAGAGGTAATGTTCCCTGGTGAAAGTCAGAGAACATGGCCACCAAATCATCCTTAATCAAACCCCAGAAAACTTTAAAGAACTCAGGTGGGACCATCCGGGCCAGGCGCCTTATTATCCTCCATTTGGAAGATGGATTCTCTAACTTCCTCTTGAGTAAAAGGTGCCCTCAAGAACTCATTTTTCAAATCAGACACTTAAGGAATGTCCTCCGTCTAAGATTCGTCCAGTGTAACTAAAGACTCCTTAGATGGATCGAATATGTTTTTGTAATAACTAGTAATATACACTTTAAGCTGAGCAACACCAGTTATTGTATCATTATCATCCTTAAGTTGGAAAATACGAGTCTTCCTATGTCTGCCATTGGCTAATAAGTGATAACATTTAGTATTGATGTCTCTTTCCAATAAATGCTTCACTTTAGTCCTTTGGTACCACTTAAGTTTCTCCTCCTAAGTAATTCAGCTAGTCTTTCATTTAGTACGTATTTTAAGTCACGTTCAGCTGCGCTCAGAACTGTGAATTCATCTAATTTGTTTAACAGGGTAATTTTTTCTTTCTTATATGCTCCACTTACATTTTTCACCCACCCTCTTAGATGTTTCTAAGCCTTCTAATTTTCATCTGCCACCTTTCAATAGGTGAACCATTTACTATGGTATTGTGCCATATTTCGGTCACCATCTCAGCAAATCCTTCTCTTAACAATCAGCCTAATTCAAACTTAAATTGAGGTTGATAAATTGCAGAAGGATCATTAGTGGAGAAAAATAGAGGGGTATGGTCAGAAATTTCTCTAGACAGAGCATAAACTGTGGAATGGGCATACTTAGACTCAAAATTTGTGTAGCATAATACCCTATCTAGTTTCTCAAAATTTTGGTTCGGCATATTGTTAGCCCAGGTAAATTTCCTACCTAACAAGTCTAGTTCTCTGAGATTCAACGTGCCAATTACTGGATTGAACATAAAAGGCCATCTGTCACTATAATTATCATTGTTTTTCTGGTCTGGCCTACAAATAATGTTAAAGTCGCCACCTATAATAATAGGTGCAGCTTCCTTGAACAAACCTGAACCAACTCAGACAAGAAAGAAGACTTATGTTCTACCTGAGCCGGGCCATAAACCAAGATTAAATTAAAATTGAAATTGGCTTCTCGGTGTCTTAGCTTAAAACAAATAAAAAATCTCCTTCCTTAATCTCTCCAATATCAAAAGTTAACAAATGAACCCCTAGAATCATACCACCGGATCTACCACGTGGAGCCATACAATGCCAAATAAAATCTTTGCCAACACAAATAGTGTTCAAATTATTATGTGGAAAATTAGCTTTACCCATTTCTGATAAGGCAATGAAGTCTAAGTTCTTCTCCTTTGTTAAATCTGATAAAAACCTATATTTTTTATTATCTGCAAACCCATTACAATTCTAAAAGATGCCTTTCATTTGGATTCTAGTTATGTTCTTTAAATTATTTGCGTCCCCCTTTTTCTAAAGGGTCCTTTTCTAAATAGGCATTAACATGCATATGTATAGTAGAAGCACTAGCAAAATGGTAGAATTCTCCAAGTAATAATACACTACCACTAGTTGTAGCACATGAGAATCCGACTGGGAGACATTTAGTAGAAAAAATTTACTAAATTTTGAATGCCGAAACACTAGGAGAAACTTAATATTCATTGTGAAGGTTAGTAAAGTGAAAACCAACATATAGAGAATTATCAAGAACAAGCTAGAAACCGTATCTGGAAAAAGGTTTGAAATGGTTTCAAACTGGTCTGAGTTGGATCCAGTTTGGTTTGGTTTCTATTAGCAGGTGGTTTGGTTGGGTTTGGGATAAGGAGCTGAAACGCTGGGTGGAGTTGGCTGGGTGGACTTTACCTCATGGAATTCATCTACTAGTGGGGTTGTTGATGCAAAAACGTGACCTCCTACGCCAACGCCACTTGCAAGCCAGGTAGACCGGAGCGGGAGCGTTTCTCCGATCCCTGTGACTTCACTAGCTATGCAATCGATCGAGTCCGAGGCGTGCCAGTCAATTTGACCCTACAATTGACAAGGAGGAAAAGAATAGTCAAATCATGGAACCTGCCGATGTGGTGCTAGACAGTTATGCATATATGGCTAAATAGCTGATTTGATCAGGGCATTGATTAGAGAGTCAACATCCAACATGCTTTGTAATTTAATCAATGAATAAATACATGAATAGAACAATCAATCATGGTATGACATAATGAGTAAGACAATAAAAGGCACAGGTCATCAACATACGTGCTATAACACAAAAAAGATTACACCATTCAATTTACCAATCGCCTTGTTGACGGTGGATATACCCTAAAAATCCATACTCAAAACACCGTCAACATGCCTCAGTTCCAAGGAAGAATAGCATAACATAAGCATATTTTATCAATAATTAGTTCCACTTGTACTCTTAGCTTGTGATTTCAAGAAAGACAAAATGCAGCTTGGTGGGACCCCCTATGAGCTCACCTTGAGCTGAGCTACAGAGCATGATCCATGATAATGTCCCCGGAGTCCAAATCAACCATCAGGTCAACTTATGTTTTCATCCAACGAATAAAGATCATTGCACATGGATTCATGGGCCCATAAGGAAGCATGCAATGTGACAAATATTTGGAAGAAGACCGAGCCACTTCAAATGATAGGTAGGGACACCTTCTAGAAGATCTAGCCAGGCCTACCTACCAATGAGGGCGTCGGTTGACCCCCTTCTTGTGGCCCCACTAGGTCAGTTGGCTCCCACTGCCTTCTTGCATGCCGCCATGCATCAAGCCTGATCCTGGACGTCCAATAGAGGTGGTATTGAAGTCGGTTTATCCAAGGGTGTAGAGAGGAGAAGCACACGGATCACTGACATGGCACCCCCTCTCCTTCCCCTATAAAAGGAGGCTACCACCACCCTTGGAAAGCATCCCCTATCCCCTATCTCCATATTCTCCAAGTCAAGTGTTAGGGAGATCAAGCAAGAGTAGTAGTAGTTAGTCAAGAGTGGGAGTTAGAGTCAAGTCGGGCTAAGCTTGGGGTCCCCGGAGTCATCTTCTCGAGAGTCTGGTATAGCTCTTGTACCTTTTCTCTTTTGTAAGACTTTTCTTTTATCAATATATCATTCTTGCTTTACTTTACTTAGTATTTACTTGGTGCAAGTATATAGTCTTTATAGTCTTGTTGTGTGCTTGTCTTAGTAGTATAGTTGTCATAGTTAGATTGGTTTCCTATAACCAACTCCTTGTGTGTGTATCATTGGCCTATCTCTGCATAGGAGCTTTCGCTATCTGTGCGTTAGCTAGAGTTGTACGAGTAAGTGTGAGCGAGGTGCTGAGACTTAGTCTTACCTTTGATTGCACTCCCGAAAGGTGAAAGGTCCTGGGCGGCATTAGGGTTTCTCACCACGTTCGGGCCAGTTCTTAAAATACAGGCCGTCCATAAGCCAAATAGTCGCTTTAGTAGAGGTTCTGTCTTCTACTATCTTGTCTATCCCCACCACACAAGTAGTAAGGCGTTAGTCTAGTTGAGTCATCTATATGTTAGGATTAAGTGCATAGAAGTAAAGTTAGATACATAGGAGTCCTATACTCACTCGTTGTCCTCCCACCTAGCTAACACTCTACCAGTTATCTTTAGATTAGGATCTTTGCTATCTTACTTACCTATCCTATCTTTGATCCGTTTACCCCCTTCTACACTAGTTGATATTAGATTGCAGTAGACATAAGGATCTCTTTTCCCTTTTATTAAACATTCCTAGCTACTGCTTTCCCCTGGGATAAAATAAATAACAATACCTTAGAATACTCATCCTCAGTGAAGTGCTACATTGGTATATTCTGTGCGCTTGCAGAATAATCTCATAGACATAAGACATACCCCACAGGCCTATAGTGCTGCTGCCAATCTTTAGTAGTAACACTAAGAATTACCAATAGACATTTCTAGCGTTGTTACCAGGAACTAACTATTTTTGGTAACAACGTTAAGATTTGCCAACATGCCTAACCTATTCGTACACCTGACATCTAATACAATGCTGCTTGTAACAAAATAGTTCTATTAACCGACGGCGTCTGAATCTGAATAATCTAGTAGTGAATCGGTTTTAGCCATATAAAAGACCTCCAGAAGAGATTAAAAGACCTACTTTGTACTTGTAACATCTCTTTAAAGCAAAAACACGTGTGAGTAAGGAAATCGGTGGTTGCACAATGTATTTATCAAGGCACAGGGAAATCGGCTAAATAGCCGATACTGACATGAGAACGAACTAAGTGCATAAACAACTCCACAAGCAAAGCCTATTAACCGACGGCGTTTGAATCCAAGTAACTCCAACAGTGGGGTTCGCGAGAATACAACCATAATAGAGCCCTCAGAAGAGATTAACAAGCTTTACCATGAAACCATCTACACCCTAGGACGCACTACATGTCATGAACAAGATTGATAGAACTCAGCTAATGCAATCATAGAAACAACCATCATAGCATGAGAATAAGCATGTAAAACATTGATGATGATCGAATTCAATAAGATATAAGCCAAATCTATCAATCTTGATCGGACAATGATGTTGTTATAAATAAATAAACAATTAAAAATAAACAACATCGGTAACTTAATGAATCTACTAGATTTGCAAAGATCTAATAGAGCCAATAACTAGCCATGTCAAAGCATCACAAGAGGTCAGTCGATGTTGATGCAGCCTTATCAAATGAAAACATAAGCCATGACCGTACTTACAGCCAACCAGAGATCGGTTGATGCCGATGCAACCTAGTCGTGAAGAACTCGCCGAGATCTACGTTACTCCTACTCCTAATGGGTTTGGCTAGGGCCGAAGGGTTGTTGTATTGATTATTGGATCATTTTACAGATGCCGGGACTTACATATTTATAGCCTGGGCTTTGAACGTGTCTTGACTTAATATGATTTGCAAATAAGAAAATAAACAAAGATAATGACTAAGACTTAATAACTTGGGCCCTACTATTTCTCTTTGTAGAATCCTGTGCAACTAATGCGCCGTTATTTGCAAAACCGGGTCGGGGTCGACGTGGCCTGCAAGCTCTTCAGATAGCCGATTTTGGTTAGCCGATTCACACTAAAATAGACGATCCTCCTGTGAACGGTTGTCACCGTCACTTAGCCTGCAAGCTTTTCACCTGCATGTCTCGCCAGTCCAAATTTTGGTGTAAATAGGGGTTTTAGGCTGATTTTTAGACCATTACCAGATTTTCACGGTGTCAGTTCCAAACCATGACGACGGCGACCTAGGTTAGTTTGAATAAAATAAAATCTCCTACTCCTCCACCCGCTCCTCTCCATTGCAGCCCGGCTTCCCCTTCCTCCGCCTCCACTCCACCTGATCCGCGCTGCCCCGCCACGCAACCACTTCAACTCGACTCCGCCTCCGCCTCCGTCTCCACCCCGACCAAGCAGCTAGCAAACCTGCGGATCTAGTGTCCAGTCAAGGAGCTCTTCAACTGGAGTTGGCTCGACGAGCTCGCTTCCACTGGGAATTTGACATCGAGCTTCACCTCATATCTCCGGCGACGGCATGACATTGATTCTTCGGTCGCCTGGAATGCTCTTCCTCAACGGCTCCGTCGCCCCACTTTTAACCGACGCCTAGCACGGTCCTTCCACCTGAGTGTATGCGCCATCGACGCCTCTACGGCCCCTCGCCGGCGAACCCGTCATCGTCAACGCCGCCGTTGCAGTTGCTGTCCTTATCCGGTCATTGGACCTAGTTATAATTTGGTCTTCTTCTGAGGAACTTGGTGTAAAATGGCTGTTAATATAATATAATATTTGCAGTTGTCAAAAAAATAATCTCTTTTCTAAAAACAATATCATTATGTTACCAAATTGTCCGCAATAAGAGCTGTGACCCCAAGAGAATGATTTTTTCTCCTCCCTTGCTATGCTCCTAAGCCAATTCCCTAGCATATATTCGTATTAGCATGCATGTTCACAATAAAAAAAACAAATGATTAATTGTTTTTACAGAAACCATCCTTTTTGGCTACCCTTCCAGGCTTCCACTTTCTTTTGGCTTAATTATCCCGTGTGCAGCTTCTTTCACCTTTTTTGGCCGAATCAGTAGGGAAATTTCCCTACCTATTTTTTTGCTTTTCAATTAAATGAAAGAATGTAAAGTACATAGAAGATTTACAAGGCATTTATGCCCAAAGAGAAAAAGGAACAAAGCTAGGTGTGGCTATCTCTCGAAGTGTTCAAAGCGCCAACTGTCTTGCTGGCTTGGCTTTAACACACACATGACCATACTCCTCCCTAAATCTTCTTTTCCACTCATTCTGACTAACCTGCTCATTATTGAAGATCACTCCATTTCTGGAGAGCCAGATTGCCCAACAGGCAGTTATAACAATCTCTTTGAAGATTTGACTGTCAAAGGCAGCCCTGGCATGGATCACCATATCAAGGGGAGGTAGGTTGTGTTCCACATGATTGAGATGGAATTCCAGCACTGCTAACTGAAGGGACAGAGGAAAAATAGTTGAAAGTTGCTTTCTTCAACTCCAATGTTGCAACGGAAACATATGTAATCAACGAGATGCATATTCTTTCTTCTAAGCATGTTCTTTGTGGATAGCCTGTCTCCGAAGAGAAGCCAGAAGAAGAATGTGTGTTTTTCTAGGTTGCAAGATGACCATAACCAGGAGAAAGAGGGGGGGGGGGTGGCGGAGGCCTCAAAGTGCCGCTGCAGAAGTTTGTATGCCTTTTTGTTACTGTAGTTGGTGGAGCGCCTCAACTATAAATCAAACTGTCATTCATGTCTTCCTCCTGTTCCATGTTTTCTAACACACCATAGAGTTCATTCAATTGAGATGCAGCAATTTGTGATAGGGGAAGACTAAGTGTTCTACTTTCATCTTGGTCTAGGAAGAATTGCATAGAGCATTTGGGTTTCCTGGCAAAAGAGAATATATGGGGTTAGATCTCACTATAAGAACTTGTTGATTTTTCATCTAGGGTTGTGACTAGAATTGGACAATATCCCCTTTGTTAGGCTTGCATTTGGCAAGACTCTGAAATTTGTCAAACAGACTAAGTATCTCTTTCCACCAGAAAGATCCTACTAGACTCCTGGCTTGTGGTGGAGTCTGGTTGTTGGCATACAATTTGGACCAAATAAGCTTCACCTATAGGGAAGTTCTCTTTTTATTATAGAATTTATCTAAAAATTTCAGCAGTAGAGCATTGTTTTGTGTTTTGATGTCTATGATTCCAAGCTTGCCTTCCTTTGTTTTGCATGCTGTTTCCCAATGCTTCTTTCACCTATGGAGGGCCGATGCACAAATGACTTTGGACTAACTGCTTGCATTTCAAAATTAGAATGTGGTAGTTGGATTTTCTTTTTTGAAGAAATGGTGGCAGATTTTTCTCCCTTAGGACGAAAATTATTTGCATCCTACCTGTTATTATGCTAGTGTCTACTCAGATGCAAGAATATAAAATTTCGAGTTTTTTTAATGGCACACGTCAGAAATAGGCCCGACATTTGGCTTTCCCAATACAGGACTCCCTTTAGATGCAAAACCCTCTCCCTCTCCATAAAATAATAATAATAATAATAAACTCTCCCTTCCCCTCCTCGGCCGCCGCCGCCGCTTTCGCTTCCCCGCCGCCGCCGCCGCACCAAAATCCCCATAAGGGCACACGTTCCTCAATGTCGACCCCATCTCCCGCCGCCTCCGACGGCGGCCTCTGGCGCTCCGCCTTCACCATCATTGCGGGCGCTGTGAGCGGCTACCACGTTCTCAAGATTGACGGCTACTCCCGCACCAAAGACGTCCCAACGGCGAGGGCATCAAGTCGGGTCCGGTTCCTGGTTGCGGGACACAAGTGCGTTTGGGTTACCAGCCTAACGGGAACGCCGAGGAGGACACTGATTTCATATCGTTGTTTCTTTATCTAGACGATGTAGTCCCGGAGGCCGTGAAGGCCATTGCCAACTTCAGCTTACTCGACCATGAGGGTAATCCGGTGCCATCTGGAAACACCGATCGCTGTGGTGCCGCCGTCAGACATGCACCGCCATTTTGGCGATCTCCTGTCAAGCAAAGATGGCGCAGATGTCAACTTCCGAGTCCGCAAGAAGACATTCTCTGCTCACAGATCGGTTCTTGCAGCATGGTCGCCAGTCTTCAAGAAGGCACTCTTTGGCCCAATGAAAGAGGGCACCACCACTAATGTCATACCCATAGATGACATGGCAGATGTGTTTGGGGCTCTTCTTACTTTATAGTTTTATGTACACCGATGAATTACCTGATAATATGGGGAAGGAAGACGAATCTGCAATGGCTCAGCATTTGCTTGTCGCTGCAGACAAGTATAATCTGGAGAGGTTGAAGCTGATGTGTGAAGATAAACTATGCAAGCACATTAACACTGCCTCTGCAGCAACAATCTTGGCATTAGCGGAGCAGCACAGCTGTCATGGCCTCAAGAAGGCATGCTTTGACTTCCTCAGCACGCCTACATGTCTGGATGAAGTCATGGAAACTGACGGTTTTGAGTACCTAACAAAAAAACTGCACTGGCGTTATCAAGGAGCTGCTGTCTTCCAAGAGTGTTTCTTATTGACTTATATATCTGTAGTCAATGCATATCCACAGCGTGGACATGGGATTTTATTCATGACAATTATAATGCTGCATAAGCTTTAGCTGGCAATTCAACTGTTAGATACTAGTACCTTTTATACGTGGTTCTTATCCTCAAGAGGATTCAGCACCCTACTCCTTTTGTTTGCACATCATATCCTTCATGGAGAACTATTATCTACAATGTTTTCTCACGTGCATTTTCCATTATCTAATACCTAGAGCATCTTCAATAGTTTGACATTTGTATTTGGCATTTTTGTTTTTTTGTCAAAGTTCTCGAAATCAGCTATCCAACAGTTTTGCAATTTAGATTGACATTTTGGTTAACTTGGCAATTTAAGGAGAAGAACTCGCATATATATGGCAAACTCCGGACGCTTGGCAAACACGTGTTCGCTGTCTTTCGCCGGTCCTCCCGCAAATGACGGACGCAACACAGCACGAGCAGCAGAGAGCAGAGCGCCCGTCGTCATCCTCACAGCGGCCTTCGCCGGCGCCGACGGTGGCGCGGGCATCCCGAGCGCGAGGCCGTGGCGGCCCCGCAGGTGGCTGCTCCGGTGCCCGCCCAGCGCCTGGAACGACCCGAAGGCGCGGCTGCACGTCTTGCAGACGAACTCGCCACCCGCAGCGCGCCGGTGCCTCTTGCCGC
Organism: Bothriochloa decipiens; assembly: GCA_023333625.1. NCBI lineage: Eukaryota > Viridiplantae > Streptophyta > Magnoliopsida > Poales > Poaceae > Bothriochloa > Bothriochloa decipiens. The sequence goes on from CM041629.1 coordinate 41,690,965, forward strand.
TGCCGTGCTCTGCGGCCACGCCGCCGCCGCCGCCGAGGGACAGCGCGAGGGAGAGCGGCACGGCGGTGGAGTCTCTCGGGTGCTTCGCCATGTACCAAACGGTTGGCTGGGGTTGGAAGTTGGAACTACTGGCTTGCGATCGAGCAAAAGATGTTGGGAGAGAGAGGTGAACGGATGTATGCAAGCTCGGACTCGGAGGAGCTAGCAGGCCGCAGCTGGTTGTGGATGTGTTGGTGTTGGCTCCGGCGAGTACATGCTGCCTTTATATAAGCGGAGTGCACTCTACGTCGGGGCAGACGAGAGAACGAAAGGCTGGAAGAGCGCGTGTCCGTGTCTGGGCGACTCGTCGGCCAGCGCCGGCCAGCGTTGTCCTTCTGGAACGGCACAACAGAGATGGCCGGTGAAAAAATTAGACTGCGGGCCTTCTTTTCTGATTTGCCAAGTCTAATTTGCCAAACACTTAGAGATAGTCTATTTTTTAACTTACCATATTATTTTGAGACTTGGCAAATAATAAGATTTGCCAAACTAAAAATATAAAACTGTTGAAAATGCTTTTAGTTAATTGTGATTTGGTAAGCTAATTATTTTAAACGTAGAGTTGCCTGCTTATTACTTGGCAAATGTGTGTTTCCTGTTATGAAACTTACAAAATGGTTTGTAAGCCTATGCTCAGGTGTGCTTTGTACCAAGGATCCCTGGACTTCGGACTTCTTGAGGCATGTACTTCCATGTCTTTGCACCATATCTGTTGCACCTAATATGCAGCCAAAATTACTGTTTTATTAGTACCAGTAAATATGTCCGTGCATTGCAACGGGAGAAAAAAACCTACTAAAATTTATTATAGTAACTTATGTTTTATGCTTTTATAATTTATTTTTATGATGAATATCACATCTAGGATATAAGTTAAGGCTCATAACAAATAACAATGCCCTATTAAACCCGTATCAAAATTAAATACACCTTGGTATAGTTTTTCTTCTATTGCAAAGCAGATAGTTATTTATACATAAATAAATATATTATAGCTTTATAGATTTGTTATACTGCTCATATGTTTCGATGACTCAATATCGACCTTTGTAGTTTTTCTGACATATCATATCAACTTTTGTAATTTTTTTGTCGATGCATTAGGATTGATCTATCCGCCGATGATTATGACAGGATATCTCTCTTTGTTTTAACATGATAGCTCTTGTCAGGGATTACATGCTGTCCAATATTTCAGTTCATGAAATAATTAGTTGTATCATTGAGTACTCCATATTTTAATACAAATAAGCTTTTTTTATCAAAACTATATAGATGGTGTAAATCATTCTCCTCAAAAGTAGAGGTTATGCAACGAGGCTTAGTCTTGGGTAGGACTAGACAACGCAAAGTCAGTGAAGGTTTGAGGGAACTCACAATGAGGACATCCCCTGTGTATTTGAATCTATATGCATGCAATATTTACAGGGATGATTTAATACACCTATAGACAAAGCACCACCTAACAAGAATCATAACATATATGGATAGATCATTTTTTTTATAAAACTAACAAAACTGGTTTGGTAATTTTCTGATTTTTTATGATTTTTGATGAATTTTGTAAGATTTCTTACATTTTGCATCAAGAACCCCAATCTATTTCAAAAACTATTAAGGCCCTTCCACCTTTTCTTTCTTATAATTTTACATTTGGAACCTTGTATTTCTTTTTATTATCTTTCTTACTCCATATCTCTATTGACAACGTAACTTCTTAGTTCTTAACATGTACTTCCTACCGAGCCATAGAAATAATACCGAGCGGACACAACAGACTTGGCGGACAGATTTGACCGACGGAAATTTTAGCCTTTTATTAGTAGGGCTAGATTTCACATATCTATTTTGGTATGTAGCAACATACCCTGCATTATTAGGAAAGACTGAAAAGTTTATGCACCAACAGATGTAACATTTAGTTGAACCATGATATAGCCTTTAAACATACCGTTGTTTCAATTTTTTATAATTTTGATGGAATTATACCTAAATATATTTAAGCTTTGTTGGAACTTTTATATATCTATATCCTAGGAATTGATGTATTCGCCATATAACTGGTCCATTTTGAATGGCACAATTAGAAATATATTTATATAGTAATAGGAATAAAGCTTTGTGCAAAGATTTGTAATGGTCACTTGGAAGCATAAGCAGCAGCTGCATATATTATCATTTTGGTTTCTGAAACAAAATACATGGCTGGATAGCAGAGTGTAGTGTGTTTCCAGTGTGGCCGTGCTTTCATCTATGGAGGAAGATGCAGAAATGACTTGGGACTAACTGCCTCGATTTCAAAATTATATTGTGGTAGTAGGATTTTCTTTTGCGAAGAAATGGTGATAAATTTTTCTCGCTTAGGATGAAACTTATTTTCATCCTACCTGTTCTGTTCATTATTCAGTGATTATTGTGCTGTGTTTAGTTGTGCATCTTAGTCTACGTGGTTTATAGTCCTCACTGCCCAGTACATTTAAATAAATTAAAGATAAGAATAGGTGTGGCCACGACCTTCCCACAGGGTGGCCACGATAGCAAATGAAACGCTGGCCTTTGAATTTCTGATGAATGGCTATGCTCCGGTTGAAACATGAGCGTATTTGGTGTCTGGTCCACGCCCTGCCATGGCAGCAGTACTGCCGTGCTGTCATTGGCCAGTTCGTGATGCTGTCGTTGTCTCATTGGCTAGAAAAGTCGGGCCAGCGGTATTGTGGTCCAGTCAAAGTTGCTTCTCTCTCGTCGTCATGGGCAGTAACCCGTCCACGCTCAAGCGACGTGCAGTCCTGTGGCTGTAGCTGTTGTCACGCTGTGGGTGGGCCTGTTTGAATAGGAATTAAGCGGTGCTCTTTTCGTTGTCGTCTATTTATTGGTTGGGTGGCCCATTGGCCAGTTGATCGGAGCCTCTCCTGGATTCTTGACTCTTTGGATGCGTGCGGCCAGTTGGTCGTTGGCAAAATAATTGTCTTCCAATTACGAGACTGTGACACTGCAGGTGGGGGCGCCTTCCTACACATGTGCATAGGGTCCACGAGGCAGCGTCAGGTGGTGGTCGTTCATGCCATGCCTCTTGGGGCGGACGACGGCCGGAAGAAAGAGTCACCCATGCCTCTTGTCTTCCGCCCCGTTTCTGCCTGCTGCGTGAGATATGGGGCTTCACTTCGCCAGTTTTTCCAGTGGTCTTTCTCGCTTCTAATGGCGGCTCCGGCGTGCCCTGTGGTTGTCGCCGCGTTGGCGCGTGCCTTGTAGCAATGATGGAGCCAAATAACTATAGCTGGGGCGAAATTCAAGCGCCAGAAGCCAACTCCGCCTTCCTCCATTGCCTGGAGTCCTGCTGCTCCTTCTCGGTGAGTCGGCGGGTGGCGGGCGCACGTGGGCTCCTCGCTGCGGTCGCCGGGCGGATGCGGATGGGTGCTGCTGCGCTAGGCGGCCGGAAGTGCAGCGTACGGCATGCCGAAGTGCGGGCGCCGGCGTGCCGCGTCGGCGGCAGGCAAGCGAAAGTGCGGCGTGTGGTGAGCAGCGAGGTCGAGCAGAATCGCTCGACGCGGGAGGTCGGGGAGGATGCAACAGTGTCACTGGGATTGGGGAACTGGGGATCAAACTTGGGCCTTTTTACTGGGCTAAATGCCTAAACTTACACTGCCAAAAGGCCCAGCAAGGAGCCGGAGACCTCGTCCTTGCGTCGTTCATCGCTGGTTCGCCGCTCTGCCAGACGCCGGACTACGGACTGCCGGACAGCCGGAGACAGAGAAGAACACCGAAGATGGGTCTGGTGGTCTGTTGCTACGGCGCCGGTAGCTAGGGGCGGTCGCCCCACCCCGCCGCTAGGGAAGCTCCGTCGTTGCCTTGCAGGTGCTTGGCGGCCAGATCCAGATCTACGGACGGGCTGCTGCAGAGGCGGGGAGGAGGCAGGGGCGGGTTCGGGTGGTGCGGCTGTGGAGACAACCTAGGTCCGGAATCGAGGGACATGCTGCATCCTCGTCATGTTGGTATGATGCTCGTCTCACCTGCTGTGTTGGTTTTTTACTTCATTCGCTTAAGTGGTTTGTTTTGCCGAGAACTGATATATGTTTCATGGTGTGGTTTCGTGTTTGGTGTGTTTTCGATTTCCCTTTTCATTTCCTATTTGTCATGCTCGAGTTCGCAGAGGCAGGACGGATCGATGTTCATTGTGGGTCTGTCGTACCTGTGGCTGCTGCAGACCGATGTTGCGCCGGTCTGTGATGAAGGTCTTAGAAACTATTTACTTGATGATATTTCTAATATTTTTTTGACAAATAGGGCTAGAATGCGAGACCATGCTTTGCCTGAAAAAAACAAAATCTTGGAAGATGCTTCTGGTGATAGGCTTATTGAAGAGGCCCTGCCATATGATATTCATCTGGCAATGCGTGACGCGGAGGATTTTGTTGGCGAGCTAAATACAGAACAGCTTAGCACATTTAGAATAATTACCCAGACTATTTTAGATGACATGTGATCTAGATGAAAATTCTTTTTGTGATATCAAACGTGGCTCTATGTTGTTTGAGTTGATTGAATCTGCATCTCTTGTCATCTGGGATGAGGCTCTGATGACGTATAGGCATGCATTTGAAGCTCTAGATAGGACATTTAGAGATCTTTTTCATATCGCACAGAAGGTGCACTGAATTTGGTTTTTGGTGGCAAGGTTATTGTGCTAGGGTGGTGATCTTTACCAGATACTGCTTGTGGTTGAAGGAGGTGACAAGCCCCAGGTTGTAGATATTGCGATAGTGAACTCTACACTATGAAAACATATTAGAGTTTTGTTGCTAACTATAAAAATGATGCTCAGTAGACCAGGACTAGACAGTGAGTCGCAAAACAAGATTGCCAAATTTAGCAGATGGGTACCAGATATTGGTGAGGGTAAGTTTGAGAGTTTAATGAGCAATGGTGAGACCGAGGGAGCACACATTAAAATTCCGCATGACCTGTTGCTCATGCCACAGGAAGATAAGGTCCTCTTCATGGTTAGTTCCATGTACCCAGATCGAACTGCTAGATATGCTGATGCAGACCACCTCCAGAGTCGGGCCAGTTTGACCCCAGCTAATGAAGCTGCACATACTATTAACTCATATCTGGTGTCCTTAATACCTGGGGAAGGGAAGGAGATAAGCTGTGATAGAATTGCTAAATCCCAAGGCACCCATGTCTCTTATGACCTACTCTATCCTATATATTGAGTTTCTGAATTCACTAAACGGAAACAATTTCCCACAACACCATCTCTGTCATAAAAAGGGTGTGCCAACAATGATGCTTAGAAACCTTGATCAGACTGGCGGTCTTCGTAATGGCACAAGACTGATTGTGACAAATATAGGTGAGATGTTATTGCAAGCAAAGATAATGAGTGGCACACACACTGGTGACATAGTGCACATACCAAGAATTTGCCTAACGCTTAAAAATACAAGACTGCCTTTTGCCTTGGAGAGACGGCCCTGGTGCAAGCGGTAGAGCTTTATCGCCTGTGACCAAGAGGTCCAGGGTTCAAGCCCCAGCCTCTGCAAATTTATGCAGGGATGGCTGCTGGCTATTTTTTATTCCCTAGACCCTGCAGTGTGGGAGCCTACGGCACTGGGTACGTCCTTTTTTTAGACGTCAGTCCCAGTAAAGGTCTGCTATGCCATGACCACCAAAGTCAGGGCCAAACTCTAGAACATGTCGGTGTATACTTGGAATCCTGTTATCAGTCATGGACAGTTATATGTTGCTATTTCCCAACGCAAAATGGTGGTTCTCATATGTGTCCCAAATGGTACTGGCTATAGATGCATTCCATGCGCAAACACATCATTCAAATTCAAGTAGTTGCTTCTTTCATGGTTCAGTTGCTTTCTATTTTCAGTACAGGATACAACTTAACATTGACTGGAAACTGAAAACAGGTACAAGCTGTGTTTTGTAGCCGTCGATGGCACGGATGAAGGTGAGATGGATTGCTTTGGAGACGTTGCTCATCATTGGGAAACCTGTCCAGCAACTTCTAAGGAGGTCTGCAAGTGCTACTGCATATCTAGCTGACGTAACAAAACTGGTCTCTCTTAGACTCACTTTCGCATTTACAATGACCCGGCAAAGCTACTACAAGGCCCAGAAGACCTACAATGTTGCCTCTCTGGTGACATCATATGGCTAGCACGTTGCTGCTCCTGATGATGCTGGAAATGGTGGTGCTGGGAACGAAGACCATGACCATCCTAGTGCTGCTGAGTCAGGTGATTCCTCTGATAAGAATAGTGGTGAAGATACACATCAGGTTTCGTCTGCTGCTACACCAGATAGCGCTCGATCTATCCTCACCGGCCCTTTTAAATGTAAGTTGCTTCTAACACGTGTACTTAGTGGCGCTGCTTCGAGATTTGCGTCTGCAATGCTCACATCCCTTAATTCGTGCAGCCACCGCCCAGTCTCGATGGCCTTGAAACACCGGTGACAAAGACACATCCGAGAGCGTAATGTATTTGTTCTGCGACTCTCCAACACATGCAACGCTTGTCTCTTGATCCATACCTAACTGTTCCTCGCCCAGCATCCTTGTCGTCGTAGGCTTTTACAAGATGATGGTGACAACCACCAGTGGGTAGCCATCCAGGCGCCCCCTTGCTTAGCTCGCTGGTAAAACTGATGTCGCTTAGATAATAAGGATCACCAATTTGGGCGCGCGCAAATCACTGGTAAATAAGGATCCAATTTGGTTGCGCTTTTATCCAGGATCACCAATCATCTGATTCCTGCAACCTTAGGGCCGGCCTGTTTGGTATCTGATTTTTGATTTTCCACGGAAGTTGATCTTCAAGAGAAGTGATTCTATGATGGAAGTAATTGTCTTTGATTCTTAGCATAAAAACTCTTAACATAAAGATGGAGAATCACTTTAGATAATCATTATTCAGCAGAGACAGAGAATCAGTTCTAGGAACCTGCAGTGTGGTGGGCCGGCCAACCATGACCTCTCCCTCTGCCGGCCCCAAGCCCACCCCAGCCCCACGCCGGCTGCCGCCCAGGCACCGGTGGCACCTCCAAGGCCACCCCTCGGCCACCTACCTTTCCTCTCCAGGCGCCCGGCTTCTCCTCTCCCTTGTCTCCCGAAGCCCACCAGTTCGTTCCGTCCGGTCGTTCCAAGGAACAGCGATGGAACGGCTCCAGCCCCTCCTCCTTCTCCGGCGGGCTGGACGCGTCGCCAGCTCCCCATGCTACCTACCGGGACGCCTTGCTCTCATCAGCCGCATCTGTGGAGCAGCTTGTGCCTGCCGCGAAACCGCCTCTCCGGGCGAGAGTGGTTCTACGGCATGGCGCTGTACTCTCTTCGCCAGAGCAGCCTAGGCCGGATAAGGATGGCTATCTGCTAGTGGAAGGTCGGCGAGCTCGCCGTTAGCGGATCTTGGCTACACGCCGCCCCCGTCGACCGGTCCCTGAGGATCTCTGGGGTCGGTGTTTCAATTGCTTGTCTCCCTCACAACGGGCGGCTGGCTGTCGCCGGCAGACTCGCTGCTTCTGGTGTCGTGCATCGGGCCATCGCTCCTTCGAATGTCGCAGGAGCGCTCCGACCATGCTGGCTTCTGCCCCGCCGAAGAGAGTGTCGGTGTGGCGGCGGATCTTTCCCCCAGACGCGAAGGATGTTGTTCCGTCCGTGGCGGCCCCTGCGGTCATGGCTGGAGAAGGGGCTCAGGTCGTGTGCTCCAACGTGCTGCCGCGCTGCCGTATTCGCCGTAGGATGCACCGTGCCAGGGGCAGTGCTGCTGCGCTGTCTCCTCCTGGAATCGGCGATGATCCCCCAGCCCCTGGCCCGGCGGAGGCCTCAAGTAAGTTGGCTCCTTTCTCACAGGCGGCTAGGCCGTGTCGGTCTGGTCCTGATGAGAATGGCTATCTGCTAGTCCATGGTCGGCGAGCTCGCCGTCGGCGGTATTTTCCTACACGCCGGCCCCGTCGATCGATCCCTGAGGATCTCCGGAATCGGTGTTTTAATTGCCTGTCTCCCTCGCATCGGGCAGCTGTCTGTTGCCAGTGAACTCGCTGCTTTCGGTGTCGTGCCTAGGGCCATCGCTCCTTCGAGTGTCGCAGGAGCACTCCGGCCAAGCTGGCCTCTGCCTCACCGATGAGAAAGCCGGTGTGGCGGTGCATCTCTCCCCCAGCTGCGGCGCGCGTCCCGGTGCAGACTTCCCCAGTCTCCTTTGCCGGGGAGGAAATCAAAACTATCATTATGGACCGTTGGCTGGCGAGCAGTTGGCAGTTGGCTGGAAGCCCATTGGAAGCCCTCCCATTCATTGCAGAGGGTGGTGAGGATTTATTACGGGATTTCAAGTGCAGTTCGTCTCCCTTTGTCGTGGGTATTGGGGAGCTGACGGCGGAGCTTCCTCCCGCCATCCTGGCCTCTTTGGCTGGCCTCATACATGGGCCTGTTGAGCAGGAGCTGGGAGCCAGCTTTAGGCCCCAGGGAATTGACGAGGTTGGGGAGGGCCCGGTCGATGTTGGGCCTCAAGCCCACCCCTCTCCGGGGCTGGCACATGTCCCTGTCGACGACCCAGTCGAGCGTTTTCTGGTTGATGAACGGGCAGATCATATCTCCCCCACCAACGCTGGCTCCGCTGTTCTTGTTGCCAAACTACCGGCGACGTTGGCTGCTTCTTCACAGGAGAGATCAGGGTGCGGGGCCCTGAGGGTCTACTCAAGGAGGCATGGCACGGAGGCTACCCCCCTCCCTCACGCCGGCCGCGGAGATCCACCCCCACCGCCTCCGTCGGCCGGCGTTGCAGTTCCTGCGGGGACTCGCCGACAGCATCACTGATGTCCCCAAGAAGCTCGTTCATCTCCAAAGGGTCCAAGCCAGTGGGGATGATCTTGCATCCGCCTCCAATCCAGAAAAGGAGGAGGAAGATTCTACCATCAAACTACGTCCCAAGGCAAAGTCATCGCATTGCTAAATTACCTCCAGAAGTGAATAACAATGCAGCTTCATCTATGTGCAGACAGCTTGGTTTTGCGGATGCTGAAAATACCATCTTCGATGATTCCTTAGAGTGTTATACTCAGTTGTTCAAACTGTAGGGAACATGTAGTGGCTCTAGCAGCGTTGTTTGGATGGGAAGCTCCACCTGAGAGTGAGGTGCACCTGCTGGAGAGCAGTGTTGCAGAGTAAAATCGTGCTTGGGTCGATTCTTTTCTATGATTAATGGCATCATCAAATATCTTGATTTGGAATGCACGTCATCAAATATTTTTTGACAACTGCAAATATTATATTATATTAAGCAGCCATTTTATAGCAAGGTCCTTGGAAGAAGACCATATTACAACTAGGTCCAATGACCGGATAAGGACAGCAACTGCAACGGCGGCGTTGACGACGACGGGTTCACCGGCAAGGGGCCGTAGAGGCGTCGATGGCGCATACACCCGGGTGGAAGGACCTTGACACCTTGCCTCTTCATCATCGCCACCTCGTCCCAAATAATAAGAGATGCGGTCCGAAGCAACTTGCTAGTTCCATACTGTTTTTTGAAGGTGCAAAAGGTCCTATCTTCAAGGATGAGGGGAACCTTCAAGCGTGAGTGGGCCGTTCTGCCACCAGGCAGTATTGAGGCTGCAACACTAGATGTTGCTATTGCCACGGCAATCTTGTTCTGACTACGTATAGTAGCAACAAGGCTTTGTATAGATAAGTCTTTCCGGTGCCACCAGGTCCATCCACAAAGAACACACCCCCATGCCTGCTATCAACAGTAGCCATAATCTCATTATAAGCAGCCTGCTGCTCCTCGTTAAGGGTTTTTGATAGTTCCAAGTCATTAGCACTTGCCCCAACATTAGCCTCCTCGAAAATCTCTCTAGGAATATCCCCAGATGGATCATATGTGTCGTCGATACAAGGAAGTGGGTATCCCTTTATCTTCTTGTTCATTGATTCTAACAAGTTTCGAATATCTATGAGGACCATCTGTTCCACTGTGAAGCTTGACTGGTTTTTGCGCCTGTAGTCCTCTGACATTGCCTCCTTGTGCTTTTCCCAAAGTTCTAACACATCACTCGGCTCACAAAATACCAAGATTGTTGCAAAGAGCCTTCGTAGTGCACATGGCATCATCCACTAAGTAGCTTCAGCAAGGGACTCGTGCAATGTGTTGTCTGCTTCAATAAGGCCCCTTTTTTCTGCAGCTTCACGAAAAGTCGGTAGGAGTCTGCCAGAAACCGTCTTTAGATCAGTGAAGGAGGTTGCTCCAGCAACATGATTCAGAAGAACCCTAAGATAGTAACGCTCCCCTTCGGCTGGATTAGCACATACAACTCTTTTGATCTGTCGTATACATTTCTTTTGTGCCCTCCTAACCCATGTTTTATCCCGTGAGTCCCACTTATAGTACTCAGGAAAGTCCCAATACAATATACCGCGGGCATGTTTAGACATGTTGTTCTTCTCAAAGTAGGTTGTAAGCATCGACCTTTCAACACCTGGATGGTTAAGCACTTGTTGAACACCCTCGCATCGGTAGAATGACAACATGTGCATGCCAGGAAGATGAAGTTGCAAGGACAACATCGAAGGGGACCTATCACTTATATCAAAACCATATATCCTCCACAAGGCTTCTGGAGGAGTTACCCATCTAGCATCCCCATACATTTTGATCTCATCGATGTTTCCTTCATTATCCTCATTGCCAGCCGCTCTCACAGCAACAGACGCGTGGTCATGGCCCTTATGAATGTACTTAAACAAATACTTGACGGCCTTGATGCTCCCACATGCCTCAACATTGATGTCACAATTGAACATGCGTAGGAGGTACGGGTTGTAAGGAATGGCCGCGAATCTTTTCTTTTCTACCATCATCACGCCGTCTGTAAACTGGGTACGAATCCTTGCCCTACAATTTGGCATCATAGAAAGGTCGTGGGTAATGGTTCTTGCATGATTTACAGCCTTTTGTGCATGGGAAGTTGCGATTAAGATCTCCACAAGGGCCATGCATCATATGCTTTGTGACCATTTTATACAGTTTTGGATACTTCTTTTTGTTTGGGAGCTCAGCTGAGATGAGAAGGTCATACTGCTCGGGGCACGCGATCTTGTACTTTCTCTCCATTATTAGCAGAAAATGCGCGTGCGGTAGACCCCTCTTCTGAAACTCCACAACATACACATGTGCGCGAACCTTTCCGAGGATACCTTTTTTTAGCACCTTGTCCTTAAGCTCTTCCCATTTTTCCCTAAATACCCGATCAATAAGATCAGGACGATCTTGTGCTGTTTGTCCAGGGTACAACTCAATCGTGATCTCATCCCACTTTGAATTACATGTCATAGTTAGGAAGATATCTGGTTTTCCAAACCTTCGCACCAGTGCCATGGCATCTAAGTACCTATGCCTCATGTCCCTTGGGCCTCTGATAAATGATGTAGGCATCACCGTTCGCTTTCCAATAGCTTCTGTTCTACCCTCACCAGCATGAAAGCTATCAACCAATCCCTGGTAGAGGTCGGCCCTAATCTATGTTTGATGATTGCATATGTAATCCAATAGAGAACTCTCAATTTTCATGTACATGTCCGCCGCAAACTGTTGGAAAAGACGCTGGCCATAAAGTATGGGATTAAAGATTCCTGGTTATATCTAGAACTTGTAGCAGTAGTAGTCACGCCAGAAACACATAAATTTCCTGGAGATTCTACAAAAAAACTATGGTATCAGAGTTGTTTATAGGATAACAGTTTGGTATACATGAAAATAATAAGGAGATAAACAAACCTGTTTTTTCTTGTTCTGTACCACTACGAGCCTTACGTAGGGCACAAGCCGCGTTGACTTCCTCCATAGTAACATTTTTCTTTGGGATATCCATATGCCATCCAAGCTCACCGTTAGGGAAGACAAATGGGTATGAAAGAGCGTCATAGCATCCATTATATGATCGGATGCCATGCCTACTCCTATCTTTCCCATGCAAGATAACACTATTCTAAAACTAACCAAGCAGTTCACTACCCTTGATCCAAACAACAGCCACCTCCTCAGATCTCGGTACGTTGTATGTCCTTTGGTCCAATCATTCACCCGGGGGTCTTAATTACCACTGCTTAGCTTTCAATTCGCCTCTGACCATCAAATTAAATGTGAATAACCCGTCCTCCTCTCTTTGAAACAAGGGGCGGTTGTTAAGTTCAATACAAGTCCTCGAGATCTTTAGCCTACCCCATACTCCACAAATATCGTGAGTACGTGTTATTTTTCAAGATGGCCACCAATCTATCTATAACTTCTTTATCTTTTTCATACTTTTCTTTGCGACACCTTTGGTAGCGGTACTCAAAGCTTGGATCATCATCATAGAAGTAAAGCTCAAGATGCCTAGGCTCCACTCCATCTTCTCTCCCAAATGACCTTATGTTATGATACATCATGCCATGTGCACGGAAGGTATATATGCCGGTGTTCCTCATGTTAGTAGTAGCAATATCGAGGCGACAGTAGAGGGAAGTGAAAGAGAAGTGTCCATTGAAAAACCTAATATTCTAGCGGAAGTGCCTAGCATCCGCGTCGGTGGTGCTTGTATAAGCCTCATGAGCTGGTCTGGTATGACTGGTTCACTCAGCTTGATCTTTCCATTGCGGCAACAGAACCCAGGTGGTTCTTTTGGAAACCTCTTCACACCGCAGTGGTGGCAATCAGGGACAGGTTGTAGCATGTGTGTCTCCGTAGGCATGTTACTATACACCTTTTCATACGGGTCAGGAACTTCAGGGTTAGAAGACGTGTCGTCCTCATGAGTATCACTTTGGACATCGTCATCTGATTCCTCTAATGAAATGACATTGGAACAAAAAATAAAGGTTATATAATGGAGTGGGTGTTTATAAAGGTGTTCGGTATTTGCTACAAATACCTTGCCCAGCAAATTGGTATCCCTCATCCGCTTCCTCATCATCTTCAAATATGTCGCCCTCATCATCATCTATGACTGCCAAAGATACATGAGTTAGTATAACTACAGGTAGAAAGAAACAAAGGAGTTAAAATAGTTTTTAGAACATTGGATAATTTTGTATATTACCATTGTCATCAAATAGTGGTGTAGTCGGCGCGGCTGACCTAGGTTGAAGGCTAGGTCCTGTCCTTTCTGATAATCATGCAACGACCTTGGTTGAGTTACGTATAATATATGATATATATATAATAGAGGTCACCTAATAAATAGGGTGAAAAATCACATGTACTTACCGTTGTTAGTCAAGATTGATTCAGGAAAGGGTGTGTTATCATTTAGATGTTCCTCCTCCATGCATTCACAGTCATCTGATAATGGTGTCATCGATGTGGTAGATGTAGCCGGAAGGTTGGGTCCTGCCCTTTCTGTTAATCATGTCATGACCATGGATTAATTAGATATAATATGTTATATAACTCACCTATATGTGATGAGGAGGCATCAATATTTACCGTTGTTGGTCAAGGCTGACTGAGGCAAGGGTGTGTTAACATCCACTTGGTCTGTACCCATGCAGTCACCCTCTTTATTAGATGCCCTTGTGTTTGAACCAATGCGATGCTCAAATATCGTATTATGACGCGTTATCAAAGCATGTCTTTGTCCATTAGAAACATGTGGTCTTTGTGTCATATGGCCAGCCGGTGACTCATCGTATCCTTCGTCATCAGGCTCCTCATGAGGTGCAGGAATATACAGAGGTGTTGCATTAGACAACTCTTGGATAGCCCAATCACTGGATTTCATCGTGGATCCAGATGCGTCCGCAGTGGGCCACACAAGCGTAGGACTAAATAACAGGTTCTCCATGGCCGTGGATCCATGAGTGCCAGATGCGTCTGCACTGGGCCACACAAGCGTAGGACTAAATGACGGGTTCTCCATAGCAATAGAGTCCGAGCGTATGGTGTGCTTCCGTGCCTCTTGGAATTTTTTTTGAGACAATTTCATTGCCTCCTTATGCTTGGGTTCTCTATTGTGCAGCCTTTGGCGCTCACGCCTTGTTTCCCTCTGTTCAGGAGTCATATTTTTGTACCATTCACTCATGTAGTTACTTTTTGATGTACTTTGCACACATGTTTTGTTAGCACCGGAAACAGGGGTATTGGTGGAAACAATAGTGCTCTCGCCCATAGTTTGCATTTCTAGATCATCTGACAATGTAATTATATGAACACAATCATTAGCTTTACTGAATCATGTTATTGTAATATAATTTTCAAAGGCCTCAAATATATTTAACCATATGTAATTACATGATAATTGAGTGGACATGTTCTCATCAACGATATTTTGGGTCCGATAGGAGTCATTCCTATGGAGCCAATCATCAGCTTCCATAGGATCCACATTTTCCTTATTTGATGCAAGGTCATCACCTACAAAATATGTACACATTAGTTTATATCCTCAAAAAACACGTTAATTCATCCCTACATGATAATCTCAATATGTTAGGACATATTACAATTGGTAGTCCCTATAACATGATGCTTTTTTCTTTGATAGGATTCACGACGCTTCTTATAGATTGCATTCTTTTGTTCCTGAGACATTCCTTGCCATCGAGCTCTATCCCTTTCCCTCTTGCGTTCTTTAGCATCAGCTGTAGTTAATTTGAATTAATATAAGATAACATACACATAGTACATACCATGCAATATTTGAAACGATGCTGCATTATGTTACCTTGTTTAGCAGTGTTAGTCTTGTCTCCCCATGGTGCATGAGAATTATTTTCCATTGTATGAACCTATGATAGAAATAGGCATCAGTTAAAATAAATTGCAACCATAGCACTTAAAGCACATTGTGAAATCTCCACTGGCCACTACAGCAATGATCAAAATGCATACAGGCCATACACATTCTCATGTTCCCATCGTCAAGATGCCTATACCACAGGTAGTAGAGAGTAACATGTGCATACATGCCATACACATTCTCATGTTCTCATGTTTACATATTAAGTAAGAAGGAATTACATATTAATGAAATATTCAGGCTTCAAAATGGAATATACATCATTAATGGAACATACAGGATGCAACAAATATCATTAATGAAACAATTACCAGAACTCTAGTGACCTACTGTCAGCTAAAAGCTCTGCTAGATCATTGAAAAAACAGCGAGTCGCTACAACTACAAGTGTGCAATTCACTTCTCATCTCCAATAAAAGATTGGTATTTTTTTTCGGTTTAGATCAGTGAACCCTTTGCAGTAGTATGCACAGTCATAACTTCTAAATTTAAAATTGATCTCAAATATAGAATTTGCTGCTTATGTAAATTAGTACATCAATTAGTCTACATCAATTAGTCTGAAATGAAAAAACATGCCTATCATGGAGACTGATTTGTCTGAAATGAAAGAACACTACATTTCTAGTGTCATCTTTCTTTCAGACAATAACAATACGACAACTAATGAGCTGAATGTCAGTGTATTGCACATCTCAATCTCTAAAACTAAAAGCATATGCAGGTTCAGACTTCCCAAAGAACTGATCTTGCAGCCAGTTTTCAAACAAAAGTGAATTGCGGCAGAACTTAGTTAGATGCACAATGGAGTTGGTAAGCTATCCCGAAAGAATGATCGGTAAATTCAAACTCAAACTATAGGAAATCCAGATCGCGTGAAATAACTCAAAACTCAAACTATAGGAAATCCAGATCGTGGGCCCTAGGGTTCCGGCCGAGGCCCAAGGCTTCGCTTTTGGCGGCCGGCCATGGTCCGGCGGCCGGCGGCCGGGGTAGGGCGCGCGCGGGTGGCGGCGTTGGCGCAGGTGCGGACTGTGGCGGCGCGGCGAGCTGCGGGGACCGGGGAAGCGTGGGAGTCGAGAGGTTTTCTTCGTGCGGGGAGGGCCTGGTGGTGGAGGAGTCGACGAATGGCAGGTCCGTGGCACCTATCGCGCCGGGAGGGGAGGACGGGCGGCGGCGGTTGAGGCGACGCACGGGAGATGCGGCGCGGTGAGGCAGTGGGTGGAGGGAGGGAGTTTTGCGTTCTGAGGATGCAGAGGAATCGCGGTTCCGTCGTATAGTGCCGGGCCCACCTTCCGTGCGGAGAGGCGAGGTGAAGCAGCCGGGCGTGGTCATTCACGGGAGAGGCGGGGTGAATCCGGGTTTGACGATTTATTGTGCTTCTTTTTAGGGGTAAGAATTGGCGTGGAAAGCGGAGGGGATGCGCGAGCGTTTAGAAGATTGGGGAGATGGGACACCGACGACAAGGATTGGCTTCGATGCGGGTGCGGCAGCAGATGGACCTGACCAGGCCGCGGGTGCCAGCATTTTGGCTGACACAAATGGCCTGCTGCCCTCCCCTCCCACGACCTCTACGTGTTGGCAAATATTCTTTTCTTATAGATAGAAAAAAAGAAAGAATTGTTTCTAAAATTTAAAGGCGAAAGAAGAACTATATATATTATATATTAGAATGTAGCTGAAATATACCATGACGTTGTAAACACTCTATAATACACTACTTATATCTAGAAACTGATCTTTATTATATGAGTAAAATGTATCCAGGGTAATTAAATTATTGGCCTCCTTCCATCTATTTACTCGAACTATGAAACTGACTATCTAGATCTGTGATCTATTGCCGACGCACACCAAAGGTCTAAAATCTGTCACATCAGGGCCAATTTCTTTTAAAAAAGACCCTATCACTTTTCCCTTTCACGCAATTAGCTCCTTCCTTGTCTTTCTTCTTCTAGTTCCTGCCCCGGCCCCCAGCAGCACCGTCTGGGTCGCCTCGCCCCTGCCCCCAGCCCCGACCGCGCCTGGCTCCGCGCACCGCTAGCCCCCGCCATGCGCCATGCGCCACGAGCATGGCCGTAGGTGTGCTCTGCCTCCGCGCGCCGCCAGCCCCCGCCGCGAGCGCGCTCCCCGCCGCCGGCCGGCCGCTCGCGCGCCGCTTCGCCCCGCTCGCGTGCCGCCGCGAGCGCGCTCCCCGCCATCAGCTGGCCGTTCGTGCGCGGCTCCGCCCTGCTCTGGGACATGGGCAGGGGCACGCGCGGCGGCAAAGGGTGAGCGCAACATGGCGGCAGACCATGGTGGAAGCAGGCGAGCCTGACGCAGCAGCAGCAAGCGGTGTGAATGTCGACACTCTCAACATAGCATGCAGCCTACCTGAGTCGTTGCAAATCCCCGACCTTGCCTCGACGCCATTCGACTTTAAGAACTGAAAGAACAGAGCCGCCATGGCCACAGATGAACACGAGCGTAGCCCCAATCGCTGCAAGCTAACCAATCCCAACCAAGCATGCCTCCGTTGCCGCCAGGGAGCGGTGCCCGTTGCCGCGCGGAGCCACATTATGAACCTTCATCCATACATAGAGCTGGGACTTGGGCCGTGCCGTTTGAGGGCGGGTCGTGGCATGATCATTTGGCACGACTCGAAGCACGGCACGGCATGAAATATTTTGGGCCGTGCCGATACGACATGAACACGAGGGCCGTGCCGTGCCTAGGATCTCGGTACGGCGGGCTACATGGCACGACCCGCACTTTGGGCCGTGCTTAGGCCGGCACGGCACGAAAGTGACACGTATGCACTTCTATAACTCTACAATACGATTTCTAGCATTTACTCTACGATCTATCATCTAATTCTTAAATAGATTATAAAAATTACTAAAACTTTTATTAAAATGATGCACACAAGCTGTATGTCTTCGTAATAATTGGAGATAATGAAAACTAACAGTAGAGGGCCGTGCTTGGGCCGAAGAAAAGTTTTACCGTGCCATATCGGCACGGCCCGACGTGTCTCCCATGCCTAGATGACACGACCCGAAGCGGCACGAAGCACGAGAGTATTGTGTCCATACACGTTGATGTGCCACGCCTTAACATCTCCGGCATGCATACACGCACGCAGCGGCCTCTAGCATGCACAAGCTCGTGTCCCCAACGGCTGCTCCCGCGGCGGACGGCCTCGCTCGCAACCAAGGCACGAAATCTGATCGCATTCCCGGGGAAGGGCGAGAGCTGCCCCTGGTGGTCGGCCTCCGAGCTCAGGAAGTTGAAGCAGACCTCCTTAAGGCCATGGCAGTTGTGCTGCACAGCTAGTGCCAGGAATCCCAGGATACAGGCAGCAGAGTCTGTATCAATCTGGCTGCAGAGCTTATCTTTACAAACGAGCTTCAGCCTCTCCATGCCGTATACATCTTTTTGAGTTAAAGGGCCACAGCCCCGGCCTTCTATTAAAGCAGACCAACATTTTACGGTCTTAGTGCATCACCGGTTTAAGCTTCATGTCCATCCAGGACTGAAGCAACGTTACGTAACAGCACAAAGCTCAAATGAAACTTCCCAGTCTTACTCCTAAGCGACACTCCAATTGATCGTCATCTTCAAAACATTGCCGCCTCCAATTCCTTCCACCATGGCAGCTCCTCTGTCTTCGGGCTTCTCATATTCTTCTCCCCCACGGCTGTAACCGAGGTTTTCCCTTTTCCCTCCATCGTCAGCTCCCGCAGCTTGAGTTCAGGGATCCAAAAGGAAGCCAGCAAACTTCTCTTGCAACCTTCCTGAGTACGGAAATACATTCTTCCAGAGTATCTCTCTTGTTGGTTGGGCACAAAGTCACCTAGTTTTGCAGAGTACTAGCAATTCTGTAAAGCAATATTTCCATGCCCTTCTAACCTATATTCTGAAAACATAATTCATTTTTTAGTTTCCACACGGTCCACATAGTAGCAGCAGTTATTATATTCAACACATAATGTCTTCTATTACTAAGCCAGTATGTACCGAGACTAGTAATATCCAAGCCTATTTTACAATCAAACATCTCAGATATCCAGTACCAGCACTGCTTAATTACTACACAGTCAAAGAACAGATGTTGTATGGACTCCATTTCATCGCAAAATAAACAAGAGCCATCGACAACCTATCTTCTTTTAGCCAGGTTATCCCTGGTTAGTGCTCTATTATTAATGATTAGCCACAGGAAGCACTGCACCCTTCGGGGAATCTTAAGACCCTAAATAGCACAAATATGAACTGTTTGGATCTCTCTAAAGTTGATTATCTTATATAAAGACTGTGAGAAGTAGCCTCCAGAGGATGTGTACTACCACACTAACTCATCCTCCTCTCAAAGTGAATAGTAGCTACCAGCTCTTTAATCTCTAACCAAATCTGGTACAACTCTTGAGAAACAGTCCTTCTAAAAGTGCATTTGAGATTTACCGCATCCCACAACTTAGCAATAGATTTTCCTTTCTCATGCACAATCCTATACGGAGGGTAAAATTGTATTGCTAGACTACTAGAACCTAATTAACCAATTGTCTTCCCACAACCTTACTTTCTTACCATTTTCCACTTTTCATGTATAACCCATTCTGGCTGCTTGTAGATGATGTCTTGCAGATGATGTCTTGAAAGCCGTATCCACCGCCGTTGGCGGTGTACTCTCGTAGTTTTGTGGTTTTGGTTTGCATCGGCTCCGGTTGTCCAGACTGATCGACAAGAGTGATATTTTAAAAAAATTAAATAAGACGAATGGTCAAACTTATTGTCAAAAAAATCAAATATCTTATATTTTAGGATAGAGGGAGTACTTATTTTGACACGAATGATTCATATCGGAACCGAACATTCCAGCTGATGGAAACCAGTTCTAGCTTTATTTTGCTGCTTCTTTGAACTCAGAGGGCACATGCTGAGCAGCAAGATTTGACATAATCAGCTCTTTCAAAACAAAGGGGCAACTTATAGTTAAATGATCGAAGCCGTCAGTGGCCATAACATCACTGAGAGTGGATTGCGAGCTCAGGAAGCTGAAGCAGAGTCCGTGTCAATCTGGCTGCAGAGCTTGTCTTCACAAACGAGCTTCAGCCTCTCCATGCCATATCTATCTGCCGCGACAAGGCAAGTGCTGAACCATTGCAGCACCCTCTCTATCGACGTTCGTGTCAAGGCAGGCTTGGGGCAACGTGTCGGTGTACACGAAAGAAAGCAGAGCCCTGAACACCTGCGTGTATGTCGTCGACGTGTATGACCGCCCCATCTCGGCTCTCCTTCATCGCGCCCAAGAGCTCTGCCTTGAAGACGGCCAATCGGGCGGCGAGCACGCACCTGTGGGCCTTGAACGTCTCGCCGGCGACTTGGAACGTGATGTCCGCACCCTCTTTCTTTGGTCGCCAGGAGATCGCCAAGATGCTGCTGCAGATCCGATGGTGGCACCACGACCGACGGAGGTGGCGATCGACGACACGGCTCTCCTCTTCACCACGCGGAGCTCCGTGGAGACGAAGAGGACACACCTGATGGTGAGGCGGTCATCCTTGAGGTACTTGGACCTCTCCACTCTCCAGCCATGACTTGCAGATGATGTCTTGAAAGCCGTACTCTCGTAGTTTTGTAGTTTTGGCTTGCATCGGCTCCGGTTGTCCAGACTGATCGACAAGAGTGAACCTGCCTCGCGCATTGATGGGAGCGTCGTCGACGACGACATCCTGGCTGAGGTTGATGTACTTGGATGCGATGTCGGCGGCAGTGGATTCATCGCCATTGGGATAATAAGAGATATGCCAGGAGCGACCCGCTACGGTGAAATGGCATGACCTGATGCACTTGTTGGAAATAAGAGCAATTTAGCGATGTATAAATTAATTCCGACAATGAGAAAAAGACCAACAGCATGTACCACAGGTATGTGATTTGATACTACCAACAGAGAGAATGCGAGAACAAACAACGGAGAGAGAATCGACATTCTTACAGTGGGATTGCCGGCGAAGGAAGACGTAGCAGACCGTCGACTGAGATCCAGATCAACGGCATAGAGGGAAGAAGACGTCCAGCGAGCAGTCGCGACGGTGCTTCCTAGAAACCTGATACGCCCCCTACCCCGTGCAGGGACGCGAGGAGACGTAGGCTTCGGAGCCTGCTCTCCCGACACCGATGGCACGTCGGCGACGGGATGGGGAAGACGGCGGCAGCGTAGCACTTTGGCGAGGAAGAGATGAATCTCTTGGTACTGAGGATGACGTCTCGCTCCATATTTATACACGCGTCGTAGCAAATAGGAAAGTAATTAGCCGCTCAATCACAGTATTATGGTAATTGACCTGCCGTTTGTGCACTTACCATAAGACGAGAATAATTGCTTACCAAATAGGCCAGCGCAGTTTTCTCCATGCATGCAAAAATTCGGAGTGGCAAAAGAAGGCCGCGCACCCGCAAGGGTCGGAGCGGGAAATCGGCGGACCATTCACGTGCATGTCGTGCGTGCGCGCCCATTAGCCCCGCCCGGCCCGGCCCGGCGAGGCGAGGTGAGCGAGCGAGCATGCGTGTGGTTCTTCATTTTCCTCTCCCCAATAGCTACAACAAGATAGAGATAGCTCAACTATTTAAGTTGGCCTCACTCCTCTTGAAGTGGCAAGGTGGGACTAAAGTTCCCTACCTTTCCATATATACATGCATGTGTGAGTGGGCCTTTGGGATTTATTTGGAATTGTTTGGCCCATGGCCCAAAACATCTAACAATCCCCCACCATATCCCAAGGGCACGCGAGTCATACTCCCTGTACCACAGTACTATTAATATACCAGCTATTCAGTGAAGACTGGTTAAGGTTGAACATCCACCTAGAACAACAAGATAGGCCCATCCGCAACTGCACAATGGACTAGGTCTTGAATTGGTAGTTTGGTGCGAATAGGCTTCACTTGAAGTTTTAACTGATACTAGGCTGCCATAGCCAACCCTGTGAGTCGAGCGTATGAGTCATACTCCTAACTCACTTCATGAGCTTATTAAAGAATACCCAACTCTTATAAACTGCGACTAACAGTTGGGCTCACATAGGTGTGTTCTTACAGAGATACTCTGTAGGACATTATCTCGCTATAAAGCCTCAGAACACATTAAGACAAAGTCGACCTGCCTTACAGAGATGAGAGTACAGCATCTCCAGCGGAGTGGGTCAAAAGGAAAGATTGTACTCTCCCATTAACCAACAGCTTGTTCTTCCCAGTTCCTAATTCACGGGAACTCCGATCACATAGGTTGGGTTACTACTGAGGTTAACTCACATGGGTCTCAATCCCATCTCCTTCGATGTATTGTCAATCACGGTGCGTGATAGTCCATTTGTAAAGGGATCTGCCACTCCGGAGCTCCTTAATTTTCTGACAGACTTCAGTCTACGCTTTATACGTTTGCTGGACTTCTTTCTATTGTCCTGATTATTCTTCACCTTCGTGATCATCGTTTGATTATCATAGTTTATGAGAATAGCAGGAATTGGTTTCTTAATCATAGGCAATTCCATCAACATCTCTCTTAACCATTCAGCCTCAGTAGAGGCTGTATCCAGAGCTGTAAGCTTTGCCTCCATTGTGGACTTTGTAAGTATTGTCTGCTTACAAGACCTCCAAGAGACAGCACCACCACCCAAAGTGAATATGTATCCACTAGTGGCTTTAAGCTCATCAGCTTCTGTAATCTAGTTTGAATCACTATATCCTTCGAGTACTCCTGGGTACCCTGAATAGTGAATTGCGCATTACTTGATCAATACCACGCCAATGATCAGTTCCTGGATTAGAGGAAAATCTACTCAACTTTCTTACAGCAAATGAGATATCAGGACAGGTTGCGCCAGCTAAGTACATCAAAGATCCAATAATTTAGGAATATTTCAAATGATTCTTTTCTAGCCTTTTATTCTTTCGAAGTATTAGGCTAGGATTATAGGGTGTTGGAGAAGGTCTGCAATCCATATAACCAAAGCGGTTCAAAACCTTTTCCACATAATGAGACTACAAAAGAGTAATTCTATTCTCATCCTTATTAAGTTTAATATTGAGAATCACATCGGCTTCTCCCAAATCTTTCATGTCAAAATTTTGGCATAAGAATGATTTTACATCATTAATCTCTTCGATACTTGTCCCAAAAATTAGTATGTCGTCAACATACAAACACATGATTACTCCTTTGCCCCCACCATAATGGTAATACACACAAGTGTCGGCTTTACTTATTGCAAACCCAGTAGAGGTCAAAGTCTTTTCGAACTTCTCATGCCACTGCTTAGGTGTCTGCTTTAGGCCGTACAAGGATTTAAGTAACCTACACACCTTGCCCTCTTGTCCTTGTGCTATAAATCCATCTGGCTAATTCATATAAATTTCTTCCTCGAACTCTCCATTAAGGAAAGTCGTCTTCACGTCCATCTGATGAACAAGAAGCTTATGGGAAGCAGCCAAGGATAATAACACTCGGATTGTAGTTAATCTGGCAACACGTGAGTAGGTATCAAAGAAATCCTCATCTTCTTTTTGTGTAAAACCTTTAGCAACAAGCCTAGCCTTGTACTTTTCAATAGTACCGTCAGGCCTAAGCTTCTTCTTAAATACCCATTTACAGCCAATCGGTCTGCAACCCACTGGTTTATCTACTACTTCCCATGTGCCATTTGCAGTGTTGGAGTCTATCTCACTACGGACTGCATCCTTCCAATAATCCGCATCTGGTGATGCATATGCCTCTGCAATGGTCGTGGGAGTATCATCTATGAGATACACAATGAAGTCATCACCAAAGGATTTTTCAACCCTCTTCAATACCAGGTGGGTCTATAATTGGCTCTATCGAGGGTGTAGGCTCAGGAATAAATTCACTAGACGAACTCGGTAAAGAATAAGCAACTTTTATCGGAAAAATATTCTCAAAGAAAGTAACATCCTGTGACTCCAAAAGTGAATCAACTAAAACATTAGGCGCTTCAAATTTTATCACTAAGAGCTTATAAGCCGTGCTGTGATACGCATAACCCAAAAAGATATAATCAACGGTCTTTGGTCCGAGCTTGCGTTTCTTATTAATGGGTACGCTAACCATGGCCAAACAGCCTCATGTACGCAAGTAATGGAGTGATAGTTTCCTTCCTTTCCATCCTTTATATGGAGTAACTTAACTGTTTTTAGTTGGAACTCTATTTAGAACATGACATGCTGTTAAGACAGCCTCCCTCCACCATGCTTCAGCCATACCGGATGTTCCTAACATGACATTCACCAAGTCCATTAATGTCCGGTTCTTTCTTTCGGCAACCCCATTAGATTGGGGCGAATATGGTGGTGTCCGTTCATGAATTATTCCATTCTCCGCACAGAAGAGATCGAACTCATTGGAAAAATACTCTCCACCGCGATCAGACTTAACACGCTTGATTTTCTTTTCTAATTGGTTTTCTACCTCAGCTTTATGAGTCTTAAAACATTCAAACGCCTCATCTTTAATTTTTAGAAGAAACACATAATAATATTTAGTTGCATCATCAATTAAAGTTATAAAGTATCTTTTTTCTCTTTTTGTCAACACACCGTTCATTTCACAAATATCTAAATATATGAGCTCTAACAATGTCGTGCATCTCTCGTCTACAGGCTTGTGAGGTTTACAAGGTTGCTTTGCTTGCACACACGCTTGACATTTAGAGCCTGCAAAAAAATGTCGTGCGTGCGTGCCCATTAGTCCATTTAGAGCGCGCGCGTGTGGTTCTTCCTTTTTCTCTCCCCAATAGCTCCAACAAGATAGATATAGCTTAACTATTTAAGTTGGCTTCACTTCTCTCGAAGTGACAAGGAGAAACTAAAGTCCTCCACCTTTCTATATATACATGCATGTGTGAGTGAGCCTTTAGGATTTATTTAAAATTATTTGGCCCATGGCCAAAAACATCTAACAGCACTAGCCCTTGGGGACCTCCTCATTGGTGCGCGAGTAGCAGTCAACGTGAAGAATGTGGTGCCCAGTCACCGTGTCCCCGACAATGGCCGACGCGTAGGGTTCGGCTGGCGCCACCACGGCAGCGGAACGTGCGTGTGCTGGTGCAAAGAGAAACACATTGGTCGAGTTGGAGATCACATTTAAAGGCCTGTGGTGTGGGAAAATATCCAGTGGGCTGGGCCAGTAGTGTTCCGTGGGCTCATGTCTCCACATTGTCCAATGGCTACCAACACCTTTCGTGCTGCTTGTAGCCTCGCAGGGCTTTTGTAAGATTGAAGTCAATAAAGAAAAAAAAAGATAGGCATGGCATCCTTCGCTCTGTTGGTAAGTTCAGCAAAAGAAGTATGCATCACTGCAACCTGCGAAAATGATTAGTGTGAAGTTAAATTCTTACATTTCTCCGATATTTGGTTGCTAAAGAATAATCTATCTATCTATCTATACTATAAAAGAACAAAAAAATTAAAAAATACAAATCACCTGAAATTTTCTACCTACCCTATGTTTTAACCGTTAGATGTGACTTAAGATCTTAATCTAAAGGATAATAAATCTCCTTAACTCCTAACAAGTGGGCCACCCTTAAAATATAAGATTTACTTGCGCTTTTGTAGTTCACAATTTCATGGCCTACAATTTTTCTTTCACCCAAAATCAGCTGACCCGCTTCTGCAAACATATGTTGTGGGCCCGGCCAAAGGCAGAAATCACGCCCACTTAGAATCCAAAACTCCTCACGTGAGCAATAAAAAGAAATTATACCAAAAAAGAAATCACGTCTTGGCCCGCATGCAACAGAATGTGTGTATACACGCATACGTTGCAATTTCCAAATTGCCAGAGTTATACACACGTGTTTGGCCAAAGAAAAAAAAACCAGGATAGACACGATCTTCGAGACAAGCAAGACGACGACGACTGTTCCGGCTTCTTCACTTTGAAGACGACAATCTCCTCCAGGGGCTGGACACAACAACGGCGTGAGGTTACTGCTCCTCCACGATGACGGCTTGCGGCGCCTCGACGACAATCTCCTTGAGTAGATGACAATGATGGCCTGCGGCTCCTCGAAAGGCACGATGACGACGTACCTGAGGTCCGCGTCCGGGGTAGTAGGCCTGCATGTTGACTCGCGTCGGCGGCAGTGCAATGGCGATGTGGGCGAGGCCTGCACGTTGTCACGGACCCAAGACACGCGGCACGGCGGCGATCGGCAACGTGAGACGTACGTGAGATTGAGTCATACCATTACCAGATGACGTGAGATTGAGCCGTAGATGATAGATCTAGATCAAACTGCTATTGAGAGAACTCTTTACATCCTTACACGTAAGATCGACTTGTATACTGTGATAATATCGATGTTTGTGTCGCATGGTGTGAGTGTGTGACCCTGCCTGTATAGGAGTACGTCTTCAAGTACAAGCCCATCAGCACCATCGATGCATTTGATGCATTTGTTCCATAAGCTTTGAAGGCATTAGGGGTGCATCAGGTGGGGCAAGAGCATACGATTCATGCAGCTGCCCAACAACCTGTTGACGTACAAGTGAAGTTCAGGATGAGAAGAGGGTTGCGAATAAAGCACTAGAGAGGTTCCCCGACTTAGCAAAACACGCGCAAGTGAGTTCATTAAGTTCTTTACCAAAAGTGTCAGATACGATGTTTCATGTCTCTATGTATTGGATGAGTTTTGCCTTCTCAGCCTAGATCACTATTCTTAATTATAATTAGGATATATGTTATGTAATTATTTATTACTTTGGGCCTAGAATATGAAATCGAGTTTGTGGCCAGTTACCACTTCTACACATTAGAAAAATCAATATTTTTCCATTATACTTCTATGCAGTGATGGTGTAAATTTTTATTACAAGTTTGAGATTGCTTCTATGAATTATAAAATCAGGTTTTATGGTCTATGTCTATGCATTTGAAAAAGAATTTTCGTGTGAGACTGATTTTATTTATACGTATAATAATTAGATTTAAAAAAATTGATTGTTACTCTTCTATCATGAAATATTTTTAACACACGTGCGTGCCGCACGTGCATCTCACCAAGTTAGAAAAAAATAGACAGTACTATTCGGGCTTCATAATCACTGCATCATTACATATGCATTTAGAAGGCCCCGGCAGCCATAAGCCAACAACATTCAAACAAAACCAACAATCTTTTGATGCAGACAGTAGTGTAGCCACTTCAAACTGCGGCACAGGAGGAAAAAAAAGCACAAGAGTTATTAGCTGTGTACCACTAGCAACTTGCCCATTTGGGATTGATCAGCATCAGGATCTGCAGTGCAGTATATATAAGATAAATAGGCAAGCTCATTAGCTCTCAGCAGACAACTCAGGCTCAGGTCACCGTAGCAATATATGCCTGTATCTCAGATCCATTTGTGTGGTTTCCACATTGAGATCGAATGCTAGTTAATTTGAAACCCATAAAAGGAAGATGGGAAAATGTACTCTCTTATCAAATTCCCAGTACCCAATAATGTACCACAAATAAAACAACATGTTCCATTCACTCAACTAAACAGTGGTCTTGTTACCACTAAAGATGCTACTCAGCATCATTTGTCATTTTACCATGTCATTTTTATAAAAATACAGAGACAAAAACTAACTTAGCAGTTTAGCCTACTGTGTAAAGCCATTTGTGTGTTCCAGCTGTATCTTCTTAAACTGCTAAACTGTTAAACACGTTTGCATAATGCAGACAGGACACAAAACATACAAACACAAACAACATATAATAATAAGGAATAGAGTATATGAATCTTGTAAGTACTGAAAATCCAAAGCAGCACAAGTTTGGGTGAATAGTGTTGGCGCTAGAACCTAGCACCGGCGAGCCGAGCAACACCTGCTCGACCCCTCCTCGACCCCCTCTCTTGAAGCAAAGAAGTAGACGAGCTTGAGCTCTCTATGTACCCACGCACACAGGACACACCAAGTTTCAGCGTTGGCTGAAACTTCACACACTGAGTTGTTCATTACAATGCATAGCATATATATACCGACTCCCACTTACTACCGGGTACACGAGTCATGGCTGTCTACAGCCTTCTACTGTTCCTACTACTAGCTGACATCACCCAAGATAGTGGGCTGATGTACCTCTACTCTACTGTTGCACGACCTATTTTTATGCTGCTACAGTGACCAAGACATGGTCGGCCAAAATTAGTTGACCTCCCCTGTTCTTATTGAAAAAAAGAGATGGGATTGTAGCAGATTATATCTAACAATCTTCCTCTAATCCCGCTGCTAGACCTTGACCTCCACCATGCCAATCATCTTCCTCAGCTCTTGGAACCGAAGACGACCCAACGACTTTGTAAGGATGTCAACAAGCTGCTGACCAGTGTCGACGAACTCGATGACGATTTGTCCTCCATCGACGTAGTCTCAAAGGAAGTGGAACTTCACATCGATGTGCTTGCTCCTGTCATGGAGGACGGGGTTCTTTGCCCAGCGCAATTGCTGGCTGGTTGTCCACCTTGAGCGCCGGTGGCTGAGCTTGAACTTCGGTGAGCTCCGTCAGCAGCCGACATAGCCAGACCACCTGGCACGCCGCCGTGGCCGCTGCCACATACTCTGCCTCACAGGTGGAGAGAGCCACCATCTTCTGCTTCAGCGACTGCCAGGCGATCGGCGCTCCGCCGAGAAAGATGAGCACGCCAGAGGTGCTCCGCCGCCCGTCCACACCACCCGCCATGTCCGCGTCGCTGAATGCCGTGAGTCCCAGCACGCCCTCCTTGGCCTCGGGCGGCGCTTCATTGAACACCTTCAGCTGAAGCCCGCCGCGCTTGGGGAAGACAATTCCCCACTCCACCATGCCCTGGACATAGCGCTTGATCGCTGTCCAGTGATCCTCCTGTGGAT
Organism: Bothriochloa decipiens; assembly: GCA_023333625.1. Lineage (NCBI taxonomy): Eukaryota > Viridiplantae > Streptophyta > Magnoliopsida > Poales > Poaceae > Bothriochloa > Bothriochloa decipiens. The sequence goes on from CM041629.1 coordinate 41,719,682, forward strand.
CCTCCATGAACCTGCTCACATAGCCCACCGCAAAAACGATGTCCGGCCTCATGTGAGTCAGCCAGCGCAACCCACCGATGATGCTCCTGTAGAGCGTAGCATCCACCTTTGCTGCGATGCTCTGCCTCGAAAGCTTAATGTGCTCCTCCATTGGCGTGGCCACAGCCTTACAGCCTGCCATGCCCAGGTAGTAGGACAGGGCACCCAGATCGCTCATCCCGAACTGCACGGCCATCTCTTCCTTGAAGTTGGCGATGTCCTGAGCCCGCGCGCCAGTGATGATGAGGTCGTACATGTGCACCCCTGGCGTGGCCACAACCTTGCAGCTTGCCATGCTTGCCTGCTCGAGCAGCTTTTGCACGTAAGCGCGCTGCTCCAGCCTGATGGCGTCCTCCCACTGCTCATCCGGAACCGCGCAGCCATCTTTTCCTTGAAGTTGGTGATGTCTTGAGCCCGCGCGCCAGTGATGATGAGGTCGTCCGCGTACACCCCGACAATGGGATGCTCCTTCCCCCATCGACTGGTGTACAGTGTGTGCTTCGTGGCACATCTCTCGAACCCGAGCTCAGCCATGGTGGCATTGAGCTTGGCGTTCCACACCCCTGGTGCCTAACGCAGGCCGTAGAGGGCCTTGCAAAACCGTAGCACCTTCTTCTCTGCACCCTTGATGACGAACCCCGACGCCTACTTGATATAGACCGTCTTCGCCAGGTCCCCATTGTGGAACGCTGACTTGACGTCGAGGTGGTGAACCTGCCATTCCTTGGCAGCAGCGAGGGCAAGCAGGAGTCGCACCGACTCCATGCGCGCGATGGGGGCAAAGACCTCCTTGAAGCAATCCCTTCACGTTGTACGAACCCTTGAGCGACGAGGCATGCCTTGTGCTTGACCACTCCCCGCGCTCGTCCCGCTTCACCTTGAAGACCCACTTGAGTCCGATCGGCTGGCAGCCCACCGGTGGATCGACCAATTCCCAGGTCTTGTTCTCCTCGATGGCCCTCATCTCCTCCAACATCGCCTTTTGCCACGCTGCATTGCACTCCGCAACGGCAAATGTGGTCAGCTCCTCTACACTCATCAGAAGCAGGGTATGGTTGATGTCGAGGGGCGCCGCCGTATCTACCATAATGTCATCCAGGCGGTGGAACCGAACCTCCTCTCCTTCGTGGCATGCATCCACGAACTCCGAGACGTCTGATGGCGGGGTCGCATATTCGATGGTTGCCACCACCATTGTTCCTCGAGGTGGGGTTGTTCGCAGCGGAGAAGTTTTGTAATTCGAGGCCTCCCGATCAGCGATCGAGGCCCCTTTAGCAGTCGAGGGCCCCCATGCCAGGGTTGAGCCCCACTGTCCCGCTGTCAGGGCTCCTCCCATGGTCGACGCCTCGTCCACGGTCGAGGCCCTCCGCCCTGAGGCCTCCTGGCCCATGATCAAGGGCCCATGAGCAAACCGCTCTGGCCCGTACTTGATTCGGCTAACCCATGGTCAGCGCTACCCGAACCGTGGTCAGGGCTTCCTGTGCCACGGTCGCACTCGAGATAGCCTGTCCCATGGACATGGCCTCCAGACATGTGGTCGAGACTAGCCCTTTCACTATCGAGGCCTCGTGGGATTTTGTCTAGCCCTTTTAGAAAAATGCATTTTAGCAGATTTTGCCAAAAAGCTTCCAAAAATCATATCTTGCTCATTTTTTATCAAAATCGAGTGAAACTAATTTTGTTAGCTTTCTTTTGATGTGTACTACTTGGTAAAAATATAATATGCATGTTTGGTATACTTTTATTTATAATTTTATTTAAGTTGATTTATTTACATTAAATGCTTATAATCTTCGAAAATGCATAACTAAATCTAGGTTGCTTAGAAAAATGTGATTCTTGTTTTTTTACTCTTCTTTGGTGATGCTCTAGCTGCAAAAAATTTATCTTATGCATGTGCTGTGTGAAAATATAAAGTTGTAGTTCAAGTGGGATATTAGGGTTATTCCTGGGATAATTCATAAATGAGGTGTATATGTCTAATTTGAGATTGATAATTTTTTTAGGTTACTTATATGCCATAAGGTAGCTTTTGATGTAGTAAAACATGAGGGTTGGCAGACTGCATAGTACAAAGTATTTTTAGGTCCCCCTTATATGTGCTGCCTTGTCTTTTTTGTGTAGAATAATAGGCTTATCCAAATGAGGTGAAATTTGGAGTGTAAGCTAGTTTTGCCATGTTTTGTCTTGTGCAATTTTTTAGGCTTTTATGTGAAGTGAAACTAGGTGTTGCAGTTATACCCTATTTATAAAGTTGTTTTAATTCGACCTTGCTTAGCCATTTCATGCCATCAATAATATTTCTTTAGGCATGCATAGGGTGTTTAATCTGTTAGTGCTACTATGCAACTTTAGTTGATGTTTAGGATATATTACCTGGTGTAGATTTACTAGTAATGTATTGTGCGTGTCTTGAGTAGAGTTGTGGTAGTGATGAGCACATAATGAATGTGTCAAGATGGTTATGCTTAGTATAGGTCTTTGGCTTTACTGGCTTGTTTGCTAGTAATAGTAAGATAATTAGTTGATTTACTGGCTTGTTTGCTAGTGATAGTAAGATAGTTAATTGCTTTACTGGCTTGTTTGTTCGCGATAAGTAGAAATAAGGTTTCACCAATAGACTTGCATTGTTGCTGTAGAGAATGCAGGAGATGACATGTGCTTATGGTACATGTGCCTGGATGATGTTGACTACCTTATAGGAAGAATATGCAAGCATTCATCATCATCATATTCCATTATCATACCATGTGCATTCTTCGTATTCATACATGCATATGCATCATACAGGATCGCTAGGAGAACGAAACATGACGCGAAATGAGGATCCAAAAGTGGAGTGATCTAGTGCCTAGAGCTTCAACCTTGCTCATCAGAGGAAGACAAGCCCTGGAGCATTCCTTCCTACTATTTTACAAATAACTTAATTTGCGCCCTTTACTATTTTTGATGCATTAAGTTTATAGGCGCTGATCGATACCGTTGATGCATTATGATTACCCTTGTCCACCTGAGATACCCTTACACCCTGCTAAGTTTAGGATCGCTTATATGCTTAGCCCTGCTTAAATAGATCGGTAGAAGTCGGGTGATTTCCTGTCATCCATGAGTTATAGGTGGTGACTCATAATGGTGAGCTATGTTGATGATGTGGAATAACCATGGGAAGTAATAAATCGAGACCGGGCGGGATTGGAGCTGTGGACAGAACTGGAGGTTCTGTGTTGTTTATCCCATCTGTGTTGTTTATGAAGGGTAAGTCTAGCTAAGTACATTCTCATACTCAGGGTTTTATTCCCACTTGTTGCAGATCATAAGACTTTTGCTGTGGCGACAAGATGGACTCGTATCCCATTACGGGAAGATTAGACCTTTGGCAAGGTCATCTCTTATACCTCGTCTACTTGCTGTTGTTGGATGTCGACCCTGGACTGGCACTGTATTTAAATCATAGGTGTGAGTATATGTTGAAAATATATCTACTCCTGCTATTTATTTGCAACTCTGATTCCAAAAGAAATTATATAAATAGTGCCATTCCTCTAATGTAATTATGCTATGTGCGAAAAGTTAAAAACAGTTGGATGGTAATTGATGAACTGTGTGATCTTGGTGTGTCATTGAAAAAGTTTGAAATCCTTCGAGATTTCACAGACTACCAGGTTAATATGAGCACAATGTGCTAACTAAATTGCCTCTGCAGTTTACTTAGTACCTTGGGTTTATATTAATTGGGCGATTCTGTTACAGCTGGCATTAGAGCAATGGTTCAGCTATTACTGTTGATTTGGGTATTTACAAAGAAAAGAATTTATTTTACAAAACTATTTGCCAACTTATAGTTATATAGGTGTTTGAAGACTATGAGTTTGAAATTAAGAGTGTGCCAGTGGTTGTATTCCTTATGCCCAGTTAATAGGACTCCAGGTGGCTTATTTAAGTACTGACTTGGGGATTGCATCATATTTTCTATTTGTCATGCTCATACATGACAGATATATATGGGGGCCATTCACTTGAATGGTTATGTATGGATCATTTTGCCTCTACACCAAGGTAAGGTTGGTTTGATGCTAAGGTAAGTGTCAGTTGTGAGAGCATGACCGGATACACTGTCGATCTAGGGGAGTGCTTATATGGTGCTGAATTATATACATGTTTACACATGTTTATATGAAGGTACCCCATGTGTGGGTGTCGTCTTCTGGCGACTTGTTGGGCAGTTTGCATCCTTGTGAATGGATGTGAGTAATAGGTGTTTTCACCTTGTTTGGAAGGTGCGGGGATTTTTCGTCGCTTGCATTCCTTGTGGATTTGGGCTAAAATGGAATTTTCTGCAGGTACACTGACTTTGCGAGATCATGTAGCTCGACTAGTTATTGCTATATGAGAGCACGTACTGTATGCCAGCGCTTAGAAGTTTACTATTATTAATTTTAGGAAGTGAGGACATATGGAACGTGCATGCATCATGGCATATGCTCATCTCATATCGACTGCATCACTTCTCTCCTTATAAAAGAATATTTCTCTTTTGATAAAAATCACCAACTTAAGCTCCGTCCCATGAGAGTTGCAATTCGGTTGTACAGATGACACGTTTAAAGCGCATCAAGTCCAAGGCAACCAAATGAAAGGTTTTGCATCAACAGCTTGCTACCTATAAGCCACATGGTGCCAAAAAGTTTCTGAAGGAATATGGAATGCCTTCTTTACTGTGCCAAATTCTGCACTCTGTGGGCTAACCCATGGGTAAGGAACCTCGCTACCAATGGAGTAAAGAGCTGGAGAGCCAGCGGCCGAGTTTGCTCCTTATTGAAGTAGTGATTCCTGCCAAGGGCGAAGATGCGACACTCTGGTGTGGACGTCGGTTCATTGCTCGGGGTAGGAACCCTCGAGAAGGTGTGAATGTGGTTGCATACAGGCCTTGAGGGATTTGCTGAAAAGATGTCCAGACGAGGTTGCTCGTGTCACTGCAGGTGTGTTTCCTAAAGGTGACCCATACCATGTTGTGTGGCATCAGCTTGGTGAGACTGCACTTGTTGGTGGTCAATGTTTGCTATGATGAAGAGCTACTCTTGCCTGGAGAATGCATTCGAGTCCCTTAATCGTGACTTCATCTATGTCACCTCTGAGAAACGTGATATAAAGAAAGAATATGAGGAGGAAGTAAAAAGGGTGACCCTGTTGCTTGAGCAGATGACACTTTCCAAGGATCAGGCTATTTAGAGTGAAAATGCTATTGTCCATGAGACCTTTGTAGCACAAAGTCAATTCTTGGAATTGCTTGCCCTACTCGGCCAGTGGCAGAAGGCCTTTAACACAATCGTGCAGCAATGGAATGAAGCTTGGAATGAGGAATACCGTTTGAGGGATCAGATGAGTGCCCTCGGAGTCATTAATGGTGCTCTACAAGGAGAAATGCAACAGGTCTACCACCAGCTTCACCACAATCCTCCTGGAACTACTGAAGAAGGGCCTCAAATAGTGCCTGACATTGATGGTGCTAATGCTGGAACTACATGTGGTGTTGAGAACATGGACCACGACCATGAGGAGTAGGCCTAATGATGCATCTTTATAGGATTGATGCCTTATTTTGTTGGACCTTTATGTAGTGGCCTGCAATACTAAGTAGTTGGTACAATGGTATGAGGATTAGTGAACATGGATGATGTAGCATGTTTCGATGATGTATCTATCCTATGTAGCCTGCAAGAACCAATATTATGTGCCTCCAACATTGTGAACTAGAACTCCAGGAAGCTCCAATTTGATTCAATCTTTGTCCCTGCAAAATTCGCTTTTATTCCTCTCGATCTATGATGATATGTCGACATTGGTTCCTTGTTATCACCTACCTAGACCAATTTTAAGCGAATACTGTTATTAATCATCTCGGTTTATGACTTGATGATAGAATGCATGGTAATTGCCATGTCATTCCTGAACTACCCTTGCTATCCTCAATTTTGAAATCCCTGGTAATTCCTTTATCTTGTCTTGTGTACCAAGCTTAGCTGTGCAAGACGTCCAGCTATGACTCAATTATCTGAGGGGTTATTCTGCAGATCCTAGTGCAGTAATGTGGTTTTGATTAAAGATTTTTACAGCGCTGCGAAGGAACCTAGGATTTCCCCTGTGAATTGATTAGCACATGGCTGGTTTCCTAGGGAACACACTGGTATTGTAATCTTTAATCGTGGCCTGTTATTTTAGCTACCCCCTAAAATAATCCTAGGTGCAACTTCCTTGAATGATTGCGTATATATCTCCTTGAGGTACCCACAACCCACGCAATTGGAAGTTTGATGATATTGTAGTCAATGGTGGTGAATCCTTGTCACCCCATTGGCAATGAATTGTGCCTCATGAATCCTTCCTGATTCTAGGACAAACGTATATAGAGAGATGCCTTCTCAAAGGTTACTATTAGATTCTTGTTAGGACAGCCTTGCATCGAGGAATAGATATAGTAGGTACAAGATATATTCATGTATATGTTATGCCAGATCCATCCAGTTGACCCTTCCTTGTTATCCTGTGACCTTACGACTATCCTTGTCTATTTCACTCATATCTTGCACGTAATACCTATTCGTGCAGGAATTTCTCGTATCATGTGAGGTAGCATCTCGAGAGTAAGATCAGTAGTGGTATCTTGATTAATAACTGAAGGTGCTGCGATGAATCCAAGAGCCTTCTGTGGTACGCGACACATGGCTGCACTGCTCGGCACGCGCAGGTATCACGATTATTATTCTCGAGCTACTAAGGAAATTTCCTCGAGATACTATTTTGCGTAACCCTACCTTGATTACCTTCGACACTCGTTAACCAGTCTGTGATGGCTTGTCGATAATGAAGTTTCCTCCTGAAGTATAACGAAAGATGACTTTAGTGGAGCTGATCTCTAACATTGATATTTACTCGGACTACGAGAGATGGTAAACAAAGGACTCTACCAAGTGTTTCTCCTAGAATTGCACTATCTCTTGTAGAATGTGTCTTTCTCTATGGTTTGACTAGAGATACAGCATATTTGCATTGGATGAGTTTTGGATGAACATCAAGCTAAGTGAGAGCCTTTTGGACTAGAATAAGAATAAGGCTGGATGAATTCTCATTGTTGTCTGGTCATTCTATCTACTCATCCCTAAAGCACTTAATCAATATGAATGCTAGAGTCTCTGAAACATCTAAATTAGTTTTAATCGGATTATGGGTTTTGTCTGATCTAAGGAATGATTCCCTGTTCCATGGTGCTTCTTTGAAAGGATTTAGAACTTTTCTACAATCGTTGGAATCTTCTAATGCCTTATGGAGTATCCATGCTTTATGGGAATCAATGAAGGAAATTCTTTAGACAAGAACTGTTACTTGGACACTCTCAAGAATTTTCCTGACTAATGTCATGACCTTGTGCTTACAACTTAGTAGTGTTCAGCCATTACTCTTGTCCCTATACGTGAATCGAACGTGTCTTGATTCCAAGGCACTAGGTCTCCTATATGGGCTGGAGGTTGGCAGCACTATTAGGATTGTACCTGGATTGTATCAAATCACCAATATGCTAGATATGATTGTGCGTTGGGTACACATTGTATGCACGATTTGGTATAACCGTGGGTTTACCAAAGTGCTTGGTTTCAAGTGTCAAGCAATCATCCTCTGAACGTGGGAATTTGGTTTAGTGGAGGTACCTTTGGAATGAGAGATTGGCATGATTATTTTTGGAAAAGTATTAGATAATATTACGAGAATATAGGTCTTATGCTAGATTAGAAATCATGAGCCTTTATCCGAGTATTTACTCGGTTAGCAATTCTACTTAGTAGAAAGAGAAAATTGGAGGTTTCTACTGAGTTAGAGAGTCATTGACTTAAGAACTTTGATTTCTACATGAGAAGGTTTGGATCTCTTTGACCTAAGAACTTTGACTTCTACATGTAAAAGTTTGGACTCTATTAGTCCATCTTGCTCATATGGGCATTTTGTTAGCCAGTGTTCCTTTGAAGGGCTATTCCGATATTGAACTTGCTTCAAGGAACCCTATGTTATCACACATTTCACCTTGTCTTCTTCCACACAGGTTCTAGGTGATATTGCAGAAAGTATTGCAGGTGCTATCATTATTGACAGCAAACTTGATTTCAATTTAGTTTGGCGGGTGTTCAAACCTCTTCTTGACCTGCTTCTTAGTGATAAACCCTTTAGGATTTTGAAGCACCTTTTGATGTATTTGATGATGTGAATAGCAAATCTCCTCACATTCAACCCTTCGACGCCTCCAAAAGGGTAGTTGTCGTCATATTTCGCGATAACCTGCCCTAGAGAGTTGTAATCTCGGGTTTAATGCTAGTGTCTATCATACTATTCTAATCGTCTTTACACTTTAGTTTGACAAAAAGGAGTTGAAATCATTTTGGAAGTATGGGTATAAGCCAAAAATTTTCTTCGGATGAACATGTAAAGAGGAAAAGTGATTATATAGGCAAATAAGCATTTCAAGTGTCGATCGACAAAACAAGTTTGAAAGCCGATTGCCTTGCTTACTTGGCATTTTAAAATCCTATTGAAGCTCAAAGGGTTGTGTCAAGTCAAACCCAGATGAGGACCGTTACATCCCTGGGGGACACAACTATGCATTGTGTCCGCGTGACCGTAGTGCCGCACTCGCAGCACCTGCACAATGTGCCCTCCTCCTTTATCTGCACCCCTGTCGGCCCTTGCACCTCATCCTCATCCCCGTACCAGGCCCTCTTCTTCTTCTTTTTCTTGGCTTCAGGCCTGATGGCTTGCACGCCTCCTCGCCGAGTGAATCCATCCCCTCCTTTATCTTCCCCATGCCCGAGCTCGAGCACTAGAAAAATGCCATAGCCTGCCTTCTGCCTGCTCGGTGATCGGTGTCGATCCTCCTCCACCTGCCTTCACTTCTGGTGTACTGCATCACCACCTCGGCCACTCCACTGTGGATGCCGTTTTGCGCATCTCTTCTTCTCCTAATCCCAAAAATCTAAAGAAGTGCTCAAGGAAGAGAAAACCTGAGGAGCAACCCGGTTAGAAAGAGAGAGCAATCAGGAGCAAGGTTGCAAGATCCGATGATTGCCCTTGGGTCTAGAGTCATCAGCTTGCAGGGGAGGAAGTTCTTGGAAGAAGTTCTAATCTACTTTGGGTTGATTTTGGTGGTTTGGTTCACAATGATCGAGTTCACACTCGTTGTTTTCTAGATCATGTGGACATTTTTCATGTTTTGGATCAGCATTTTCTTGTTGTTCCTCCACTGTCCCCACCTCAGTTGATATCTGGATTAAGCTACTGGGTATCATGTTTCTCCTAGCCATGTTCTTCCCAAATCCTGGATGGCTTCGTAATCAAAGTCATGTAATCCTCGATGTAATTCCAAATCATGAAACAAAAATTATGTTTCTCCTCTTTCCCCACTTCTTGCTTCAAATCTTAGGACAAGATTTCTTTAGGGGGATTAGGCTGTAACACCCCTGGTGTTAATCATGACTTAGCTATTGGGAATATGCCCTAAAGCTAATCATGTAGATGATGATATTCGATTGTATCCATGATTAATAAAGTGTTCATTGAATATCCATTATAGACAACTTCTATTGATTGGCGATTGTGTGAATTGTTTGTGGAACTCAATTACTTAAATGGTTATTCTAAAGTTGTCCATAGTCGGCGTTCTTGTGAGAACACACTTGAATATTAGACCAGCACGTGTATTAGTTGATGGCTATGTTTCACAAGTCATGGACATAGAGATGTCAAACTAATAATGTGGGAACATGTGAGACATGTAGGCTGGACTGACCCAACATGAGAAAGTCTCTATTCAAGTCATGTGTGTTATGTCCTTAGACCTAAGATTGTGGTATGTACTCAAGATGTGAAACGGCCTACTTAGGGACTATCAAACGCTGCTCCGTAACTGGGTAGTTATAAAGGTGGTCTTCGGGTGGTCGGGAAGCATGCTTTGAGACATAGACAATCAAGATGGAATTTGCCCCTCTCTACATGAGAGAGATATCACTGGATCAGTCAAGTGATTGGATCAACAAATGCATGGCCGTGCTTGGGTTAAGTGTTAACCCATGAGTTGAACCATATATCGAGTGGCAAAGGGAATAACTTGTATGTGGTCGTAGTGGTTCGTCTGATATGATCTTTGCATGCACATAGGAGTTGTCATGCCTTGCTAGAGGCCGCTATCAACTATTGGGCGAGTAGGAGTACTCAGCCCATGTCAATGTGTGCGTGAACCTATAGGGTCGCACGCTTAAGAGGCTGGAAGCCTAATTCGGGTTGGACCCGAATTAGACAAGGCTTAGGGTTACTAATGGGCCTCCAACTCATGAGCTCATTGGGGACGCCTATATAAGCAAGGGGTAGGGGCACGGTTAGGGTGACATACATGCCTTTGGCAGTCGCCGTCGCCCTCCCAACGCTCACGCCATCTGCTCCTCGCGGACCTAGCAGTCCGGAGGCGCATCGCTTCTTCCCTGCATGTGTGGGATTCCTCAGAGGTGCTGCATCTAGAGCACTGGGACGAACCACGCAAGGGGTTTGAGGTGACAGATGACCATGCAACTGCACTACCTGCTGCGATGCGTATGACTACATTGAGTCATCTTCCGCTGCTCCTACGCGTCTAGTGGTAATCCCGTAACCTGTAACTAGCAGTGGATCCTGGTTTATAAGGTCAAAAATTTTTGTTTTCTGGCTAGCGTAGCAACCTCATAACCCTTCAGTGGTATCAGAGCCATTACTGCCTCGTTATAGGTTCAGTTTTGTGCATATGGTGATATGTGTGGTTGTAGATGAGTCTCTAACCTTGGTTCATCATCTTGCCGTGTTGGTCTTAAAACGATCTACTCGTACCGGTCGGAATTCCGCCATCCGAGTTAAGTGATTCATGTAAATCCAGTCATGGCGAGTTAGAGATCAATCAGATTGATCGAATTGAACCCTAGGTCAAGTGCCAAGCACATATGATGCGCGGCGGTGGTAGAAGGAATTTACTGCCGGGCGCTGGTTTGCCGAGAAAAGTGTTGTTCGGTAAAACAGCCGTAACTTTTGAACCGTAACTCAGATTGAGACAAACTCTAAACAAAAATCATAGAGAACAAAATTTTACATCTAGTTTTTGATGAAATTAGAATTGCAAAATAAGGCTTGGAAAATAGAGTTTTCTGCGTTGCAAGATTAGACGTCGGATTCGGATAACTCTGTTTTGCAGGTATTGATGACTAGTATAGCCCTTATGTGTATGTGATGCATGTATGTATTTAATTCATGGCTTGCATGTCATGAGGACAATATAGGTAGGAGCCACATACATATTGTCAAAATTAATGTAATGGCCTGTGTGCCAATCTGTGATGATCTATCCGCGACTATGTAATTTCATTTTACTTACGCTAGTAGTAGCTAGTCTCGACGGGATCATCACTGAAGGATGGCATACTCGAATCATGGAGACGGAGATCACCGTGATGCATAGATTGATGGAGATGGAGATCCCCAAAGGAATAATGGGCTATACCAAGTCATGTCTGTGTTATGCTGTTCTTACTATGTTCTACTTTCACATGCTATTATGTTTTTGTCTACATGAGTGCGGTAGTGAAGTAGAACGATCCCTCAGCAATGTTTAAGTTAAATGCTTCCCTAAACCTTGCACTATCATAAGTCTTGTACAATCAGTGGTGGGTCTATGAAATTAGGGTGCCACTGGTTTTCCTCGACTAGGCAGGTTCTTATCAGATACTTACTGCAAGAAGGTTTGGTTACTTAAACAAGGTCATCCTAATGGTTAGGGACCTTGGAGCATGGGTAGGTTGAGCGTAGCATAGAGATGATGCCCAACAAATAGAGTCATATGTGATATGATTAGCAAAGTGTTGCTTACCGATCTACCATGTCTTCTAGCGGTAATGCTAAAGCTCACTAGTTGACTTGTTAGTTGTGGGTCTTGAATCATTAAGTATCAATTGAGGGATATTGATTTTAGTGGGAGTAGATTTTATTTTGACATAATTTACTCTTTCATGGATACATTGTCTTAGTATTTTGCATTACTTTTGTTGTAGATGGCCGCTCGCAATCAACCATTTTCTTTGCATACAATTCTTGAGAAAGATAAGTTGAATGGAACAAATTACGTGGATTGGATCCGCAACCTGAGAATTGTTCTTAGGCTGAGAAAAAGGAAGATACTCTAGACACCCCATTACTAGATGAGCCTGATGAGAGTGCTCCTGTTGCTGAGAAAAATGCTTACAAGAAAGCATGTGATGCGGATCTCAAAGTGAGTTGCCTCATGCTTGCTTGTATGGAACCTGATCTGCAGATGCAGTTCGACAACAATCATTCAGCGAACAATATGATCATGGTGCTTGAAGATATGTTCCAAACTCAAGCGCGGACTTAAAGTTCAATGTCTCTAAGGAACTTGCAGAAACCAAGCTAGAAGAGGGCGCAGCTGTTGGTCCACATGTAATCAAGATGGTTGGTTACACTCAGAGGTTGGAGAAGCTAGGCTTCCCAATTGGCCAAGAGTTGGCTACTAATTTCATTCTTGCATCGCTTCTGGCCAGCTATGGAAACTTCATCTCAAACAACCATATGCATGGAGTGGAGAGGGGCTTGAATGAACTGTGTGGCATGCTGAAAACAGCAGAGGCCGACATCAAGAAAGGTGTCGACAGTAGCCAAGTATTGGCGATCCAGAACCGACCTCATTTTAAGAGGAAGGGCAATTCTTGGAGGAAGAAGAAGGGCAAGGCTAAAGATGAGATCTCTAAGCCAAACCCATCTGCTGCCAAGGCTAGACCATCTGCAAATTCAAATTGCTTTTATTGTAAGGGAAAAGGTCACTGGAAAAGAAATTACAAGGAGTACTTGGCGTCCTTAGAGAAGGATGGCGGCGGTAAAGGTACTGCTACTGCTTGTACTCTTGTTGTTTATGTTATAGACATTTTCCTCGCTAACTCTTATATCAATTCTTGGGTATTTGATACCAGATCGGTTGCTCATATTTGTAATACGATGCAGGGAATGATAAGAAGTAGAAGCGTGGAGAAAGGAGAAGTTGATTTCCGCATGGGCAATAATGCAAGAGTTGCTGCATTGAACGTCGGGACGATGCAAGTTCCCTTGCCATCAGGATTTATTTTGGAATTGAATAATTGTTATTTTGTTCCTAGTTTAAGTTGAAACATTGTGTCACCTTCATGCTTGATGAAGGATGATTATTCATTTGCGAGTAAAGACAATGGTTGTGTGATCTCAAAGAATGATGTGTTTGTGGCTTTTGCATCCATTGTGAATGGATTATTTATCTTAAATCTTGATGATGCACCTGTCTGTAATGTTAGTGCTAAACGGCCTCGGCTTAAAGAGTTAAGTCCTACCTATATGTGGCATTGTCATTTGGGTCATATAAGTGAGAATCGCATGAAGAGGCTCCATGATGATGGTCTTCTAACTTCGTTTGATTTTGAATCATACGAGACATGTGAGGCTTGCTTGCTAGGCAAGATGACCAAGGCGCCATTCAAAGAATTTCCTGAGAGGGCATTTGACTTGTTGAAACTTGTACATATTGATGTATGTGGACCAATGAGCACGACAGCTAGAGGTAGATTTTAATACTTCATAACTTTTACTAATGACTTTAGTAGATATGGATATGTCTACCTAATGAAGCACAAGTCTGAAAAATTTGAAAAGTTCAAAGAATTTTAGAATGAAGTAGAGAATCAATGTGGCAAGAAGATCAAGGCCTTGTGATCTGATCATGGAGGTGAATATCTAAGTCATGAGTTTAGCAATCATCTTAAGAGTTGTGGAATTGTTTCACAGCTTATGCCACCCGGAACGCCTCAGAGAAACGGCGTGTCTGAGTGATGTAATCGGACCTTGTTGGACATGGTTCGGTCTATGATGAGCCAGTCGGACCTACCTTTATCGTTTTGGGGATACGCTCTAGAAACAGCTGCTTTCACATTGAATAGGGTACCATCTAAGTCCGTAGTTAAGATACCATATGAGATGTGGACTGGTAAGAGTCCCAGTTTGTCTTTTCTAAAAATTTGGGGTTATGAAGTTTATGTTAAACGACTTATATCAGATAAACTAACACCCAAATGAGACAAGTGCTTTTTCATGGGATATCCGAAGGAAACTTTAGGGTATTATGTCTATAACCGGTCAGAGGGCAAAGTGTTTTTCACTCGAAATGGTATTTTCTTAGAGAAAGGGTTTCTCAAAAGAGAAAAGAATGGACAAAAAGTGTATCTTGAAGAAGTTCAAGATGAGCCAGTAGGGACTGACTCTACGAGTGATGCTAATGTAGCAGAGCAAGTTTAGACACCCATGGCAGTGGAGACACCGCCACAACCACGAAGATCAGCGAGACTTCGCGCATTGCGTGGGGATTTGTTATTGTTAGACGATGACAAACCTGCGGATTATGCAGAAGCTATGATGGATCCAGATTCTGAGAAATGGCAATGTGCCATGAGATCCGAGATAGATTCCATGGGAGACAATCAAGTTTGTAACTTGGTTGACCCGCCTGATGGGGTTAGACCCATAGAGAGCAAATGGATCTTTAAGAAGAAGAAGGATATGGACGAAAATGTTCACGTCTATAAAGCTCGACTTGTTTCAAAAGGTTTTTGGCAAGTTCAAGGAATTGACTACGATGAGACGTTCTCGTCGGTAGCGATGCTTAAATCTATTCAGATCATTCTAGCAATTACTGCATATTTTGATTACGAGATATGGCAGATGAATGTTAAAACATCCTTTCTAAATGGGTATTTAGAAGAGGACATGTATATGATACAGCCCGAAGGTTTTGTTGATCCTAATAATGCTGGAAAGATATGCAAGCTTAAGAAATCTATTTATGGATTAAAGCAAGCATCTCGGAGTTGGAATATTCATTTTGATGAGGTAGTCAAAGGGTTTGGCTTCCATCAGAATGAAGAAGAACCTTATGATTACCAGAAGGTAAGTGGGAGCGCTATTATGTTTTTGATCTTGTATGTGGATGACATACTATTGATTGGGAATGATATTCCTATATTGCAATCTATAAAGACTGCACTGAATAATAGTTTCTCTATGAAGGATTTAGGAGAAGCAGCATACATCTTGGGAATTAAGATCTATAGAGATAGGTTAAGAAGGCTAATAGGATTAAACCAAGACACGTACATTGACAAGGTGTTGAAATGGTTTAACATGGAACAGTCCAAGAAAGGGTTCTTGCCTATGTCACATGGTATGCACTTTAGTGACAAGCAGTGTCCTTCATCAGATGAAGAGCGCAACTGCATGAGTAAGGTTCTATATGCTTCGGCCGTTGGTTCCATCATGTATGCCATGATATGTAGTCGCCCAGATGTCTCATATACTCTAAGTGTTGCGAGCAGGTACCAAGCTAATCCACGTGAACCTCACTGGATGCTTGTTAAGAACATCCTAAAGTACTTACAAAGGACTAGGATGTGTTCCTAATCTATGGAGGTGAAGAGGAGCTCATTGTAAACGGTTACACTGATGCTAGCTTCCAAACCGATGGGGATGACTCACTATCTCAATCAGGTTTTGTGTTTACAATAAATGGTGGTGCAGTTAGCTGGAAAAGTTCTAAGCAGGAGACAGGGTTCAATTCTATAGCAGAAGCCGAGTACATTGCAGCTTCTGGCGCCGCATAGGAAGGTGTTTGGTTGAGGAGGTTCCTCATTGAGCTTGGTGTGTTTCCGAATGCGTCGGGCCCATTGAATTTACATTGTGATAACAATGGGGTGATTGCACAGGCTAAGCAGCCAGGGATCACCAGAAGAACATACATGTACTCCAGAAGTTTCATCTCATTCAAGAGTTTGTGAAACGAGAAGAGATCAAATTGTGCAAAATACATACGGATTTGAATGTAGCAGATCCTTTGACAAAGGCTCTTCCACAGCCTAAGCATGAGGCACACATGAGGTCTATGGGTATTAGACATCTAAGAGATTAACTCTAGTGAAAGTGGGAGACTGTTGGGAATATGCCCTAGAGCTAATCATGTAGATGATGATATTCGATTGTATCCATAATTAATAAAGTGTTCATTGAACATCCATTATAGACAACTTGTATTGATTGGCAATTGTGTAAATTATTTGTGGAACTTAATTACTTGAATGTTTATTCTAAAGTTGTCCCTGGTCGGCGTTCTTGTGAGAACACACTTGAATATTAGAGCAGCACATGTATTAGTTAATGGCTATGTTTCACAAGTCATAGACATGGAGATGTCAAACTATTAATGTGGGCACATGTGAGACATGTAGGCTGGACTGACCCGACATGAGAAAGTCTCTATTCACATCATGTGTGTTATATCCTTAGACCTAAGATTGTGGTATGTACTCAAGATGTGAAATAGCCTACTTAGGGACTATCAAATGCTGCTCCATAACTGGGTAGTTATAAAGGTGGTTTTCGGGTGGTCGGGAAGCATACTTTGAGACATAGACAATCAAGATGGAATTTGCCCCTCTCTGCGCGAGAGAGATATCACTGGATCAGTCAAGTGATTGGATCAACAATTGCATGGCCGTGCTTGGGTTAAGTGTTAACCCACGAGTTGAACCATATATCAAGTGGCAAAGGGAATAACTTGTATGTGGTCATAGTGGTTCGTCTGATATGATCTTTGCGTGCACATAGGAGTTGGCACACCTTGCTAGAGGCCGCTGTCAACTATTGGGCGAGTAGGAGTACTCGTCCCATGTCAATGTGTGCGTGAACCCATAGGGTCGCACGCTTAAGGGGCTGGAAGCCTAATTTGGGTTGGACTCAAATTAGACAAGGCTTAGGGTTACTAATGGGCCTCCAACTCATGAGCTCATTGGGGACGCCTATATAAGCAAGGGGTAGGGGCACGGTTAGGGTGACATACACACCTTGGCAGCCGCCGTCGCCCTCCCCACGCTCGCTCCATCTGCTCCTCACAGACCTAGCAGTCCGGAGGCGCTGCATCTGGAGCACTGGGACGAACCACGCGAGGGGATTGAGGTGACGGATGACCACACAATTACACTGCCTGCTGTGACGCGTACGACTACATCGAGTCGTCTTCCGCTGCGCCTGAGCGTCTAGTGGTAATCCCATAACCTGTAACTAGCAGTACATCCTGGTTTATGAGGTCAAAACTTTTTGTTTTCTGGCTAGCATAGCAACCTCATAAGCCTTCATTTGCACTGCATATCATGAGCATAATCATACCATTTGCATCAAATCACATTCATGACCTGCTTTGCTTGATGTTTGTTTGCATTTAGTTCAAATAGTTTGACCTAGATGCAGAGTTGTGACGAATACATGCAAATGATTGTGGTTACGACCTAAACATGTTTTTAAGGGTATTAGGTTCAATGTTTGCTTGGTTGTATGGTTTCAAAATTAACTCTTGCAAAATTAGGATTTAATTACCCTAATTGTGGTTGCTCGACCTGAACTAGAAAGTGTAGCTACAGTGCTTATCTCAAGTTGGACCTTTAATATGGTTTGTAGAGAAAACTATTTAGAGCAAACTTTCTATTTTCACCAAAGTATGAAAATGCTTTTGGGCCTTCAAAAAGGACAAAAACAGTGGGTAGAATATTGAAAAATAATATTTTTATAATTTAAATTTGACCTAAATTCACATTTTCAAATCTAGGCCGAATTAGCCAAAAATTTCTATATATGAAATGTTCTACTTGATGAGAGGAACATTTTTTATATTCAACGTTTTTGAGATTTGGCTTCGTTTTAAAACTACAGCGAGTCAAAGTTTCAGTTCAAGACAAAGAGGTGGGACCTACCTGGCCCACATGTCATCATCTCCCTTCTCTCTCCCTCCGTTCCTCTGCTTCGCGCACCAGAGTGCCAGCAGCGCCACACCGCTGCTGCCTCGCTGCCTCTCTGGCCTTGCCTGCCTCGCTTGCAGCGCTGGCCGATGCCGCACGCCGAGCCCGACCACACGCTAGCCGACGCGCGCCGCCCGTCCACACTCAAGTGCCCGCCCGCCATCATTGCGCGCCAGCGCTCATGGGCGAGCACGGACGCCGTGGCCGACAGCGTGATAAAGAGGCTCACCCACTCCTCCTTCTCCATTCACCTCCCCAGCGCTTCACTTGCCACTGCCCTCCTCTTCTCTCCTCTCGCTAGCAGCAGCAGCTACAGCCGCCATTGCCGCCGTCATGAGCTCGTGCGACGCCGCACCTCACCGTGGCCTCATTTTCTTCCCAGCTCATGCGCACGGCTTTGCCTTGTCCTTCTCCATCTCCCTATGCCATTTGCAGCGCAATTCGTCAAAGGTAGTGGTCAAATTTCTCTCCTTGCCGGTCACGGCCGCCGTGCGGTCCACCGTGGCCAACTCCCTTTAGCCCTTCTTTTTCCTCTTTTTTCGTGTGCATCGTAGGCACTGAGTCATGTAGACGGGGTCCGGCTCTGGTTGGACGGAGTCCGGCTCGTCGTCGCGTGTAGCGCCGCCGCTCACCGGCAACCCTCGCGGACGGCAGTTTGGCCGTCATTTGCTTCCATTTTCTCACGCGTCCGTCTCGCTTCGACCTTATCTAGCTCCTGTGCACCTCGCTGCGCCTCGCCGTGGTAGAATCTGGTGAGCTCGTCGACATGCATCGCCGCCGCTCGCCGGCGTTCCTCGCCGCCACCATTTTTGGCCACGATAGCTTGCATTTCTTGCACCGCTGAGTTCGTGTCGATGGGTAGAGCAGGATGGTGGTGGTGGTTCGGCCGGGGACCTCACCGCCGGCGGGAGCATCCACCCCTGTTCTGGCCGCTGACCGATGGGGCCCACGCTGACGTGGGCATTGACGTCAGAAACATCCTAGCCTGGGTGCAATAAGCCGGGGTCCACCTAGCGATTTCGATTGGGCTTGGGGTCCACGCTGACTTGGAGTGATCGAATGCCTGGAGCTTCAACCTCGCTCGTCTGAGGAAGGCAAGCCCCAGAGCATTCCTTTACTGTTTATGGTGCATTAAGTTTATAGGCGTTGATCGATACCGTTGATGCATTATGATTACCCTTGTCCACCTGAGATACCCTTACACCCTGCTAAGTTTAGGATCACTTATATGCTTAGCCCTGCCATCGTCTTGATCGAGGCCCCCGCATCTGGCATATTCCAGGTCCATGACGTTGCCTCGTCGAAGACAACATCCCGGGACACCAAGACCTTGCCGCCGACCGGGTCGTATAGCCGATACGCCTTCGACCCCTCCTCGTAGCCGAGGAACACCATACGCGTGCTCCTATCTTCCAGCTTCCTGAGGCCTGGCTTGACGGTCTTCACATGTCCGATGTAGCCAAACGTGAGCAGGTACAAAACATTGGGCTTGCGCCCGTGCCACGCCTCGTACGGTGTTTTCCCCTTAAGGGCTTTGGTCAGCGATCGGTTGAGGATATGTATAGCAGTGGTGACCACCTCTCCCCAGAACTCCACCGACATCCCCTTCGCCTTCATCATTGAGCACGCCATGTTGACGATGGTCTGATTCTGACGCTCTACGACGCTGTTCTACTGCGGCGAGTAGGGTGTTGTGAGGTGTCGACCCACCTCCTCCTCAACGCAGCACTCAGTGAACTCGAGCGCCGTGAACTCACCGCCGTGGTCGGTCAGGAGCTCCCGTAGCCGCCTATCGCACTCCGCCTCCGCCCGCGCCTTGAAGCACTTGATGGCGTCCGTCACGTCGCTCTTGCTCGTCAGGAGCTGCAGCCACATGTAGCGGCTGCAGTCATCCACAAGCAGGAGGAAGTACCTCCGTCCACCATGTGTTGATGGCATGATTGGCCCGCAGAGGTCCTATAACGCCCCTGGTGTTAATCATAACTTAGCACTTCATTTCATGAGAATAATCATATCATTTGCATCAAATCATATTCATGACCTGCTTTGCTTGATATTTGTTTGCATTTAGTTTAAATTGTTTGACCTAGATGCAGAGTTGTGATGAATGTGTGCAAATGATTGTGGTTAGGATCTAAACAAGTTTATAATGGTATTATGTTCAATGTTTGCTTGGTTGTATGGTTTCAAAATTAAGTCTTGCAAAATTAGGATTTAATTACCCTTATTGTGGTTGCTCGACCTGAACTACAAAGTGTAGTCACAATGCTTATCTCAAGTTGGACCATTAATATGGTTTGTAGAGAAAAATATTTATAGGCAAACTTTCTAATTTCACCAAAGTATGAAAATGCTTTTTAGGCCTTCAGAAATGACAAAAATAGTGGGTAGAATATTAGAAAATAATATTTTTATAATTTAAATTTGACTGAAATTCACATTTTCAAATCTAGGCTGAATTAGCCAAAAATTTTTATATATGAAATGTTCTACTTGACGAGAGGAACATTTTTTTTATTCATAGTTTTTAGAGATTTGGCTTTATTTGGAAACTACAGTGAGTCAAAGTTTTCAGTTCAAGACAAAGGGATGGGACCCACCTGGCCCACACGTCATCATCTCCCTTCTCCCCCCCCGTTCCTCTGCTTCCTGCACCAGAGCGCCAGCAGCGCCGCACTGCTGCGGCCTCGCTGCCTCTCTGGCCTTGCCTGCCTCGCCTGCAGCGCTGGCCGATGCCGCACGCCGAGCCCAGCCACACGCTAGTCGACGCGCGCCGCCTGCCCTCACTCGAGCGCTTGCCCGCCATCATTGCGTGCCAGCGCTCACGGGCGAGCGCGGATGCTGCGACCGACCGAGTGATAAAGAGCCTCACCCACTCCTCCTTCTCCATTCACCTCCCCAGCGCCTCACTCACCACTGCCCTCCTCTTCTCTCCTCTCGCTAGTAGCAGAAGCTGCAGCCGCCATTGCCGCCGCCACGAGCTCGTGCAACCGCCGCACCTCGCCGCGACCTCATTTTCTTCCCAGCTCGCACGCACAGCTTCGCCTCGTCCTTCTCCATCTCCCTGTGCCATTTGCAGCGTGATTCATCGAAGGTACTGGCCGAATTTCTCTCCTTGCCGGTCACGGCCGCCATGGCCGCCGTGCAGTCCACCGTGTCCAACCCCTTTAGCCCTTCTTTTTCCTCTTTTTCATGTGCATCGTAGGCATTGAGTCATTAGACGCGGTTCTTGGCGTTGATTTGAGCGATTCGGCTCTGGTTGGATGGAGTCTGGCTCGCCATCGCGTGTAGCGTCGCCGCTCACCGGCAACCCTCGCGGACTGTAGTTCAGCCGTCATTTTCTTCCATTTTCTCGCGCGTCCATCTCGCTTCGACCTCATCCAGCTCATGCACACCTCACTGCGCCTCGCCGTGGTCGAATCCGGCGAGCTCGCCGACATGCATCGCCGCCGCTCGCCGGCGTTCCTCGCCGTAGCCATTTTCGGCCGCGATAGCTTGCATTTCTTGCACCGCTGAGTTCGCGTCGACGGGTAGAGCAGGATGGTGGTGGTGGTTCGGCCAGGGACCTCACCGCCGGCGGGAGCATCCTCCCCTGTTCCGGCCGCTGACCGGTGGGGCCCACGCTGACGTGGGCATTGACGTCAGCAACATCCTGGCCTGGGTGCAATAAGTCGGGTCCACCTAGCGATTTCAATTGGGCTCGGGGTACAATTCGAGTACGCGTAGCAATTTCGAATCGATTTTTAGAAAAATGCATTTTAGCAGATTTTGCGAAAAACTTCCAAAAATCATATCTTGCTCATTGTTTATCCAAATCGAGTGAAACTAATTTTGTTAGCTTTCTTTTGATGTGTACTACTTGGTAAAAATATAATATGCATGTTTGGGATACTTTTCTTTATAATTTTATTTAAGTTGATTTATTTACATTAAATGCTTATAATCTTCGAAAATGCATAACTAAATCTAGGTTGCTTAGAAAAATGTGATTCTAGTTTTGTTAGTCTTCTTTGGTGATGCTCTATCTGCAAAAAATTTATCTTATGCATGTGCTGTGTGAAAATATAAAGTTGTAGTTCAAGTGGGATATTAGGGTTATTCCTGGGATAATTCATAAATGAGGTGTATATGTCTAATTTGAGATTGATAATTTTTTTAGGTTACTTATATGCCATAAGGTAGCTTTTGATGTAGTAAAACATGAGGGTTGGCATACTTCATAGTACAAAGTATTTTTAGGTCCCCCTTATATGTGCTGCCTTGTCTTTTTTGTGTAGAATAATAGGCTTATCCAAATGAGGTGAAATTTTGAGGGTAAGCTAGTTTTGCCATGTGTTGTCTTCTACAATTTTTTAGGCTTTTATGTGAAGTTAAACTAGGTGTTGCAGTTATACCCTATTTATAAAGTTGTTTTAATTCGACCTTGCTTAGCCATTTCATGCCATCAATAATATTTCTTTAGGCATGCATAGGGTGTTTAATCTGTTAGTGCTACTATGCAGCTTTAGTTGATGTTTAGGATATATTGCCTGGTGTAGATTTACTAGTAATGTACTGTGCGTGTCTTGAGTAGAGTTGTGGTAGTGATGAGCACGTGATGAATGTATCAAGATGGTTATGCTTAGTATAGGTCTTTGGCTTTACTGGCTTGTTTGCTAGTAATAGTAAGATAGTTAGTTACTTTACTGGCTTGTTTGCTAGTGATAGTAAGATAGTTAGTGCTTTACTAGCTTGTTTGTTCACGATAAGTAGAAAGAAGGTTTCACCAATAGACTTGCATAGGTACATGTGCCTGGATGATGTTGACTACCTTATAGGAAGAATATGCAGGCATTCATCATCATCATATTCCATTATCATACCATGTGCATTCTTCGTATTTATACATGCATATGCATCATACAGGATCGCTAGGAGAATGAAACGTGACGTGAAATGAGGATTCAAAAGTGGAGTGATCGAGTGCCTAGAGCTTCAACCTTGCTCGTCAGAGGAAGGCAAGCCCCAGAGCATTCCTTCCTACTATTTTACAAATAACTTAATTTGCATCCTTTACTGTTTATGCTGCATTAAGTTTATAGGCGTTGATCGATACCGTTGATGCATTATGATTACCCTTGTCCACCTGAGATACCCTTACACCCTGCTAAGTTTAGGATGGCTTATATGCTTAGCCCTGCTTAAATAGATCGGTAGAAGTCGGGTGATTTCCTGTCATCCACGAGTTATAGGTGGTGACTCATAATGGTGAGCTTGTTGATGATGTGGAATAACCATGGGAAGTAATAAATCGATACCGGGCGGGATTGGAGCTGTGGACAGAACTGGAGGTTCTGTGTTGTTTATCCCATCTGTGTCAAACTAGGGCCCCGTCTGATGTCTCAGCCCTCTTGTCATGTTGAATGCAGCCCCACACTTAGTTGGCATTATGGAAACCACGAAGCATAGCAGCCTGTTTGGGCCGAGTTTTGACCTGTTGAATGCATTGTACTGGAGATGGCGCGCGGTGAGTACAGGGGCACGGAGAGTAAAGCTGATGTCAGCGGCGTCTAACTAGTATGAAGCCAGGCGGCCCCTGGGTACGATGGTTCCTGTTGATCCCACGACTATCTTTTACCCGAAAAGTGTGAACGGTGACCTAAGGTGCCTTCGCGCAGGCATGTATGGGTTTGTGTGGGGAATATTTCACCAGCTGGTTAGGAATCAATTCGAATCGCCATCACTCCTAGACAATGAGTACTTGACTTGAGCACCGGCATCGTAGTAACAACTTGAACAAGGAGATGAGATGGTTATGATGCTGATGCTGAAAGATGCTCAACCAAAAATGGTTATTAATCTGATGCTCAACCGAAAATGGTTATTAATCTTGCTTGATAATTACACCATGCTTGATTAGTTTAGGTGCTAATATAGCATGACCTAGTTAATGACTTTAAAAAGCAAAGCTAGAGGGTTATAATAATAGATCATAATAAGCTCATGCTTTTATGCAAAGAAATGAGTCAGCTAGCCTACTTATAAAGCCTTGCATTCTACTTAGAGTCAATTTATTTTTGGTTTATGACGGGTAAGTCTAGCTGAGTACATTCTCGTACTCAGGTTTTTTTCCCACTTGTTGCAGATCATAAGACTTTGGCTGTGGCGACAAGATGGACTCGTATCCCATTACGGGAAGATTAGACCTTTGGCAAGGTGATCTCTTATACCTCATCTACTTGCTGTTGTTGGATGTCGACCCTGGACTGGCACTGTATTTAAATCATAGGTGTGAGTATATGTTGAAAATATATCTACTTGCATTATTTATTTGCAGCTCTGATTCAAAAAGAAATTATATAAATAGTGCCAGTCCTCTAATGTAATTATGCTATGTGCGAAAAGTTAAAAACAGTTGGATGGTAATTGCTGAACTGTGTGATCTTGGTGTGTCGTTGAAAAAGTTTGAAATCCTTCGAGATTTCAAGGACTACCGGGTTAATATGAGCACAATGTGCTAACTAAATCGCCTCGGCAGTTTACTTAGTACCTTGGGTTTATATTAATTGGGCGGTTCTGCTACAGCTGGCATCAGAGCAATGGTTCAGCTATTACTATTTATTTGGGTATTTACAAAGCAATGAATTTATTTTGCAAAACTATTTGCCAACTTATAGTTATATAGGTGTTTGGAGACTATGAGTTTGAAATTAAGAGTGTGCCAGTGGTCGTATTCCTTATGCCCAGTTAATAGGACTCCAGGTGGCTTATTTAAGTACTGACTTGGGGATTGCATCATATTTTCTATTTGTCGTACTCATACACGACGGATATGTATGGGGGCCATTCACTTGAATGGTTATGTATGGATCATTTTGCCTC
This sequence comes from Bothriochloa decipiens, assembly GCA_023333625.1. NCBI lineage: Eukaryota > Viridiplantae > Streptophyta > Magnoliopsida > Poales > Poaceae > Bothriochloa > Bothriochloa decipiens. The sequence continues at coordinate 41,744,512 of CM041629.1, forward strand.
TACGCCAAGGTAAGGTTGGTTCGACGCTAAGGTAAGTGTCAGTTGTGAGAGCATGACCGGATACACTGCCGATCTAGGGGAGTGCTTATGTGGTGTTGAATTATATACATGTTTACACATGTTTATATGAAGGTAGCCCATATGTGGGTGTCGTCTTCTGGCGACTTGTTGGGTAGTTTGCAGCCTTGTGAATGGATGTGAGTAATTAGTGTTTTCACCTTGTTTGGAAGGTGCGTGGATTTTTCATCACTTGCATTCATTGGGGATTTGAGCTGAAATGGAATTTTCTGTAGGTACACTGAACAGTGTGAACGGTGACCTAAGGTGCCTTCGTGCAGGCATGTATGGGTTTGTGTGGGGAATATTTCACCAGCTGGTTAGGAATCAATTCGAATCGCCATCACTCCAAGACAGTGAGTACTTGACTTGAGCACCAGCATCGTAGTAACAACTTGAACAAAGAGATGAGATGGTTATGATGTTGATGCTAAAAGATGCTCAACCGAAAATGGCTATTAATCTTGCTTGATAATTACACCATGCTTGATTAGTTCAGGTGCTAATGTAGCTTGACCTGGTTAATGACTTTAAAAAGCAAAGCTAGAGGGTTATAATAATAGTTCATAATAAGCTCACGCTTTTATGCAAAGAAATGAGTCAGCTAGCCTACTTATAAAGCCTTGCATTCTCCTTGGAGTCAATTTATTTTTGGTTTATGACAGGTAAGTCTAGCTGAGTACATTCTCGTACTCAGGGTTTTATTCCCACTTATTGCAGATCATAAGACTTTTGCTGTGGTGACAAGATGGACTCGTATCCCATTACGGGAAGATTAGACCTTGGGCAAGGTCATCTCTTATACCTCGTTTACATGCTGTTGTTGGATGTCGACCCTGGACTGGCACTGTATTTAAATCATAGGTGTGAGTATATGTTGAAAATATATCTACTCCCACTATTTATTTGCAACTCTGATTCCAAAAGAAATTATATAAATAGTGCCAGTCCTCTAATGTAATTATGCTATGTGCGAAAAGTTAAAAACAGTTGGATGGTAATTGCTAAACTATGTGATCTTGGTGTATCATTGAAAAAGTTTGAAATCCTTCGAGATTTCACGGACTACCAGGTTAATATGAGCACAATGTGCTAACTAAATTGCCTCGGCAGTTTACTTAGTACCTTGGGTTTATATTAATTGGACGGTTCTATTACAGCTGGCATCAGAGCAATGGTTCAGCTATTACTGTTTACTTGGGTATTTACAAAGCAAAGAATTTATTTTACAAAACTATTTGCCAACTTATAGTTATATAGGTGTTTGGAGACTATGAGTTTGAAATTAAGAGTGTGCCAGTGGTCGTATTCCTTATGCCCAGTTAATAGGACTCCAGGTGGCTTATTTAAGTACTGACTTGGGGATTGCATCATATTTTCTATTTGTCGCGCTCATACACGACGGATATGTATGGGGGCCATTCACTAGAATGGTTATGTATGGATCATTTTGCCTCTACACCAAGGTAAGGTTGGTTCGACGCTAAGGTAAGTGTCAGTTGTGAGAGCATGACCGGATACACTGCCGATCTAGGGGAGTGCTTATGTGGTGTTGAATTATATACATGTTTACACATGTTTATATGAAGGTACCCCATATGATGAGGACATCACTTCTTCTTGTGCACCTGCTGCTCCTCTCCAAGGCCCAATGACCCGAGCTCGAATGCGTCAACTACATTTACAGGTGAGCTCGTTTTTAAGTGATACTTTTCATACTTTTGAGAATAGATTACTACCTAATGATTTAATATTGCTTAGGAACAATGGAGAGGCTTCTGAAGAACTTGGACGAGGAGTTGGAGACGAGCTGGGCCAGCAAGGGCGTGCAACACAAGCTGATTTCGCGTGTGTCTCGGACTGCCAGACCAGCCTGGACTAGAACTGGTCATACAGACTCATACGGACTCCGTTTTCGACGTTCTACATATGGTTCGAAAGCTAACTTCATAAGGAAGCCAATAGAAGTGGTCTCACATCAAAACCTCTTCGGAGTCCACGGGAATTGTCGAAGCAAGTCAGCATTCCAAATCTGTCTTTGTGCTGCGTCACCTTATTTTGGTCCAATGGGCCGTGTATCGTTTATGAGCCCGTTAGTGGGCGCGTCCAGGGTAGGCGATGACCCTAAGTCCTTTATAAACATACGCCACCACCGTCGTTAGGTTTTGGGGGGTTTTGCTTAGATTATTCTGTCCATCGACAGCCGCCGTTCATCAGTTTGTGGAACCCCAACTCGAGTGCTTAATCATTCATTTGCAGACTGTCCCATTAATTGAGCTGCATTCTTTCGAGTTCTTGCTTGTGTTCTTCGTTTCGCAGGCAGGGATTAGCCTTCGTGGCGAGGTCAACCGGTTGGAGACACGGTTGATAACCAGAGGAGTCGTGGTGCTAAGATTGCAGGATTCGGGTCTTTGGATCTGAAGCCGGATCGGTGTGTCGTGCTCCACCAAAACGATAGTTATCTCCATCTGACGGAAGATCAGGGAATCACGTCCCCATCAAGTGGTATTCAGAGCTAAGGTATACCGTCAGATTTACGTTTATCCCTAGTTTTTGAGTGTTTCATTTTTGTCCCATAGTCCAAAGCCATATTCAATTTCCTGTCCTAGAACCCTTCCGCGCTTTAGCCTTTGCATAATTCAGTCCAGAGTCCGTAGTGTTGAATTTGTGTCCAGGTCAGGGTCTTGTTGCTGGTAGGTTGTGTTAGAGTCCAGTCGTGTGTTTTTCCTTTCAACGTTGTCCCTTCCACCATTCCAAACAACAAGTCGAATCACCACATTACTCGACTTGCCCCGCCAGCCGCCTTGTGTCAACTCTCGCCGCCGCGCAAACCCTAGATAGGTCGTCAGCCGCTCTTTGTTGCTTGCATCGCAGCCTTCCTTAAATCATCTGGCGAATACCTACTGCTGTGATTGGTGTTGGAGTTTAGGGACGCTTCGCCCTAACTGCCGACTGCCGTGTTGTGCCTTTCGAGAAAACATAACTTGAGATACCTTCGGTAAAACAGGCATAACTTTTCGCTCGTTTATCAGAAAAATCTGAAATTTTTACAGCAGCTTCTTGACTCCATTTGGAGCCGACCCAAACTTGCCTTTGGCCTGTTTGGTTTCATCAAAATTGCCAAAAAATTCAGGAAAATAAAGAAAAAAATTGTTAAGGTTCTTGCACGCTTTTCAGAGAATGTGCTGATTTTCTGTAGGCCACATCCCACCTCTGTTTTAGGTGAAATTTTTTGTGGTTACATCTTTTGTCATCCTTGTTCACAAAAAAATATAAAAAAAAGTTTGATTTCTACTAGTGCCTTTTTGGCGAGAAGGAAAAAAAAGAAAGAGAACAAGGAGACAGTTGTTTGTTCTGCGATTGCGAGTGTTTCATTGGGTTTCTTTCATATCATACTTGTCCTTTCTTTGTCCTTGTTCACACACTTTTGGTACTTGGAACACGTTAGGCCAGCAACAAGCATAAGTACTTTGGACTAGAGTTCAGCATTGCTCGCTGTTACTGACTGTTACTGAGTTGTGTGCCATATATATACATATATTTTCTGTTTGTGCGCCTTCCAAGCTCCACATTATCTTCAGATCAGTACAGAAAAAGACCTTGCAATCGTGGCCCACATCCTCAGGTATCACAACCGAGATCCACCGGTTGCCATCCTCTGCATGTGTTGGTAAGAACTTGGGTAAGAACTTGTTAAGACGTGTGTGAGGGTGTGATTCCACCAATTGAACCCAAGTAGCTCATAGGAGTTTTTGCTAATCACTAATCATGCCAGACGACACTCCTGTTTTCCAAAGTGACTTGCAGGTCATCAGAGATTTACTCACCAACCAGTCGAGGATGCTGGAGGCGTTACAAAAGGATATTCGAACAGTCCACACTGATGTTGAACGTGTGGACAAGCGAGTATCCACGATTTCTAGAAGGGTGGAACAGCTTGAGAACAATCCACCCAAGCCGGACGATGATCAAGGACAAGAGGGAGGTGATGACGAGGCTGTTTTTCCTGAAATAGAAGAAGATGTTGTTTATAATTCCGATGGCCTTCCTGATCACATTAGGACAAACGAAAACCGCTTGCGCAGAAGACGCAAGATGAAGAATACAATTGGTATGGGAGGTAATAGACATCAAGGTAACGATGATCCATATGCTAAAATTAAATTTTCCATACCATCTTTTGTTGGTAAATATGATGCTGAGGAATATTTAGATTGGGAGCTGACAGTAGAACAAAAATTTTCTGCTCATCTTGTACCTGAACGTCATAAGGTTAGACAAGCCACTAGTGAATTTAAAGATTTCGCTCTAATCTGGTGGACTGCTTTGAAAGTAAAACCTTCAACATGGGAGAATCTTAAACTTGCTATGCGTGATAGGTTTGTTCCAATTACTTATCAGCGAGATATGCGTAAGAAACTACAGCGCTTAGACCAGGAAGATATGCTTGTTCAGGATTATTTTGCAGCGCTACAAAAGGGTATGATGCGTTGTGGTATAGAAGAAGAACCCGAGGATAAATTGTGTCGTTTTTATGGTGGTTTGAGAAAAGAAATTTAGGATCTTGTTGATTATAGGGAATATAATACTACCAACCAGTTGTTTCAGCTTGCCATGCTTGCAGAAAAAGAATTGCAGGGACGACAACCACAACAGCAAAGGAGCTGAAGTAACTACGGCAGTTCTTTTTCGTCGAAGAATGTGCCATCGGGCGCTAAGGCTGCGAGTGCTTCTCCTTCAGCAGCGGCACCAGCAGCCACGCGTTCGCCACCCGCTGCATCTTTTCCTTCAACCGCTGGTAAGACTCGTATGCAGGAACCGTCATCTTCTGTGGCTTCTACCGGTCGCTCTACAGGTATTCAGTGCCGTCGCTGCCAAGGGTACGGTCACATAGCAAGAGAATGTCCAAGCACATGGGCATACATTGCAACTGAAGATGGTTACATTAGTGCCTCGGATGAAGAACCTGACGAAGCAGATGCTACAAATGAGGACGGAGTAATTATGAGCTCCGAAGATGCTGGCAACCAACGAATTTTTATTGTGCAGCGAGTTCTTAGTACGCAGGTTCACGATGCAGAGAAGCAACAACGCCATAACTTGTTCCAGATTTTATTTGTGATTAAAGAAACACGTGTACGCGTGATCATTGATGGAGGCAGCTGCAACAATTTGGTAAGTGAAGATTTGGTCAAGCATCTTGAATTAACGACCCAACCTCATAAAAATCCATACCATATTCAGTGGCTCAACGATTCAGGTAAGGCCAAGGTAACTAAAACGGCACGAGTTTATTTTTCCCTTGGTCCATATTCTGATTATGTAGATTGTGATGTTGTTCCAATGCAAGCTTGTTCTCTTTTGTTGGGTAGACCTTGGGAATATGATAATGATGCTGTCCACCATGGTAGAAGTAATACATATACTCTTATGCATAAAGGACAAAAAATTACTTTGCAACCCATGACGCCTGCTCAAATTGTACAAGCTGAGAAGGATAGACTAGCTGTTGATGCTAAAATTGAGAATAAGTCAGAAATTAAATTAAAAAATCCTGTGATGCTTGCCACCAAATCTGATCTTGCAGAGATTAATGATACGTGCTATGCTTTAATATGCAAAGATGCTTTATTTTCTGTAGAAGATATATCTAGCACAGTGCCATCTTCTGTCGCTGACCTTTTGCAGGAGTACAGTGACATTTTTCCCTCTGAGATTCCCCCGGGGCTTCCAACCATTAGAGGGATTGAACATCAGATCGACTTAATTCCTGGAGCAAGTTTGCCAAATCGGGCTGCTTATAGGGCCAATCCTGGGGAGACTAAGGAGATTCAGCGCCAAGTCCAAGACCTTTTGGACCGTGGGTACGTCCGTGAGAGCCTTAGTCCTTGTGCCGTTCCAGTTATTTTAGTTCCAAAAAAAGATGGCAGTTGGCGCATGTGTGTAGATTGTAGAGCCATTAATAATATCACCATAAGGTACCATCATCCTATTCCTAGGTTAGACGACATGCTTGATGAGTTAAGTGGTTCTGTAATTTTTTTGAAAGTAGATTTGAGAATGGCTACCACCAAATACGAATGAAATTAGGCGATGAATGGAAAACTGCTTTTAAAACCAAGTTTGGCCTGTATGAGTGGTTAGTAATGCCTTTTGGGTTAACAAATGCACCTAGTACTTTTATGCGATTAATGAACGAGGTGTTACGTCCTTTCATTGGTAAATTTGTGGTGGTTTATTTTGATGATATCTTGATTTACAGCAAGTCTTTACATGAACATGTTGATCACCTGCGTGCTGTTTTTCAAGCATTGCGAGCTGCAAGTTTGTTTGGTAACCTCGAGAAGTGCAACTTTTGCACCGAACGAGTATCGTTTCTTGGCTATGTTGTCACCTCGCAGGGGATTGAAGTTGATGAGGCGAAGGTGGAGGCTATAAGGAGCTGGCCAACTCCCACTACAGTGACACAAGTCCGGAGCTTTCATGGACTTGCAGGATTTTACCGGCGCTTCGTCAAGGATTTTAGCACTATTGCAGCCCCGCTTAATGAGTTGACGAAAAAGGGTGTGGTTTTCCATTGGGGAGAAGAACAAGAGGCGTCCTTTGCTCTTTTGAAGGACAAGCTTACTCATGCACCGTTGCTGCAACTTCCTGATTTTGGTAAGACTTTTGAACTTGAGTGTGACGCTAGTGGTATTGGCATTGGTGGCGTCTTGATGGAAGAAGGTAAACCCATTGCTTACTTTAGTGAAAAATTAAGTGGGCCTGTTCTTAATTACTCCACGTATGATAAGGAATTATATGCTCTTGTTCGTACTTTACAAACGTGGCAGCATTATCTATGGCCTAAAGAATTTGTTATTCATTCTGATCATGAATCATTGAAGCATATTAGAACACAAAATAAATTGAATCGTAGACACGCTAAGTGGGCTGAATTTATTGAATCTTTTCCTTATATTATCAAACACAAGAAAGGAAAAGACAATGTTATTGCTGATGCTTTGTCTAGACGATATGCCATGTTGTCTCAACTTGATTGTCGGATTTTTGGGCTTGAAACAATTAAGGATCAATATGTTAATGATGTTGAATTTAGAGACGTCTTGGAGAATTGTAAAGAGGGGCGCACATGGAATAAATATGTGATGAACGATGGATTTTTGTTTAGAGCTAACCGCCTATGCATTCCAGTTGGTTCCGTTCGTCTTTTGTTGTTGCAGGAGGCCCATGGGCGGCGGATTGATGGGTCATTTTGGTGCCAAGAAGACGATCGAGGTGCTGTCCACACACTTCTTTGGGCCACAAATGAGGCGCGATGTTGAGCGGTTTGTGTCTCGGTGCGCCACATGTCAAAAAGCTAAGTCACGATTAAACCCACATGGTTTGTACATGCCGCTATCTGTTCCTTCGATTCCTTGGGCTGATATTTCTATGGATTTTGTTTTGGGATTGCCAAGGATTAAGAGGGGGAGGGATAGTATTTTTGTGGTTGTGGATCGTTTTTTGAAGATGGCACATTTTATTCCTTGCCGTAAGAGTGATAATGCCATTCATATTGCTGACCTATTCTTTCAAGAAATCGTTCGCTTGCATGGTATGCCTTCTACTATTGTTTCAGATCGCGATGCGAAGTTTTTGAGTCACTTTTGGCGCACTTTGTGGAATAAATTGGGAACAAAGTTACTGTTTTCTACAACTTATCATCCACAAACTGACGGCCAAACTGAGGTGGTGAATCGCACATTGTCCACCATGTTGAGAGCAATTTTAAAGCGTAATTTGAAGATGTGGGAGGAGTGTTTGCCTCATGTGGAGTTTGCATACAATAGGGCTGTACATTCTACAACAAAGGTAAGTCCCTTCCAAGTAGTGTATGGCTTTAACCCCCGTGCTCCAATTGATCTTTTTCCTTTACCATCTGTTGAGAGAACGCATAGTGATGCTATGGAGCGTGCTGAATTTATTAGAAAACTGCATGAAACAACAAAAATAAATATTGAAAAGATGAATGAGAAGTATAGAATTGCCGGAAGTGAAGGTAGAAAGGAAGTAAAACTTGAACCGGGTGATTTGGTATGGTTATATTTAAGAAAAGAAAGATTTTCAGGTTTGCGTAAGTCTAAATTAGTGCCAAGATGTGCTGGTCCTTATAAAATAATTGAGAAAATAAATAATAATGCATATAAATTTGAGTTGCCGCCCGAGTTCGCGGTTAGTCCCATATTTAACATTGTAGATTTAAAACCATACTTGGGAGAGGAAGATGAGCTTGAGTCGAGGACGACTCCAGTTCAAGAGGGGGAGGATGATGAGGACATCGCTTCTTCTTGTGCACCTGCTGATCCTCTCCAAGGCCCAATGACCCGAGCTCGAATGCGTCAACTACATTTACAGGTGAGCTCGTTTTTAAGCGATACTTTTCATACTTTTGAGAATAGATTACTACCTAATGATTTAATATTGCTTAGGAACAATGGAGAGGCTTCTGAAGAACTTGGACGAGGAGTTGGAGACGAGCTGGGCCAGCAAGGGCGTGCAACACAAGCTGATTTCGCGTCTGTCTCGGACTGCCAGACCAGCCTGGACTAGAACTGGTCATACGGACTCATACGGACTCCGTTTTCGACGTTCTACATATGGTTCGAAAGCTAACTTCATAAGGAAGCCAATAGAAGTGGTCTCACGTCAAAAACTCTTTGGAGTCCATGGAAATTGTCGAAGCAAGTCAGCATTCTGAATCTGTCTTGGTGCTGCGTCACCTTATTTTGGTCCAATGGGCCGTGTATCGTTTATGAGCCCATTAGTGGGCGCGTCCAAGGTAGGCGATGACCCTAAGTCCTTTATAAACATACGCCGCCGCTGTCGTTAGGTTTTGGGGGGTTTTGCTTAGATTATTCTGTCCATCGACAGCCGCCGTTCATCGGTTTGTGGAACCCCAACTCGAGTGCTTAATCATTCATTTGCAGATTGTCCCATTAATTGAGCTGTGTTCTTTCGAGTTCTTGTTTGTGTTCTTCGTTTCGCAGGCAGGGATTAGCCTTCGTGGTGAGGTCAACCGGTTGGAGACACGGTTGATAACCAGAGGAGTCGTGGTGCTAAGATTACAGGATTCGGGTCTTTGGATCTGAAGCCAGATCGGTGTGTCGTGCTCTACCAAAATGATAGTTATCTCCATCTGACGGAAGATCAGGGAATCACGTCCCCATCACCATATGTGGGTGTCGTCTTCTGGCGACTTGTTGGGTAGTTTGCATCCTTGTGAATGGATGTGAGTAATCAGTGTTTTTACCTTGTTTGGAAGGTGCGTGGATTTTTTGTCGCTTGCATACATTGGGGATTTGAGCTGAAATGGAATTTTCTGTAGGTACACTGAACAGTGTGAACGGTGACCTAAGGTGCCTTCGCGCAGGCATGTATGGGTTTATGTGGGGAATATTTCACCACCTGGTTAGGAATCAATTCGAATCGCCATCACTCCTAGACAGTGAGTACTTGACTTGAGCACTAGCATCGTAGTAACAACTTGAACAAAGAGATGAGATGGTTATGATGTTGATGCTAAAAGATGCTCAACCGAAAATGGCTATTAACCTTGCTTGATAATTTCACCATGCTTGATTAGTTCAGGTGCTAATGTAGCTTGACCTGGTTAATGACTTTAAAAAGCAAAGCTAGAGGGTTATAATAATAGTACTACTTAATTATAATTAGTTAACTTGTCATCCTGATAGACACATCCCACAACCTGAAACATGATGTCCCCTCATCTTGCTTTGTCAACATCAATGGGCAAGCGAGCAGCAATATTGGACAGAAGCTCTTTCAAAATAGACGGGCAGCTTCTAGTTAGATGATCAAAGCCCTCAGTTGCCATTACAGCATTCAGAGTTGATGGGATGCTCAGGAATCTGAAGCATGCTTCCTTAAGCCCACAACAATGGTGCTGCTCAGCCAACGCCAAGATAGTTGCAGCAGAGGCTGTATCAATGTAGCCGCACAATCTGTCTTCACAAATCAGCTTCAGCCTCTCAAGATTATACCTGTCAGCAGCGACAAGCAAGTGCTGAAGCAATGCAGCCTCTTCTTGTTTCTTCATACCATCTTGGAAATCTGGCAGTGTGTCGGTGTACACGAAATCGAGCAAAGCTCTGAACACCTGTGCATCCATGTCATCTACGTGTACGACTGCACCTCTTGTGCTCTCTTTCATTGTGCCAAAGACCTCTGCCTTGAAGACAGTCGACCGGGCTGCAAGAAGACACCTGTGCGCCTCGAACGTCTCACCAGCAACTAGAAATGTGACATCTGCACCCTGCTTGGACGCCAGCAGATCACCAAGATTCAGGTGCAGATTGGAAGGCGGCACCAAAACCAACGGAGAAGCCGGCATCCTCTCCTCCGCACGGAGCTCCTCAGTGATAATGACATCACACCTTATGGTGAAGCGGTCATCCTTAAGATGTTCAGACTCCTCTAACCGAGTTTTCTTGATGAAATCGCCATAGCCGAAATCAGGTGAGGCGGTGCAGAAACCGTGTACCTTTGTAATATAGCTGTGCGAAGGCACCGGTTCCCCAGCCTGATCGAGCAGACTGAACCTGACTCGCGCCTTGACGGGCCGGTCGACGCTCTGGTCGAGGCGGAGATAGAAAGATGTGGACTCCTCGACGCTGGATCTAACACCATTGGGATAGTACTCGATGTACCAGGATCGACCCCCTGCGCTGAAAGGGCAGGACTTGATGCTCTTGCCATTGGGGAGCTCCGCCTTGGAGCGCGAGTCGCAGTCGATGTGGAGCAGGTGGTGTCCGGTCACAGTTCGACCGGCGATTGCTGATGCAGAGAGGGTCACGCCAACCTCACCGGGGAGCGGCATGGGGGAGGTGGGGTGGAGTGGACTGGGGCGGCGGGCGGGTAGGGTTTCGGCTTGCCGCTGTTGTGCTTAGTAATTCCGCCGGACGGGAAATGCGAGGGTTTAGGGTTTTGGTAGCCAATCCCAGGCGGCGAGTCGTCGATACCGGCGAGGCGAGGGGTGCCATTGCCAATGGGCTGGGCCGGGCCGGGCCCTTCTGTCAGTCCAGAAGATTGAGCGGCGAGTTGGCCCACGTCACATGAGGCACACACAACAGTGCTAAGAAAAAAAGATGACAATCTGGTGCTCCAAGTCGACACACAAGAACCTGAAAGTTCTGTTCCCCATCTACAGTTGAGAGAGGCGATTTCAGGCGCTCCGTTCTCCGTTGGGGGAGCCGGCGGTCTTCCTCGCCTCCGATGGCCCTCGGGCATGCGCGAGGTGGGCCTCTCCCCTCTGGAGTTTTTAGTCCTAGTAGGTCTAGGTTAGGGTTTCCAGCGGTGGAGTCGAGGCGGCGGCGGTGACGTCGACTTGGAATAAGGTCCTCCCGTCCTCTTCCCTGTCTCGCCGACACTCTTCTCCGGTGCCGGCGACGAGGTCGTGGAGGTGGAGTCCGGCTGCGCCGGCTCCTGTGTAGGAGTCTACGTGTTTTGCCGTTGCGTCGCCTCGGCGAGGTGACGATGATGGCGACGCGCTTTGTCATCCAGGCAGCGACAGTTGAGGGCTTCGTGGATGGATGTAGAGTGGATCAAGTTTGGTTCTCCCTTGGCGCGAGTCGACAACAAGCTTCGATCCATGGTCGGAGGGGCTTGGGGTGCATCCCCGGCCGATGCTTCTTCAACGGCGGATTCAACCCGGCCACGGCGTCGGTTTCTACTGTGGCTCGCTTCAAAGCCTTATGGCGATGGAGCTCCTCCAGGTCTGGGAAGCGTCGGGCGTCCCCTGCGCCGGTGATGGTCATCGGCGGCAGGCTTGGTCGATGCAGCTGGAGTACACGGTGTCAAGGGGCTTCTTTGCACTTTTGCCGAGTCAACTATCTCTCCATCCTGTACGTTCGTATCTGCATGCGTATGCATCTTTGTACGTTCTTCCTTAACAGTTAATACAGATACGTTCTATTAAAAAAAATTCGACACACAAGAAAGCCGTACAGATTAATCCTAACCCCGATCCTTGACTTTGATACTATGTTACTAACCTTCAATTCCAAAAAAAAAAAAAAACCACGTTCTGTCCAAGCCAAACGGCCAACGGGGGAGACAGATAAGCATAAAACATGCCCCGCTATTAACACGGTCCTATCATCTGGGCAAAATGGGTATCATGCAAACCCAGTATAACATACAGCAGCACTGAACGAATCTCTTGGCATCTCCGTAGTTTTGCTTAACAGATGCTCTCTGCGAGATGCCATTTACAGTAACAGCTCGTACCATTTACAGTAACATCAGCTGCGCAGAGCAAAATAATAAAAAAAAACTCATGTAAGCAGGTTAATTCTCAGATCCATCAGGAAGGTCGTCGAGGATGAACCGCCCAAGTTTCCCTGATCTGAAGAGAGTCAGCAGCTTCTTGGAGGTAGGGCCCTGCGTTTCATCGAACGGCTTATGAGGTATCCTGAACACCTTGCGGAGCGCTACAAGCTGCATGTCTATGAGGGTTTCCAGCTCGCTTTCTTCCTCAGTGTTGCCAGTGAAGTTCAGGAACGTATGGCATAGTGTCCTCTGCACCTCCGTCACTAAATCCTAGAACAAAACGACCAAAACGACTGGGTTTTTTAGTATCATTAGAAAAATGAGAAGCACAGTTAGGTAGAGAAACAGAGTGCTAACAGTACGACTTGTTTGGTTTAATAATTGAACCTCCACAGATAAGAATACTCTAAATGGCAAGCAGACCTTTTTTTACTGAACAGAATACAGGGCCAAGAAATGTATAGTGTGGATTCTTTCAACAATGTCTAAAAAGTGAATAGTCACCAACACCGCGAGCATTCAGTTTGGCAAGTGCCTAGAATTTTGGAGATTTCCATCTCTTGTTTGTTAGTGGCCAAGGGCCTATTTACCTCTCCATTGAGATTAAGCAATATCAGATTACTTCCTAATCCCCTCTTCTTCTTCTTCTTCTTCCTAATCTCCCTCCTTCACCACACAGCGTCGAGGGGATAAACCACATGCCATTACCGACTGAGACTAGTAACTACAAACTCCACAGCCGAATCCCTGCCTCCCTGAACCCCGACGCCCTTGACAGATCAGATGGTGGAGCCTTGGAAGTTTTAACTACCACAAGATGTGTCCTGTTGGACTCACCACACCAACTACACATGGCATGATTTGCCAGGTTGGATGCTGTCCAGCCCACATGTGACCAAACACACCCTAAAAGTAGTATGACCAAACAAAGTTAAAATTATAATCCCACCCCCAATGTTTTGGTAACACACACCAACCAAGCACATAATAGAGGTTCAATATGACAAAAGAACCAAAAGACTACCATGCCCACATAAGTAGTTCAGCCTAATGCGTTGAGGCACAGGCCTGTTTGGTTGCTGCCTCTGGTAGACAAATAGAAAGACTAGGCATGAGCGCAAATGTCCCCACAGCAATGATAGCTCATGCATTATACTTTCAGATAAGAGGTAGAACCTGAACATATATGGCATCAGAGTTATTCAACCATCTCTTCCGTAATGAATTGTCATTTTTATTGCTGCTGCATATTTCTTCACACAACTCCTCTTGTCTGCGCAACAACCGCTCCCAGTGTAGAGGTGTCTTTCTAATGTTAAGAAGAGATAATAAATATTTTGCTATACGTTCTTCCCCGACTACTGAGTCTTTAACAGCTCCTGCATATGTTTGAAAAAGGATGCTATATTGATTTAGCAGTGGAAGAATGTAACAATAAATTTTTCTTTCCGAAAAGAATTTCATGATACAAATATTAGTAGACTAAAACTGAAATAATGATTAACTTTGATTATTGTCTTTATTCATACAAAGGTTTTCTGTGCACAAATCACGGAAAGATGAGTAGATGACACAAAAAAAAAAACATGCCCTAATGTTTTACCTGTTAAAGCAAGCTTTAAACCTGTCTCCATATCTGGTATGCTTGGCACCAGAACACCAGGTGTATCAAGCACATAAATACTGGGCTGAGTTGCAATCTGTCCATGACAAATATGGCTGTTAGTTTATTCAGCTGATCACTAAAGAAAAGAAACCACAAATTTCAGAAAACAGATATTACTTGTACTGTTAAACCATTCAGTGGAATAGGAATCTAGAAGAGTTGTATTGTAATAACTAATATAAATAAGATATCCTATTTTCAGACCTCCCAAATGCAACAATGCAACAGGATATCATATTTAACAATACCCATAACCATTCAGTGGAACAGGACTCGTGAAGATGAGCCCAAATGCAAGAGATACCAAAATCCAAGTTATTACTATTATTCAATAACACATCCTACATTCTCAGATGCAACAGTGAGAATATTTCAATCATATTAGGGAACATTTAACAGAGCTCCCAATCTAACAATTCATGGATCAAGGAAAATCCCCTGTTAGGCCGAAAATTCACTGGGTCAAATGAAAGGACCTCACCTACGTTGGTCAGACTCGATAGGGTTTTTTGTTGTGCTGGATGGCAGGACATCTTCCCGGATGCCATAATGCAGAGTACAGCTTCAGCTGTTTCAGATCAATGTTGTCAAGGGCATCGAGCCCTAGGGTAGCTGGCCCTTTGCGCCTCGTTGAGGTGGCCGGCGCGGGGCAGGAGCGCTTGGAAGCGGTCCTGGTATTCCTCCACCGTTCCCGTGCGGCGGCAGGTCGCGAGCTCGAAGACGGGGGCAGACCGGAGCTGTGGCCCGTAGCGTAGATTGAGGAGTTCCTTGAAGCGAGGCCACGACGGAGTGCCCTCGTCCGATTGGACTTGCATGTAGCACATCTGTGCCCCGTCCTCGAGGTTGTACGAGGCCATCCACACCTTCTCCGGCATGATCCGCTGTTGGAGGAAGAACGACTCGCATCGGTTGATGAAGACGAGCGGGTCGGTCTTGCCGTCATACCACGGGAAATCGGGCCGCCAATGCTTGGGCGGCCGATCACGTGCTGGCGGAGGTGAGGGAGGCGATGGCCTTGGCGTTGGCCTCGACCGTGGCCTGCAGCGACGTCATGGCCTTGGTGAGGGCCTCCATAGTGGTCGGTCGGAGGCGTCACCCATGACAGCAGCGCTCGATGGGGATGTGGGCGGCGCTGCGGCTAGAAGTGGTAGCGGCGGCTGGTGGTGGGGTGGCGGCGGCTGTTGGGGAGGTGGATCGAGAACGAGGATCGCCAGGATCGTGATACCAGGTTGTCAAGGGCGTCGAGCCCTACGGTAGCTGGCCCTTGGCTACGGAGTTCGTAGCCGCGGTCCGTCTTCTCCGGCGAGGTTTACCCCTCCGCCGCAGGCTTGTTGGTTGAGAGGAAGAGGGAGATTAGACGATAACAATCTTTAATTGTCTCAAGTGCCGATTACAGGAATAAAGGCCCAAGGCCTCAACTAACGGGAGCAACAAACTCCACTAATTTAGGAACTGAAAATAGAAACTAATCCTATCCTTCCTGATCTAGCCACTAGCGTCGGTTGCGCCCACCGCGCCATCGGCTGCGATCACCGCGCGTCCTGCGCGCTCTGTTGCACGGCGCACGGCGCGAGCCCGTTGCCGCCTGGAGTAGGTGCGCCCCCACATGACAAATGCCCCCTTGTTGTCAAAAAAAAAAAAGAACAATGCCCCCTCATCCTGGGCCTAAGAGTAAGCACCCGTGGCAAATGACGATTTCATTTTCAGAGCTTTTGGCCGAAGCTTCCGAGATTCAGTGAGGCTGTGCAGCAGAATTGGACAGCTCCTGTGGCATCCACCTGTGTGGTTGAGTGTCCTTTATCTCAAATACAGCTCGAGGGACCTGACAACACCAAGCTGTATTGTGATGGACGTTTTGCAGAAGCTATACATGGACGTGGCCTATATGTGTCCACATGCATACATGAACACATTTGCATTTCCATGGGATCCTTGAGAAAGGATATTTCCACCATGTCAAATACAGCTCGAGGGCAAGCTATTTGTCAAGTGTGGGGAAGTGTTATGAAGGTCAGTTAGGGAGGCATAGGACCAACTATAAGGATTGGATTAGATTTGGGTGAATTAAAGATAAGATTGGATACGATTTCTTAGGATTTGATAGGGCCTTCCTTAGGAGTCATGGAATACTCTGCATATAAAGGGGAGCTGATGTATGAAGAAACAAGGAAGAAGAACAAACAATCCAACCCCAAATACTAAAGTCTCCCTTCCAAGCCGTCTTTGCCCAGCTATCTTCCTGGCAATGGTTATCCCCAAATGAACTAGTGTCCATAACAGCTCTCCCCAAGCATCCTAACTTGAGATGTTTTTTCTGGTCCAGGTCATATTTTTGTTCAGTTTTGTAATCGCAGTTGGTGCTTTGTAACAGGTTGGGACTTGGAGAGGCCTCTTGATGTCTCCCTGTACCATTAAAAAGGCCGACCCAGTGCCAAGAGGCTTCCCACACGAGTGGGGTCTGGGGAAGGAGATTAACGGGCAAGCCTTACCCCCGCAGAAATTCTGCGGAGAGGCCGCTCGAACCCGCGACCTGGCGACTCGGTGAGCAACGCTCTACCAACTGCACCAGGCCGGCCTTCTCTCCCTGTACCATTGTTCTTCTTAATTTAATGTCACCCAGCTCTCAGAAACAACAAAGTTTAAAAATGCATATACCATGAATCAGCTGTTTCATGTTTAATAAAAATGTAGGGCCGATGCAATTTTTGCCAGAAAATGCAGATCATTTTTAATGAATCATATTCCATGTGTGTGTGTGTGCCTCAATCTTCCCTTTTACAACATTTACCATTAATGGCAGTGTCCCCCATAAATAACACCAGTTAGGAGGCAAAATGGTTTACATAGATGATCTTCATGTTTTCAGCTGTCCAGCAAAATAATACGGAAAGAATAGAAACATAAATAATTAAATATAAAGGAGTCTGCGATGTTAAAGAAACATTGGCCCAACAGCATTACCTTATACCCTGCAATATCTTGTGTAACACCTGGCAGTGGCCCCACTGTAGCCCGTTTATTTTTATCTTTCACTGGATATACAGCAATATAAACATGGATCACAAACAACAAAAAATGACTTAATTCCTTCTGAGATTATTATACCTGGAAATCGAGAAGTAGCAATTCTATGAATGGAATTTATGAGTGCAGACTTCCCAACATTAGGGACACCGACAAGCATAATCAGAAGGGTGGGCTCCTTTGAGATTGCTTCCTTTAGTTTCAGCTCAGCAAAACCAAGAAGCTGTAAATAAAAAAAGAAAAAAAAATCAATAACAGACTTTAAACTATAATATACATTAAAGACAACATCAGTATCATCTGGGATCAAACTTTCACCCTAATGGTTACATACCTTTGATTGTCATATGGATCCTAAAAAAATGCCAAAAACATGTCTATATCATAATGAAAATATTAACATCATTTTGCTTGACATATATGTGTCATATGCACCTTATGCGTGTATATATAGGGCCTGTGCGCTCATAGCACAGCCAGCAGTATTAGGTTGGTTAGGTATAGGAGAGGGGTTCTTGATTGATCCTGTTTCCATATATACATGTACCTTGTATCCTAATCAATCAATCTATTATTACACGCAATCCTCAGTGCTTACAATTTTTTTATCGGAATCATGTCTTCCATATAGAAAAAGGTTATGCAAAATAGAGACCATTGATTGGAATATGCGGAGGCCTTTATGGTAAAAGTCAAGGCACATAAAGAGCTTTTTCTGTAAGTATTGCTTCCTTCCTTTGCTTTTTGAAGCAAAACTTGAATTCTGGGAATTCTGAGATGAACATAGCAAAATAATGGAGAATGCTTCTTCAACTACAATATTCGTGTAACGTACCAATATACAACTTCATATACTTCCAGTAGTTTACTCAAGTCAAGTATTAAACACAGCTAGTAAATCTTAATCCAGTGCATCAAGTAAAAATTCATACTCTGATGATAACTTGCTTGAAACAATTATTTTGAAACAACAGAGATTTCATGTTATACCACTAGAGTTCGTGGCTTATTTTCATCGCTGGTATTTATATTTATTGTTGAATTTTTAAGACCTGTACTAGTCATATAATTTAGAAAATGATGATGATTTTAACTGACCTTTTAAAAAATGAGATAAAAAATCATATACTAAAGAATTACACAACTTGATACTCACTCAACCATAAACCTTCCAGCACAAAAATATATAGTGTGCGGTTTCAATGACAAAAATGCATAATATGAAACTGATAGATAACTAACCTGATTAACAGAACTGGAGCTATGTGCGTTTACTGAAATACAATCCTGCTTGCATGATTCAAAATGATCAAGCCACCTCTGTAAATAAAAAGTAAATATGAACCTGTGATGGTCAGTACATACAAAAGTGAACAACAAACTAAGTTACTCATTAATTGGAATATGTGGAGAACATTAAAACAACCTGCACACACATTATTATTTTTTAAATGTAAATAAGAAGGAAGTGAGGATTGCAGATTGAGAGAATGAGGCATACGTACATTCATTATATTGGGGTTTGCTAGATCCTTCTTGTTTAGAGCAAGAATTCGCCTCTTTGCTGAGAGCACTGGTTGAAGGTCTTCATTTGCTGAGGATAATGGAATCTGGTCATAAGTACAGTAGCAGTACACCATAATCAGAGAAGTAAAGAACAGTAAGCAAGTATATGCTATGTACATAAAACAGGAAAACAAGGGGAGAAAAATTTGAAATCAGCCCATCAAATATTTTTTTGCCAAGTTTGTTGGGGACTGATTGAGAGGGGCCGATGGCATGAGTGTCATGCCGGACACTACAGGCATCAACTTAAGGAGAAGAGCGACGTTTTCATAGTCGGATGGCGTACAGTAGAACTATATCTGGCAGTGTCATATTCTAGTACTTAAGTGCCATGTTCTGTAAGACCAAACTCAGTTCATTGCTTATTCAGAAAACACTCGACAGAGCTGAGGATGGTTCCTCCTCTCTGCGAATCTACCAGTCCAAATACTGCATTTCTTGTGTGCTCATGTCGGCTCGCCGGCGGTCACAGGTGTATCAATGAGCAGCGTCACCATTGGGTAATAATAATGTAATATACTACTGCAGACTAGATTGATATGAGGAGCAATCCTGGTATATCATAACTTCCTTAAGTTCCGTTTGGCTGTTGTATTTTCTATATAGTAGATGATAATCTTATTACTCCATTGCCTCGTAAGTTTTACTCAAGCAAGCTATACATTCGGTCGAACACCAACCGAGCGCCAAGAGAACCCTGACCCCAAACACCCGTGTCAGTAATCTAGCCAGAGAAGAAAGGGGAGGGGGGCGCGGGGGACTCACGCGGGCGTCGCGGACCTCAATGACGAGGTCGGCGAGCTTGAGACGGTCGCGGATGGCGCGGGAGGCCGCGGCCATGTGGCCCGGGAACCAGTTGACGGCGCCGCCGCCGGCGTTGAACGCCATCTCCCCGGCGCGCTTCGCCGCGCGTGTCAACCCCCGCATCCTTGTAGCCCGGCCGCTTCCTCTATGCCAGTGCACTACTGCTCGGGTTCGCTCGGCAGGAGAGGGACCACTCCGCCGGCGGCCCGCCTGTGCTTGTGATTGTGCAGTTGTGCTTGTACGGAAAAGCGCAAAAACCTAGTCGGGCCTCGTTTCGTTGGGCCACCAGTGTTTTCGGTTGTATTGGACCCCAAAATCCGTCACACGTGGAAGCCAGCCCACGCTCGGTCCAGTTTTGTATTCCTGGCAACTGGTTTGGCCCAAGTTCATTCACAAACATGTTGAGGGCCTATTTGGATCATGTGTTTTTTCGGTGAAATTAAACTAATTTCTGTTTTTCTCAAAAAAAAACTAATTTCTGTAAAATTTCTATGCAATTTTTTTTGAAATTTCTGCGTTGCAAACAGAATAGTGTCTAAGAATTGTAATGCAACTAGCTAGGTTGGTGTTTGGTTGATTTTTCCTACACTAAATCTCTCAATTATTGACACCGTATCTTTGATAAAAGAGATGTGGTGGCAAAAATGTTTTTTGTTCTTCTCTAATATAAAATAGCGAGAAATAATATAAGAAGGAAAGTATTATTATGCACGCGCACATATATTTATTTCCATAATATAATTAATTAGCTGTCGTCAACAGAGACATGAGCATATATAAAAGCTATAAGAAGGAAATCAGCTGTCATTAGCCAGTAATTAATCAGCGGCATCAGCTGCAATCAACCAATTATGCTGCATCGTAGTTGGCCTATAAAAGGAGAGCCGCTACACACACCAAGAAGGAGGCACACACACACACTCATACGAGAGGAGCCTGACTCATCACACCGGCCAACACACACAGCTCACACACACTCAGACCAGACACGCACGCGCCAGTATATAATACAGAGAAGGCAAAGCTCCAGCTTCGTCGCCGGCAGGCCGGCCGGCCACGTCGCCGCCAGGAGATCATCAGCTAGTAGCTGCTGGACGACGGAGATCATGGCCGGCACATACAGGTAGCTAGTCACACAAACTGATCTCTCTCGATCTATTATTTTCTCAGTTACATGCTGCATGGCGAGAAGATCTCCGTCAGCGCGCCAGATCGGAGATGCCGCCGAGAAGATCGATAGCTGTGAGCCTGGGAAGATGCCGCCGAGAAGCTTAGGTCGATGGCTACGATCCTATGAAGATGCTGCCGAGAAGATCGATAGCTACGAGCAGATGCTGCCGGGAAGATCGATAGCAACGAGCCCGTTATCGATGATGGGATCCATCGCCTCTGCATATCCACATTGTTTTCTTCAGCGAGCTCAGTCTTCTAAACCTTGCTCAAATCAACCCCGCGCATGTCTGACAAAGAAGGTGACGACGAAGCCGCTGGCGTACCACGCCGGCATGCTGCTGCTAGCTCATTGAAGCCACAACGACGTATGATGGCTAGCTGTTGAGTTCTTGGCGCCATCGGGAGGTACGGTACGGTACGGTCCTTCCAAGGGAGCTTCTTCGATGAAGCCCGTCAGTTACATCAATGCCGATGCGGGCTCGATGACTCCAAGCGGCCATATATATCATATCATCAAACATAATAAAAGCGCCATCTAATAGCTAGTGCACGAATGTCTTCCACTCTAAAGCACTTTTTGTGCATGCAGAGGATGTTCTATCTCAGCCTACTATATATGTAAATGCAAAACAGTAATGCAAATTAAGGGTTATCTTAATTGTTGAGCAACTTTATTATTTATGACACTCACAATGCAGACTCTATTAGGACACTCATAGTGCAAGACTCTAACACAGAGCCCAAGACTATTTATTACTTCTTATTTATTGTATTTTGCTAATGTGTCAGTATATTTATTTAAGAGAGAGTGAGAACAAATAAGACTCCAAGTCTTATTTAGACTCCAAATCCGTAATGTTCGAGGTAAAAAATGTGCCCTTATTCATCAATATCAAGTTGACGCTTCATTTCTTCTTCATGCATATTACCAACCAACCAATGACATTCACACGCTGTCCGTGACCGATGAGGCCAGCATGGGCCACGCGCGTCAATGCCTACATCTTATTATCATTCATCACCAAGCACGGTGAAAGCAAAAGCGATGATAAAGATGACAACCATGCATAGCTCAATTTTGTTGATCAAAGAACTAATGAAATGCATGTTTTCCCTACCTATTTATCTTTATTTGTGTACTTATCTCTATTTTGTTTTATCCCGTATGTTCTGCATTTTTGTCATAAACGGTACAATTTTCCTCTATTTTTCTTTAGATTACACAACATAACGTAGAAGCCCAATACACATTCCCAATTTTCTTCACAATATTTTTATTTTTTTCTTCTATTTTTTTAGATTATACAGTACAATGTAGACACCTAATGCGCACACACTCACACTTTTTTAACATATGTACATAAACCCTACCCCTATTTGTACATGTTCTTTTACAGTTATCTAATTCTATTTTTCAAGTAAACAATATGAACTGAAATTTATATTCCCTAGTCTATGGCTCCGTATAAATATATACTGATGATAAATTTCAGATAATGCTTTTTTGGAATTGTTTGATCTTATAGTTTGTTGTGGCCCCTTGAATCTTCAAGCCATCATTACGTTGTTTGGTGTTCCTGAATCAGTTCCGACCATTATCAAAGTGGACCTAATCGAATTTTTTTCCCCAATTCTCCAAAATTTCCCTAACTATTTTCCCGACAAAGGTTCCTGGTTCCATTTTTATTTTGTGAAATTAAAAGTGGCTAGAGATTTTTTGACGACCTTTTTGACAATTTGCATCCCTAATTGAACTAAAACCACTTCAGGGAACATTGGCCATCTGAATAACATGTAAAATCCTTGTTAACGTTACTAATGGTTCTTCAATGCTTGTGGCACATTATAACTCTATAAAACCTAGGACCATTATCCATCCGAGCCGTTGATCCAATATGGTTGGTCTAGAGAAGTTGAATATGCCTCTCTTGTGGCCTTTGCAAATCTACTTTATCAACATACCCCATGCTTTGCTTAAGTGAGCTAATTAAGGAGGGTCGATTGTTCAAAATAATAATGACCACTAGTTATGATTTCCGTGATAATGGAAATGGGGTTATCACATTTAAAAATGGCCTAGAAAATCTCTGAACTACTAGCACATATACCGTTTTAGAGCCTCACTCTTTAGATAATCTCTTTAGATAATGGAACCAGTTCTACAATCAACACATATGTGGTCAGGAAACAAAACTATCTATGGTGGGCAATGTCACCAAAATAACACTGAAGATGCTATGGATCAATTTTGGTGTACATGCACAAATTGCAACAAAAAACAATATAAACTATCAGCTGTTTGTGATGTCCATAAGGTACCGGCTAATATGTGGTGACCTCAAAATGAACACACGGGGGTGCCATGTGGTCAATCAGCATACATTTGTCTTCAATCGGATATACAATAGCCAGGCAAGAAAAGAAAGGAGCATGATACAATAATAATAATGTGCCATTTTTAATTAGGATTAGAGTACACATGTAACTATTAGAGCAAATATTCCTCACAGACGAAACAATGTGTGTAATGTTGTTTGACATTGAACACCCTCGATCGGTACCATAATGTATCAGAGAACTAATTTCCATATGATACTTCTACCAAACATAGAAAAAATAAAAAAGACAATACCTTGAAAGGATTGCCCCTAGGAATATAGTTCTCCTACCAAAAACCAAAGTATAATATGATTTTATATTAAACATACATTGGGACATCACACAGAACTAAATAAAGTTTAATAAGAACTAAATATAAATAGTATATCCGGAGCGCGCGGCGGCTTTATTTTGTGACTAACACACGATAGCAGGGAGTGGACAGCTGCATCTCGCATTGCTGCTGAAACTCCATCTATGTCATGTTGGACAGTATGTCCTTAATCTTGTTCAGTTGGAATGGGCAGCAGCAAGTCTAGACATCAGTTCCTTTATAATGGCCGGGCAGCTGTTGGCCAGATGGTCAAATCCATCAGTTGCCATGACGGCATTCAGCGACCCAGGAGACTTCTCGAGGAACTGAAAGCATGCTTCCTTGAGCCCCAGGCATTGGAGCTGCTCAGCAAGGGCCAGCGTGGTGGCCGCGGTTGTGACGTCGATGTGCCTGCACAGAATGTCCTCGCAGATGAGTTTGAGCCTGTCCATGCCATACCTATTGGCAGCAATGAGCAGGTGCTGAGCCATGATGAGGTTCTCTTCCTGGCGCTCGGGCAGCGCGTCGGTGTAGATGAAATGCAACAAATTCCTGAACACGTCTGCCCTCATGTCATCAATCTCCACCCAGCATTGCTCCCCAGCGGTAAGCGAGGCCTCATTCATGGCGCTGAACAGCTGGGCCTGGAACACCGGCGATCTTACCGCGAGCACGCAGCGATGTGCGGCGAAGTCCTCCCCGTCGACCCGGAAGCGCACGTCAGCGCCCAGCTCTCTCTGCAGGAGTTCGCCGAAGTTCTGTGACAGGTCCTGCGGCGGGACGTGGACGTACACGGCGGTAGAGGCGGTGTCCTCGGTGCGGAACCCGGTGACGACGTTGACCTCGCAGCGGATGGAGAAGGAGTCGTCCTTGAGGTTGAGGTACCTCGACTTCTCGAGCACTTCCCTCTGGATAAAGGTGTTGAAGCCCCGGTGCGTGGCGTGGGCGGCAAAACGGGTCACGGGGTGGGCATGGGTGTGGGACGGCACCGGCTCACCAGCGCGGTCGAGCAGGGCAATGCAGAACTGCGCGAGCACCGGGGTGCCGTTGGCAGGAGGGTCCTCGAGGACGAGGTATAATGAGATGAAGTCGGCATTCTTCGTGGAGTCCCCGTTGGGGAGGTAGGCGAGGTGCCAAGAGTAGCCGCCAACGTGGAAGGAGCAGGACCTGACGTGGATGCCGGTGGCGAGGCCCTTGGTGCGCGTGTAGCCGTCGAACTTGAGCACATGCGAGCCAAAAGCGGAGGTGGCAACGATGGAGGACTTGGTGGACGATGACGACTGAGAGATGGAGGACAAGGACGACGACATTGTGGCCGACTGGCCGGGCCGGTGTGGTGGGAAGTGACGACGAGACGGATGGGGTAAATCAAGTTTATATCCCTTAAAGATGTGAAAGGATTGCGGTTGTTGTTGTGTGTGCTTGCCCACGGGCCCTGCTATGGCGTTTTATAGTGTCGGGGGCCTCTCAGGTCGTATGTACGATGTACGGCTGTAATAGTATGTGAGTGCATTTTATATACACATAAAAACTACCGACGGCTTTCGTCTCGTGCGCATGCCGCCGCGCCCTCCGAGTCTATCGATCTCCGCCTCTCACGGCGGGAGCTGAGTGTATATACGAGTTCTACTCCTTGCTTCGTTGCTTGCATTTCATCCTTTCCCTTACCAATAGAACCTCCCCTCTCCCTTGCACTCTCCTCGCCGGTGACGGTGATGGCAAAGGACAAGCTGGAGAGTGAAGGTGTGAGGCAGTAGGCAGCAGGTTGTGCCCGCCCGATGCATGCAACAGCAGGCGCAGGTGGAGCATTTCCTATCCAGAGTGCTCCGTGAAGCCGTCGCGATCATGAGCTCAAGTGAAGCTGCCGATGTCGATCATGGCGCCGACTCCGACAGCGTTCGTCGCCGGCGTCAGTTCCTCCTTGGTCCACGTCCGCTTGACCGCTTCTTGAACTTGGTCCACGACGTCCGCTTCTTCAGCTCTTCACTTCACATCAGCTGCGTCACCGTACGCTATGTCATCGCCATTGAGTAAAGCTCGGGAAATAGTACAATGGCTGGCCTACGTGCCATTTTCAGATGGCATGGTCTCGCTGTCAATTTGTAGATTCAACAAGGCTTTGCTTAATTTATTAACAACAGTATATCGCCTATGTTAACGTCACAGTGACATTTTAGTTGATTGAAAGTAGACAGAGTTTCTCTTGTGCTGTGTGTTTGGATATGTTACAAATGAGGGATGAGGGCTCTATTTATAGTGGGAGATGGAGTAGGGGCTACTCCAGCGCCACGTCAATGATCCGTGTGATCTCTCCTGACCACCGTTGGATGAAACCAACCTCAAAGCGCCACAAGATCTATGGATGAGGCAACTTTGACACATGTCTTGTGTGTGGAACATTCAGGAAGTTGGTTTGAGGCGGGAGCCGTGGAGGTGGGGGCGGCCACCCCCACACTGATGAGTGGACCACTCCCCCTTTCGTGTGCCGCCTCGTGGGGTGTAGTAGAGTGTGGGCATAACACACACATGTTGATTTGAGCACTGATAAAGACGGTTTGGTGCCTACATATGTATGACAGTGGCCCGTGGATCCGCGTCACTTCTATCGAGCGGCATCGGATCAAACCGACCTTGTTGGACAGTGCGGAAGCCGTGGGAAGTCGATCACGCGGATTAGTGACAAGGCAGAGCCGACCCTGGGGACGGGCGCCCCGGGCCAAGGGTCGGTGCCTTAGCACTGGGCCAAATACGTAGTGCTTCTCGTTAGCTTCGCGTAGCAGGGTGGATCACCCAAAATAAAGTTCTGATGGGCCCGTTATGCCCAATTTACTCCGAACTACTCTTGGAACCCATCGGATGCCATGGGTGAGGGCTGTCGTGCCTTCCCATGGTTTGATGGCAAGAATAGGGCCTTCCCAAGGGTTTTCCATGAGTGTAGAGGCCATGGACCAAGTTTTGTGGCCATTGGCCAAAGGTTGGGGGCGCCCGCCCCCACGTCGAGGACAGCGCGACTTGCGATCTTCCAAAAGCCATAACTTTTTCATCTGGACTTCAAATTGGGTGAACCAAAACTCTATTTCGTGTATCTCAACAATCTCTTCGACATGGTGCAGTCAAAATGATCATTTGATATAGTCTTTTTACCATATTTGTAGCCATCTTGTAGCTATACTCACATAGTCATCACAACTTGTGGAAATGGTTAGAAATAAACCCTATGACTATGATTTATGTCACGTATATGACAAAATTAGTCATTGTGATGCTATAAAATAGAGTGTTAAGGACCGTCAACAAGCTCCCCCACACTAAACCTTTGCTCACCCCGAGCAAAGTAGTGAGATAGAGATAAAGATTCTGGTGCAACTTGATATGAAACAAGACTTCAAAAGATATGATGCTAGCATTAAAGATATTCCAAGTCATTCCTCATACCCATGGATTTTGAAGTGGCTACCATGTCGCCTTGAGCGGTTGAAAAATGGAACAGCTTGACATCAAGTCATCACTATCCCATTAAGCATACCCGGAGTTTTTATGATTTTTGGAAATAAAATCCTAGCTCATACTTCTCCTCATATGGCACTCTCAAGTCGCTCAATGATGTATATATATACATATATATCCTTACCATGGAATTGATGTTTTGCCTTTCTTCCTACTTCTAATAGGCTTATGTGGAGCTTTAGGTAGGATAAAGTAAAGCACACTTGCATTGCATATATTGCGATGTCAAAAACTGAACCACAAGGAGATACAAGTCATACACTTTGACTAAAATGTGCAAGTGTGTGGATATATATGGTGCCTAACATAATTCTACTTACTCTTTTAGAAGTTCATCTGTCTCTTTATTGGGACTTAAAAGTTTTGTATGAGAGCTTGGGCTATCTTTAGTCTCTATCTCACTTTTTTTTACTTTTTTCTTCTATTTTTTCTCTCTTTTTTCACTCTATGTTTTTTCTCTCTTATTTGTTTTCTCTCTTTTTCCACTCTAATTTTCTATCTCTCTATGTTGAATGATAGCCTTATGCCCCTTGATGCAATATACAGTTTTGAGAGAGATGTTGACATGGACACAGAGCATTGGTTTCTTGGTGGACGAAAAGGTGCATGTTGTTGCACGACTCTCAATGTAAGAGTCGGCAAAAATATTTGTGGGTGTACGTGTCTCAATCATGGGTGCCTGGCCATAATCTCAACTTCTTGGTTTTAATCCTTGAAGAATCAACCTGTTAGCTCTCTCGACTTGTCCATCGTCTTGTGGGTGTGCAACTGATGCAAAATCAATGTCGATTCCACGTCTTTTGCCTAAAGCTGGAGTTCCTTTGTTGTGAGGGTGATCCTAGGTCTGTGATGATTTTGTTGGGGCATGCCAAATCTGTGCATAATGCCTTGTATGAATTCTACTGCTTTCTCTGCACAGTATTTAACCAAGGGTTTGTATTCTATCCACTTGGTAAATTTTTCTATTGCGACAAATATGTTTTTGAATCCTCCTTTCACCTTCTTTAGTGGTCCCCAACATGAGAAAATCCAAGACAGAGGTATGCATACTAGATTATGTGCTAGGACATGAGATTGTCTAGCAAACATTTGACAATTCTTGCAATATTTGATGAGTTCTTCTGTGTCTTTGAGTGTTGTTGGCCAATAGAATCCTGTTCTAAAAGCTTTGCCAACCAGGGCCTTGTTTAGATTGTCAAATTTTTTCACTCTCTCTCCATCACATCAATTTTTAGACTCATGCATGGAGCATTAAATGTAGTTAAAAATAACTAATTACACAGTTTAGTTTGAAATCATGAGATGAATCTTTTAAGCCTAGTTGGTCCACGATTGGACAATATTTATCAAATAAGACAAAAGAGTTACTATTCATCATGTTGAAATTTTTTCGCAATCTAAACAAGGCCCAGGTTTCTAGAGGCTAGATTCTTGTAACATCCTAAGTGTATTTGGTCGAGGATCCCTATCCCCTTCTCCTTAGAGATGCATTTGAGTAGTCCTTCTGATGCTGCTGCTCTCATATAGAGTTTATCTCCTACTAAGACATAGTTCTTGCATTTCCTGATGACTCAGGTTCTTTCTGCCTTGTCTTCAGGTAGTTTCTTGTCTTTGATGTAATCAACGAATTCTTGCATCCAGCCTTTCTGAAATATTAGGATTTGTCTTGCTGAAGCTTCTTCTTAATCTATCTCCATTGGGTCGCTTGTTGTTACTGTTTTTGTCTCCCCGGGTTCTTTTAATTCTTCCACAAACACTTAAGGTGGTACTTTAGCTCTATCTGATCCTAATTTGAATCAGCTATATTTGAATCTCTTAATACGTGATGGATTTATAACCCTTGAAAATTTTTCTCCAATTTTATAACTTCTGCACATATGCTCCTACATTGTCTTTTGTGTGCAGCCCTACTCCTTGTTGACTTGATTAATCACAACTGCTGAGTCGCTATAGACTAGTAACCTTCTAATTGCAAGTGAACTGGCAACTCTCGGTCCATGTATCAATATGCTTTGTGTTCTGCCTCGTTGTTTGTTGCTGGCCATAGTATTTTGTAGTACATATTTGAATTGTTTCTCTTCTAGATCTATAAATAATACTCCATCTCCAACACCTCCTAGCCTGAGTGAGCCGTCGAAATACATTTTCCAGTGATCGGTAATTGCCTCGGGTTGTTTTTGATTGATCTCTGTCGATTCTGCCAAGAAGTCGCTTAATGCTTGAGACTTGATAGCTGTTTTTGGTTGGAATTCGATATTTAGAGCCCCAAAGTTCTACTTCCCATTTTGATATTCTTCAGTTGCATCTTGATTTTGTAATATTTCTACTAATGGAATTCTGTGACTACTATAATCTTGTGCTCATGAAAATAAAGCCTCAACTTTCTTGACGATATGAGGATTGCATATTGTAATTTTTTCACATGAGAGTATCTAATTTTTGATTTTTTCAATACTTCGCTTACGTAGTAAATTGGTCTCTACACTTTGTACATGTGGCTAGGTTCTTCTCTTTGTACTACGATGATTGTGCTAACCACATTCTTAGTGGCTAAGATGTAAAGCATCATGTCTTCTTTCTTGTAAGGTGGTATCAACACTGGTGATGAGGCTAGGTAATCTTTGAGCTTCTGGAAGGCTTCTTGTGCTTCTACTGTCAACTCAAATTACTTGTCTTCTTGAGTAGTTTGAAGAAAGGTATTCCCTTTTTCCTAATCGAGGAATCTGTTTAATGCTGTCATGCATCCTATTAACTTCTGAATGTCTTTGATATTCTTAGGTGGCTCCATATCCATGATTGCTTTTATTTGCTTTGTGCTTGCTTCAATTCCCCGATTGCTGACTAAAAAAACCTAGTAATTGGCCTGTTGTTACTGCAAATACGCATTTTTTGGGTTCAATTTCTAATTCCACTTTTTCAGATTTATGAAAGTCTCTTGAAGGTCTTCTATTAATGAGTCGATATTTTTTGTCTTGACCACCACATCATCTATGTATGCTTCTGCATATTTCCCTATTTGTTCTCCCAAGCATGTTTCAATTGCTCTCTGGTATGGTGCTCCCACATTCTTTAACCCAAATGGCATCGACTTGTAACAATATGCTCCGAAGGGAGTGAAAAAAATGTCTTGCTTTGGTCTTCTTCTTTGAGAGAAATCTGAAGATAGCTAGAGTAACAATCTAGAAAAGATAGTAGAGCTGATCCTGCTATTGTTGAATATATTACTAGATCAATTCTTGGTGGATTATATGGATCTTTTGTGCAGTGTCTATTGAGATCTGTGTAGTCAATACACATGCACCACTTTTCTGAGTTCTTTTTCTAGACGAGTATTGGGTTTGCTAACTAATCCGAGTTTAGTATTTCTCTGATAAATCCTGTGGCCATCAACTTGGTGATCTCTTTCTTGATTGCTACCTTTCTGTCTGGTGCATATCGTCTTAGCTTCTGTTTAACTGGTTTGGACCGTTTGTTGATATCAATTGTATGCTCAGCCAAATCTCTCTGGACTCCTGGCATGTCAGCTGACTTCTAAGCAAAGATAACTTTGTTGTTCCTAAGAAATTTGGTGAGTGTGAGTTCCTATTTAGGATCGAGTTCTGCACTGATGATCACCGCTTTCTCAGGATCGCCAGTTTGTAAGCCTATCTTGTCGGTTCTGACTTCTTGGGGTTATAATTGTTTTGGTTGGCTTCTTGGCTGGAATATCTATTTCCTCGGGTTCATCTCTGCTGCAAGTACTTCTCTTCCTATCTACAAATCTTGTAGTTCCTCTGAATTGCTTGAACGTCATAGTTGTGGGCTCTCTTGAGGTCTCCTTGTAATGATAGTACTCCCTCTGTCGTTGGCATCTTTAGTAGTAGGTAAGGATAATGTGATACTGCCATAAACTTGGTTAGAGCAGGTCTCCCTAAGATGGCATGGTAGCATGATTCGAAATCTGCTACTTCAAATTTGATGAATTCTATGTGTTAGTTATCCTTTTTTTCAAATGTGACTGGTAAAGTAATCTCTTTTATTCATGTTTTCTCAGATTTTCATATTCTCATTTCCTTTTATCTTTTTTATTTTAATCTAATTAATTGTTTCCTTTTTTGCATTTATTTATATTTTCTGTTTTTACTTTTTATGTATACTTGTGGCAAAAAGGTACTTTTTATGTATACCATGAGGTCATAGAATACTTGGATGTTTTTAGTATACATGTGATGCTTTATAATATATTTTTGATTGTTCATACAACATATCGCAGGTGCATGTCTACTAGTTACGATAAAAGAAAAAAGTAATGGAAAACAAAAAAAAAACTAAACGTACCGTTACTTGGTTGTGACACCGTGCCATTCCCTCCTTTATAGCTTAGGACAATTTTTTTGTTTTGCAAATATTTTTTTTTTGAGAGCTGCCTATCTGCGGTAACCCTCGTGTTGTTTTTGTGGCCCAAGAGGCAAGAAGCTCACGCCCCAAGAGTTCAACCCAAGAGCAACTGGTTTTTGGCCCAAGTTCATTCAGGAGTTCCACCCCAAGAGCAACTGGTTTTTGGCCCAAGTTCATTCACAAACTTGGTTGATGTTCACCCATGTTGAATGGTGCTCTAGGAATTGCGCCGCAACCAGGTTGTTGCTTGATAGATTTTCATACGTCAGCTGAGTGTATATGCCCTCAATTATTCACAAATAGTGGAGTGATATGTGCATGTTTATGCTAATTACGAGATTTGCAGGCAGGCGTACGTATGGAATTTGTTCACGGCTAACGCAAGGATTCTTTTTTTTTGTAAAATAAAATAGTGAGTAATAATTATAAGAAGGAAATAACTACAAGTGTATACGTGCGTGGCTGGCAAATACATTCGGAGTAATATTTTATCATCGTTCGGCATCGACGCACGCATACATATACTTATTTCTACCTATCATATAATATAATTAATTAGCTGTCGTCGACAGACATGCATGAGCACCACCCGGCAGTCAACTGCATGGAGCAACTATATATATGCGTAGGTGGTCCATTATATATACTTGGTTGAAGACCAAGCCGTGCTTCACAAATGGAAAGCTAGGCAATTATATATACTTGCTTCACAAATGGAAACCCGTGGCTGGAAGACCAAGCCGTGCTTCACAAATGGAAAGCTAGCCAATTATATATACCTGTTTGATATATATGTATGGCCCAAGGAATAATACGCACTCATCATGTTATAAGGCTGGATGAAAACTCAAAAGCTCATTCAGCTCGTTACGTGCAGTACTAAGCCAAGATCTTAGTTCATTAGTTATAACAAGCCAACTCGAGCTAGCTTGCAAACTGCACGTGAGCTAAATAAGCCACGCTTCCGGGAGAAAAAAGTCAAAACTTATATTAGT
The DNA here is from genome assembly GCA_023333625.1 of Bothriochloa decipiens. NCBI lineage: Eukaryota > Viridiplantae > Streptophyta > Magnoliopsida > Poales > Poaceae > Bothriochloa > Bothriochloa decipiens. Next base: position 41,776,703 of record CM041629.1, read on the forward strand.
TTTTGTATTTTTCATGTCTTGAATTTTACAATTGATTGCTAATTAGTCTATACCCTATAAAGTTAGGATTATTAGGACTTTGTCGTTTTGTATTTAATAAAAAATGTACTGATACTCATATGGACGCATTAGGTATGGTATATATGGAGTATGGACCATATGAATATGTATGATTTAATAATACAGTATGTTATTATACGTGTATATATGTTAGCACATCTTATCCGTTGGATCGGGTATGTTACTTTTGTATTATTACTATTCTTAAGCTTTAGATAAACATAATTATTAAAGTTTCTTTACTTTTTATACCTAGCTCGCCAGTTTAACGAGTCAGCTAAGCTCGTGAAGGAGCCGGAGCCGAGTTAGCTCTTAACGATAAAAACTGAGCCGAGCCGAGGTGCTAGCCCTAACTGGTGATCCTAGCTATGGCCTATGGAGCTGATTGGTTGGTGTTCATATATAAAAAGAAAGAAGGAAAACGATACAAATGCTATGAGGGGAAATAATAATGTGAATATGGGTATTATTAATAGGCAGCTGTCATTAGCCAGTATATAATCAGCGTCATCAGCAGCGATCACTATGTCTTCTGCTGCACCGTCGTTGGCCTATAAATAAAGGAGAGCCGCGCTACACACGCCACGGAGGGTCCGCAGAGGAGACTGTCGTCCCACACCAACTCACGCTAGCTCACACACACCACTGCACGCACACGCCAGTTCATACATTGAAGGCAAGGCTCCAGCTTCGTCGCCGGCCGGTCGGCCAGGTACACGGGAGACGCCAGGAGATCAGCTAGTATAGCTGCTGGACGGAGATCATGGCCGGCAAATACAGGTAGTCACACAGCCTGATCTCTCTTTCTCTCTATTATTTTCTCGATCATTTACATGCACGCCGAGAAGATCTCCGTCAGCTAGATTGTCACCGGATCGGAGATGCCGCCGAGAAGATCGCTAGCTGCGAGCCTGTGAAGATGCCGCCGAGAAGGTCGATAGCTACGAGCCTCTGCCGATCCAAAAGGACGATAGCAACGAGCCTATGAAGATCGATGCTGCCGAGAAGTTGGATAGCTACCGAGTCCGTGATGATGTGATCCATCGTCTCTGCCGTGCATTGGGTCACTGCACCATCCTTGTTATCTCAGTCTAAGCCTCAATCAAGCCGCTCATGTGTCGAACGAAGAAGCTGGCGTACAACGCCGGGATGCTGCTGCTAGCTAGCTCATTCAAGCCACAACGACGAATGATGGCTAGCTGTACGTTGAGATCTTCGCGCCCTCGGGAGGTATGGTCCTTCCTAGGGAGCTGCTTCGTTGAAGCCCATCAGTTACATCGACGCGGGCTCATCTTTCCATGCCCAATATATGAAAATAATAAAAGCGCCATCTAGCTAGGGCACGAATGTGTCTTTCTATTCCAAAGCACTTGTTTGGTGCATATACACGCAGAGGATGTGCTATCTCAGTCATCCACACTGCGCTTTGAGATACATGAAACAGTTGTGTGAACCATTGGGTATAGAGCGTAGCACGAATCTCAAAGTAGTTTTGAACGGTGCCGATAGCGCACATGCGACCGGAGATTGTGTTATCTTAATTGTTGACCAGCTTTAATATTTTTTATTCGTCAGTCAATATCAATAGTCGACGTTTTGGTGCTTCTACATGCATATCGTCAATCAACCAGCAGTGACGTTCACACGTTGCCCGTGACTGATGAGGCCGTGGATCACGGCAACGCCTACACTACACCTACATTATCATCCATCTACCGCCACCATGCACGGAGAAGGCAAAGCGAAGACGAAGATGTGACCATGCACAGCTTAATCGACGGTTGTTTCCAATGGATTTAATTAATTCATGGGTGTAATTAACCGAGAGCTTTTATTTAGCCCAGGAACCAGAGATTTTTCACACCGTCCAAGTTAAATGGCGCCCTCACATTAATTATGATCAGGCTACGGAGCGCAAAATGAATTATAGGAAAAAAATTTAGTGTTGTTCATCAAAGAATTAACGAAATGCATGTTTTCTCTACCTACTTGTTTCTATTTGTTTACTTAGTACACTAGCACACCCACAACTTGTATATTTTTCCTTTATCCTTCGTGTTTTGAATTTTTGTGACAAACAGTTAGCCAATTGTTTTTATTTTCTTCCATTTTCCATGTTTTTTCACAGTTATCTAATTATGTTTTCCAAAGTAAATAACGAGAATTTAAATTTTTATTCCCTAGTACGTCTATGGCTCCATGGAAATATACACTGATGATAAATTTCACTGTACATCATGATTTTTGGAATTGTATGATCTTATATACTTTTGTTGTGGCCATTAGTTGTTTGTACTTCGTGGATCGGTTTTGGAAATTATCAAATTCTCTTGTTTCTGATTCTCTGACATTTTTGGTTAATATTTTCCCAAACACCTTTTTGATTATTTTCACCCCTAATTGTACTAAATGACACTTTAGCGAATATTGGCCATTTGAAGAACATGCAACATCCTTGTTATGTCCGGAAGATTTATCAGTATCTGTGGATCTAGTAACTTGTTATGTCTATATGTGGAAACTTGTTAGTGAAGGCCTTCAAGGCATGCAAATGCCTTCCACCACCTCCTCCTAGATATAAATGTTACTAATGGTTCTTCAATGCTTGTGGCAACCGAGCCTATTTGTTGATCCAATGCGGTTGGTCATTAGGGAATATATACATAATACAAGGTCTTCTAACAGAGAAGTTGAATATGCCTCTGCAAATATACTTTTATCAACATACCCCAATGCCAAGGAGCTGTCATTTCATCAAAATAATAACCGCTAGTTATGATCTGTGATAATGGAAATGAGGTTTATCACAGTTAAAAGAATGACATAAAGAAGTCGTTTTGGACAAGACCAGAGTGATATAAATCATTAACAAGTTTTAGTTTGTTGAGTTTAGAAATGTAAAACCCAATATGAATAGATTTTTCTTGAAGTATACATATATCATTTTTTAATAAATATTTTTATAGAAATGTGAAGTCAAAGTTATACTTTGGAGACCAACCTAGAGGAAGTATACCATTTTAGAGCTTTTTTTAGCTAATCATGGAAATAGTTTTGCAATCAACATATGTCATCGGGAAACAAAACTAACTATGGTGGGCAATGTCATCCTAATAAAAGTTTGGGGCAGAATATAACTGCTATGGATCGATTTTGCTCACTTGTACATGCACAGATTGCACCAAATAACAAACAATATAAACTATGGGCTGTTTGTAAAGATAACTCATAGCACTCTCTGTCCTAAATTATAGGTCATTTTTTATTTTCTAGATACCCCTCCATATAGGAAAAGGAAATCGATTTGGACAAAATTTAGGTCAAACATTGAGAACATAAATTATGAATAACTTTTAAATTATTGAGTTTAGAAATATGACAACCATATGAATAGATTTGTCATAAAATTTTTTTCAAAAACGTATAAATATATCACTTTATGATGAATATTATTTTATAAAAGTACGAAGTCAAAGTTATACGGAGACCGTGTCCCTGTGCTAAACGATTTCTAAATCATATATGGAGTACATATAGCTTTTGTACTCCCTCCGTATATCACTTTTAAATCATATACGGAGGGAGTACAAATTTATTTATGCAAAAAGTCCGAACTATTGGAACAAAAGTAGTAAAACAACACCCGTAGACAATAAACCTCGTAGGAATAATGGGCACCTCTCTCCCGGCATGTCTGGATCCAGCTAAATCTTGCTACAGGTCCAAAAAAATGATTTTATACCGAACATCAACAAAACAGCTGGGGGTAACAATAATACCATCAGCGGCGCCAATGCAAAGTTGTATTGCTTCATGCATTTGTCTTCGATCGGATACAACAGCCAAACAAGAAAAAGAAGAACAAGATATAATAACTAATAATGTGCCATTTTTAATTAGGACTAAAGAAACACGTAACTTTTAGAGCAAATATTCCTCGCAGCCAGAACAATATGCAATGTTGTTTGACACTGAACACCCTCTCCATACAGAGATAATGTATCATAGAGAACTAATTTCCATCATGACATTTCTACCAAACATATATAGAAAAAATATAACTACAATTAATATACTGAAAGGATTTTCCCCTAGGAATAATTTATTCTTCTTCCAAACCAACTTTTAAGAATATCACATATAACTAAATAAAGTTTAATAAAATTAACTAAACATACATAACACATCCGGAATGGCTCCTTTAATTTTGTGACTAACAGACAGCAGTAACAGGGTGTGTACAGCTGCATTTCGCATTGCTGCTATAAGTCCATCAACGACATGTTGGACATCATGTCCTTAATCCTGTTCAATTGGAATCGGCAGCAGCAAGTCTAGACATCAATTCCTTTATAATGGCGGGGCAACTGTTGGCCAGATGGTCAAATCCATCAGTTGCCATGACGGCATTCAATGACCCATGAGACTTCTTGATGAATTGGAAGCATGCTTCCTTGAGCCCCTTGCATCGGTGCTGCTCCGCAAGGGCCAACGTGGTGGCCACGGCGCTAACGTCGATGTGCCTGCACAGAATGTCCTCGCAGATGAGCTTGAGCCTCTCCATGCCATACCTGTCGGCGGCGACAAGCAAGTGCTGAGCCATGATGAGGGCTTCCTCTCGGTTCTGTGGCTTGGGTGGCAATGTGTCGGTGTAGATGAAGTGCAGGAGATGCCTGAATACGTCTGCCCTCATGTCATCGATCTCCACCCAGCAGTGCTCCTTGGTGGAAACAGACGCCTCCTTCATGGCGCCGAACAGCTGGGCCTGGAACACCGGTGATCTTACCCCAAGCACACAGCGATGCGCCGCGAAGTCCTCCCCATCCACCCGGAAGTGCACGTCGGCACCCAGCTCGCTCTGCAGGAGTTCACCAAAGTTCCGTGACAGGTCCGGTGGCGGGACGCGGACGCACGCGGCAGTGGCAGCTTTGGCAGCAGCGGAGTCGTCGTCCTCGGCTCGAAACCCGGTGACGACATTGACCTCACAACGGATGCAGAAGGAGTCTTCTTTGAGGTTGAGGTACCTCGACTTCTCGAGCACTTCCCTCCGGATGAAGGTGTTGAATCCCCGGTGCACGGCATGGGCGGCGAAACGAGTCACAGGGCGGGCCTGGGTGTGTGAAGGCACCGGCTTGCCAGCACGGTCAAGCAGGGCGACACAAAACTGCGCGAGCACCGGGGCACCGTTGGCAGGAGGGTCCTCAAGGACGAGGTAGAACGAGATGAAGTCGGCATTTTGCATGGAGTCTCCGTTGGGGAGATAGGCGAGGTGCCAAGAGTGGCCGCCAACGTGGAAGGAGGAAGACCTGAGGTGGATGCCGGTGGCGAGGCCCTTGGTGCGCGTGTAGCCATCAATCTTGAGCTCGTGCGAACCGAAAGCTGAGGTGGCGACGATGGAGGACGTGGTGGACGACGACGCCCGGACTATGGAGGACGAGGACGACGACATTGTGGCCAGGCCGGCAGCGGGAAGGAGACGATGAGGTGGATGGAATAGTTAAGGATGGAGGGTTTGGGGTGAATCAAGGCTTCCCCTGAAAATGCTGAAAGGATTGCGGTTGCTGTGTGCGCTGCGCGCTTGCTCACCGGCCTGCGATGCGTTTTATAGTCGTATGTACGGTGTAGCTGTTATTTTATTTATTTTTTACACCTAAAAACTACCGATGGCTTTCGTCTTGTGCGCGCGCCCTCTTGAGTGGATCTCTGCCACTCACGGCGGGAGCTGAATATATGTACTACTCCTTGCTTCCATGCTTGCATCTCTTCCTTGTATGCATCTCTCGCTTACCAATAGAACCTGCCCTCTCGCTTGCATTCTGCTAGAGCTCCGCCGCGTTCGAGCATTTCGTATTCGTGCCATCCGCGAGCTGCAGCTGGCGAAGGCGGAGCTCGGCAGTGCGCGAGCGCTCCGTCAAGCCGTCGCGATCATGAGCCGAAGTGAAGCTGCCGATGTCGATCATGGCGCGACTGCGACAGCATTCGTCGCCGGCGTCGATCAGTTCCTCCGTGGTCCACGACGTCCGCTTCTTCAGGTCTAGCTTCACTCTCTAGTCTCTACGGCTGCATCACCGTCGTCTTCATCGTTGGCGATGAAAAAAACTTGCATGATTACTTTCTTCATTGGCAGAGTACCAAACAAAGTCCTAGTTCAAATCATGTACGCCTCCCTCAAATTCCTGAATCCTCATCCCAGCTGATGGGTTCGTTCAAATATAAACCAGGCATTGTCATCTGCCTGCTGTGCATATATAAGCAAAAGCACTGTCTAATTGTAGGAGCACACAAACGGCCGGAGTTGGGTGCAGCGGCGCGCAATGCATGGCGGCTTCCTAGTAGATGCCAATGTTCCGACCGCGGTTGGGGTTGTGGTCGGTGACGTTGAAGGCGATGCAGCTGGTGCCCCGGCCGGGCTGGATTCCCAGTGGAGGTCGCCGGCCACGGAGAACTGTGGGCGAGAGATACTGAGCTTAGCCAGCTGGTGGGGATCGATAGACTCGGAAAATCGTGTACTCCTGGTGGGATCGAAGATAGACTCTCGAAGCGGCCGGACTCGGAAGATGGCGTGCCTGGCGGAGATCGATACACACGGAGAGCGCGCGCACGAGACGAATGCCATCGGTAGTTTTTAGGTGTAAAAATAAAATAAAATAACAGATACTCGTACTATTACAGCCGTACATCGTTACATACGACATGGGAGGCCCCTTGGTCGACACCAGAGAGTAGCTACAAAATGCCATCTGAATTAATAAATATTCCCAACATACTGTCAAATTCAAGTCGTTTTTGATAAAGTTTGGGTTAACCATTGGAATTATAAATCATGAATAATTTGTCTTGCAAAGTACTTTTATAAAATATATAAACCGTTTGAAAAAGTATAAAAATGTACCTACAATATCACTTTTCAATAAATATTTTTATAAAAACAAGAAGTTAAAGTTATGTTGTAAGACCATGTTATTTTGTCTTGCAAAATTATGTTGTAAGAGTATATCTCTTCTAACTAACAGCTCCCTTCCTAGTTGCATGACACACGGTTTAGTTATGGCCTTCTTTGTTGCAAATGACCTACGTGTCATTTTTTTTGAGTCATGGCTTCTATCAATTTCGATCTAGATTCAGCAAGACTTTCTTTGTATATCTGAAATTTTCTCTGTAGGTTAATAAACACGCATCTGAATGAACTAAGAAAAACAAAGAAAAACATACACGAACAAAAAAAACAAGGGTTATTGTTTGTTAGCTTTTTATAATTTTTTGAAAGTGATCAAAAACCGTTATAAGTGTGGGCGAAGTCCGAGGCCAATGCAACGGAAGTATATATATCTACGTACTAGCAGTAGCACCTAGAAAAAGAGCTAGCTACTGGTAATTAAAAGTAGTACCGGGTTGCGATTAAGAATTGCCAATTAATCATTTAGGTGTGGCCCAAAATAAATGAATCAACATGCTAATGCAGAATTAGTGCTACTCATGAGGTTAAGTCGTCAAGGTTTCTATACATGCTATGCAAGACCCAATCACTCATTGGCTCATGTGCACTACTATCCCAGGAGTGCATGGATGCGTGGCGCAAGGGAATTGGGGAACAGAGCGCTGAGTGTGTACATGCAGGTGGGAGAGGACGTATGCAATCTGTGTCATATATGCTTTTTAAAATGTGTACATGATTTTAATGGGCGATAACTTTCTTTTCAAGCATCTATTTTCAATCCGTTTGCACTATTAGATTATTATATGACGAGATCTATAAAAGTAGATTAATCTATGATAATGTTTTGCACCTAGGAGTATAAAGTTTCATATATTGTGATACAAAGTTTTAAAACTTGGAGTCCAAGTTTCTTATTGCAAAGTTTGATTTTACGTCTATAAAGTTTTTAGTGTGTCGGTACAAAGTCTAAAATGACCTAGAATAAAGTTTTTGGATTTGGGAGTAGAGTTTGAAAGCCTAAATTTTTGAACCTAGCTAGTTGTACAAAGTTTATATTGGACACTTCAAAGTTAATAAATTATGGTGAAAGGCCCTCAATCCTAGTGTTTAGAGCACCTGAGTAGCACCAAGCCGTTATGGGTTCAACTCTCCATGGGGGCAAATTTTATCGGGTACCTGAATAAGGGGTACCCTTAATCTTCAACTAAGCAACTCAATCCCTGCATTAACAAACCCAAAACCACCACTATTATCCCTCAGCCCAAAAGTACATAAGATACCCGATCCAAGTATCAAACTACGCTAGGCCGGCCCACAAACGGGTCTCGACGAACCAGGCTACTGTTCACTCAACGGGACCCTCTTGACTCGAGGCTGTCCACTCGGGGGAACGGTCACCCCTCGAGTGACAGAACTCCCTCGTGCAAACGATCACCCGTCGAATACCGCGTACCTCCTCGACCCGCCTATTTCCTGCACGACTCCCTAGACATTTAATGCATTTCACCTGCTCCCGCCTAACCTCGTGGCTACATCCGTGGTAACAGTAGACGGTACGCCGGTCAAATCCTCCTTTTACTGCCCATACTCAGGAAACCGGCGGATCGTACTGTACTGTTTCACCATATCGCGCACTGTGCCTCGTTCGACGCCCCCTCGAGATGCATTTGTCAACACAAACACCGTATTTCCCGGGGCCTGGTCTTATCCGTTTGGGTCTCAACCTCCTCGACTATGTTCAGCCTCGCTCGACCACCCCCTCGAGCAAGACTTTAACGCCATCACATAGTACATCAACCACTCTCGACACGATAGCTACAGGGATCTGCACGCCCGCGCATGGGCACCGGTCTTTCACCGGACATATACAAACATCATCACACGCGCGGGAAGGACGGCCGTCGTCTCCAAGCACGTCGCTACAGGGCGAGTCACGCCTGAGGCACGCCTCTACAGCAACGGCGACTTGATCGGCATCTCCTTCAATGTCATGATCTATGCCAGCCCTACAAACACCTATCCTAGCGCTATACTGTACACCCGTGCCCCTCCTTAGCCTATAAAAGGAGGCGTCGGGCTAGCATAGACAAGGCAACGGAACTCAACCAAAAAACAGAGGCTAGCTAGAGTTCATAGCGCTCAAGTCCTAGCCAACACACACTCGCTCGCTTGTATTCACCCCTGTACAAGCACTTCGGTACAAGATAATACAAACTCTCCCCCCTCACTGGACGTAGGGCCTTCTATTGCCCGAACTAGGATAAACCTCGTGTGTTCTTCTTGCATCACCATAGGATTAGGGAGCACGCAGTACATATTCACTCGTTGGTGCTCAGCCCCCGGGGTCAAAACACCAACAGTTGGTGCGCCAGGTAGGGGATCTGCGTGACACCAACGACTTTCCGCCACTTCTCCGGATGGCAGACTCAGCTTCACCGCTTTCGCGAGCCACGGTGATCTGGTTCGGGAGTCTAGAGTTCGTGTCACTCGGCCACGGCTACGACATGACTCTGCTCTCGATCAGAGACCCAAGCGGAGGTCGCAGCGAGCCCCCACGCTCAGGAGGGGCCGCACGCCGGTCTCGCCACCATGCCTCCACGTCCAGGAGGAGGCGCAACCGGCGTCGCCATCATCATCAACCCGTATTTGGGTCGACTTCTCCCGCGTTTCCTCCGTCCCTGGCAGGCAGCGCAGACCCCCTGGTTGGGGACCTGTCTGACCCATGCCTGGGAACGAAGAGCGAGCCGACAGGGCTCTATGGAGACCCCGACTTCACCTTCGCGATGTGTTCGTCAGGGGAGCTCGGCGAGGTTCCCCCGATGGGCATAACACCATCACCCCCCAATCTACTACCGCACGGACTATTTGGAGCTCGTCGCCAGTTCCCATTCGGTCTGGACAACGCTGCCAAGACGAACTCCGCCACGATGCGCTCCAATATGAGCACGCATGAGGACCGCCCGGGGGCTCTCTTGCGTGCTACCTTGGACTTGGCAGTTGTCCTACCGGCCTCTAAGGACCTTGGTTTCTTGCGAGCACCTGGCCCAAGGCAGTACACCCTCGGCACGATGCGACGTTAGCTGGAGGAGGAGCGACGCGGGCAGTTCCCCATCTTCTACTCGGCAGCCCCGACTCTGACTCCGACCCCACCCGTGAGTGTTTTCACATCGAGGGCGGAGTCGCGTCGAGCGATGATACCATTGACCCAACAGCCACGGCAGCAGCCGCGGTCGCAGCAGGAAGGGCACTTGTCGTAGCAAACCCAGAGGAGCAGCCGTCGACTGCACCCCAAGACGAACGTCCACATCTGGATGACCAAGACGCTCAGCTTGCACATGTCCGGGAGATGCGAGCCAAGCTTGACAAGGATCGGGAGCGCCTGCATCAGCTCGAGCGGACCCTCGAGCAGGAGCGTCGACCCCCCGCCTGGCGGAAGGGCCCAAGCTAGAGCCCGAGAGGTCAACCGATAGATCATTGAAGACGGGGGACCCGAGCACCCTATCATTAACTGTTTCCCCCGAGCCAGTTAGAACATCATCACGGCCGCCATGCTTCTTTGTAACATGCTCGTGCTGTTGAACCCTCAAGCTCGGCGGATACAGGACGAGGTCGAGGGACTCCTCAAAGTCGTGGCCGCACAGCAGGCCGAGAGCTCGGCTCAAGACATTGAGGGGTGGCCTCGGAGCAACCTGTTGAGCCCCCACGATGAGAGGGAGGTCCGGTTCACCAGGAAGTGGCCCCCGAGCAAAGAAGGCGATCCCCGTCCGAGACCGCATCGTTGACAACCATGAAGCCCAAGACACGCTATGACATCATCGAGAACCGATGGCGCAAGAGCGGGGATGCTGAAGATTGAGGCTACAGCGCCCATCGAGGGGGATGCTATGATAGCGACGAGGACCGTGAGGCCCCCGAGCCGCCGGGCCCTCGAGTCTTCAGCAGGGCGATCCGCAACACGCCGCTGCCAAACCCCTTCTGAACCCCCACGAATGTCGTCAAGTACAATGGCGAGACCAAGCCCGAACTCTGGTTGGCCGATTTTCGATTGGCCTATCAGCTGGGTGGGGCACGCGACGACCATGCCATCATTCGCCAACTCCCCTTGTTCCTCTCCGACACCGCTCGAAGGTGGCTCGAGGAGCTCCCACCGGTTAGATCCATAACTGGGCCGACCTGGTATGGGTCTTCGAGGGAAACTTTAAGGGGACCTACGTGCACCCTGGCAACTCCTCGGACCTCCGCAACTGCAAGCAGCAACTCAGAGAGTCCCTTCGTGACTTCGCCCAATGCTTCTCCAAGCAACGCACTGAGCTCCCGCACATCCCCGACCACGATGTTATCCTGGCATTCGTCTCGGGCACCACCTGCAAGGATCTGGTATGGGAGCTGGGGCATAATCACCCCAAGACCGTCGATGAGATGATGGACATCGTCGCCAACTATGCAGCCGGCGAGGAAGCGGTCAGAGCCTTTTTCGGTAACAAGAAGGATAAAGGGAAGGCGTAGGTGGCCGATGGGGAGGGAACGAGCTAGGGCCCCAAGAAGGGCAACAAGAAGAAGAAGAAGGCCCAACAGGGCAAGCGTGGGGCTGCGAACGATGATCTCGTTGCTGCGGTCGAGTGCAAGAAGCCTCAAAGTCCCCCCGAGGGGGCCGTCTTTGACGAGATGCTAAAGAAGCCTTGCCCTTATCACAAGGGAGGGGCTAATCATAACCTCGAGGACTGCCACATGCTCAGGAACTACTACAAGAGTCTAGGCATTGAGAAAGACGGCCAGAAGAAGGACAAAGGCGGTGACAAGGGCAACGACAAGGAGGATGACAAGTTCCCCGAGGTCTTCGACTGCTACATGATCTACGGCGGCCCCTCGACCTAGCTCACGCCTTGACAACGCAAGAGAGAGCATCGAGAGGTCTTCTCCATCTAGGTCGCTACACCCCAGTACCTCGACTGGTCCGATGCTCCCATCACGTTCGATCATGATGACCATCCGGATCGCGTCGTCAACCCAGGAGTCTACCCGCTCATCGTTGACCCCATCATCATCAACACCCGCCTCTCCAAGGTGCTCATGGATGGGGACAGTAGCCTCAACATTATCTACCTCGAGACCGTCGACCTCCTAGGGGTCAAGAGGTCGCAGCTTTGGCCCAGCGCCAGGGGCTTCCATGGAGTTATGCCGGGAAAGAAGTCCCTGCCCGTCGATCGAGTCGACCTCCCTATTTACTTGGGCACCCCCTCAAATTTCAGGAAGGAGATCCTCACCTTTGAAGTAGTCGAGTTCCATGGCACGTACCATGCCATCATCGGCCGACCTAGCTATGCACAGTTCATGGCGATCCCCAACTACACGTATCTCAAGCTCAAGATGCCAGGACCTAAGGGCGTCATCACCATCAGCTCCTCTTACGAGCACGCATACGACTACGACATCGAGTGCGTCAAGAATGGAGAAGCCATCGAGAAGTCCACCAGGCTAGCCTTGACCCTCAAGCGTGATGTAGGCAACTTTGAGCCAGCAGAAGATACCAAGAAGATCCTCCTCGACCCAAGGAGCTCCAATGGGAAGGCACTGACGATCAGTGCCACCCTCGATAACAAATAGGAAGCAGTGCTCGTCGACTTTCTCTACATGAACACTGACATGTTTGCATGGAGTCCCTCAGATATGCCAGGCATACCGAGGGAAGTCGCTGAGCACACCTTGGAGATCCGGGCCAGGTCCAGACCGGTGAAGCAATGCCTACGACGCTTCAACGAAGAGAAGCACAGGATTATCGGCGAGGAGGTGCACAAGCTTTTGGCGGCTGGGTTCATCAAGGAGGTTCATCATCCCGAGTGGTTAGCTAACCCTGTATTAGTTAAGAAAAAGAATGGAAAAATGAGGATGTGTGTTGATTATACTAGTTTAAATAAAGCATATCCTAAAGTTCCATTTCCTTTACCACGTATTGATCAAATTATTGATTCAATTGTGGGATGTGAGACCCTCTCATTCCTTGATGCTTATCCCGGCTATCATCAAATCAAGATGAAGGAGTTCGACCAGCTCACGACCTCCTTTATCACCCATTTAGGCATGTATTGTTACGTTACCATGCCCTTCGGCCTTCGAAACGCCGGGGCAACGTATCAGCGATGCATGCTCCATGCTTTTGGCAAACATATAGGGACGATGGTCGAGGCCTACGTCGATGACATCATAGTCAAATCTAAGAAGGTCGACAACCTCATCAATGACCTCGAGATCATGTTCGGGTGTCTTCTAGGCAAGAATATCAAGCTCAACCCTGAGAAATGTGTCTTTGGCGTGCCTCGAGGCATGCTCTTAGGATACATCATCTCTCAGCGCGATATCGATGCCAACCCCGAGAAAGTCACGGTGGTCACCAAGATGGGGCCAATTTGAGACCTGAAGGGCATACAGAAGGTCGCGGGCTGCCACGCGGTCCTCAACCACTTTATCTCGCGCCTGGGAGAAAAGGCCCTGCCGCTGTATCGTCTTCTGAAGAAATCCAAGCACTTCGCATGGACCCCCAAGGCCGAGTAGGCCCTCGGTAAACTCAAAAGTATGCTGACCTCCCCTCTGATTCTTGTGCCGCCCAACCCAGCCGAGCCTCGTCTCCTCTATGTCGCCGCAACCACCCAGGTGGTCAGCGCGGCCATAGTGGTCGAGAGAAAGGAGGAAGGGCACTCCCTACCTGTCCAAAAACCGGTTTACTTCATCAGCGAGGTACTCTCAAAAATAAAGGTTCGCTACCCACAAATCCAGAATCTGCTCTACGCCATCATGCTCACATGCCGCAAGCTCCAGCATTACTTTCTGAGTCACCCGATCACCGTGGTTTCATATTTTCCCCTCGGGGAGATTATCCAAAACCGGGAGGCCACGGGAAGGATCACTAAGTGGTTAGTCGAGCTCATGGGTTTGACCCTCTCTTATGCACCGCGCGAGGCCATCAAGTCTCAGGTGCTCGCAGACTTCATCGCCGAGTGGACCGACACCCAACTTTCACCAGCACAAATTCAAGCAGAGCTGTGGACGATGTACTTTGATAGGTCGCTTATGAAGACAGGAGCAGGCGCGGGCTTGCTCTTCGTCTCGCTCCTCGGAATCCATATGCGTTACATAATCCGCATCTACTTCACCACCTCCAACAATGTCATGGAGTATGAGGCCCTCATCAACGGTCTGCGCATCACAATCGAGCTTAGGGTTCGACGCCTCGACGTTCGAGGTGACTCGCAACTCGTCATCGACCAAGTAATAAAAGCCTCGGCTGCCACGACCCCAAGATGGAAGCCAACTGCAATAAGGTATGCGAATTGGAGAACAAGTTCCACAGCCTTGAGCTCAACCACATCGCCTGACAGTACAACGAAGCTGTGGATGAACTCGCCAAAATTGCGTCTACTCGAGGCACTGTCCCACCCGATGTCCTCTCGAGGGACCTATTTGAGCCCTCTATCGACTTAGGATCGGGGGCTAGCATCACGTCATCAACACTGGATCCCCTGCCCTCAAACAAGGCTACCTCGAACGAGACAGAGGTCATGGAGATCAAGGGGTCACCCCCACCGTCAAGCCCACCACTAGACTGGCGTGTTCCCTTCCTCGACTTCCATATTCGAGGGGAGCTCCCAGAAGACCGAACCGAGGCTTGACAGATAGCTCAACGGGTCAGGACCTACGTCATCTACGGCGATGACAAGGAACTCTACTGACGAAGCCTGGCAGGGATCCTCCAGCATTGTATCAGCATCAAAGAAGGCAGGAGGCTCCTCGAGGACATTCACTCGGGGGCTTGCGACTATCACGCCGCCCCGAGGACCCTCGTCGAGAACGCCTTCCGGCAAGGGTTCTACTGGCCGATCGCCATCTCCGACGCCATCAACCTCATTCGCTCGTGCGAAGGGTGCCAATTCTACCCCAAGCAAATGCACCTACCCGCCCACGCTCTGCAGATGATCCCCATCACGTGGCCTTCCGCTGTTTGGGGGCTCAACCTTGTCGGGCCTCTGAAGAAGACAACCGGTGGCTTTACGCACTTGCTGGTAGCAGTTGACAAGCTCACCAAGTGGATC
This sequence comes from Bothriochloa decipiens, assembly GCA_023333625.1. NCBI lineage: Eukaryota > Viridiplantae > Streptophyta > Magnoliopsida > Poales > Poaceae > Bothriochloa > Bothriochloa decipiens. Next base: position 41,791,784 of record CM041629.1, read on the forward strand.
AAGGCTCGGCCTATTACCAACATCCGCTCTAAGCAAGCAGTCTTGTTCTTCATCGACATCATCCACCGCTTTGGGGTCCCCAACGTCATCATCACTGACAATGGTATGCAATTCACTGGCAAGAAGTTCTTGGACTTCTGTGACCACAAACACATTCATGTGAATTGGTCCGTAGTCACTCATCCTTGAACCAATGGCCAGGTCGAATGCGCCAATGGCATGATCCTTCAGGGCTCAAACCAAGAATCTACAACCGGTTGAAGAAGTATGGCAAGAAGTGGGCTGCCGAGCTACCCTCGGTCCTATGGAGCCTAAGGACAACACCTAGTCGAGCCACGGGATTTACCCCGTTCTTCCTGGTCTACAGGTTCGAGGCCGTCCTCCCCACCGATCTCGAGTATGGGTCCCCTCGACTAAAAGCCTACAACGAGCAAACGAACGAGGAGGCCCTTGCAAATGCCGTTGACCAGCTCAAAGAAGCTCGAGACATGGCCCTCCTCCACTCCGCGTGGTACCAACAGAAGCTTCAACGCTACCACGACAAACACGTGTGCAAGAAGGATCTCCAAGGTGGCGATCTTGTCCTCCGTCGATGACAAAGCAACAAGGGGCGCCACAAGTTGACTCCACCATGGGAAGGCCCATATACCGTAGCTGAGGTGCTGAAACCTGGGACATACAAGCTAGCGAACAACAAAGGCGAGACCTTCACCAATGCTTGGAACATCGAATAGCTACGTCACTTTTACCCCTAGGGCCTCGGGGCCTTGTACATTTCTCGTATTTTGTACAGCTATGGCATCATGAATGAATAAATGAAAAATGACTTTAGTTCAGCATATTTTCTTATTTGTTCATATAAGGTAGCCTTGACTCTGCTCTATCAGAGTCGAGCCTCCCCTGGGGGCTATGAGGGGGGAACACCCGAAGTCCTCAAAAAACTCGCACGTTTTTTTTCAAAACTCAACGTCTATCCTTTCTTACGCGCCTCGATATGTGTCGCTACTTAGCCAAAAACGCTACGAGTGTCCCAAGGGTCGAGGGCTATTGAGTCGGGAGCTCGCCTACGCCTCTGCGCTACGATAACTCCGCTCACTCCCTCCCTTCGAGGGGCACGACCGTGCATCGAGTTCACTAAGTAGAAACACAATCAGGGCATGCAAGAAAGAAAAGGAGTTAAAGTATACGAAATATACACATGCATAAATGTTTTAAGGCCCTCAGGGCCATGACATCACAATGTCACAAAAAACTAATCTATTACATGGGCCTCTTCGCCCAGATTTGGCTCACAGGCTTTGGCTCTCGTCATCGCCATCACCACCACCTCATCGCCGGCGCCTTCTTCGCCTTCAGAGGGAAGGACCTCAGGCTCAAACAGCTTCACCAGCTTCTCACCTGGCTCCTCGGCATCTTTGATCAATCCCTGGCACCTCTCCTCGTTCTCGGCGTCTATTTTGGTGAGGTCGGAGATGAAGCCGTGCGAGACGACGTTCATGTCATACGTAAAGCCAGAGTAGACGACCGCCATCGCCCGCTTCATGCCGATATGGAGGGCGTCCCTGACATGATCTTTTATGGTGGCCCCGAGGTAGTACAGCCGGTCAACGAGAGCAGTCCCATGCACTTCCTCCTCGACCTCCTCCGTGGGCTCGACCCCCCAGGAGTTGCAGAGCCCGTTGATCATGGCGCGGAGCCTGTCGGTCAAAGCAGCCTCGGCCAAAAGGCCCTCTTGCAGCGCCTTGGAGGCAGTTCAGACGGAGAGCAGGTCGGCCTTAAGACCTAGAGGGTAGAGCAAAGTCAATCACAGTGCACAGAGACAAGAAAATTGGAGTCAAGAAAGAAGACTCACTAGTGCAGTGGGTGTCGAGGATCTCACGCACATCCACTGCTTCATCGTGCTCTTTCTGGGCCTCCTTGAAAGTGCGTACCGCTCTGTCTTCTCGAGCCGTAGATCCTCGATCGTCCTTCCCGCCAAGGCGATGGCCCCCTCCTTTTCTAGAAAGGTCTCCTTCAGCGCAGTGACCTCAATAGCAAGGGTGTCATCATGACGTTTCTTCGCCTCGGCCAAGACGTGTAGGGCGCCGTGGGCCTCAGAGGCCTAAGCGATGTCCGTCTCAAGCACCTTGATGTGCTCCATGGACTCGCGAAGCTCTCCCTCAAGCGTCTCAAGACGTCCCTCTGAGGAAGAAAGGGCCTCGAGGGCCCTCTATGCCTCCATGCGAGCTGGGCTGGCCTCCTTCTTGGCCTGAGACGCTTCCCAACGAGCTGCCTCGGCCTCTTCCTTGGCCCTAGCGGCCTCCTCCCTCACCTTCTTTGCCTCCTCTTCAGCTTGGGCCACCCCGTCCTGGGCAGACCGGCCGGCCTCAAGTTGGCGTCGCACCTCCTCCCGTCCTTCATGCATCTCATGAAGGAACTCGGACTTCACGAAGGCGCACCTCCTCAGATCCTAAGGACAAAAGGCAAGAAATCAGGCATCAAATCAGAAAAGTTACCCAAGCACAACACACTTGAGCAAACACTCACTGAGAAAACCCGGCCCAGATCCTCGGTGACAACGTCGACGGCCAGCTTCAGAGCATGGGCCATCCATGCCCGATACTCCTCCGCATCCTCCCAGTGGTTTACCTCCACCGTGTCATCCATCCAAACCACGGGGGCGCCAGGCTCCAGTGGGTTTTGGAGCAGGAGGCGCTCCCTACGCCAAGAAGGAAGGGCCGCCTCGACCCTCTCCCACACCGTCGACCTGATGCGCTCCACCGCGTCAGGCGAACCACCGTAATGGGCCACTTGATCGACCAAGGTAGGGAACGGCGGCTCGCCCTTCGCTCTGGCCACCGACAACTTGGCCTCACTACTCACCTGCCCTGCCAGGGCAAAAGGGTCGGGGTCAGACCAGCCAGGGCTGTGAGGGGCCCCCCGTGTGACTGCCGCTCTGGCAAGAGGAAGGGCATCTCCCTCCTCCTCACGTCGAGGCGACGGCCGTGGTCTCTCGACACCAAACTCCTCGGGCCGCTCCTGTGGTGCCGGCATAAACACCGACACCTCCTGTGCCACGTTCTACTGCTGTGGTGGCTGACTCGAGGTAGTCGAGGCCTCTCCCTACGGCTGTGGGAGACTCAAGGATGTTGGCTCCTCCAACGACTCATCCTGTCGCCGAAGGTGCTGGGCTGAGGGCACCGCACCCTCCGACATTGGCTCCCGCTGCTGCTACAGTTGCTGCTATCGCTGGTGCAGCTCCGGCTGGATCAGTCCCCACCCCTCCGTCTCTCATTGCTGTTCAGGCCAGTTCGACTCCAGCCCCTCTTCCTCCTGCCGCCTTCATGGCTCCACCTCTAGCTGCTTCTACAGCCGGTCTTTCGCTGCACCTCCATCTCGTGCAGGCCCTTTGGCCACGGCTCCCGCCCCTATCACTGGGAAGGAAGCGCTCCTGCTTCCTGGGGCACTCCGCCATCTCCTCGATGGAGATAGGAGGAACCGTGACCTCTTCGTCCCCAAGGATGATCGGGGTGCTTTTTGACCCGGGCTCGCGGCTGTCGAGGGCTCCCCCATCGGTTGCGGGGGCCTCGACCAAGCCAGGTGTAGGGGCCGTGACCGACGAGGCCGGGGCACCAACCCTGCTCTCCAGCACCTGCCCCCAGTCGGAGCTGTCGCCCGCCACGGCCCCCTCACCGCTCGAGCCTACAACGAGACTAGAGCCCGTCAGCCTGCCCCAAGTAATCGCCGCCTAGGCTTGTGATAGCTAGACCGCCTCCGATGTCGACAGGGGCCTCGGGATCACACCTGCCCCTTCTGTCACCATCCTCACGGCCGCATCCACCTTAAGGCGCTTGGCCGCAAAGGATTCGCCTCCTCCACTTGACACTTGAGCCTGAGCAACGTAGGGAAAGGCAAAAACATCAAGCAAATTCTATGAATCGTAGAAGAGGGAAGAAAGTTTTGGATGACAAAACTTACCCTAGAGGAATAATGACCGACCCGGGCCCCCTTAAACTACCTGGGCGCCTCGGTGGCACCCTCCGAGCCAGATCTGGTTCGAAGCTAGAGCTGTGCAGGGCGACCGGCTCGGACCTCGGCACCCCGAGCTCAACTGGAACCACCTCCCTCGAGTCGTGCATCGAGGGTGGTGTCGCCTGCTCCTACGAGTTCATCCGGCCCCGGTCCTCGCCTCAAGCATCGAGGACCTGGCTTGGCGTGGCGAGGCACTGGATGGACCCTAGGTCGAGGCCGACGGAGTGCCGCCGCGCTGGAGACGAGACGAAGACCCCGCGTGGGTCAAGGAACCCCCTTGCCTTCTTTCCTGCGGGCACTCTAAGACGTCCCCCTACACAGGAGGGGCGTCAGCTCGAGGAAAGCCGAAAAGATGGGGCTCGAGACGCCTCGCCACTCCCTCGACGTCATCATCATCATCATCCTCCATGTTCGTCTCCTTAGGGGGACTCCTCGATAGGAAGCCCATCCTGCCTTGTTTAGCCTGGCGCATTTCGAGCGCCTGGCGCACGAGGTTCTTCCTCTTCCTCTCCTTCTTCTCCAGATCTTTTCTTTTCTTTTCCTGTTGAGCGTCAAAGCACCTCACCTGACGATCGGGGTCGTCTTCTCGAACCGGAGGCACTGAGACCCTGTAGTCAATGTTGCCCTGCGCTCAAAACCGCAGCCAGAACATCAAAACAAGCCAAAAAATAGGGGAGAAACTTAGGGATGTGAAATTGAAGGACTTACCAAGATGATGCTGCGAGGATGTGCAGCATCGGGACACAATCCACGTCCCCTGGCCCGAAGTCGCTGGCGACCGAGCTTCTAACCCACTTCGTGATATCCTCTGGAGGCAGGTCTGCAGGTAACATCCAGCACCCCTCGAGCTACTCGGGAAGCGCCTCGGGCCCCATCTGATCCAAGCGCAACGGGTGTGCCATCAGAGGTAGGAATCTTCGGCTGTGGAAGCCCACGACAATGAATGCAGCATGCACACCCTGCTCGGACAAGGTGCGCAGCGCATCAAGGAGGGGATTCAACCTCCACTGGAAGGGCTAGGCCACGCCCCAGAGCCAGTGCTTCGGACGCTCCCCGATGACGCGCCCCATGTAGGCGGGCAACAGGCCATCGTCGTTGTGGATGTAGAACCACCCGGACTGCCAATGGCCGTGGTTGGTGGACAGACCCGTCCCGATGTAGAGATCGGACTTCTTTTGCACCAGGCTGCAACTGCCCATGCGGACGATCCTATTTTAGCAAGAAAGAAGTATGGTGCTACAACTGCATGCTCAAACATTTCCACCAAGTCTGCCCCATGCTCCTACACTTAACCAATATAATAGAAGCGTGAATGACGTTGAAGGAATTGGGATGTGCTTCATCAAGAACATGAGGATTAGATCTTGAAGAACATAGAAGTTTGCATCCATGCAGATTGCGAAATACAACGGGAAGATGACAGGGTCACATTCCGCATGTCACTTGGGCTAGCGCTATGGTTAGGGGTATCCTTATCTTCTTAGTCACTTGACTCCAAGACCACAAGGTGCAACCAATGATTGTAAAATTCCTAAAGAGGCAATGAGAACAAACGACCCATGTCCCATAACTATTATTAGGCAAGAAGAAAAAAGTTGAAGCAAACCCAAGTATGACAGCACTACAAGACCCGTGCTTTTCATAAGTGGGCTAAGGAGCGCCATTTCATTAAAATATAATAATTGCAATAATGGAAATGGGATTATCACAGTTCAAACACAATGACCTAGAAAAAGCTCTAAACTAATAGTACACATACTGTTTTAGAGCTTCTTCCTTTAGCAAGTCATGGAACCAGTTCTATAATCAACATGTGTCATTAGGAAACAAAACTAACTATGGTGGGAATGTCATACAAATAACATTGAAGTTAGGGGCATAATTTATTAGTTCTTATTGATCAATTTGCTCACCTATACATGCACAGATTGCACCAAGTAGCAAACAATATAAACCATCGGCTGCTTGTAAAGATAACTCAAACCACCTTATGTCCCAAATTATAGGGCATTTTGGAGTTTCTAGGTACATAGCTTTTATTATGCACCAAGAGATATGATATGTCTAAATGCATAGCAAAATTTATGTATGCAAAAAAGTCAAAACATCCGATAAATTGGAATTGAAGGAGTAGAAGAAAGAGCACATGCAAACAAAATAAACCTAGTTGGAATCACTGCTAATAATATTGTTTTTTACTTTCAGCCCCCTAGACTGATGGCCCATCGTTGTCGTTTTTTGGCTAAAACTGACAGTGATACCTGGTCATCACTGTCGGTTTATATTATTGCCGGCTTTTGGCTAAAACCAATAGTGATACTACTATCCATGCGAGTTCATAGTTTGAACCGAGAATGAAAGCCTACATGAAAAAAATCATAAGTTTCTCATATGATGTCCTATGAAGAGATGAATTGTGTACTAAAGTTGTAGTACTTTTTGAGATTTACAACTTTGTAGTTCAAATGTTTTGATTTGAGGCCATTTAGATATCAAAATATGTAACACATGATTTTATGAAGTTAATACCAAATGAGTCCATGTACTTTAAAGTCACAAGTGAGTCTGTAGTGGTAAAAGTATCTTTGATGGAGAAACAATGAAAATTAAAGGTGTAGATCTAAAACTTGTATGTAACTTTGTAGCTCACAATGGTTTTATTTAAATTTGTTTGATGCTAAGTTATCTGTTTTGCAACATTGAATAGAAGTTAATACTAAAGGAATCCATATGCTCTATAGTCATAAGTGAGTGTGTAGTTATAGTTAAGAAATTCGGATGGAGAAACGACTAAAATAAAAGTTATAGATCTCAAAAAATTATACAATATTGTAGTTGAAAACTTTTGATTGAAATAATCTATCTAATGTGATTTATCACATTTGAAATGCAAATTTTTAAACGATCTCGGATGGAGAAACGACCAAAACAAAAGTTGTTGATCTCAAAAAGTGATGTAACTTTTTAGTTGACAATCTTTTCATTTGACATCATTTATCCATAGAAAGTTATGAACGAATTTCCTTACTTTTGAAATTCAAATTTTTCGAAGGACCTCGGATGGAGAAATGACCAAACTAAAGTTGTAGATGTTGGAAAGTTATTATAGATGTTGGAAAGTTATTAAACTTTATAGTTGATATCCTTTTCACTTGAATTCGTTTACAGTCCTAATAAATACTCATTTCAAAATGGGATGAAGACAGAATGAGAAGCAAATATCAAATGGACACAAGTGTATTAGAGGTGGAGTGGTTAGAGAATGAACTGAGCGAAGTCTGAGGTTGTGGGATTGAGCGTTGTCGGCCACAAAGTAAGCGATAAATCTCATGACTTGTATTAAAAGTTATAAGTGACTATGTGGCGAGCTGGAAGGGTCTCTCCTAATATTAAAAAATAGCTATTTTCATCTATTTTTTTCATCTAGTTTTGGATTTTCTGAAAACCTTGTGACTATCCGTTCTAAAGCCAGCGGTGATGAACCCTCCTAATCACTACCGGTATGGTTGTGCCATTTTTAAATTATCATTAAAGTACACTTGTAACTGTTGGAGCAAATACTCCTCTCGCAGCCAGAACAATGTGTAATGTTGATAGACAGTGAACACCCTCATAATCATAATGTATCTTAGAGAACAAATTTCGATCATGTTATTTCTTTCTGCCAAACAAAGAAAAAACAAACCTACAATACTTCGAAAGGATTCCCCTAGGAATATATAGTTCTCCTTCAATACATTGGGATATCACATATAACTAAATAAAGTTTAATAAGATTAACTAAACATACATAGCATATCCGGAGCGGCCCGTTTAGTTTTGTGACTGACAGTCAGTAGTAACAGGATCTGGATAGTTGCATTTCACATTGCTGATGAAACTGCACCTATGTCATGTTGGACAACATGTCCTTATTGCTGTTCAGTTAGAATGGGCAGCAGCAAGTCTAGACATCAATTCCTTTATAACTGAGGGGCAGCTGTTGGACAGATGGTCAAATCCATCAGTTGCCATGACAGCATCCAGCGACCCAGGAGATTTCTTGAGGAACTGGAAGCATGCTTCCTTGAGCCCCTGGCACCGGTGCTGCTCAGCAAGGGCCAGCGTGGTGGCCGCGGTGCTGACGTCGATGTGCCTGCACAGAATGTCCTCGCAGATGAGCTTGAGCCTGTCCATGCCATACCTATCGGCGGCGACGAGCAGGTGCTGAGCCATGATGAGGAACCTCCTCCTGGGGTCTGGGCTTGGTGGGCAGCGCGTCGGTGTAGATGAAATGCAGCAGATTCCGGAACACATCTGCCCTCATGTCGTCGATCTCCAGCCAGCAGTGCTCCCCAGCGGAAAGAGACGCTCCTTCATGGCGCCAAATAGCTGGGCCTGGAACACCGGCGACCTTACCGCGAGCACGCAGCGATGCGCGGCGAAGTCCTCCCCATCCACCCGGAAGCGAACGTCGGCGCCCAGTTCGCTTTGCAGGAGTTCACCGAAGTTCCGCGACAGGTCCGGCTTCGGGATGTGGACGCACGTGGCGGCTTTGGCGGCGGTGGATGCGTCGTCCACGGCATGGAACCCGGTGACGACGTTGAGCTCGCACCGAACGCCGAAGGAGTCTTGCTTGAGGTTGAAGTACCTCGACTTCTCGAGCACCTCCCTGCTGATGAAGGTGCCGAAGCCCCAGTACGCGCGGGTGGTGGTGAACCGGGTCACGTTGCGCGCGTGGGTGTGGGACGGCACCGGCTTGCCGGCGCGCTCGAGCAGGGCGACGGAAAACTGCGCGAGCACTGGCGTGCCATCGGCGGGGTCTCCTCAAGGACGAGGTAGATTGAGATGAAGTCGACATTCTGAGCTGTGTCCCCGTTGGGGAGGTAGGCGAGGTACCAAGAGTGGCCGCCAACACGGAAGGAGCAGGACCTGACGTGGACACCGTTGGCGACGCCCTTTGTGCGCGTGTAGCCGTCGATCCTGAGCACGTGCGAGCCGAAAGCGTTGTTCGCGACGATGGAGGACGTGGTGGATGACGACGCCTGGGCGATGGAGGACGAGGACGACGACATTGTGTGGCTGGGCCGGCAGTTGGAAGGGACGAGCTGAGATGGTTGGAAACTTGGAATGGAATAGCTATGCAGCGAGGTTTTGGGTTGAATCAAGCTTTTTTTTCCCCCCCTAAAAAGGGTGAAATGACTGTGATTGCTGACTTGCTGTGTTGTGTGTGCTTGCCCGCCAGACCTGCGATGGCGTTTTATAGCTACTCGATCGGGTGGCGTCCACGCCCTGTCCGCGCCGGCTGCATGCGTTCATGCCAAGGGTACGCCATAGCCCCAGGAAGGAACCACCAGGGAAAAGGAGGAGGGGCTTTAGATTGGAAAGCAATTAAGAGGCGTCAATCAAAAGCTGCTTCTTTTATCAGATTTGCTCTGTATCTTACGCTATCTCCTCGTAGTAGCAATTTATTTTGGAAAACCATTAACGGCTGCTAGTAGTATACCTTTTCTAAAACATGCTAGCTATTATTGCAATCCATCCTAGCTAGGATTCATATCACACGCCAAAAACCATGGGACTGGAATTGTGTCACGCGAGGTTTCATATCTACAAGGATCGTCAAATCGTGGAAGAATATCGTTGCAGACATATATGGTAGAATTAGTAGTTTTCTCATACTAAGAGATATTTTTTTCTTATATCTCTAAGATCTCTAGAAAATACTTGTATAGTTGGTTAAAGATCTTCAAGCCAGAGATAATTTAAAACTATTATACATAGCTGTATTTAGGCTCTATCTCTATCTCTCCCTCTCCCACCCTCCCTCTATATCTATATCTATATCTATATCTATATCTATATCTATATCTAT
>CM041629.1:41801658-41855323 GCA_023333625.1 Bothriochloa decipiens
TCTATATCTATATCTATATCTATATCTATATCTATATCTATATCTATCTATCTTCTATCGATCGATCGCTTTATCTGTCTATCTGTCTGTCTATCTATCTATCTATCTATCTATCTATATTAATAAAAAAATTACTAACATAGTGTCATCTATCTATCTATCTATCTATCTATCTATCTATCTATCTATCTATCTATCTATCTATCTATCTATCAATATAATCACAAAAAAATTATACTATCATAGTGTCATATATCTAGTTAAATTATTATTTTGGTCATAGGAATAACATGAAATTAAGCAAGAACAAACATGATCCAAATGGCTAAACAATTGATGTATGTTTTTTTGCAAAATACTGTGGGGGAGATCCCCACAGTGTGATTTTAATTAATTAGGAAAAAGAAAGGGTCCAGAGATTACATACCATGATCAACTAATAGCATCTAACCAAAAGCAAAAGGAGGATCTAAGATCATCCTTGAATCTAACTGACTGCAAGATACATTGATTCTTAAAATTAGCAAACCAGATGATTGGCGTCGGTGTTCTTGCTCGGAAGATCTTGTCATTGCGAAGTTTCCAAAGCTCCCAGGCTGCTATGAGTACAACCTCTATGAAGAAGACAGCTTATGGTTGTTGCTTGCTGCCACCAAGCGGTCCAGTAGAGGCCAGTTTGTGTTCCAGATGAAGCCAATCAAGTTCCAGCATTGCATAGCGAAAGGGCAATTGAAGAACAAATGGTCGATATTTTCCTCCAGTCTACTGGTGCAAAGAACACAGAGCACATCACCTTGAAAATTGATATGTCTTCTGCGGAGCATAGTTTTGGTGTTTAATCTGTCTACTAGAATTAGCCATGCAAAGAATTTGACCCTAGGTATATAAACGGATCTCCAAAGTGCTTTGTAGGATGGATGGGCCTCAACGTCACTGAAGACATATGTGTAAAACCGTCTAGACGAGTATTTAGAACCCCATATTGGTGACCAAGCATCAGGAATAGTGTCATCGTACTCAATGGCTTGTGGTTGATTTTCAAGGTTCAGGAGCTCATCACGGGCTTGTGTGGATAGGGGCAGGTACAATTGATGTATGTTACAAGTCACTACGGTTATGTTTTGCATACTCCCCAGATCCTTTTCTTAAGCATCACTGGGGTTTTACATCATCGATATTTCAAAAATATCTATGATCACTGGTTATGGGAAATATCAAAAACTATCTGTGATACATGTTTTCTTTCATCCAAATTTTAAAAACAAAGACTTAATTTGCACTCAAAGTCATATATATATAATTTGTGCTGGCCTTTTCGCATCAGTAGTATAAAATAGTATGAAGATTTGTGTCCATCTTTTGTATATTATATGTGAGTACATTTATTCTTGTAGGGCATAAGTATGTCTAAATAGCATGGTTCTTGGTCATGAACTTGATGATTGTAATTATCCTCAATTTTGTTTTCTTGATACTATATATGACTTCTTAATACTACAACAACTCTTTTATATAAAAACCCGTGCATGGTTTTGATGTCATTTTGTAATTATGCTCATATCAGCTGCTGATCTAGGGACTGGTAATGTGCCAAATAGATTTCCAAATGAGGGTCACCACACTGATGGCACCCGTCCGTATAACTCTGATGGCAAACATGTCACACAAATGGTTGAGGTAGCCCATGTGGAATCTTCTCAAGGTATTTTTAAGATGGCAAGCGGAACAATGAGTTGATCCAAGTACTGTGAAATAAAAAGAGTACCCCTATCACACATAAAGGATCTGAGTTACTCCTTGGAACTTTCATCCCTAGACACCCTAGTAGATTGCAAATACACATACAAAAGTGTAAGAGGACTGCTAATCGATGACATGACAAGTGTGGAATTGTCTTGTTCACATAGAGAAGAATATCAAGCATCACTTGAATTGATCAAAGAGAACTCACACGTACATCATGAGTAGTATCAAGCGTTTGGCAAACCGGGAGAGGCGAAAGATGTTGAGCTTGTGATATTCCTTAGCCTAGGGTAAGTTGAATCCATACAAAATCTGCCCAATTTTTAATTTTTCCTATATATGCTTGTGTTGATATATTGTGCAGATGTAGTCTCACCGTTCTTGAAGGTGTGTGAGACCATCAAATAAGGCATATATAGTCTTTATCTCCAACCATGATAGCACAGAGCATCAGGCCTAGGAATGAAGACACATGGACAGAATGGTTTGATTCTTAGAGAATTCAAAACACTGGACTATTGTGCAATATTCAATCCTAAAGAAAAAACAGAGCTGATGATCCAAACAATTAAGAAATGAAAGGGACAGGACTGCTAAATAGTGTAGCGAAAGAAGAGGCAGAGGGCTCTAGTATTGCTAGGTAAACAGGCAAACCACTAAACCAGCAATAAGACAAGAGTTGTGACATTTGGTTTGGAGCTTCGAAACGGGCAGTGAAACAATGGCTCTCATTGTGTTGTTACTAATCAGCAGCGACAATTCAAATAAAATTTTGAAACCCATCATGTTCCAAGAGAGAGCATGAACTGAAATCATGCGATCTTGCTTCTCCAAATAAGTTTAGGTAGTATTTGACTCCTCAACTTATCCAGATCGAGGTTCATAGAATACCAATTGTACAAACTGCTATATCTGTATGCATGTGGCATTCAGTCTCAAGAGTCAATATCCAATGCTTTATGTTTATAGTAGATAGGTTGACCATAGTAGATCAACAATATTAGCTTGACCCAAGGGACACCTTGCTGCAAGTAAAATGTGTGCATGTGTTAGTACAAGAGCGTTGTTCTAGCATGTTCATTTTATTCTGCGTAGCCAAGTTAGTCACAACATATCTTTATCTATCACCAAGACTAAACTATTTGAAGCAACAAAAAACCAGAAGAGCCCCTTGTTTCAAAGAGAGGAGGATGGGTTATTATTCACATTTAATTTGATGGTCAGAAGGAAATTAAAAGCTAAACAGTGATAATTAAAACCCCCAGTGAAAATTGGGATGTTTCCAACATTACCCATAATTTGTGGAAGTATTGATGTCAGTTGGGTTGGTCCAACCACGAAAGGCATGGGAATGGAGAGGTGGAAGTGAAAGACATTTGTTAAAAGAGAAATAATGTATTCATGTTGATGGTCAAAGATAATGGAAAATATTGGGTTATCTCATGTCCAAAACACTGATGATCAGCAATAACTAGAACAAATAATTTAGGGTCAAAATTCCTACATTGTGCCCGGGATGCCCATAATAATTTTCTCAAGAATGTTAACCACATATATCATATGAAAGAGGGCCAAGACCAAGGTAATAAATAGCGGATTAGTATCCACATAAGTGGATTGCGGGTGCTATAGTGGATGCTAAGTTCCAACAATGCATATAAAAATAGCCAAACTTTAGAGCATATGTCAATACTAAGGGCGTGTTTGGTTCCCTTCTCAGCTCAACTAGGCCAGCTCCAGGCAGTCAGGCTGCATTTGACCTGGCCCGATGCATGCATGAGGGGTTGTTTGGTTGCATGCATCTGTGGAACTAGGTTGGGTTGAGATAGTGTTCGGTTGCTTGCATATGTTTCCATATTCAAAAACTAGATGCAGGGATGAGTGTTTGGTTGCTTGCATACCATAAGTTCTTTTCTTTGAAATGGCATACCATAAGTTCTAGGAACCTCCTGCATGGCTATGGTAACATTACCACCCACACATACCATATGTTGTTACATCAACTTCCAAATCACAAACCCTATTAGCAGGGCTATGATTACCATTATTACAAGTACCAACTTCTACCCTACCAAAAATATCTTCCCAAAACTTGTTGGGCTCAAAACCAGAAATAGCATGATCAATCTCAACTGAACACCTACGATTAAAGCCTAGATGCCTACTAAGCTCTCTCCATGGAACATGATGCTCTTGATTATAAAGGCGGAAAGAAACTCCATCATCATGCATTTGCAAGGTACAAAGAAATTGAATGGTTAGGAGGCGAGAGCCATCTTCATCCATGGGCTCAATTACCTCCTAACCAACATGCTTCCAAATGGTTTCGAATTCTTCATCCATAAATGTAGCTTGGAGGAGGGCGAAGTCAAAGATTTGTGTGTGGAGGAAGAGACGGTGCTTGAGGTGGCGGTATGCTTGCAACTCCCGTCCTTCCTGCAGCTCGAGGTAGGGTGCTTCAGCGTCATCGGAGGGTATCTCAGCCTCCCTGCCTCCAGCGGGCTCCTTCTCCACTGGTTCTCCTTGCACGAACTCGTCGGGAGCTTCATATTGAGAGCTTGATTCTTCATGGAGACGCTTGGAGCGCCTCTCGAAAGCTCGCCCGACGATCTTCCCTAGCTTCACCATGGTAAAACAAAAGCTAGCGAATTCTCGGGTGTAGAAAGGGTTAGTGGAAAATGTTGTCTTTCCACACCCGAGAATCACTCTAGTGCTTGCATTACTCAAATTTGTTGGAAATTGCTTGAAAGAGATGAAATGAGAGGGTGAGAATGGAATGAGTGAAGCTCACTCTGGGTTACCTGCTATTTATAGGCAAGTGCACCAGCTGGAGGGGTGGAGGGTGTCGGCCACTAGCCGTTGGGCCTTGGCTCCACGCTGGCAGAGCCAAGACAAGGGCGCATGACCCAAGCCTGGCGCGCGCCCCAGGTCTGGTCGGCCTGCAGCTCGGCTTTTGGCAGCAGGCTCTAACGGCCATTTCAAATTTGTGGCCGTTGTACACTCGACCATTCTCAAGATTCTCACATAGATTTCAAATTTTTAACAAAATTTGATGGTATTTCGAATTTTCAAAAATTATTTAAAAATAGTTTTGATAAATGGGAAATTCTGAACATTTCAAAAAGTTAATTTTTAGGATTTTCGTAAACAAAACTTTTTGAAAGCATTTTTATTGTCGAAAATAATTTTTATAAAGAAATTATTTATTATATAGATTTTTTTCAAAAAGATAACTTACCGGTTTACCTGACGGTTAGGGCTCACCTTTTTAAGTCCGCTGAGCAGGACTTTCTTCCTTTTCATCTCGTGATTATGGAGGACACATCCGTCCTAGAAGAAGTGGGATCAGATGGTGCAGCCTTGACCCGCCATACCTGTTTGTTAGTGACAGGTGGCTCGGGTTTCCTTTCTGGTTGATTCTTTTTATTTTCAATATTTTTATGATAACCATTAAAAGGTAGGTTTATGACTTTGCTCTTAAAGTTTAGCGCGATACTTCCCTTCCCTGTGTAGATTGCCACTTTGGTGGTGTATAGGAGGGCCTCCCCAGGATGAGTGGAGGTGCGATGTTGTCACCCATGTCAAGAATAACAAAGTCAACAGGGACATATTCATCCCTGATTCTTACCACAATATCCTCGGCCAACCCTTCGGGTCGTCTAGTGGACTGATCTGCCATCTGCAACCTACAAGTCATGGGGGACAGGGGTCCACCAAGGGTCTTGTCATATGTTGCCTTGGATATCACGTTGATGCTGGCCCCAAGATTACAATAGGCATTGTTGATCGTGTGGGGGCCGATGGCGATCGTGATCGTTGGGCGGCCAGGATCACCCATTTTGTCAAGAACAGATATACCCCATGATGAAAGTTGTCAATATCATATTAACAAATTCGAGCGAGACCTCAGTTTGCCCTGGGATCTTTCTCGAACTATTATCAGCGGGTATAGCAGCAGCTATTTGAGCTAACTGAGTTTCTATCATTTTATTAAAGCTCAGCTGGTTGTTGATGGTAGAAGATAAACCTTCTATCTTGGTATTTATGTTTCCCAAAATTTTATCATTATTAAGCAACTTTTTAGTAAGGTTTTCATTTATCTTGGCCTGGCCTAGAACAAGATCTTTCAAAGAAGGCTGATTTGAATTGTAATTAGATTGGTAGTTCGAATTACCTTGGAATAAAGGACGTGATTGGCTGTTCCAGCCGTTGTTGCCTCTTTGTTGGCGATACCCGTTGTTGATGTATGCGGTGTCTTTATGGGTCTTAGGGCAATCATTGCCCGAGTGGCCAACATTACCACAGACCACACACGTCATGCGAGCGTCTATGGCGTTGATGGTGTCGGATGTATCTCCGACGGCACATTCGCCAATCTTTTTGAGCAGGAGGTCTATTTTTGCGGCAAGCATATCCGTCTCCTTTACGGTATGCATGCCTTTTTGTACTTTAGCGGGGGCTCTTTCTTCCCCCTAAGATTGGTTCTCCACCATCTTATTAATCAGCACCGTAGCGCTATCGACTGTGAGTGATAAGAATGCGCCACCAGCAGCGGCGTTGAGGTGCCCCTTTGACATGGGTGTTAACCCATTGTAGAAGTTCTGGAGCACCAGCCAGTTCTCCATGCCAGGGTGGGGGCAAGCCTGAATATACTCTTGTAGCCTCTCCCACGCCTCCGGTATGGCAATTCTTCCCCTCAGGGCATTGGTTTTGCCCATGGGGAAGAATTTAGCGAGGAACGCTGTGGAGCATTTGCTCCACGTGTCGACAACTTCCTTATCCTTTGTAGAACCATTGTTTCGCCTTCCCTACCAGGGAGAAGGGAAACAGGCAGAGCCTGATGATGTCAGGTGCGACATCTTTGATAATGATTGTCACACAGCTCTAGGAAATGCTATAGATGAGTGTTGGCATCCTTGTTGGGCAGCCCAAAAAATGGGCTCGCGTGCACCATAGTGATTAGCACAGTCCGAAGTTCAAAGTTCTTATCCCCAATGTTGACAGCGGGCCCGTGGGCACGTTGGCAATAGCCGGGGTGGAGAAGTCGCGGAGTGACTTCTGGGCCATCTCACTTAGCGCGGAAGGTGCGGCGGTGACTGGTTCTTCTGTCGGCAGAGTGGCAAAAGAAGAAGCGGCATGAGACCGATTCTTCCTTAGGAGTGCCTCTAGATTGCTGACGAAGTTTTTTGGTAGAGAGAAACCAGTCATACACTATCCTGTTTTCATCCACAATAGGAGAAAACATAAAAGTTAGCATGCATAGACAATGGTTGTTTGTAATGAAGTCATATATATATTTTATTTTCTTTCTCATGCTAGAGTTAACTATACCAATGCCTTCCCCGGCATCGGTGCCAGAAATGCTTGTTGGCGTTTATTAGCACGAACACCAAAAGACAGGTAGGGAGCCCATCTCCAGCGGTCACGCCAGAAACACCTTGGTGTAGGCAGGTCTTAACATCGCTACTAGAATTGATTCTCTAGCAACGACGTAAGGATCGCCATGTGATAGATCTTAACCTTTTAGAAATATACGCAAGTACATGGATCTATCGTTGTAGCATTTCACCCGGAAGTATTATCAGGGTATCGTTATTTATATTTTCCCAAAGGAAGGCAGGTACAGGTACCTCTAGCATAGAAATATTATGACTTCATATCATTGAAGTGAGGCCAATTGCTATGCAGCGATAAGTGATAATCATATGGATAGATAGTGGATACACACTTGGATCTACCATAAGGATAAATATAAAATAAAGAATAAACGAATGAAAGAATAAAAGAACAAACTACGTGGAGAAGATACATCTTATACATATGCATTGAACAGCTGAGTCACATGATATACAGGTCAGGTAACAAGTCGGGGTCTAAGGTAACAGGGAGATCCTGGCAGCTGATCTATCAGCCGATGGGGACATCTATGAACTCCTACATGACATACGAACGTGGGGGATTACAAAGGACAAACGGGACTAGGTCACTCCCCGCCGTCTACCCCTCAACCGGGGCATGCCGTCATATCTGAAGGCCCCCTCATATCCGGACACCACGCTTGCATACTAAGTAACTGCCTACATCCCCCAGGACTCCAACCCTATGGATGGACGAGCTAGGACATAGGCAAACCCAAAGGAGCATCGAACCGTTACCCTATTCCTATCATCATCACCGTTCTTGTGTATCATATGAACGATGAAGAACATGCATGAACACGATGAACAATTCTTAGTCTAGTTCATAATTATCAAATATATCATGCTCAAGACTATACTCTAGTTCACATGCGATAATGTATATAAGTGTAGAGAACTTGAATCAGGAAGAACTCTCCATAGAAATATTACACCAAGAGTTGCTTTGCTTCCTAGGAGACAAGCCCTCCTTGGTAGCTTCTAACCTTGCTCCAACAACTACTACTAATCTAAAGAATAAATGTAGAGAGAGAGGTAGAGTGTTCCAAATGGTGTTTGTGTGTGGGTGTGCTCTCCTCCTCTTCTTATAGGTGGCCGAAGGCAGTTCGGGGGCAATCTCATCAAGTGCACAGCCGCCTGAGCCTCAGATGGAAGGTGCAAACCGCCTTGCCAAGGCTAGGCCCCGCGCGCCCCTGGTTGGCACCTCCCCCTGACTGGCCTTGGATGGTCGATTGTGGAGTGGGCCTGGACCGTGCCCATGTGGTGCACTCGCCCCAGTTTGGCCCTGAAGTGGACTTCTTCCTAATCCCTTGATTTTACGCTTTCTGGAAAGCGTATTTCTTGAGTGGAATTTTTGTACTTATTTGTATATTCCTGCAAAATAATATTTCTCCAAGTACAAGTGGAATTGGGTTAATAGCAAATGTATATGTGTATGTAAATATATAATTCACCCCTTTTGGTCTTTAATTGGCGGTGTAAAACAACAGTTGAGGACCGCCAACAATAGGATACGATTGGGTATCGACAGATTTTAGTATTCGGATATGGATACGGTATCGAATGTTGAATATTCGGACATAGATACAGTCGGATTTAAACCCCTTTAAACGAATTCGGACTCGAATATGGTCAGAAAATATCCGTACCATTTTCATCCATAGTAGTAACATATCAATAGAAGACATGTGCTTAGATATGTGATAACACTTCATAGGCAATGGACATGTGTTAAGATCAATAAAAAACATCACAGGCACTGGACAGGTGCCCAGATCAGTCAACAAACATCACAGGCATTGGACTAGTGCTCAGATATAAGAAAAAGGAACATCACAGGCAATAAGGCATGTTCTTAGAATGAAATTATTAAGTTCACAACCACAAAGTTCACATCATTGGCAATGGAGACATGCTCAGATTGCCACCACATGGATCAAATGAGTCACCAACTAGGTTGATCTAGGAAGTAGGTGCAGGGTTATCTAACACAATAACTATATGTTAGTGTTAGTAAGTAAAGAATGCAGGATCAGATCAACAACCCAAAAGAGAAGGTCAACCCACTACAACCCTTAGCCCATCATGCCTCTGCAATGCATTAGCAAGAATTGTGGCATCATGTGCTGATCCCTCCCAACCAGCCAGGACATAGGTAAATTTCAAATCAAAGCTTACTGCAGCTAGCACATTTTGTGTGGGGGGTTCTTTCTACCCCTAAATGTAGCTTGCATCTTAACTGGAACTTTAGAAACACATGGGTCCCATCAATGGCCCTAATACAATCCCACATAGCACTTTGTCTAAGTTCACCAATATAGCATACAACACATCTTTGAAATGGTGGTGGACTGTCTCTACTCTCTATAGACCTTCTCCAGTTTTACTTTACAACTCTAAATCATTGGTTATAACCAATAATATGGAGAAACATTACAACTTTCTCTTCAACACAAGAATTTGTGATGTCTGCAAGTTGTTTCCTGTCCCTAAGCAAGTTGCACAAAGTAGAAAAGGGGGCCCTTCTCATGCGAAGCATGTTGACACACGCTGTCATTATACTTGTAAATTATGTTCATGTTACTTTGGCGCTCCTCATCCCTAATGACCATTGGGCCATAATTGATCTGAGGCTGCTCACACTAAAGCATTCTAAGTCTAGCAAATAGCAGGGCATACATAGCAATGGTAAGAGCACTAGCACGAGCAAAAAGAATGTGTCTCTTCTCTTCCAAGTCCATCTAGAAAATGAATGGATTTTAAGGACAAATGCTTAGAGTTTAACAGAATTGGACATATGCTCAGAATAACAAGGTCATCATCATAGACTTGGACAAAAGCTTAGAGAAAGGAACCATCATAGACTAGGACATATGCTAAGAATAATACTTTCATCATCAAAGACTTGGGCAATAGCTCAGAAACATATGGCATCATCACAGACTAGGGCAATGGCTCAGAAAATATGGCAACTTCATATACTTGCTCAAAATCTCAGAAAGTAGGACATGCATCGAATCCAAGAATGCAGGACTCACTATCACTGGCTACAGATTATTAAGGGATAGGGGAGAGGGTGAGTAGATGTACAAAATACCCACATCGACAAGCAGGAGCACCAACTAAAGCCCAACAACAGGTGTGGGAGGTCAGATCTGCAAGCACACATGCAAAGAAAACAGGATTAGCATACACAAGTTCAGATTTTTACAAAAACAACAAATGAAGAAAAAAGAGACCTAAGAACAAGGATTCATAGCGCAATAACAACCAAGAAATTAGAACTAGTGTGCCTGCAACAAGATCAACAAGAAAAGATGACCTAGGGTTTCAAATCGCAGAGAAAAAATGGAGAAAGAGAAGGAGAAAACCTCACCTGCTTGGAGAGGAGGCAGATCCACCACACCACACCTGCAACAAAAAGGGAGAGAGGGTAGGCATTAGTAGGAGGCCACGAATCCATAAAGAACACCAACAAACTAGAGGAAGAGGTGGACATACCAGCGGCACAGAAGGGGAGCAACAAGAATTTGAGAAGAGGGAGGAGGCGGGAGGGAAGATATATAGGCGGTGAATGGCGAGAACGGGGGGTGTGACTCTAGGATCTTCGCGCCATCTCCTTGCGCACGGAATCATCAGTTGTGCGCGCTTGCGGGAGCACGGAGCGAGCCAGGTCAAAGAGGAACGACCGAATCGAGCGTTCTTCTGGAGCCAGGCTGGAGGGGGCTTTTGCATGGAGCGAGCCTGGGTGGGGGGGCGCGGCCAGGCAACCAAAACAGGGGTTGCATCCCACGGGCCAGGTTCGGCCTTATGCGGGCAACCAAACACGGCCTAAGTATCTTGTTTGCATAATATAATTAGAAGATTTAATGTAGTTATTATGACATGGAGACAAATTATCATCAAGTTCTTATATCAGTTGCAAAGGTTATTTCAGTCATCACATCATTCTTAGCTTCATCATGGTTCAAATCACTAACTTAGCATTTTTATTATTATTAGAATCATTCACCCCGCTTGAACCATCCAAATAGTGAATAGCGGCTGAACAACAAAAATAATAATAACAGCTTTCAATAGCAGATGCCAAGTGCTATAGTGGCTCCTAAGTTCATCACAATATCTTTGGTTCTCGCTACCTAATAACGGCATTGGTACGGTTGAGAGCCGCTACCACTATAGCCAGTGCTACCAGTGGTATTTAGTGCCATGACCGAGACTGATTGCCAAGACTGTTGTTGAAGCATTGACAGCTATAAGATTGATTGTCACTTTCAAAATGGTGAGGTCCAGGTTTAATTTGTTACCTAACCACAAAGTGTGAGTTCTTCAGTCTTCACCGGATTTTTTTTTTAACAAGGTCTTCACACTGGATATTGCCCTTAATGAGATTAAATGGGAACCTACACAAAATGATAAAAAAAACACATCTGCATATGGATAGAGTGATAGACAATGCGAAACTACGAAGTATCAGCTACAAGATGACAGAATAAAGTACAAAAATCTTTCCACAAATTATATGGCGCACAACATTCAAATAAAAATCTGCATTGTCCTTTATTTTTGCATAGAACTATAAGACAAATATAACCAACTACACTCGCTATAACTAGCCAGATAATTCTTGTTTCAAAAGGAAAGAATGGAGTTTAGTTTACTCGATAACAATGCCTACTAACTTTTGTTTTCTGATTGAAGACTACTGAAATTTGAAACGCCATCTATCATATGTCCATCATGTCATCAATGTGTCTTTTCCCCTCTATCAACGAGCCTCAAGTTTGGCAATTAGATCGAACAAGATAAAGGGGAAGGTCTTGGCAAGATTCTGGAAGCCATCAGTTGTGATGGCCACATTCAATGTCTTCAAGGTACTTAGAAACTCGAGGCAGGCCTCCTTGAGCCTCCTGCAGCGGTGCTGCTCAGCTAGCAGCAGCATGGTCCCTGCACTGCTGACATCTACGAGACGACACAGCTTGTCTTCACAGATCAACTTGAGCCGCTCCATGTCGTACCTGTCTGCGGCTACCAGCAGATGCTGCACCATCGACGACGAGTCACCATCCTCTTCTTGCCCCTCCACCGTCATCTCCGGTGGCAGCGAGTCTGTGTATATAAAATGCAGCAGGCTCTCATCTCATCGACCTGCACGGGGTGAGCCGTGTCGCTTTCCTTCATCCCGCCGTAGAACTCTGCACTGAACACTGGTGACCGTGCTGCGAGCACGCACCGATGCGTGGTGAAGGTCCTGCCCTCGACTACAAACCGCACGTCGGCGCCCTGCCCGCTCTCAAGGAGGTCGCGGAAGTGCTGCGACCAATCGGGCGGTGGGACCACGAGAGCCGCGGGAGCGAAGGAGGGAACCATGGCAGCGTCCACGACCGGGATCTTGCCGACGACGACGATGTCGCACCTAATTGTGAAGCAGTCGTCCTTGAGCCTTCCCGAGCGCTCCAGATCCTCCCTCTTGATGAACTTCATGCGGCCGTAGTAACCAGGTTGTTTGCGAAAATGGCTGGCCTCGAGGCCACGGACGTAGGACGGCCTTTGATAATACACCTGATCGATGAAGCTGAATGAGTGGTGCACCATCAAAGCATCGGTGATTCTGTCCACGAGCACGAGGAAGAAGGGGACGTAGTGGGCGGCCTCCTTGCAAACGCCGTTGGGAAAGTATCGGATAAACCAGTTGTGGCCGGCCATGCGGAAGGTACTGGACTGGATGTGCTCGCCGTTGCGGACGGACTTGGTGAACGAGTAACCCTCGATCTTGAGCACGTGGTAACCGCTCGTGGCGCTGGCGACGATAGTGGAGGCTGAGCTCGAGGGCGCATCGGAGGAGGGGCGCGACATTGTGGTGCGGATCGGAGGAGATTGGCTGGCTGGGTGACGCAGACGCGGCGGCGGGGACGGAAGGGATTTAGGGAAGGCAAGTCAAGTCAAGGGAGCAGCGGTGACGGGGGAGGGTTTTGGTCTCCAGCTGAGGCTTTGTATTATTTTTATTTATTATTTTTTGTGAACAATTATTCATTCGTTTTCTCTCCTATAGTACGAAACTTGTTGGAGAGAGTTAGAAACTCGCCCCGGCCCACAGCGCAAATCGAAACTAACCCACACCCCGTTCTGCCCACGCACGCTCCCCGCACCTGCACGCGCGGCGCTCGGGCTGGGTTCGATTTCGTACCCCGATTACTTCTCTCCTCTCCGACGCCTCCCAACAAACCCTAACGTCGCGGCGGCCGCGGTGGCTCGCGAGTCCCACGGGGACCCCAGACGCGAAGACGGCGGTGGTGGCAGCTTGACGCGGAGGCAGTGGCGGCGCGAGCCCCAAAGCTCGGTACGTCGTGGCGGCGTCGGCGGCGGCACGAGTGGCTGCGGAAGCCCCGATGCACCCTGCCTCCTCGCGCCGGCGCCGCACGCCGCAGCTGCGCCTCGCGTCGCTGACTCGCCGCCGATGACAAGGACGATGCAGCGGGACGTTGGTCCGCATGGATGAAAACCATGCCTAAGATCCGCCCCGCCGGCACCCCACGCATCATCACCACGGCATGTGGCGGTGGCGGGATTCCTGAGCGCGAGTAGTGGCGTCTGGTTTCGGGCACGCGGCCGCGGTGGCGACGGGATTCCAGCGTGCGGGTGACGACGGCAGCGGTGGGATTTCGCACGGCGCCAACGCCAGCTGGTTCGCGGCGTGCAGGCTTTGACGGCGATTGAATCCCGACGCATAGGCTTCAACAACCCGGCCATCTCATGCCTCCTCCTCCTCCTCCTCCATAGTGCGCCGCATGCTCGTGGGTAAATCCTCAAACTTTAGATGTTCTGATGTTCATACTGTTGTCAGTCTCCTAATTAGGGATGGGAGATAGGGAACGGTAGGGCCTTGCAGAATTAGGGATCAGGATCCTTGCCTTCTCCCAAGACGACGTTTCCTAATTCTTCTGGAAAGTTTCTACTGCAGGTGAGATCACCATCCGCTGCTGCAGAACATGCAATTTCTATTGTTATATGTATTGTGCCTATCTGAACACACTTCTACAGAGTCCTGGTCAGGCCACCGGTGCCATGTCGCCAAGAGTGCATTTGCTCAGGGAGCGAGCTTCCATTCATGGCAGCATCAACCAGGTATTCCAAGAGTTTGGTTTACATTTTGTTTATCGTAGTTTCAGTATACCACAGTTGCTTAGCTTGCCCTGGAACAATTTAGTTTAAGAAATAAAATGTTCATCCTAAGCTCATACAAATGATATCATGTGCGAAACTGTATGATAGAAACTTGTGGAAGCAAATATATCTTTCTGACTTACACTAGCCACTGCTGCAGCAAATCTCATTCACTCAATCTGCAATCGAGTGTAAAAGAATAAGTCACTAGGAGTCTAGGACCGTTTACAACTCAATAACATTTGCACCGTGCCAATGTCAATATGCATTTGTGGAAAGCTCTATCTCTAGCACAAGGAACTAAGCTGCCCTTTTCTTTTGCTCGATTCCAAGGTAATTAATTATCCAAACTCAAGGAAAAGTCAAGTAGTCGGGTGTAAAGTTCTATCCCTTTCCAATCAGACGGCCTTGTTTGGAGATACTCAAGGAAAAGTCAAGTAGTCGGGTGTAAAGTTCCTGATAATCAGAGGTCTTCTTGGTAATGTTTTGAACCCTTTGCACGCTGCAGCACTGATTTCTTGTTATGCTATGATGCAATTGTATTACTCACTGATGTGTAATATTACTTTTCCCATGGACTCCCTGCAGCCACTCTGTTACTGCATCCATATAATTATGACTATCCATTCTTGCAGGCTCCATTAAGTAGAAGAAATCAAAGGACACTACTCCCTCCGTCCCATTGAAAATGTCGCCCGGAAAACGTGTTTGTGAGAGGGGCACGGATTTCTAACGACAAAGTCCATGGGACAGAGGGAGTATATTTCTTTCAACAGCGATTGCGGCCTGCACCATCTTTTTAAAATGATGGGGATCTCACCTGAAAGAAATTTCCTAGATATCCAAATTATTTACTGGCTTACTACTGCAGGTCTGCATTTCAGCTCAGCCCTCTTAATTCTTGGTATGCAATGACTTGTTTGATACTGGGAGTTGGGAACTAATATTTATGATAATAACCTTGTGCACAATTTATTTTGTTTCTCCTGCTCTTATTTTCAATCCCATATTATTTTTGAGGTGCAAAATTCTTTCTACTGCATTTCGGGAATCATTCAGGTTAAATACAATAGTAATTTTGAGACCTGAAATCCTTTGCTGGTTGACAGGGAAATGATCACAGTGGTTTTCCTTGCACAGGTTGATGTTGGGACTGCTAACAACAGTGAGCCTGTTCTACTTCCAACAGAAGTATGATACATATATTCTTTTAGCCATATTGTGATAATTTGTTTGCCTCGACACTCCATGGAAGTACATTAAACTTTTGGTCAAATGTCAATTGTTTCTTTCTCTGTAAAAAGTGTGCAGTTCAATTTTAGCCGTGGTTTATGCAGCTCCTAAGCACCCTGGTATGCACATAACCTAAATTCAAAGCAAATAGCAGAACTAGATGTTGTGGTAGTATCTTGTAGTATGCTTCCATTGTCATAATAATGTCTATGGAAATCTCCTTTAAAATACCTGTTAAGTAGTAGTCCTATCAAATATATGCCATGTTCTTGAGGTCAATATGTGCCCTGCAGGAACCAAGTGAACTCAGAAAGAAGCCCAGGGAGCCACTGGAGCCCGTCACCAATTGGTGCCTTGTTCTCCCTGAATTCACACTTGTCAGGATAATTCATAAACACATGCATGAAGTTTAGATCTTTGCCTGTATAGACAACATTGACTAAAGTACATTCCTGGCATTTTTTTGTCTGTATGATGATGGTGTAAATAAATTGTATAGTATCACAATTGTCTGTGATAACCCCTCGTCAAATCCACATCTGTGACAATCCACATCCATGAATGTTATATTTGTGGCTCTCTCTTCAGTGACCGGTCTAAGCCTTGGGGAGATTCAATACTTGTGGAAATATAGTATAGGGCGATCTCACAAGTATCCACACTCTTTGTGCCATCTGTTATGGAAAATGCTCCAAAAATCACTAACGTTTTAACTATTCTAATCTCCACCTGTTAGGAATGGACTGTAATTTGTTCATGTTTCTCTTAAATGCCTTTTTTCTGCCAATATTCCATGCAGGTTACAAGATGTGAAAATGTCAGAAAGGGATTTGAAATATCTGGAGAAAGGAAAAGACAATTATGTTATTTCCTGCATAACCAAGCCTGTGTTGAATGGCAAGAGATGTGGAGTACTTTTTTTTGAGCAAGCAGATGTGGATTACATTGATTCTTGACTTAAGTCTCAAATCACCTATGCTTATTAGCAAGATATGTTGTTAAGTTCCTCAGGTTTGTTTCATAGCCTAATGATGTAGGTCTGATTGGAATAATGGAGCCATATGATGTGGTGGCGTTTACATAAATGTATTGACAATTCAAGATGAATATGGAGGATTTGTATAGTATATTGTTTAGTTCTTCAAAAGATGCAAATGCAAATGTTATGGCCCATGGAGAGGAGAGGGTATATATTTCATTTTATTCTGGACATTGAAGACATATATTGTTTTTTTGGTTGGGCATTATACTAGTTATCGGTAGGTAGATATCTAAGCACTCCGCAACAGAATTTGTCATGCAGCCGGACTCTTGCTGTAACTCTCAAGGACACGAAAGTTTTGGAGATTATCACATTGTGCATCATTATCATTCATCTTGAAATCAAACTTTATATTATGTCTCGAACTCTCGATACATTTCCCTAACTTGTATGGACATGGAAGGGAGTGACGAACTATGGACCTGCATGTACCTTAAGAACACAGTTTCCAAAGTATGTTTCTCAGTGAACAAAACATTTGAAATTACTCTAACATCCAACAAATTAAATCTTAACAATAACACAGTATTTAATTTACAACCGTTGTCACTGAATTGATCCTAGATCATACACTAGCAAGGGCTAAGCACGCCCAAAGGTTGTAAACAACCTATCACATGCCCCAAGAAACTCCAACAAACAGCAAAAGCGATCTAGAAATTGATTAGGCCAATTTAGAGCCCATCCTTCATCGTAAAAACTCGAAAACACCTTCCGCGAGGACCTGTCGAGGAGATGCACACCGTAGGTATGGGACGCATGGAGTATATAAGAAACCACTTTCTTCTCTCTCTCTCTTCATGAGCATTTTACTTTGTTATCAGTATATTAACTAATGGTTATAGTGCTGTAAGATATAGTGGCAGAAAAAGAGCCAAAAACACAGAAAAGTAGTAGTGCTTGGAGGTGATCCCAAAACAAATACTCTATGTTACTGTAAATGCATTGCGGTCATAAACCAATGCTTTGTGTCTTCAATGGAGCTATCATCCCTATTCCCTAGTATGCATGGTCACCGTAATGAGATCAGTGAAGGAGGATGATCCTGTGGCAGTTTGCAGGAGCTTCAGGAACTGTTGTGGTTTGGTGGTTGGTTGTTTTGTGACCTGTCTGTCTTGGTCTGTTCAAATTAATTAAGGGGAAATTTGTTAGTGTCTGTGTTATTTTCAGATTGTTCAGCTGTAACCTCAACAATTTGCACTTCACAGGACACTTTGCAATCGTCATCTTTCCTGTCATCCATCTACAAAGCCAGCAGGCGACGATGAAAGGTAACATACGGCAGTCACCAGCAAATAGATCTACCAGAAGCGTGCAAACATTTAATCTCAAACTAGTTCTGAATGCAGCCAGGTTAGGAATTTCTCAGCACTTTTCTCCATTGATCTTTGATCAGCCTTTCGTAACCGACAAACGTAAACAGATCAGTCACATATGCAGTAACAAACAGCATAATGTCTCAAACCAAATTTAGGGACATGTCTCAGCAGTCAGCAAACAATGAAATTCAAAAGCCTTGCAACATAGGGCTGCATTCATCAAACATCCTCCATAAAGAACACATGCTGCAAGCTAAAGCATCCAGGTTCTGCACAGTGATTAGTGAGTAGCTTGGAATCACAGTTGAGAAACTAATGTCTCTCCAGAACTTGCACAAGCACCAACACAAACAGATCAAAGACACAGAGTGGCATCACAAGTCTCCTGACAGCGCTGGTGCGTGCGAGGACTAAGACAATGCACTGAACTGGTGAAACATGCAGAAACAATCTAATCCAGCAGTGAGCAGTCTAGCATTATCATTACTGGAAACCTACCCAATGTTGATCTCCTTGCATGCAGGCATATCAGCGGAGGGTAAGCTTGGAAGTGAGCTCCTCCAGGACGGCAGGGCAACTGGTAGACAGATGGTTGAAGCCATCAGTTGCGATGAGCGCATTGAGACCGGTGGACTCGAGGAACTCGAAGCATTTCTCCTTGAGACCCTGGCAACTATGCTGCTCGGCCAGCACGAGCGTGGTCACCACCGAGCTCGTGTCAATGCACCCGCACAGGTTCTCTTCGCAGATGCGCTTGAGCCTGTGGAGGCTAAACCCTAAACCCTAAGCCCCGAGCCCTAAGCCCCGAGCCCTAAGCCCCGAGCCCAAGCCCCGAGCCCAAGCCCCGAGCCCCAAGCCCCGAACCCCGAACCCCGAACCCGAACCCCGAACCCCGAACCCCGAACCCCTGAACCCCGAACCCCCGAACCCTGAACCCCCGAACCCTCAACCCAAACCCAAACCCAAAACCCGAACCCCAAACCCGAACCCCAAAACCCAAACCCTAAAACCCTAAACCCTAAACCCTAAACCCCAAACCCTAAACCCCAAACCCCAAACCCCAAACCCTAGTGACGGATGTTCCCCTCCTCCACCACCACCCGGCCACGGTGATGCCGTCCGTCCCACCCTGCAGCATGCTGAACCGTCCCTGCCTCAGGCTGTCCAGCCCTGTCATCGCGCCACTGCTCCCACCTTCGACCGCTAGGGCCTGTGGCCGCGACGTGGCACCCAGCAGTGTGCGGCTCTGCACCCACCTCAGGCCACCAGGGCCTCTCTCCGTGCTGCCCCTGCCTGGTGTGTGATGCGACGCCCCTGCCCCTGGCCGCCGGGGCAGGCCTCCATGGGCACGGGATGAATCTGGCTCCTGCATGGTCCCTAAGGCCATAAAATATCACAGCACATCCTGCTTATTTTCTTAGCATTGATTGTTTAATTACTTGCACCTCTTAAACCCCATCTGTTATACAAGTTAGCAACAATTAAGCTTGACTCTAGATGACATGGCATGGTAGCCAGAAGTTGGCTCTTTTTCCGCGAAGCACGTTTTTCATTAAAAAGAAGAATAATCTAATGATACATCCGCAAAAGGATTCACCGATCTTCATGTGCGTGTGCTGTATAGACCTGCTGGGGTGTCTATCCGTGAGGCTTGTGTGAGGCGTTACTGGTAGGATCCTTTTGGGGAGTGTCTTGTATGGGACTCTGGTGAATTTTGGCTTACCAAAAGAGTATCTCCGAGAGGCTCCTTAAATAGGTCTCCAAAGCTATTTTAAGGAGGTTGTCTAAAAAACATGGTCTAAAAATTCCTTAAACAGCTCCTTATCTTAAGGAGCTCCCTAAATCAACTCACACACTCTCTAGATCTGGCAAGCCTCACTGATCACTCCCTAGATTTTGGAGAAGCTGTTGGAAAACAAAATGATTTCCTTGCTAATTTTTTTGGCTAGCTCCTTATGCAATGATTATAAGGAGCCAAATTTAGAGAGCCTCTTGGAGATGACCTAAGAAACAGTGTTGAGTAACAGGCACAAATAATTATGTTTCGTGTCGCTAGCACTAGAGCAGCAGGAAATGATGCTTCATTACACGTTGGGTGTTAAGCCTCGGCCATATATCTCTTGGTGCGATTGTCAAAAATGGGTGCTTATGCATTCCAAATATTTAGCTTGATTTAAAATTTGATGCATTGATTTTTGGTATTGTTTTCTCTTAAGTATGGTAAACCTATTACCACATATAGAAACCTCCCAATCGATCTCCCTTTGCAAAGCCGAGTACCGATCGATCTCCACACTATTGCCCATCTCCTCCGCAACGCCCGCACCTCTGCGACGCCCTCCGTCACCCCCTACTCGCGGCGGCCTCCACCCCGGATCCGCTGCTGTCGTCACTGCATCTCAAAGCTGGTACCACACCACAGCACCACCACCCGTAGCCGCCATGCATGCTGTCGATACCCTTCCACCCCTATACCCTCAGGTCATAGCACCACCACATGTATCCGCCATGCTGTCGACGCCCTTCCACCCCTATACCCTCAGATCATCCACGGAGCTTGGAGCTGCCCCCCGCACCCCCCCAGGTTGTGGAGCCGCTGCCGTGGCGCCGATCACACCCCACCACCCCCACCCCGTGTCTCTCCACTCCAGACTCCAGAGGAGGATGAAGCCCCCTGACATGAGGACCCCACAATATTTTCCCTTTTTTCAAATTTCAAAAAAAATCCTAACCTCCAAATATCATAAAATCCGCATCCGAACTTCAAACTGATAAATTTAAATTTCCAAATTCATGATGTGTTGATTAGTTGCAATTTAGTTATATTTTTGGAATTTTCATTACATTTATTTGATTTATGTGTTACTGTAGTTAATAAAGTATAATTAATTAACTGACTCATTAGAGCATCTCCAAAAAGACCCCTAAAATTTATCCCTAAATATGATAAATAGAGAGCCCCTATTAAAAAACAGATGGTTTGAAAATATAGGTGGGTAAAAATCTGGTTTTGGGATTGGGGAGGTACACCGGACTTTGTCGAAAGTTGAAGGAGCTAAATCAGACATTTTTGTAGTTGGCACATGAGTGGCAACTGGCAAGGACATGACCCGGCCCAATGGGCCGACACCTGGAGCATAACGGGCTGCAGGAATGAAGCAGCAAAGCGGTAATTCCTGGGGGGAGATGTGAGGTAACCGTGGAAGCAGCTGAAGCATAGATGCAGTCTTACCGTAGTGATGTCCTCTTTAAAATTCATGTTGCCTAAATCGTAATTCAACTATTGAATTGACATCAACGTTGTAACAACCGAAGTGTTCTATTTACCGGAAAGAAAAAACATCCAAAGATACTGTTCTAATTCGAGATAGATCAAGCTTGGAACAATTAATGAAAGAAAAAGGCCTTGAAGGATCCAAATATATCTGTTTACCTGCGGTGGATGATGCTTCACAGTTGGGGAGGCTTGAACAAGTTTGTGTGCAAAATGAATCTCCTTGGTTATCTTGTTAGGTGCCGAAGCTGCAGAGCGAATAGCATGGCGATCTTTTTTGGATAGATCCACTGAAGAGCCAAGGGGGCGGGCGGAGGAGGGAGGGGAAGGGGCGTGACCTAGAGAACTCTTCACTGCCATTCAAGTTGTTGTTAGTGACATATATGAATCAACATTGATAATAAAAAAACATATAGCCCACACTCTTTGCATATCAATTGAATGTAACTTTCCTTTTTTTCAAGGAAATGTAATTATCTTTCAAAAATAAAGTTGTATCATTGTGTTTGATCCGGTAATATTCTCTTTGTTTTGAGGAGTTCTTCTTCCTTTACCAAGTTAATTATCTTGATATGTTATTAAAGAAGTGATTGTGGAGTCGTCGGTAGAGAAAGCCTGATCAAATAATAATTATTGATCGACTATTCGTCTACCAACGGAATGGGACGGTCCATGCGATGTGCTAGTCAACGCGTCGATCTCTCGGGAAGAGAGCGAAGACATTTGTGTGGCTCGTGTATTTTATTGTAGGTTAATATTATTCCAGTTTTATATGTTTACTATGTTACAAGTATTATTTGGATTTCCGGTTTAACTAGAATTGTTAACTAGGATTTAATTAATGGGGTTTTATTTTCTTATATTGAGATTACAAAGGATTTACTCTTGGTGATTAGCTATTTCTATTATTGTGTATCCATTTTATTTATTTATAAGATCAGATTAATTATTTAATGTATTTCTGAAATTAATTGGTTATTTAAGATTACCAACCAATTATTGAATAATTAGAAGTCTTTAACCTTAATGTATAATTAGGAAGGGGATTAGCCTATGCTTAAGTGTAGTTTATCTCTAATAGTCCCAGTTAACTTTAGTGTTATTTATGTTCCTATTTATTTAATTAATTAAGGATGAATTTTATTTGGAGAATTATCTTTTATTAATTAAATGGCCTTAAATCAAGTGAGTGCAAATAAATTCCAAAAATTACTAAATTTGGCCGGTTGGTTCATTATGAATTTAGATGAATTAAGAAATTTGAACCACTTGATTTGGAATTAGGATGCAGGAGTTATGGCCTTTGGAAAATTCGGGCTTAGGAAATTTATGAAAAAGAAAAACTGGCTGGGCCCCATATGTCATACATAGAGGGAGGCTTCTTCCTCTGGTTCAGCGTGGCTTACTCATGAGCAGAACCAGGGAAGACGGCGGCATGGTGCAGGAGGCTTGGGAGGAAGGGAGAATGGCCCTGGGGTCTTCCTCCCGCGACGGGCGCTCGCAGGATGCAGCCGGGTGTGGCCGCGCAGGGTATCGGTGATGACGGCGGCCAAAACTGGGGAACGGTGGCGCGCGGGGCGTTCGCGCGGCTACAGCGTGTCCCGCGGCGAAGTGATGTCCCCGCGGCCTAGGAGGGTGCTCCGTGGCGCCTAGGTACAGCCATGGAGTGCTGCGTGCCTCACGGCTCGACCTCTTGGCTGGGGGCGGTGACGAGCGGCCGGTGATGTCGTCCGAGCTGCCGCGGCGACATGCGCGGCGGGCAGTGGCGGAGCTAGAAACCACTCGTAGGGGGGCCAATTTACTATTGAAGCCGAATGTAAAGGGGATGAGAATAATAGTCTTGGTAAACGACCTTGATTTTTGTGAAGGAAAATCCACAGAGTCGAAGTGTAATATGACCATTTAAATCACATTACCCGATAACAGTTGAATACCATAATCCATACATCGAACAAAAGAGTGCAATAGAAAGGTTTACAATAACTTATTACATCGCCACTTGGCAGAATCAGAGTTCATGCAGCATAAAAATAAAAGCTTGAGGTGCGGAAGCTATCATCTTCGATCCAACTTGAGTGTAGGCACGAAACCCTCAATCGCTGTACTCCCCAGAAGAGTACTCACTCCTCGAACCTGAAACCAAATTTTCAGTACGATTTGTACTGGCCACACTCTCATCCTATGCATTGCTTTGTGGTAACTGGATGCAATTCATGGATATTCCAAAAGGAACCTATAAAGGCTGGGGTTTTCTATGCAGGTAATCAAGTACATAAAAAAATAATAATCAAGTTTTAAACACATTCCCATTTCCCACCATCCATCATCATCCATCTCTGAAATACCATCCCAACTCCTCCAACACCATCTCAGACTCAAGTCGACAAGCCAACTCCCTCTTGGCATGCCTCAGCGGCCCGCAGCTGCCACTCTACCATCTAGCTCTAGATCGCTGGAACTGTGAAGAGAGCATGTATATGCTCCCGTGGAGGATGCCATGCCATGTACCTACTCCCGAAGGGGGTGCCATGATCGTCTCGGTAGGGTGTTAGCTCCATCCCATGCATATACCTTCCTATCACTACTCGCCTAGCAGTAGTGACATTGATCTATCCAGCGGTTCGGCCGTCTCCCACCCATGGAGAGCGAGTGGAAAGTAAGAGATTCCTAAGGTTCGGATATCAGCTCAACAGTTCCTAGGTTTGACCAAACCGGGATATCTTCATCAGGGTTTATCTTTAAAGTGCTACCACGGCACCTTCATCCCGGGCTCCACCTCTCAGAGGGTCACACCCAAAGACCACCATCACATCTCAGTTAGCCCACCACAGGCTCCTCTCATGGGAATGTCTAGACCCATGCCCTGGCAAGACTTGCTCCAAAAGCTCATCGTAGATTCTGGCTCGATCGACTCAACCCTCACCCTACTCCCTGCCATAAGCTCCACCCCAAACCCAGATATAGCATCATCAGCTCACATGCCCATCTGATCCATCAACTCACACATCTCCAGCCTGGCACCCTCCAGGCCTTTCCAGTGTTCATCACGTCGCATCAAAATGTAAGCGAGTGAAGTATATATAAATATAGCAGATAAGCAAGTGGCTAACATAACAGCGGGTAAGCAGGTGAAAGTTTACAACAAGGTAGGGTTCATCAAATAATAATCTATCATGCAATCCTAGCACAGGCAAAACATTATAGCAACAGGAATTAAAGCACTAGCCATACTACATTTGCCATGCGTAATGGGATCTATGAGGTTGGGTGAGGTGTGGCACCTTCACTGACGTAGCTGTCGGACTTCTCCTGGTAGTCACCGTTGTCAGACTTGTCCTTGCTCGAGCTTGTAACAAGAATTAATGGTCGCGGTAGCGATCCCTATAGATTAACACAAAGAACGAATGCTAAATAGAAGATCCAAATGCACTCAAACAAAGCAAAAATAGATGGAGCTCGATTTATACAAAATTTGGATATGTGGATCATATTTTTTGGAGCTCGTCTGAATTAGTTATGATTTTTTAAAGATTTAACCATTTTCTGAAAAAGAAAAAGGGCCGATTTACCTGGTGCTGACACGTGGTAGCACGGGATTGGGCCACGTGTCACGCATGGGTCAAACAGGGTCAACACAGCGGCTGACATGGCGGATGACGTCATGTTGACGTCAGCATTGACCGGGTCAACGATGGCCTGACAGGTGGGTCTGGGTGATGTCACTGCTGACATCAGCAGTCAACGGTCAACGGTCAATGGTCAACGGTCTGGTGGGCCCCACTGGGCCGTTAACAGGCCGTTAATGGGCCGTTAATGGGCCGAGTGGGCCGGATATGGGCCAGGCCGAGCCCGCCACATGGCACGCTCTGGTGCGGCCACGTCATCACGCTGAATCCACAACGGGCTCGGTTCACAACTTCTGGTCCATGGTGCACCGGCGTCCTTGGGGTCCACTGTCAGCGACTCTAATCCACATGAGCCGGGTGCACAGGCATGTTCTCGGGTCCATACGGTTCACTGACCGGTTCCACAGTGCGCCAGCTCCCCTTGGTCCCACTGTCAGCGACACGGTCCACGTAGACCACGTCCACCTTTCTCTGGCCGATTCCATCCCCTTCCTCTGTTCTCATCGGCTCGACGGCAGGGCTCGCCGGCGGCGAGGAATCTCTGATTCCCGGTGGCTCAGGGGTCCTTTGGCTTCATCAACTAGCCCATCGGCTTTGGGACGTCACGGCGAACACGAAGGTGGGCTTCAATGTGGCATCTTGGCTCCCGACGGCGTGCTCTACGGCGGACGGTGACTCGGCGGAGGCGGCGCTCGGTGAACTCTTTGCACCGAGCCACTCCGGTTCCAATTCCGGGCATAGGGGTTTGATTGAAGTCACGCAGTACCTCTACGAGGCGTCGACGATGACCAAAAGCCGCAGCGGAGTCCGCGTGGGCAGCGACACCCACGGCGAAGCTCCGGCGCGACCATGGTGCATGGCAACAGCACCCAGGGAGGCTCCACGGCTCCCATCCTCTCCTCGAGTCGACGCAGCACGTCCTCGAGTCGAGTCAACGCAGAGCTCCTCGGCTTCTTCTTGATCCTCGCGGTGGTCGGAGGTGACGGGAAACGACGGTGCACGGCGGCGCTCCAGAGCAGCTCCGCGATGGCATGGCAACGGCAAGGTGGTTCGGGGACGGTGCTCCGGCGAGGCAAGCACAGAGTTAGGGTGCGCAAGGGGTCTATCTCATCAAGGTGAGTGCAGATCCATGGTCAAAGGGAGGCGAAGCTCAACGGTGTGGCGGTCTCACCGCGGCAGCGCATGAACACGCCGGTGCGGCTCGAGTCTGAGCGGCGCCACAGGTAACAAGCCAACGTGTGTGTGTGCGTGCGTGAACATGAACATGGGCTCGGCCTCCACGTCTTGGTGCGAGACGCCATGGTCGAGAGATAAGCAGGCTAGGCTAGGGAGGTGAAAGAGCGGCAATGGCGGCGGCGGTCACCGGCGGTTGTAGAGGATGGAGGCGCGGTACAAGTCCAAGCTCTGGTGTTCTTGTGGCTTCGGCTCACGGTGTAGCTCCGGCTTCTTGCCCCCAACGCGACAGCAGTGGCGCCAGGTCGGCGGCGGCGGCCTTCTCCTCCAACTCCGGCGGCGGCGGCTTTCTCTTCCTCGCCTCCTTTCTTCCCCCTTTCTCTTCTTCTCCTCAAAATTGGGCAGGGCAAAGATGGAATTGAGTGGCCACCGAGGTGGCGGCGGGTGATGGAACCCTAGGGGGACACCGGGGCTCGGCTTATAAGGACGGAGGTGGTAGGTAGCGTGACGATGGCACGGCGGAGGAAAAGCTTGGGCAGCCAAGGGCATTCCAGTCCAGAGGAAGCTTCCAGGAGGCTCCCTTGGCTCCTGTGGGCTCCAGCGGCAGTGGCTCAAGCCAAAGCTTCGCAGTGAAGGGAGCGGGGCAGGCAGGGGACAGCCGTACGTGGTGGTTGTGAGCGCGCACGAGAGAGCGAGGTGCTCGCGGCCACGGGTATTTTGTGGCAGGGCTTGTCG
The DNA here is from genome assembly GCA_023333625.1 of Bothriochloa decipiens. Lineage (NCBI taxonomy): Eukaryota > Viridiplantae > Streptophyta > Magnoliopsida > Poales > Poaceae > Bothriochloa > Bothriochloa decipiens. The sequence goes on from CM041629.1 coordinate 41,828,385, forward strand.
GCCGAGGTGGCAGGTCTGGCGGTCGTTGATGCGGGGTGGCAGAGGATCAGGTGGCCAGAGGCGTGGGCGAGCTCAGCCAGGTGCGCGCAACGCGTGGGGGAGAAAAGCAGAATGGTCGGGTGACCTCAGCGGCGCTGATGACATGTGGATCCCACGGCAGGACCCACTCGTCAGCGGTTGCGGTTGGCGACGGTGTGGCGCGGGCGCGCGCGCGTGTTGCTGGGCCGGCTTGATGGGCCGGTCTGTGCGAGCGGGCGAAGGAAGGAGCGGCAAGCGGGCGGGCTGCCTTGCTAGGCTGATCGGGCCGGTCAGCGCGGAGGGAAAGAGAGAGGGAAGGGAAGAGCGAGCCGGGCTGGTTGCTGGTTTGGGTCGAAAGCTTCCCCCTCTTTTTCTTTTATTTTGTTTTCTCTTTTACTCTTTCAAATACTTTTATATATACATATATATATTTATGATGTGCCAATTTGGTATAATGTAATAGTGGGTATACTAGACCCTTATATTGTTAGGGTATTATTCCCTTATTATTTCTTTGTCAAAATAAATATTATGGTCTCATTTTAATTAAGCATTACATAAATCAAATAAAATCCAAATCACTCTTTAATGCAACATGTCATATGAACTATTGAAACATTGATGATAAAGCTAATGCAACATTGAAACATAACATATGAAACTTTGATCATGACCTAAGACTTTGATTAAACTTGATGCTTATGCATGACATGCTAGGGTTAATGCAAGGTTAGGGATATATGATGACATGTCACACTCATCACTCAGGGTTTTGTCGAAAAAATTTTGTAGCTCGGATTTTCGGGTTGTTACAGTCCTCCCCCCTCATTGGAATCTCGTCCTCGAGATTTTAAGAAGTGGCATACCCTTCAAAGAGGTAAGGGTACTGTAGCATCAGTTGATTCTCATCTTCCCACGTTGCTTAATGTTCGGTGTGATTACTCCATTGAACCTTGCACATAGGGATAGACTTGCTTCGGGTTTCTTTGGTGTCATAACCCAAAATCTTGGTGGGGTGCTCTTTGTATTTCAGAGTATCTTGGATATCAAGCACATCAGTGGTAACTGCTTCTTCTTCTGGTACCCTTAAGCACTTGCGTAACTGTGAAACATGAAATACAGGATGTACTCCTACCAACTGTGGGGGTAGTTCAAGCTTGTATGCGAGCTTTCTAATTCTCTGACAGATGTGGTAAGGGCCAACATATCTTGGGGCTAGCTTCCCTTTCACATGGAATTTGACGGTACCACGAAGTGGAGACACTTTGAGATATACAAAGTCCCCAACTTTGAATTCAAGGTCTCGACGCCTTTTATCAGCGTAGCTCTTTTGTCAGCTTTGAGCGATCCTCAAGTTCTCTCTAACTTGGGCAACTCCTTCTTCGGCTTCCTTAATCTTTGCAGGGCCAAAGACTGCTCTCTCACCTGGGTGGTCCCACATTAACGAGGTTCTGCAGGGTTTGCCATAAAGCTCTTGAAAAGGTGACATATTGATACTTGCCTGGTAGCTGTTGTTGTAACAGAACTCAGCAAACGACAGACATTTCTCCCAATCTGTCCCATATTTGAGAACACTGGCATGAAGCATATCCATAAGAATCTAATTCAGCCTCTCTGTCTGACCATCTATTTGAGGGTGGTAAGCAGTGCTGTAGTCAAGGTTAGTCCCAATGGACTTGTGGAGAGCTTGCCAGAATCGAGACATGAATTGAGGTCCACGATCCAACACAATACTCTTAGGAGCTCCATGAAGCCTCAATATCTCCTTGACGTACAAGTCCGCCAACTGTTCGGCACGTATCGAAGTCTTGACTGGCACAAAGTGTGCTACCTTCGTTAGACGATCGATTATTACCCAGATGGAGTCATGACCTTGCGGGGATCGAGGCAATCCCACAATAAAGTCCATGGATATGCTCTCCCACTTCCATTCAGGAACATCGAGTGGTTTGAGTAATCCAGTGGGTCTCCTGTGCTCGGCCTTGACTCTGTTGCAGATATCACATTCGGCCACATGTCTAGCAATGTCTGTCTTCATGCCTTTCCCCCAGAAGTGCTTCTTCACATCTTGATACATTTTCGCACCTCCTGGATGGATGCAATACTTAGAGTCATATGCTTCTGACAGAATTTCTTTACGCAAGATAGGATCACTGGGTACACAGATTCTATCCTTGAACCAGATGGTTCCATGCTCATCTTCTCTGAATTCTAGGCTGTAGCCTAGCTTCATCAACCCACGTATGTACTTCGTTTCCTCACAACTTTTCTGAGCATCACAAATTCGCTCGGTGAGATTATACTCGATGCAAAGTTCATGTAACAAACCATAGGGTACTATCTCAAGCTAGAGATCTTCAATCTCTTTCTTCAATTCTGGTGGCAGGGTTGAGGTGAACAGAGCATGACAGTAGGTCTTGCGACTAAGAGCATCTGTGACTACATTTGCTTTTCCTGGATGATAGTGAATCTCCATGTCATAGTCCTTGATTAGCTCTAACCATCTGCGCTGCCTCATATTCAAATCCTCCTGAGTGAAGAAGTACTTTAAGCTCTTGTGATCGGTGTATATATCACACTTGTTGCCAATGAGATAATGCCTCCAAATCTTCAAGGCGTGCACAACAGCTGCTAACTCAAGATCATGAGTGGGGTATCGTTGCTCGTGCTCCTTCAGCTGTCGGGAAGCATAAGCAATAACTTTCCCATTCTGCATCAGCACACAACCTAGTCCTTGGCAAGATGCATCACAATAGATGATAAAGTCATTAGTGATATCAGGTAAGGCTAGGACAGGCGTGGTAGTGAGCTTCTCTTTCAGAGTTTGGAAACTGTGCTCACACTTGGGCGTCCATTCAAACTTGTTGGTCTTCTTCAAGGGATTTGTCATAGGGTGAGCTATCTTTGAGAAGTTCTCAATGAATCGGCGATAGTATCCTGCCAATCCCAAGAAACTCCTGATCTCAGAAACATTGCGAGGTTGTTCCCATTCTTTCATGGCTTCTATCTTTGCAGGATCCACAGCAACACCATCAGCTAAGAGTACATGACCAAGGAAAGCAACTTCTTTAAGCCAGAACTCACATTTGCTGAACTTGGCATAGAGCTGGTGTTGGGATAGCTTCTCGAGCACAATCCTCAGATGTGCTTCATGTTCTTTGGCAGTGGATGAATAAATCAGAATGTCATCAATGAAGACCACCACAAACCAATCAAGATCATCCATAAACACCTTGTTCATCATGTTCATGAAGTAGGCAGGGGCATTCGTGAGACCGAAGGATACAATGGTGAACTCATACTGCCCATAGCGAGTGACAAAGGCTGTCTTGGGAATGTCTTCCTCATGAATCTTCATTTGATGATAACTAGATCTGAGATCAATCTTCGAGAAGTACTTAGCACCATGAAGCTGATCAAGCAGGTCATCGATCCTTGGTAGAGGATACTTGTTCTTGATGGTAACAGCATTGAGATTGCGGTAGTCAACACACATCCTCATTGATCCAACCTTCTTTTTCACAAACAGAACAGGTGATCCCTAGGGCGAAGCACTAGGCCTAATAAAGCCCTTGTCGGATAGCTCTTTCAGCTGCTTCTTGAGCTCTTCTAGTTCATCAACTGATGTCGAGTACCTGGGAAAGGGGTACCCCAAACCCTCGATTAACCAGACTAATCCCCAAAATTAGCAACGCAAACCCTCCAACGACGACCCTCATTATCGCTCGAAAGCCCACAAGCTAAGGCATACTGGGTTGGCCTACAAACGGGTGTCGACAGCCCAGAGCCACAGCCTGCTCAACGAGCCACCATGTAGACTAAGACTGTATGCTCGAGGGTACGAATCGGGTGACCCCTCGAGGACAGAACTTCGCCCGAACGAACGGGCCGGCCTCAAAGACGGAACTTTGCCCAGCGAATGAACTAACCCTCGAGGATGGAACTTCACCCGAGCGAATGAGCCCACCCTTGAGGACAGAACTTCACCCGTGTGAATGAGCAGCCCTCGAGCACAATACCCCTCGGCTACCTACCCCCCGTAAGGATCAGGGCGCATTCAATGCATTTTACCTGCTCCCGCCTAACCGTATGGCCACAGTTGTGGTAACAGTTGCGAGTATGGCAGCGAATCCTGCTTTTACCGCCCATACCCCTGAATCCCATAGATCATACCTCACTATTATGCCATACCGAGCACTGTGCCCCATCTTGCACCCCCTCGAGATGTGGAAGTTAGCACACTCCCCGCATTTCCCGGGATTCGGCCTTATCCGATGGGCCTCGACCCCCTCGACTCGACCCCCTCGACCAAGGCCTCGACCGTCGCCCCTCGGCCCCATCACGCAGACCCTCGAGCGGGACTTCAACAACTCCGATCAACACCTCAACAACTCCCGATGCGATGGTTACAGGGCCTCCCATACCGACGTACACCTCTACAGCGACACCGACTTGATCGACATCAACATTATACGTCACCAACCACGTGAGCATGTACTCCTGTGCCCCTCCTTCACCTATAAAAGGAGGCACCAGGACTTTAGACAGAGGAGGGACATCCGAATCCAGTCGAGGGACAGAGAGCCAGCTAGTGCCGACAACGCTAAGTCCTAGCCCACTGTCATTCGCACGCTTGTATTCACCCCTGTACAAGCACTTCGGTGCAAGATAACAAAGATCATCCCCCCGCTGGACGTAGGGCCTTCTCTTGCCCAAACCAGGATAAATCTCTGTGTCTTCTTGCATCACTCACTGGATTAGGGAGCACGCAATCACAAATTTACTCGTTGGTGTTGACCCCCGGGGTCGAAACACCGACAGTTGGCGTGCCAGGTAGGGGTCCTGCGTGTTACCAATGATTTCCAGCTATTTTTCTGGATGGGCGACTCTGTTTCACCACTTCTGCGCGCTACGGTGATCTGGTTCGGGAGCTTGGAGTTCATGTCCCTCGATTAGGGCTATGACATGACCCTGCTCTCGATCAGTGACCCAAGCGGAGGTCGCAGTGTGCCCCCACGCTCAGGAGGGGCCACTCATTGGTCTCGCCACCATGCTGCCGCAACCAGAAGGAGGCGTGATCGACGCCGTCTTCACCATCAACCTGAGTCAAGGTTGGTGCCTGCCGCATTCCCCTCGCTCCTAACCGGTAATGAGGAGCCCCTTGTTGGGGGATTATCTGACCTGAGTTCAGGAGCAGAGGACGGACCGGCAGGGCTCCACGACATCCTCGACTTCACCTTCGCAATGCACTTATCAAGAGGGCCCGAAGCTCCCCCGATGCGTGCAACTCCCACTCCAAAAAAGCGAACTGAGCTTTTGCACATCTCCGACCATGACGTCATCACCGCGTTCGTTGCAGGCACCACCTGCAAGAACCTGGTTCAGGAGCTCGAGCGCAACACCCCCAAGACCGTCGACGAGTTGATGAACATCGTCGCCAACTACACGTCCGGCGAGGAGGCGGTTAGAGCCTTCTTCGACAACAACTAGGGCAAGAGGAAGGCCAAGCAGGGTGATCCTGAGAGCTCAAATTAGGGCACATCAATCAGCTATGTCACTCTTACCTTTAGAGCCTCGAGGCTATGTACCAATTCTCAATTCATGAATAAAGAATACATCCGTGTTTAAACCTTTCTTTCATGAAAAATAGGTGGGCTCGACCCTGTCCTCACAGAGTCGAACCTCCCTTGGGGGCTAGAGGGGGAACCCTCTGCATCCCTAAAACTCGCTTTTTTTTGAGAAAACTTTTACATAGTCGACGAAGCTTCAAGGGCACCCTAAGGCTCAAGGGGCTGTCGAGCCACGAGATCACCTACGCGTTTGCACTACGGTACCTCCACTCACTCCCCTACATCAAGGGGTGTAACCGTGCGCTAAGAAGACTTTGTAAAAGCACACGATTTCAATAAATCGATGTCTGACATCCCTATATGCTTCGATGCGAGTTCCTACATAGTCGACAAGGCCACGAGGGCAACCTAAGGCCGAGGGGCCGTCGAGTCGCTATATCGCCTATGCCTCCGGGCTACGGTACCTCCACTCGCACCCCACGCCAAGGGGTGCAACCGTGCGCGAAGAAGACCGTGTAAAAACTCAACTCAAGCAAATAAGGAATGACAGACTCAAACTCGAAAGCATTCAAAGTGCATATAAACATCATGTTTTGAGGCCCTCGAGGCCACTTCGACGCGAGTAAAAATACTAATTCATTACATGGGCCTTCATGCCCAGATCTGGCTCACAGACTTTCGTTGTCATCACCAATTCAATAGAAAGGGCGAGACCTTCACCAACGCATGGAACATCGAACAGCTACATCGCTTTTACCCCTAAGGGCCTCGAGGCCTTGTACTTTTCGTTATGTACATTTATCGCATCATGAATAAATGAAAGTAGTTTTGATTTCAGTATAATTTTGTTCATGAATAATGAGGTAGCCTCGACCCTGTCTCGCCAGAGTTGAGCCTCCCTCGGGGCTAATGGGGGGAACCCCCTAAGTTCCTAAAAACTACGAACGATGTTTCAAAATTCGAGCGTCTCCATTTGCTTCGCAACTAAGTAGAAAACGCCTCGAACTCCCTAAGGGTCGAGGGTTGTCGAGCCTGGGGCTCTCCTACGCCTCAGGGCTATGGTACCCCCACTCGCTCCCCCCTCCAGGTATACGAGCATGCGTCGAACACTTAGTCGAAAAGCAAAAGTCAGGTGATCAAAACTCGAGCGTCTCTTCTTTCCTACGCCTCGATACGCTTCACGACTAAGTAGAAAATGCCTTGAATCCCTTAAGGGTCGAGGGCTGTCGAGCTGGGAGCTCTCCTATGGCTCAAGGCTACGGTACCTCCACTCGCTCCCCCCTCGAGGGATATGAGCACGCGTCAAACACTTAGTCAAAAAAGCAAAATCTAGGCGAAAGAAAATAAAGAAGGCTCGAACTTAAAATATCCAAATGCAATATGATAGATGCATAGATGTTTTAAAGGCCCTCGAAGCCACATTGAGTATAAGTTATAAAAACTAACTTATTTACATGGGCACCTTTGCCCAATTTTTCCCTACAGGCCCGCTCCACCGTCTCCATCACCGCCCTCGAGGGGGAGGACTTCATCCTCGAACAGCTTTGCCAGCGCTTCCCCTAGCCTTTCGGCGTCCTGGATTAGCCCTCGGCATCGCTCCTCGTTCTCGGCATCGGTCTTTGAGATGTCGGGGATGAAGCCTTGGGCGACGACGTCCATGTCGAAGACAAAGCCAGAGGAAACCACCGCCAGCGCCCGCTTCACGCCAGTGTGAAGCGCCTCCCGCACATGATCCCGAAGGATGGCGTCGAGGTGGTAGAGCCGGTCGACGAGCGCGGCCCCCAGGATTTCTTCTCCGGCCTCCTCGACGGGCCTAACCTCCCAGGAGGTGCAGAGCCTGTTGATGGTGACCCGAAACCTGCCGAGAAGCGCCCCCTCTACCGTGAGGCTCTCCTGTAGCGCCTTGGCGGCGGTCTGAGTGGAAAGCAGCTCAGTCTCAAGGCCTAAAAGACAAAACAAGAGTTAAACAAGTCATACGGAAAGGAAAAGGTCAAAGCCCACCAAGGAACTTACTGGCACAGCGGGTCTTGAGGGTGCTGCAGTCCTCCAGCATGGCATCGCGCTCCTCTTGAGCCTCGTCTCGCTCTCGCTGGGCCTCCTTAAAAGCCCGGGTCACGACCGTCTTCTCGCACCAGAGGGTCTCGAGGGCACCACCAGCCAAGATGATGGCTTGCTCCTTCTCTCGAAGGGTAGCCTTCATCACCTCGAGCTTGGCATCCAGGCTGTCGGCTCGACCCTTCTCCTCCTTTACCAAGGTGGAGAGGGTGTCGCGCGCCATGGAGACTTGAGCCAGACTGGCCTCGAGCGAGCGGATATGCTCCATGGAGTCTCGAGCCTCCTCCGTGAGCAGCTTGACATGCTCTTGGGCACGAGTGCCCTCACTATTGGCCTTCTCTGCTTCGCCCTTGGCCGCGTTGACCTCCTCCTTGGCCCACCGGAGCTCCTCCTTAAATTGGGCAGCTTTGCCTCGAGCTGCCTCAGCGTCCTCCTTGGCCTTGGCGGCGTCCTCCCTGGCCTGCTTCACCTCCTCCTCGACCTCGGCCACCTTACTCTGCGCAGAACGGCCGGCCTCGAGTTGGCAAATCACCTCCTCCCAACTGTTGTGCGTTTCATGGAGGAAGTATGACTTGGAGTGGGAACACCTCCGCAAGTCCTGGAAACAGGAAATCAAGGGTTAAGGCGATCCCTACAAAAAAGCCAAAAACCGTATGTGATCTAAATAGGGACTTACCGCGAGACTCTGGTCGAGGCCTCTAATGAGCTCGACGGCCAGCTTCAGGGAGCGCTGCAGCCACGCCCGGGACCGCTCCATGTCCTCCCAGCATTTGACCTCCGCCGGGTCATCCATCACGATCTAGGGAGCGCTGGAGTCACCGAGCTTCCAGAGCATGACGCGCTCTTTGCCCCAATGTGGGAGGACCATCTTAACCTTGGTTCGAGCCAAGGACTCGATCTCCTCCGCCATGTCGCAGGCGGCGCTGGTGTCTCCCAGCCCAGGGTCAGAGGTCGACCTCCTCAACGGGCCAGGAGCCTCCAACGTGATGACTGCTCCGGTATGTGGGGGTCCTCTCTTTCCTTCTGGCTCGACGCTGGCTCAGGCGCCTCCTGAGGTGGTGGAGGGGTCAAGGCCATCGTTTCCTCCACTTGTGGCACTGGCAGGTCCACCATCGACACGTCTCCCGGTGGGCTCGGTGCCGAGGTCTCCTCCTCGAGCTGTGCCCCCGGCGGGCGCAAAACCTCTTGCTCCATTAGCAGCTTGTCGAGGGTGATCACAGACACCCACTATTTTGGGAGTCTCGAGGTCTCCTCCTCCTCCGACGGCTTGGGCGGCTACTGCACCGACGTGTCCGGCAGCATCGCGTCCCCCGGTGGTGTCTGCTACTCCTGCTGATGCTGGGGCCAGCCCCTGTTCAGCTCCACCTCTTCCTGCCGCTCCTGTGGCTTCTTCTTCTCCTCCTGCTGCATTCGCGGCAGCTCCTCTTCCTACAGAGCCTCCTACTCCTACTTCCGCTGGGCCTCCAGCTCGTGTAGCCCCGTCGGCCACGACTTCCGCTCCCCCGTCGAGGAGGAAGAGGCGAGGGCCTCCTCACCCTCGAGGTCGATGAGGGCTTCCTCCGCTCAAGGCTCATGGCCCTCGGGGGCTCCCACCTCTAGCATGGAAACGGAGACCTCAGGTTGGCCCAAGTTAGGAGATCCCGAAGCCGAGGCTTTGCTCCCTGGCGCCGGCCGAGCTCGGGGACCACGGACATTGACACCAAGGAGGCACTCCCTCCCTCCTGCGTCTTCCCTAGCTCGGAGTCACCGCACGTCATGGTCCCCGAGTCACTCGACCCTGCAGCAAGAGCAGAACCCGTCAGCCTACCACGAGCCATAGCCCCGAGGGCAAAGGACAGCCACTTCACCTCCCATGGTGCCAAGGGCCTTGACATCACACTTGTGACCAGGGCCCTCATCTTCGTGGCCGCGTCCACCCTAAGCCGCTTAGCTGGCGCAAGGGTCACCTCCTCGATACGGCGCTTTGGCCTAGACGGAAAGCGGGTTAGCAGAGAACTTAATGAACAGCAGAATGGGGAAGCAACAAGGAAAAATTGAAATCGACAACACTTACCCGAAGGGGATAGAGGCCTTTTGGGTCCCCCTTGAGCCACCAGTAGACCTCAAGGCCCCACCCGAGGCCGAGCTCTTCCCAGGGCTAGGGCTGCTAGGGGCTGTCGGTGGGGTCGCCATGCCTCCCTGCTCCAACCAGTTCTCCTGGGCACGACTCTGCTCCGCCCGTGCCGATGACCGGGATTGGGTCTCCCGGGTCGAAGTGGGTGGGGTCCCGCCACGAGTACGACAGGAGGAGGATGAACCTCCCCAAGTCGAGGGGTTGGCCGACCTTTTCCCTCGCCGGTGCTCCGAGGCCAACGCCGCCGGCTGAGGGACACGCTGCTCCGGCGCATCCTCCTGCACCGAAAGATGGTCAGTACGGGAGGGACCAGACAGAAGGAGGTCGAGGCGTCCCGCCACGCCTTCGACATCGACATCATCATCATCTTCATCTCCCTCATCCTCTGAGGGAGACATCTCCTCCGGGAGACCATTGCACCTCTGCTGCGCACGGCGCTTCTCGTGCTTTTCACGCTCTCGGAGCTTCTTGTCCTTTTTCTTCTTCTCCTCATCCTTGTGCCTTTTCTTGTGCTGGGCATTGAAGCATCTTGCCTGATGATCAGGAGCATCCTCCCTCAACGGGGGCCTCGATCTCCGATAGTCAATCCCCCTGCACGAAAGCACTCAGTCGCAAGGACAAGAGTAAGGAAAAAAGGGACGAGACGTAAACGCAAAAGGCATGGGTCGAGGAGCTCACCAGGTTGAGGTACCCCTCCTCCAGCCGCATGGGGAGGTGGTTGACGTCCTCTGCCCTGAACGAACCTGCAACCATCCCCTTCACCCATGTGATGATCTCCACGGCGGACATCTCCTTGTCGGACATCCGTCACCTCTCGAGCACCCCGTGCACCACCGCAGGGAGCATCTCGTCCAACCGCAGCGGGCGCTCTATCAGAGGGGGGACCCGTCGACTGTGGAAAGCCGAGACTACCACACCCGCCGTCAGGCCCACCTCTTGAAGGGTCCTCATCGTGGCGATGAGGGGTCAAAGTCAACGTTGAAGATCCCCCGTCACACCGTGCGGCCAGTTGAATGGACGCTCGGTGATGAGCTGCCCGGTGTACGCTGGGAAGTAGCCTCCGTCATTGCAGAGGTAGAACCATTGCTCGTCCCACCGGGAGTGGTTGGACATCAACCCAGTGGGGATGTACTCGCGCGGCACCTCTGACTTGCCTGTCTTCAATGCAAAGTTGAGGCAGCCCGCTCTGACGATCCGCCTCACGCCCAGTCCCACCGGAGAGGCGAACCACACCCCCTTGTAGAGATGGAGCCATAGCTCCCAATGTGGCACCATCCCTAAGTAGCCCTCGTAGACGGTCGCGAAGATGGCAGCGTTGGAGATGGCGTTGGGGGAGAAGTGTTGGAGCTTGACGCCGTAGAAGTTCGTCAGCCCCCGCATAAACTCGCTCGGGGGCGCTCTGAGCCCGTGCCGAAGGTACTTAAGGAAGCTCACCATGTAATCCTCTGGTGGGTTTGGCTCCAGGTTGCTCCTCGACGGCGCGATCCACTCCGGCCGAGTCGGATCGGTGACGGGGTGGAGAAGTCCTTCCCCCACCAGCTCTGCCAACCTCTGCCGCGTCACGGTCGACGGGCGCCAGGGTTCGGCAGGCTAGAGGATGGGGGGCATGGCAGTGACGGTGGCACGGATCTGTTCGGTGAACGTGGCGGCGGCGGCAACGACGCGAATCTCCTCAACAGACGGGCGATCGGGAAGGTTCCCAATTGAGATTTCTTGCTCTTCCCGTGACCATCACTCCCGTGACCGTCACTCTCGTGATCACCACTCTTGTGACCACTCTGGGAAGGATCGCTACCCTTGTGAGCACTCTTCGCAGCCACATCACAGGTCCAACCACTCTACGCCTACTCACGCTGCGCCAAACACAGGCAACTGGAAGGCCGCTACGCTAACCCCCACAGGCAGTGTGCCATTCACTTGTTTTGGTTGTGGAAAGCCTAGACACAAGGTCTATGACTATCCTAAGAAGACACCCGCAACTTCTGCACCCAAGTCTCAGTACCGTGGATCTGCAAGCCGCGGTCGCCTCACGCACATGAACGCTGAAGAAGCTCAAGCTGCCCCAGATGTTGTGTACGGTTTGTTTTTAATTAATGGCATTAAAGCATCTGTTCTGTTTGATTCTAGAGCTACATGTTCATACATCTCATCCAAGTTTGCACGAGAGAACAAAATACCTACCACTCCACGTTTGGAGCCTATAGTCACCACTTCTCCCCTTGGTGAGATAAGAAGCACCCATATCTGTAAGGGAGTGAAGCTTTCTATCGAGAGTCTAACCTTCCGAGCTAACCTTACCCTTCTACCTTCAAATGGGTTGGATGTCATCCTAGGCATGGATTGGCTTACCGAACACAAGGGTTTGATTTCTTGCTCACCCAGATATGTTCAGATAACTCACCCTTCTGGCCAAGCAGTCAGATGTGCACCTCAGAAGGATAAGTCTGTATCCGTGTTATGTGCCCTGAATGCACTCAAGACTCAGGCAGGATCTCAGAAAGAGGAGGACTCTCGCTGATGTCCCCGTTGTTAGAGAATATGAGAACGTGTCTCCAAAAGAATTGCCAGGCATGCCACCTGATCGTGATGTTGTGTTCATCATTGATCTCATGCCGGGTACCGGTCCCATTGCTAAGCGACCGTACCACATGTCAGTTGATGAACTAGAAGAGCTCAAGAAGCAGCTGAAAGAGCTATCCGACAAGGGCTTTATTAGGCCTAGTGCTTCGCCCTAGGGATCACCTGTTCTGTTTGTGAAAAAGAAGGTTGGATCAATGAGGATATGTGTTGACTACCACAATCTCAATGCTGTTACCATCAAGAACAAGTATCCTCTGCCAAGGATCGATGACCTGCTTTGTGGTGCTAAGTACTTCTCAAAGATTGATCTCAGATCTGGTTATCATCAAATGAAGATTCGTGAGGAAGACATTCCCAAGACAGCCTTTGTCACTCGCTGTGGGCAATATGATTTCACCATTGTATCCTTCGATCTCATGAATGCCCCTGCCTACTTCATGAACAAGGTGTTTATGGATGATCTTGATCGGTTTGTGGTGGTCTTCATTGATGACATTCTGATTTATTCATCCACTGCCAAAGAACATGAAGCACATCTGAGGATTCTGCTCGAGAAGCTATCCCAACACCAGCTCTATGCCAAGTTTAGCAAATGTGAGTTCTGGCTTGAAGAAGTTGCTTTCCTTGCTCATGTACTCTCAGCTGATAGTGTTGCTCTGGATCCTGCAAAGATAGAAGCCATGAAAGAATGGGAACAACCTCGCAATGTATTGAGGCTTGAAGAAGAATGCCGAACAGTTGGCGGACTTGTACGTCAAGGAGATATTGAGGCTTCATGGAGCTCCTAAGAGTATTGTGTCAGATCGTGGACCTCAATTCATGTCTTGATTCTGGCAAGCTCTCCACGAGTCCATTGGGACTAACCTTGACTACAGCACTGCTTACCACCCTCAAACAAATGGTCAGACAGAGAGGCTGAATCAGATTCTTGAGGATATGCTTCGTGCCAGTGTTCTCAAATATGGGACAGATTGGGAGAAATGTCTATCGTTTGCTGAGTTCTGTTACAACAACAGCTACCAGGCAAGTATCAATATGTCACCTTTTCAAGCGCTTTATGGCAAACCCTGCAGAACCTCGTTAATGTGGGACCACCCAGGTAAGAGAGCAGTCTTTGGCCCTGCCAAGATTAAGGAAGCCGAAGAAGGAGTTGCCCAAGTTAGAGAGAACTTGAGGATCGCTCAAAGCCGACAAAAGAGCTACGCTGATAAAAGGCATTGAGACCTTGAATTCAAAGTTGGGGACTTTGTATATCTCAAAGTGTCTCCACTTTGTGGTACCGTCAAATTCCATGTGAAAGGGAAGCTAGCCCCAAGATATGTTGGCCCTTACCGCATCTGTCAGAGAATTGGAAAGCTCGCATACAAGCTTGAACTACCCCCACAGTTGGTAGGAGTACATCCTGTATTTCATGTTTCACAGCTATGCAAGTGCTTAAGGGTACCAGAAGAATAAGCAGTTACCACTGATGTGCTTGATATCTAAGATACTCTGGAATACAAAGAGCACCCCACCAAGATTTTGGGTTATGACACCAAAGAAACCCGAAGCAAGTCTATCCCTATGTGCAAGGTTCAATGGAGTAATCACACCGAACATGAAGCAATGTGGGAAGATGAGAATCAACTGATGCTACAGTACCCTTACCTCTTTGAAGGGTATGCCACTTCTTAAAATCTCGAGGACGAGATTCCAATGAGGGGGGAGGACTGTAACAACCCAAAAATCCGAGCTACAAAATTTTTTTTGACAAAACCCTGAGTGATGAGTGTGACATGTCATCATATATTCCTAACCTTGCATTAACCCTAACATGTCATGCCTAAGCATCAAGTTTAATCAAAGTCTTAGGTCATGATCAAAGTTTCATATGTTATGTTTCAATGTTGCATTAGCTTTATCATCAATGTTTCAATAGTTCATATGACATGTTGCATTAAAGAGTGATTTGGATTTTATTTGATTTATGTAATGCTTAATTAAAATAAGACCATAATATTTATTTTGACAAAGAAATAATAAGGGAATAATACCCTAACAATATAAGGGTCTAGTATACCCAGTACTACATTATACAATATTGGCACATCATAAATATATATATGTATATATAAAAGTATTTGAAAAAGTAAAAGAGAAAACAAAATAAAAGAAAAAGAGGGGAAGCTTTCGGCCCGAACCAGCAACCAGCCCGGCCCGCTCTTCCCTTCCCTCTCCCTTTCCCTTCGCGCCGACTGGCCCGATCAGCCTAGCAAGGCAGCCCGCCAGCTTGCCGCTCCTTCCTTCGCCCGCTCACGCAGACCGGCTCATCAAGCCGGCCCAGCAACACGCGCGTGCCCGCGCCTTGCCGTCGCCAACCGCAGCCGCTGACGAGTGGGTCCTGCCGTGGGACCCACATGTCATCAACACCGCTGAGGTCACCCGACCATTTTTCTTTTCTCCCCCACGCGCCGTGCGCACCCGGCTGAGCTCGCCCACGCCTCTGGCCACCTGATCCTCTGCCACCCTGCATCAACGACCGCCAGACCTGCCACCTCGGCCGACAACCCCTGCGACAAAATACCCGCGGCCGTGAGCACCTCGCTCTCCCACGCGCGCTCACAACCGCCACGTATGGCTGTCCCCTGACTGCCCCGCTCCCTTCGTTATGAAGCTTTGGCTTGAGCCACTGCCGCTGGAGCCCACAGGAGCCAAGGGAGCCTCCTGGAAGCTTCCTCTGGACTGGAATGCCCTTGGCTGCCCAAGCTTTTCCTCCTCTGTGCCATCGTCGTGCTACCTACCACCTCTGTCCTTATAAGCCGAGCCCCGGCGTCCCCCTAGGGTTCCATCACCCGCCGCCACCTCGGTGGCCACTCAATTCCATCTTGCCCAGCCCAATTTGGAGGAGAAGAAGAGAAAGGGGGAAGAAAGGAGGCGGGAAAGAGAAAGTCGCCGCCACCGGAGTTGGAGGAGAAGGCAGCCGTCGCCGACCTGGAGCCACTGCTGCCGCGTCGGGGGCAAGAAGCCGGAGCTGCACCGCGAGCCGAAGCCACAAGAACCCCGGAGCTTGGACTTGTACCATGCCTCCATCCACTGCAACCGCCGGTGAGCGCCACCGCCATCGCCGCTCTTCCACCTCCCTAGCCTAGCCTGCTTCTCTCTCGGCCATGGCGTCTCACACCGAGACGTGGAGGCCGAGCCCATGTTCATGTTCACACACGCACACACACATTGGCTTGTTACCTGTGGTGCCGCTCAGACTCGAGCCGCGCCGGCGTGTTCATGCGCTGACACGGTGAGACCGCCTCACCGTCGCACCGTTGAGCTTCGCCTCCCTTTGACCATGGATCTGCACTCACCTTGATGAGACGGACCCCGTGCGCACCCTAACTCTGTGCTTGCCTCGCCGGAGCACTGTCCCCGAACCACCTTGCCGTTGCCATGCCATCGCGGAGCCGCTCTGGAGCGCCGCCGTGCACCGTCGTTTCCCGTCGCCTCCGACCACCGCGAGGATCAAGAAGAAGCCGAGGAGCTCCGCCGAGATGTGCTACATCGACTTGAGGAGAGGATGGGAGCCGTGGAGCCTCCCTAGGTGCTGTTGCCATGAACCATGGTCGCGCCGGAGCTCCGCCGTGGGTGTCGCTGCCCACGCGGACTCCGCCGCGGCTTTTGGTCACCGCCGACGCCTCGTAGAGGTGCTGCGTGACTTCAATTAAACCCCTACGCCCCGAATTGGAACCGGAGTGGCTCGGTGCGAAGAGTTCACCGAGTGCCGCCTCCGCCGAGCCGCCGTCTGCCGTAGAGCACGCCGTCGGGAGCCAAGATGCCACATTGAAGCCCACCTTTGTGTTCGCTGTGATGTCCCGAAGCCGATGGGCTAGTTGATGAAGCCGGAGGACCCCTGAGCCACCGGGAATTAGAGATTCCCCGCCGCCGACGAGCCCTGCCGTCGAGCCAATGAGAACAGAGGAAGGGGATGGAATCGGCCAGAGAAAGGTGGACGTGGTCTACGTGGACCATGTCACTGACAGTGGAACCAGGGGGAGCTGGCGCACCGTGGAACCGGTCGTTGAACCGTATGGACCCAAGAACATGCCTGTGCACCCGGCTCATGTGGATTAGAGTCGCTGACAGTGGACCCCAAGGACGCCGATGCACCGTGGACCAGAAGCTGTGAACCGAGCCCGTTGTGGATTCAGCGTGATGACATGGCCGCACCAGAGCGTGCCATGTGGCGGGCTCGGCCCGGCCCATATCCGGCCAACTCGGCCCAATAATGGCCCATTAACGGCCCATTAACGGCACAGTGGGGCACACCAGACCGTTGACCATTGACCGTTGACCGTTGACTGCTGATGTCAGTAGTGACATCACCCGGACCCCACCTGTCAGGCCATCGTTGACCCGGTCAATGCTGACGTCAGCATGACGTCATCCGCCATGTCAGCCGCTGTGTTGACCCTGTTTGACCCGCGCGTGACACGTGGCCCAATCCTGTGCTACCATGTGTCAGCACAGGTAAATCGGCCCTTTTTCTTTTTCATAAAATAGTTAAATCTTTGAAAAACATAACTAATTCATACGAGCTCCAAAAAATATGATCCACATATCTAAATTTTCTATAAATCGAGCTCCATCTATTTTTGCTTTGTTTGAGTGCATTTGGATCTTCTATTTGGCATTCGTTCTTTGTGCTAATCTATAGGGGTCGCTACCGCGACCATTAATTCTCGTTACAGGCTCGAGCGAGGACAAGTCTGACGACAGTTACGTCAGTGAAGGTGCCACACCTCACCCAACCTCATAGATCCCATTACGCATGGCAAATGTAGTATGGCTAGTGCTTTAATTCCTGTTGCTATAATGTTTTGCCTGTGCTAGGATTGCATGATAGATTATTATTTGATGAACCCTACCTTGTTGTAAACTTTCACCTGCTTACCCGCTGTTATGTTAGCCACTTGCTTATCTGCTATATTTATGTATACTTCACTCGCTTACATTTTGATGCGACGTGATGAACACTGGGAAGGCCTGGAGGGTGCCAGGCTGGAGATGTGTGAGTTGATGGATCAGATGGGCATGTGAGCTGATGATGCTATATCTAGGTTTGGGGTGGAGCTTATGGTAGGGAGTAGGGTGAGGGTTGAGTCGATCGAGCTAGGATCTACGATGAGCTTTTGGAGCAAGTCTTGCCAGGGGATGGGTCTGGACATTCTCATGAGAGGAGCCTGTGGTGGGCTAACTGAGATGTGATGGTGGTCTTTGGGTGTGACCCTCTGAGAGGTGGAGCCCGGGACGAAGGTGCCGTGGTAGCACTTTAAAGATAAACCTTGATGAAGATATCCCCGTTTGGTCAAACCTAGGAACTGTTGCGCTGGTATACGGACCTTAGGAATCTCTTGCTTTCCACTCGCTCTCCATGGGTGGGAGATGGCCGAATCGCTGGATAGATCAATGTCACTACTGCTAGACGAGTAGTGATAGGAAGGTATATGCATGGGATGGAGCTAACACCCTACCTAGACGATCATGGCACCCCCTTCGGGAGTGGGTACATAGCATGGCATCCTCTATGGGAGAAGATACATGCTCTCTTCACAGTTCCAGCGATCCAGAGCTGGATGGTAGAGTGGCATCATTCTATGGCAGTAGGCGCCCGAAATCTGCCTAGGTGATTGCAAGCACCGATGATGGTTATCTGGTGGATTAGTGAAACCTCTGCAGAGTGTATGGTTGATCGATCGATACATATGCCAATTCTTTATGGACCATTCCTGTGTTTCGCATGCACCGGACTAGTGAGTGAAGTGTTCTACCTTTCCCTGAGTGTGATTTTTGGCCGTGAGCCAGGTTGAGGGCTGCGGGCCGCTGAGGCATGCCAAGAGGGAGTTGGCTTGTCGACTTGAGTCCGAGATGGTGTTGGAGGAGTTGGGATGGTATTTCAGAGATGGATGATGATGGATGGTGGGAAATGGGAATGTGTTTAAAACTTGATTATTATTATTTTTATGTACTTGATTACCTGCATAGGAAACCCCAGCCTTTATAGGTTCCTTTTGAAATATCCATGAATTGCATCCAGTTACCATAAAGCAATGCATAGGATGAGAGTGTGGCCAGTACAAATCGTACTGAAAATTTGGTTTCAGGTTCGAGGAGTGAGTACTCTTCTAGGGAGTACAGCGATTGAGGGTTTCGTGCCTACGCTCAAGTTGGATTGAAGATGATAGCTTCCGCACCTCAAGCTTTTATTTTTATGCTGCATGAACTCTGATTCCGCCAAGTGGCGATGTAATAAGTTATTGTAAACCTTTCTATTGCACTCTTTTGTTCGATGTATGGATTATGGTATTCAACTGTTATCGGGTAATGTGATTTAAATGGTCATATTACACTTCGGCTCTGTGGATTTCTCTTCGCGGAAATCAAGGTCGTTTATACCAAGACTATTATTCTCATCCCCTTTACATTCGGCTTCAATAGTAAATTGGCCCCCCCTACGAGTGGTTTCTAGCTCCGCCACTGCCCGCCGCGCATGTCGCCGCGGCAGCTCGGACGACATCACCGGTCGCTCGTCACCGCCCCCAACCAAGAGGTCGAGCCGTGAGGCACGCAGCACTCCATGGCTGCACCTAGGCGCCACGGGGCACCCTCCTAGGCCGCGGGGACATCACTTTGCCGCGGGACACGCTGTAGCCGCTCGAACGCCCCGCGCGCCACCGTTCCCCAGTTTTGGCCGCCGTCGTCACCGATACCCTGCGCGGCCACACCCGGCTGCATCCTGCGAGCGCACGTCGCGGGAGGAAGACCCCAGGGCCATTTCTCCCTTCCTCCCAAGCCTCCTGCACCGTGCCGCCGTCTTCCCTGGTTCTGCTCGTGAGTAAGCCACGCTGAACCAGAGGAAGAAGCCTCCCTCTATGTATGACATATGGGGCCCAGCCAGTTTTTCTTTTTCACAAATTTCCTGAGCCCGAATTTTCCAAAGGCCATAACTCCTGCATCCTAAGTACAAATCAGGTGGTTCAAATTTCTTAATTCCTCTAAATTCATAATGAACCAACCGGCCAAATTTAGTAATTTTTGAATTTATTTGCACTCACTTGATTTAAGGCCATTTAATTAATAAAAGATAATTCTCCAAATAAAATTCATCCTTAATTAATTAAATAAATATGAACATAAATAACACTAAAGTTAACTAGGACTATTAGAGATAAACTACACTTAAGCATAGGCTAATCCCCTTCCTAATTATACATTAAGGTTAAATACTTCTAATTATTTAATAATTGGTTGGTAATCTTAAATAACCAAATAATTTCAGAAATACATTAAATAATTAATCTGATCTTATAAATAAATAAAATGGATACACAATAATAGAAATAGCTAATCACCAAGAGTAAATCCTTTGTAATCTCAATATAAGAAAATAAAACCCCATTAATTAAATCCTAGTTAACAATTCTAGTTAAACCGGAAATCCAAATAATACTTGTAACATAGTAAACATATAAAATAAGCAGGATGTGCTGTGATATTTTATGGCCTTGGGGACCATGGAGGAGCCAGATTCATTCCGTGCCCATGGAGGCCTGCCCCGGCGACCAGGGGCAGGGGCGTCACATCACACACCAGGCAGGGGCAGCATGAAGAGAGGCCCTGGTGGCCTGAGGTGGGTGCAGAGCCGCACACTGCTGGGTGCCACGTCGCGGCCACAAGCCCTAGCGGTCGAAGGTGGGAGCAGTGGCACGATGATAGGGCTGGACAGCCTGAGGCAGGGACGGTTCAGCATGCTGCAGGTCGGGACGGACGGCATCACCGTGGCCGGGTGGTGGTGGAGGAGGGGAACATCCGTCACTAGGGATCAGGAGCTACATGCTGCCAGAAGTGCAGAGGACGCCACACGCCGACCATGGAGGAAGCAAGGGGGGATCCGCCGTGCTGGAGAGGGGGCGGGGAGGAAATTCTGAGCGACCTGGTCTCTCCAGAAGACCCTACTCTCGTGTCAACACTTGTCCTGCTGTGCACAGTATTAGGAGAGAGAAGAGCTCATGGGCCCGCATGTCACTCTCACTGGGATGGGGTCTTTTCCCTCTTGGAGAGACCGTGTCTCTCAGAATTTCCTTCCCGGGGGATGGGTTGTGTGTGAGCCGAGATCGATCTCCCTCTCTCTCTCTCTTTGTCCCTCTCTCATCCATGTCACGTTTTGATGACCCGGCAGAGTCTTCTCTATTAAACTTGCTCTCATGACATCTCCAATGGGTTAGCTAGCTGAACCAGCCAATAATAAATAAAGAAAATGTTATTTTGCACTCTCTGATCTCCTCTCTAACCCATTAATCCTTGTAGCTAGCTATTCACCTATTCTTCCACAAATCTCGATCTATGTGAATTTGCTAGCTATTAGTTCGTTGCTAGTCTGCATTCTCTTGTCGTCATGTATGTCAGCTAGCTATTTTGCTGTCTATTTAAAAAGTAGGATGCACCAACAGTCCATTAACTTGTAAGTGGTGTCAATTAGGTCCATCAATTCTAAAAGAGTATTCCATAAACTTTTTTTTTAGTAGTTCATGACAAATCCACAAGTACATAGAAGGGGTATGACTATATTGTGACAGAGCTAGTTGGACACGATATAGTCTCAAACATCCATTTTCAGTTGAACATAAAAGTTAACAAACATTTTATTAATTCTTAGAGAAACAGGGGTGGACATGATATTTTATGGTTTTAAATAGCCCGCTATTGCTTTTCCAGGGTCTGCCGCTACACTATTGTCAATTGTTCCGCTAGTGCAATTAACGACA
The DNA here is from genome assembly GCA_023333625.1 of Bothriochloa decipiens. Classification (NCBI taxonomy): domain Eukaryota; kingdom Viridiplantae; phylum Streptophyta; class Magnoliopsida; order Poales; family Poaceae; genus Bothriochloa; species Bothriochloa decipiens. The sequence goes on from CM041629.1 coordinate 41,849,513, forward strand.
TTTTAGCTCCACTAAACACCGCTATTTCGTTTAACTGCGAAATATGTTTAGCACCGCTAACCTTGATTGAGGCAAATATTCATCGTCTACTTTAGATAACTAGATCTTACGTTTTTATTTTTTTTCTTATTTTGATGAATGATTATGGACCATTAAAATATATTTAACTATTGGTTGTTAAATATTGAATGAGAATGAATATTGATCATAGTCACACATATATGTTAGGTTGATTGAATGACGGTGAAGTCATAAATGTTTCATACAGCATTGGATATGTATTTGAGTATTTATGCTCATAAAAATTATTATTTTCATACTTCCATGCATAGTTAGTAAAACATTTTCTAGAATTTGTATAAAACCACTAAATGAATAGCTTCCGCTAAATGAATAGTTAATGGAACATTTTCTAGAGTTCCATTTCCAAACCTGCATTAACTATAAAATTTTCTGTGAAAATCTTCACAAGTGGTAATTTTGTGCTTCAAAAATCATTCATTTTCATAGGGCCATTTTGTCACAAGTGGGTGGCTAAACAACTTGCCAGCCATCTGTGTGTATATTTTTTTTTGGGTAATGCCATACTTGTGACAATGGGACCATCTAACGTATAAGACTAATGTTACAAGATCCTCATTTTGAATTATTCTATTTTCAGAGAAACTGCTACGTCATCTTGATACTCTTTAGTGCATTCAACATTATACACGCATATGGATTTGTAGGTGCAAAGATTCCAATGTGTTGACAAATTAATCGAAATCTTGCAGATTATTCCAAATGAAACATGTTTAGACATTGCTTCTGGGATTACAATGAATAATGAGACCCCAGATCAAACACATCATTTCAACAAGATTACAAGTTCTCTGTCCAAAACAAGTGCTGGATCCAATGAGATGGAAGGTATACCAGAAAAATCAGTGGATTTAGGAGGAAAACACATTGTAGGGAGGATAGATGAGAAAGAGAAAATTATTGGTTCATTTTTGCAGTGCATGTCACAAACGGTCACCATCCTTCCTATATATGGTATTGGTGGCATCGGCAAGACAACTTTGGCTCAATTGATTTACAACAAATTCCAAGATTTCTCTCGTGTATGGATCTATGTGTCCCAAACATTTGACTTGAATCAAATTGGTAACTCTATAATTTCACAGCTATCTAGAAAGGACAGTCAATACAATGAAAGACAGGACATCAACAATTGCCTCATGGGCCTACTTTCTGGTAAGAAGATTTTGGTTGTTTTAGATGATCTCTGGGAGGATAATGTATTTCAACTGAATAATTTGAAGGATATGCTATGTCTTGTTGGTGGGAACAATACATTATGTGTTTTAGTAACCACACGCCATGAAGACATTGCAAAGAAAATTTGTATGAACCATGAACCACACAAGATTGAAAGCCTGACGGATGAAATGTGTTGGGATATCATAAAACATAGAAGTTTCTTTGAAGCTAGAAATGATAAGGAACACTTGAGGGGTATAGGAATGGAGATTGCCAGAAAGTGTAGAGGTGTAGCTTTAGCAGCTCAATCTCTAGGATTCACATTGCAGTCCATGACATCCGATCAATGGAGGGAAGTGAGGGATAACGACATATGGAATGAATCTACTCTAGAGGATGCATCTTCAACAAATCAAGTGCTTCCATCCTTGAAGTTAAGTTATGACAGTATGACTCAATCCTTGCAATCATGCTTTCGCTACTGTGCAATCTTTCCAAAAGGTCACAAGATTGTTCGAGATGATCTAATTTACCAATGGATTTCTTTGGGTCTCATCAAACCGACGAGATTACTCTCCGCTAAGCAACTTTGTGAGAAGTATATTATGAAGCTCCGGGGACTATCTTTCCTCGAGAATTCACTGTCAGCCATGGTAAGTTTTTATTGCGTACTAGTACAATTGATCTTCTCCTAATTTCCTTTCAGCGGTTGAATTAAAAATAAACTAAGACAAGAGCATAGACGCGCGTTTGGATTCCTGCGCCTGCCTCAACCAGGTCGGCCGGGTGCAATCTGAATTTGTTTGGTTGCCTCTACTGCTGTCAGAGACAGGCCCTGCGGGTGCAAAACAGGGTGCGTGGCCTGGCTCCCGCGAAACACAGGAAGCGAGCGTGTTTCCGGCGAGCCAGGCCGCACAGTGAAATCAGTTAGTGACTAATGATGATATTAAATGGGTAATTAGTATATATTAAGTGAGAATAATATTTTAAAGTTGATTAAGGTTTAATGATATAAATTAATAACTAGTAAAATATATTTACATAAAAAAACTTTATAATAACATTGGTTTATAATATTTTAGCTCATGCGACGTTTCCTCGTGCGAGCAACCAAATAATTTCTCTCGAGAGCCTGGCTACATCGAACCAAACAACTAAACAAAAGGCTTTTGCATGGACTGAGCCTGTCCTAATGAGCCAGGCCCCCATACGTGAGCCAGGCTCTACCGGGAAGGTAACCAAACGTGCCTAAAATGATGGTCAAGCTCCCAAAGCGATGGACAAAATGTTCATTGGTGGCTATTGGTATTGACTGACCGCTGGAGTCGGAATCGGATTGGTTTTATGTCTCTCTTTTGGTTCTGTGCCGGACGCGTGAGTCTATGTCCAGTTCAGAAGCTGTTCCTCGATTCGGAAACCATTACTGCTTCTGCAACTCCCTACAGTATCTCCCACGCTCGGCCCGAGTCACTGCCGCGTGGCCCGTTTCCTCTCCTCTGTGGCTGGCCTAGCAGCGGTGTCCGCAACCGCGCGCGTGTCGCCCTTCATGATGGGCCGACAGGCCGAAGCCCATCAAGTCGGCCACGCCGACCCCGTCCGCCTCCCCTCTCTTGCTCTGGCTGACAAGTGGGGACCGCGCCACCTTTCTTCCTCCTCTGACTCGGCCCCGAACCGAAGCAGCGGGCACCGACCGAGTCGCATCGGTCCATGCCCGGTCGCTCGCCCCGTGCCTTCGGGCTATTTAAGCATTGAGACCGCGTCCGCAACGCCTTTCCTAACCTAGCCGTAGCGCCGCCTCGTTGACTTGAGTAGCAGCGCTGCCAAACCCTAGCCGCCACCACGGTTCCGCTGAAGATCGAAATTCGGCGCGGCCGTAGGTTATTTAGTGGCGTAAGTTGGTCCTTGAGCTCCTGAGTACTCATGTGTTTTCAATTTGGTTCAATTCGGCTTAACCCAAGCTGCCACCGTCTGCAGGGTGTCGTTGTCCGCCTCTCACCGTCGCGCTCCGCCCCCGATCAATCTCGGCCTTCATCTTCTACATAGGTGAGTAGCAAAAACTCTGTTTCAGACACTCGGTATAAATCTTCACATTCTACATCTCTAAAAATAATAAATTTAGGACCATTTATATTTCTAGAAACATGCACTTTATTCGTATTAGTTATGTAGAGACTAAATTGGAATAGGGTAGCGTGGCTTTCTGTCTAGCTGTCATTGAATGACCACAAAGGTTGCACTATTGCTTGAGTAGCATAACCGATGGATATACAAAATTTAGAAGAATCTCGCGACATCATTCTCAAATTTTCCATGGATATACAAAAGGATATCGTGTTGCATGCACCATTATATTATACTAGTACTATTTTATCTCTGCTGACAGCATAGCGTTCATGATTACTTCTCTTAATGTACAATATGTGCCCAGGCATCCGATGCTCTCCGTTATGAATGCATGTAACTAGTTCGAGACCGATGATAAGTTATATCATCTTTTAGGCCAATGCCCCCACGCGCTACTCGCATTCCTGTTTTTTTTATTCATTTTAAACCTGTTATTTTTCTTTTCCTGACGCTGTTTAGGGTGTTGTTGGTTTTTTCTTGTAAACCATGACCTGATGAATTGTTGCCTGCTTCTTCTTCTTAATGAAATACATGCGGTGCACGGTTGCTAAAAAAAGTTATATCATCTTTGACTTTAGTAGTTGTGTTGTCAAGTTGTCGCACTACAAGAAAATGTGATATTTGATGACGAGGAAATTTTGTCACTACAACTGGTTTTGCTGTCATAGGTTTTTTTTTGACAAATTTGTGACAAAAAGGTGTTGTCAGCGATTGAGCGTCTATGATACTAATCGGTCACGAAAATGTTCACTTTCGTCATTAACCTTGGTGACGACATTTACGACGCCTCCGTTCGTGACGAAGCACTTTGTCATAGATATTGTCATGAATCACGCCACCAGGTGCCGCCACGTGTAGGATGATGTCACGTGGCGGTAGCGTGGCTGTTATTTGTGACGAATCTAATAGTCTAAATACTAATCTTTTGTCACAAAGTTGTGCTCTCGACATGGGAAGTGACAGTAACTTGTGACAGCGTATTTTGTCATGAGTTGTAAGCGCTGACAAAGTGGTTTTTGTCATCAATTTGTTCATCTGTTGTCTCTAATTCCGTCGAGGCAATAACAGTGACAAATATTTCAATCACCATTGTGAGGTCCCCTTTTTCGGGTTCTATTTTACAGCATTGCCGTGCCATTCCCTGGATCAGTAGCTGGCACGCGCTCACAGGCATATCATCACAATAGCGTAAATTTATTGATTACAATACCAGGGTCTTTAATACATCCGAAATCCAAATGAAATACATCAAGCCATTGCCTTACAAGACATGGCACCAAATACTAAGCAGCGGTAAACGAAGTAGACTCCACTCCAACAGGCAAGTGGAGCGCAGACGGACCCTCTCCACGTCAAGCAGAACCATCGAACGGGGCGTCATCCTCTTCAGCGGGAGCCTCTAAAAATATCAATAATCAACGGGTGAGCATTTAAGACGCTCAGCAAGTTCCCCGGGAAGGGCAGCTATAACTACATGCAGGGTTCAAGGATAAGCCGGGCTCATTTGCAGTGGAGCGTATGGTTTATTTTAAAGGCGGTTTTACAAACTGTTTGCAATAATAACCATAATATATAGAGTAAAAATGTTGTTTGGCCCTAGGGACGACCCTGCGTCCACTACTTCCCAGTTTTATGCGTCACCGTCCCCACGGGCACCGGTACGCCTTCACTCTGTTCACTTGCACTTTTTCACACTCACTCACTCTCATTCTCACATCAAGGAGTTGTTGCTCAGAGAGCACTAATCTGGGGTGCGAGAATCACACAGCGTGTCCCGTGACCGAGGGACTCGGCTATCATGATAGTTTTATACTCTGCAGAGGTGTGCGACTTTACCCACGAGACGCACCCACGTCCACTCGCAGCGCTACGAAGGACGCAGGTACTGCAAGGTTCCAGATACTGCCCAGCCACCACGGGAGACAACCAGGATCACACTTGAATAACTCGGAACCGAACCTGTTAGACATAATCTGCTGCTACCTCGAGACTCGAGGGTTAGCTCATTCGCACGGGCGAAAGTTCCGTCCTCGAGGGCGGGCTCGTTCGCTCGGGCGAAGTTCCGTCCTCGAGGGTTAGCTCACTCGAGGGGGCAGGCTTGAGCGACAGGCTCTAGCGGCAGGGCTCGAGCGACAGGCTCGAGCGGCAGGGCTAGGCCCGCCAGTGCTGTAGCAGCATGGTGGGGAGTAGGTAGAAGTACATCAGTCATTCGGATTGATGTATGCATAGTATTGTGAATAGTGCTAGGAGTAGTTGAGGGATATGGAGGCCCATACCCCTTTGTACCTTGTAGTAGGTAGGAAACTTGTATATATATATGTATGCAATGCAATGGAGAAAGATAGTTCAGCCGCCAAACATTATGGGAGGCTCAGGTTCTAGGAACTAGAACCGTGAGTAGAGTGTGTGTGTTTGCTGTGCTCATCTCGTCTTCTTCCTTGGTCC
>CM041629.1:41855333-41884610 GCA_023333625.1 Bothriochloa decipiens
TAGAGTGTGTGTGTTTGCTGTGCTCATCTCGTCTTCTTCCTTGGTCCAAGGAAGAGCTCGAGGGTAAGGTCGAGTAGATGCTGCTCGGCCTCGAGGTGTTGGTTCGGAGGGACGAGCAGGAGCTGCTCACTTCGACAGCGTTAGGATCTAGCGCGGACACCTCTATGGTGCTAGGTGCTAGCGCCAACAGAACCCACCACTTGTGAGTCATCGTGCCAGGGAGGTCACCCACATGGTGCCATCCTCCTCAAGACTCAACATGAGGCCACAGGGAGTGCCATCAAGACACTAGTGTGCTGGCAGCAGGTGTATACTGACCACCGGCGGTCCAACGAGCCCGGGTGCACCAAGCCCTCCCATACGCACCGTGATGCTGTAACGTATCCTTTCCCAGGCCTTCCCATAGAGGCTCATGGTTCACACTGTTTTGTGCTGGGGACTGGACCCCGAACCGATCCTTATGCGCAGGGCGAGCTCTTCTAAACCACTGTGCCTCCACGGAGCGCACAAGTCCCCGCCTACTCTATAGGCAATCCGCAGCTCGCCTTCGCATGAAATTCTCCTTTTCTATTCTTTATTCATTTCACAAAAAACCACGGCTGGCTTTCACCATGCCCACACACGCCACAACAGACCACTCTGCTCACACACAGTGCTCTCAATGATTATAGAAAAAGGCTTATACGCATGATCAGTAGCAATTTATAGTTCCGAAGCATATCTATTTCAAGGAGAAATTCAATGCTGCTATTTTGACATTGAACTATTTTTCTAGGATGGCAAGGGATGGGTTATCCAGCCTAACGAAGCTACTGGTAGTAACTAAACAGGTAGCTTGACATAGGCATTAACAAAAATAGCAATGCAATTTGATAAAACGGCTCTAGTATAGGTAATGCAAATGACATATTGGATCAAAAATGATCAAGGGTGGGGAACTTGCCTTCCTGATCGTCAAACTCCAAAGCAAGCTCGTAGTCGGGGTCGTCGGGATCCTCCTCGTACGCGCTCGCGTCTTTGTACGTAATTCAAAAATAAAACCGCAAATAAGACATTGATTTATCCTTTGAATTCAAGGTGAGCTTGAATTCAAAATAAATCTAGAACTGCTGTGAAAATCCAGAAATAATGCATTCTGTGTGTAACAGGGCAGGGTTTGTAGTGAATTTTGGTGTTGAAAGCTTCTACATTGGGTTTGTTTTGGCCGAGAGATGAATATTGGAAGTTTTTTCTACATAAGTAACAAATACCAAAAAGAAAATGGGAGAAACCGGCTGGGTGGCTGGGCTGGTTCGGCCCACTCAGTCCTGGCGGAAAGCCTCCGCTGGCTTGGCCTGTGCTAGCGTCACCCTGACGTCATGCTGATGGCATGGCCACGGCAAGGCACTTCGGCTGGGCGCGGACTCGCACGGGCGAACGGCCACGGCGGCGAGCCGGGCGGCCTGCATTCAGGCGTGGTCTGCGGCTGCGACCGGCTGGTGCCTACGGCTGGGCGGCCAGCGAGTTTCTTCGCGACGCGGCGCGCGGCGGGCACGGCAGTGGCTCGCGCGACGGACATGGCAGCGAGTCTGCGCTTCGGTGAGTGGTTGTGGCAGTGTCCTAGCGGCAACTAGCGCGAGCATGGGCTTGCGTGTGTGCCCAATTAGTTGGTTCCTGCGCCAATTTCTCTTCGGCGTCGGCGAGCGGCCATGGCGGCGACGGGACCAGTCCACGGTGCGCGCCCAAATTGGAGTGGGGTTCCTTGCTTCCAGTGCACAATTGAGGAGGAGAAGGGGCTCCAGATACTTACCGTGAGCTCGGTGAGGTTCGAGCGGCGGCCGGGCAGTGGTTCTCCGACGGCGCCGGGGTTGGGGAATAACGGTGTTTCTTCCAAATTCGCCGCGCGCAGGCGACGAATGTGGAATTGAGCGGCGGAAACGGACTCGGGGGGGCGCGGGGCTCCTTTTATGGCCGATGGCGAGGCGGATGTGCTGCTGGCGTGCACGTGCGGCTCGGCATGTCCGGCGACGGCGCTCCGGTTTACACTGTGGTCGCCGCGGGGCGTTGTGCGGAGCGAATAGGAGCGCGGCGGCTGGTCCAATGTAGGATATCCATTCGTGCCCAATTTACTCGCACTCACGTTTCTCCGTACAAAATTTTAATGTTCGTCTTATTTAAAAAATTTTAGTTAATATATAAAAAAATTATACATACATAATATGTATCTATAGTAACAAAATAAATTATATAAAGAAAAAATAATTATTTTAAATTTTTTTAAATAAAACGAGCGATTAATAGTTTGCATCGGAAGACGTGAGTTCGAGTAAATTAAGACGGAGGGATTACCTACTAATCCTACCCGTTAGATGTTTTTTTAGTCTGATCACGTGAGCAGCTTGATCACGTGCAGGTGTGGATGTGCATGTCTCAAATAAAATTCTAGCACGAAGAATGCATATGCAGAACCGAAAAAAAATGGCTTGAAAAATTAGGGTGTTACAACCATTTTGTTAAAATTCTGACAAAAGCACACTTATATAAGGAAACACAGAGTTCACAACATGGAAGTTTACCACATGGTTCAAAGCACAAATCCAAGCACCTTAGTGCACAAAAAGATAAATAGTTGAGCACAACTAGCATTTTAATAAACTAGGACCTAATGTCCAAACCCATAGGTAGAACCAAGTCTAACAGAAGTGTAATGAAAGTATCATATAAACAGCTACAACTCCAAGAGGTGTATCAGAAATCTCCATACTAACAGCTCACAAGCAAGCCTGATTTAACCCTTGTTGAAATTCAGAATCTGCTTGACAAGATTTCTAAGCTCCTGTTGACTTTGCTGCAACTCTTGAAGCTGTTGGAGCTGATTGTTGCTGTTCTCCACAGCTTCTTGTGACTGCTTTTTTACGGCCTCCAACTCTTCTTGTTGAGCCTGAACCTTTGCTCGAAGGTCTTTAGAATTTTTCCTCTCCAACTCTAGCTGCACCTCAAGTTCAGTTGAAGAGACCCTAGCAGCTCTAGAAGTCTCATCGGTGGCAAGTCCAACATTTTTTAGAAATGGTGCTGTTGGGCATTTCTCACTTAGCACTCGAGAAACCACCTCTGTGGAAGAGGGTGCTTGTTCATCTCTAGAATTTGACTGAGTCATCATTGTTTCCATTTCCGCCTACAAAAAATTGAATTTTAGATTGTAGCACAACACTTAATTATGGCAGCATATGAATGCTAGAATATATTTGAGTAGTGCTGGTGAAGAACAAAGAACCATAAAAACTACAGTTTCGAACAGAGGAACAAACAAAAAGTATGAAGCAGGTCATGGGTATATCTAGACTCATGCTTGAAATCACCAACAAGGACACGAAGGAATCAACAAACCTGTATAAATTCATTTATTTGTTCAGAAATTTACTCTAATAAGATTTATTTCTTGGTTCTGTAGGTAACACCATCTGAACATTGTGAACTGACATTGAGTAATTGGTGGGAAAGTTCTATTGAATTTGTTCATTTCATATGATATAATGAGTACATCTATTTCATCCAAGCATAGGGATAGCCCTTGTCATCTGAAGGTACTGAGCTCAGTTCAATCATTTTTCAGGTAGGCACAAGCTGCAATAGTTGAACCAATCAAAATCAGTGGAGGTGGCACAAAATAGCAAACAATTACAGTGGCTTCTCTATAGGTTAAGTGTGTTGACTGCCTAACCAAACAAATGGAGAAGGCAACATCCCTACATCGGTTGCAAAGCATGGAACAAAGCTCACACCAATGGAACTTTAGCAAAGAAAAAGCACGGAATTGTAACCAAGTGGGAAACAGGGATGTTGCAAGGGTCTCACAAATATTCCAACACCAATATATAATTGACATAAGCAATTTCATTATAAAGAAATCATGGAACAAATGCAGGAATGTTTCAGGCTGTCTACAACATACAAAGCTCACACAAAATATATTACAGGAGCAATATATAATTGTATCAGTAGCATATTCAATTTAAAGATTGCATGTAACAGATTTCATAAGTTGATCAGCATTTCATTCAACAGTCAAAAAGTGTAAAAAGTGTATTGCAGCTTATGGCATGAGCAAACAGCCTTACCAGGGCATCCTTCACTGCTGCTGAAATGGCACTCCTTGAATAGGTCAATTGCATCAGGTTCTACATTCTTATATTTTTCTTGCTTCTGCAATAAGGGAGCAGTTGATTGAAACTGGCATTTGGCACATATATTTAATGATGATCGATTGATAGGTATTCTTACCAAAGAATAGGCGTGGGCAAAATAAGATCGTGAGCCAGTCCTTTGGTGGAACTGTACTTTGTCTCGGTTCTCTTTGTTTTTCTCACATCTTTCCTGAAAAATGGAACAGGAAAGAGTTGGCAAGGTTGTTGAGGTTTGATAAACTAAATGAGCCGGTCTTGAAATGTAGCCGTAGCCTCAATCTAAAAGACAACACCCCCCCCCCCCCCCCAATTTTGTTTGAAGCCCATGAGCAGGTTGGCAAGATTACTATGAGGTGCTAGGACTGCTGGGATGCATTTTGGTGGTAGCTTTGCAGATTAACTTTGCAGAAAAAATGGCTAATATTGGCAAAACAGAAGTGCTTGACAGGTCTATCTTTGTAAGTTGACAAATATGTAGATCAAGTGCAGTTTTAGAAATAAAAATATGTACCGACTACAGCTGAAGTACCTTATGCTTTGGGTTTGACCACATCCGCACTAATTCTCTCCATTGCTCATCGGTCATGGAAGTCACAGGTGAAATTGTCCTCACTTGATTGGGTGGAATATTATTGAAGTACTTTGCCTTCAGCCTATGCCTCATCTGGCGTTGTCCTCCCTTGAGCATTTCAATACATGCAGTGACAACACCACTAGAACTTGTATCCATTGACAACCTTCCCTGAAAAGCAGTGATACAAAAAATTATAAGAATACACTGAATGTATTTTACCATTTTAACACATATGTATGTGATAAGTGAATACTTACAGCAATTTTTCCAATATAGTTTGTGACATGAGACTGATCTTTCTTGTACTCCTTCCATTGAGTAAGGATTGGCATGTTCTGCCTAAGGACTATTCCAGCCTCTGATGCCAGCTTCACAGCCTGCATAGGTGCCTGAGGCCTCTTCATCCCATCAACGATGTGTATTGGTATCTTTGAGTTCAATCCCCTATTCATCCTCTCTAATTCTTTGCCCATGGTTGAACCTCTATTCTCTCTTCGGCTGCTGCTTAATTGTCCATCTAAATCAAAACAAAATGTACTTAGTCAAATGCTCATTGACATGTAATTAATTACTAAGTCAATACAGCTTGCCTGCGATATCCATATCGAACAAGTCTTCATCTTCAGACAGTGAGGCGTTAGGGTCCAATGTAGGATATCCATTCATGAGGATAGGCAGGATGGCTAACATTAATGTTAAGAGGTTCTAGGGGCTCAGTATCTTGACCTTCAGGCTCATTAGCAGGATCTGAAGGCTGGGTACCAGCAGGTGGGGGCTGTGTAGAAGGTCGTGGTATATTGATTGTGGGACGTGGGGGCTGGGTAGGCGCTGAAGGCAGGGTACCAGTACCAGTTACACATGTGGCCAAGTTAGAAGCATATCCGTCTAGAAATTTAATCTATCTTATGAATTCACAAAATGTAACCTTTTGGTCCTTGCTCATAGTATACCATGCCAACGGCATAGTATATGAATTACCATCTCGTCGTAAATGCAACTCGGTTCTTATACCCATATCTTCCAAATCAAGCCTAGCCTTGATTGTGTCCTTTGTCTTGCCATCGACGTTCAGGAATGTCCAAAGTAGATTGTCCAGAATATTTTTCTCAATGTGCATCACGTCAAGATTATGGTGCAACCTCAAAGTTGGCTAATATGGCAAGTTAAACAAACACATCCTCCGACTCCAACATTGCTCATCATGCTCACGTTTTCTTTTCTTGCATTTAGGATATTTCCCTGGCCTGACATCCTTCACCCTCTCCAACTGCTCCATCAACTCCTCTATGCTGAATTCTTTAGGCCTATCTCGCCTTTCAATCTGCCCATTGAAAACCTTACTTTTGCGCCATGGATGGCCTAGTCTTAGGAACCAGCGATGACCAATATAACAGATCTTGTTCCTTATCTTCTTTGAGCAAGGATCCTTGTCACAACGCACGCATGCATAGTAGCCTTTTGTAGTTCTGCCTGACAAAGTGCTCAAAGCTGGGTAGTCATGGATGCACCATATAACAGCTGCATGCAAATTGAACATCCTTCCATCAAAAGCATCATAAGTGCGGACACCATTCCAAAGCTCTAGCAATTCTTCGAACAGTGGCTGCGGGAACACATCAAAATCCTTTCCTGGAGACTTTGGGCCTGGGAAGAGCAAAGTCATCATGAAGTTGGATTGATCCATACATGCCCATGGTGGCAAGTTGTAAGGGATGATAAATACAGGCCACATGCTATATGAGGAAGTCATATTCCCAAATAGATTGAACCCATCTGTAGCGAGCCCATGTCTTAAGTTCCTTGGGTCCTTTGCAAACCAATCATATTGTTTGTCAAAATGTTTCCATCCCTCGCCATCAGCTGGGTGGCTCACCTCATTTTCCTTAGACTGTCGCTTCAACACATGCCATCGTGCCTCCTCGGCTAATTTTTTTCGAAATAAAGATCCTCTTTAGCCTTGGAATCAAAGGAAAGTGCCGCAGAACCTTCACAGGTATCCCTTTACTCTTATCTGATTTTTTCCACCTAGATTCTTCACATACTGGGCAATTATTCTTATGAGCATTCTCCTTCCAAAATAAGATACAGTTATTCCTACACACATGAATGGAGACGTATCCAAGACCCAATGCACGCATAAAATTCTTTGCTTCACCGTCAGATATTGGAAGTGAGCAGGATGGGAACGCTGCAGCCAATAGCTTCATTACAGCATTGAAAGCAATATCACTAATCCGATAGAATGATTTGATATGCAGTAACTTAACAACAAACGAAAACCTTGAGAACTCAGCACATCCAGGGTACAGCTCACGTTTCATCTCTTCTAATATCCTTGCAAACAATGAATTGCTACCACTTTCATCTTCTTCGGCTGTGTATAAGTCATCTAACATTTCAACAATTGTATCATTATCCGCCTCCAAATTGTTTACATTAACATCACCTGTAGAACCATGTTCTGAAAATTCAGCACCATCATCCAAATTTCTAGCATCTCTAGGACCATGAACATCAAATGGTTCTCCGTGATGGATCCACCTATCATATGTACTCGATATCCCAAAAATATGGAAGTGATCCTCCACAATGCCTTGCCGTCTATGAACTTGATTTAGACATTTACGGCATTCTCCTCAAACCTCTCACCAACAAATCTCATGAACTCCGCCACACCATATATATATTCAGTGGTAAATTGCCTAGCTTTAACACAGCTTCTATCCATCTGCCAATCATATAAAAAAGATTACAGGATCACTTTTCTCTTCATTGTACCAAAAATCATTGCATCAACAAAAAAGACTCAGGCACGGACACCTACCAGATCAGCTCTAGGTATATATGCTTGATGTCATTATGGATGCACATACAATGGTGACCATACTGCTAAAGACAGGGGCAAACTTATATAAATCATGGAGGCGATATCCAGAATTGATCGAGGACGAAACAGGGGACAAAGAACAGGGCAAGATGTTTCTCCCTGAAAAATAACATTGTCAATGATCATGATCGATCAGTTCAAGGATTTGACAAAAAAATGATCATTAATCCATGACCATTCCTACATGCAGGACCTATAGTGGAAAATTGGACAATGAGGAGCAGAGGATGATTGAGCATGTGGGTGACCTTTGGAAGAGGAAGGTCATATAGGAACCTGCAGATGAAGATCACGGACTAGAACACAGTATCCACCAGAGGAGGATCCCAGTATGCTATAATTAATCACACCATCAACTCACAGACCACCGTATAGCCGTCAGACGCCAGAGGAAGAGGAAGCGAACCTGCAGCATGGGGACGTCATAGGAGGAGAATGCAATACCCTGCATCGATTGAAGATGAGAGAGCTGTAGGCAGCCCGGCGGCGACACACAACCTGTGGACCTAGGGACAAAGAACAGGATCAAGAAGGAGCAGATCAGGAGATCGATTAGCCAATGAGGAGCAGAGGACGATCAAAATCGTGCTAACAAGCTAGGCGATCTGGCCAAGAAGTTCATACGAACTTGAAGATGCAGACCAATGCACTCCTTATCTGCCAGAGGAGGAACCGACCCAATCGCGCGAGAACAATGGTTCCCTGTTGGCGGCAAGTAAGTAGACAGCGTTGATGAGATCGATTAGCTAGGGCATTAATCCTGATCCGCGCAAAACAAAATTTATATAGAAAGTCTATATGTTCACTTACACGAAGTCAAATCGCAAATCTATCCACTCACCTTTTTTAAAAACATTTACAAATAATCTTCAAATTTTAAAGATAAAAATATTTGCAGATCGATCTGTCCACTACGTTTTTTTCAAAACGTTTATAGATAATGTTCTAATTTGAAGATAAAAATGTTTATCGACTCCTTTTTCCCTCACCTTCACATCAGCCTTTTTCAAATTGTTTTGCAGCCATGTTAGTCAAATTTGGTGACAAATAATCAGATGTAAAAATATGTCATTGTTGAGCTATTTGTGACAAAATATAAAATATAATTGTCACAAACGTTTCGTCATAAATTTTCGGCCATCAGTACCTCCAACTTCGATATTTCAATGACAAGATATGATAGGATCATCATAATTGGTGATGAAACAGTGACGAGAATTATCATTGCCATTGAGTAATTGTCATAGAAAATCACATTTCTTGTAGTGTTGTGACAACATTAATTTTTGTATTTCATCTCATCAGTACTTAGGAATACCCAGATATTGAAAAGGGAAAGAGCCCATCCCACAACCAAATATCTATGAATAATAAAGCTCTGCACACTCCCTAGCTGCACCATAACAAAACAACCCACTCTTATGGAAATTGATCTTAAGGCCAGACAAATGCTCAAATGCGCTAAGTAAGAGCTTCATATTCTTAGCCTTTGCCAAATCATGTTCGAAGAAAAGGATTGTATCATCGGCATACTGTAAAATTGAAAGTCCATCGCCTACTAGATGTGGGACTAAACCTCTAAACTGCCCATCCGCTTTAGCTCTTGCTATTAGAGTGGCTAGCATGTCCACAACGATATTAAAAAGGATGGGAGATAAAGGATCCCCTTGCCTAACACCTTTCTGGGATTAGAAGTAAGGTCCAATTTCCTCATTGACCTTAATGCCAACACTACCTCTAGATGGTATTTGTTCAATCCAAGAACACCAAGTAGGTGAAAAGGCTTTCATTCGCAACACCTGTTGGAGAAAATGCCATGTGACCTTGTCATAGGCTTTTTTGAAATCGAACTTAATTATAAAACCATTCCGCTTCTTTTTATGGAGTTTGTGCAACGTCACATGAAGGATAACAACTCCCTCCATTATATATTGCCCCGGGAGGAAGGCTATTTGAGACGGACCAACAACTTTTTGAGCTACCAATGAGACCCTATAGTTAGAACTTTCACAAAGGTTTTAAAACTGACATTAAGTAGGCAAATTGGCCTATATTGTTGAATGTTGACCGTGTCCGCTTTCTTCGGTAACAGTGTAATAATATCAAAATTTAAGCTATACGGAGGCAAATCACCTCGATGGAAACTGTCAAATAGATCCAAAAGATCTCCCGAATGATGTCCCAAAAATGCTAATAAAACTCAGTTGGGAAACTGTCTGGACCTGGGGCTTTATTATGTTCCATCTAGAAAATTGCATCCTTAACTTCTTTTTCAAGAAAAGGCACAGTCAACAACTCATTTTCAACAGGTGAAACTTGTGGAATGTCAGAAGTAAAATCTTCATTCAAACTAAAATAGTTGGTTTCTAGAGCGCCAAAAAGTTTTTTGTAATATTCGGTGATAAAGTTCTTTAGATTAACATCACAAACCAAAATGCCGCCCTCATGCTCAAGTTGGATGATTCTAGTCTTTCGATGTCTACCGTTCGCCAGGAGATGAAAAATATTTGGTATTACTGTCTCTTGTAATAACTAATTGTTGCTTTGGATCTTTGAAGCCAATAGAGCTCCTCTTCCCTCATCAATTTAGTTAATTCAGAGTTCAAGTTAAATTTATATTCCATCTCCTACGGTGACAAGAGCACCGACTCCGCTTTCCTATCAAGGACATCTAGCTCACTAAGCAGCTCCGCTTTCCGTCTCCTCGAGCTACCTGTCATATTTCTAGCCCAACCTTTTAAAAATAGACGCAGTGTTCTAATTTTATTTTGCCACCTCTAAATCGGTGTCCGCCCTCTGTTTTCTTTCTGCCAAATCTCAGCCACTAGCTCATGGAAGCCATCCCTAGTAAGCCAACTTAACTCAAATTTGAAAACCGAGCTATTTCCTCTACAGGAAGCATTACCAATATCCAGATAGAGAGGTGTGTGGTTAGAAAGTCTCTAGAGAGAGCGTGTACTGTAGCCAGAGGGAATTTAAGCTCCCAGTCAGTGCTAACCAAGATTCTATCTAACTTTTCAAACGTTGGGACCGCAACAGAGTTCGCCCAAGTAAACCTATGGCTAGACAATTCAAGCTCTCTGAGGTTTAAAGCCTCTATGCAGGCATTGAAAAGAGCAGGCCAATAGTTATCAAAACGGGTGTTGTTTTTCTCTGCCGGATTTCTAATGATATTAAAGTCACCTCCAATCAAAATAGGTAGTGATTCTGAGCTACTAGAGTTCAGAAATTCTACAAGAAAACGATCTTTATGTTGCACTTGTGCTGCACCATAAACAACCATAAGAACAGAGCGAAAGCCATCATGCTTGCTTTTTAACTTGAATTTAACAAAAAAATCCCCACTTGAACATCTTGCACCTCAAAAGACAGTGCATTAATGCCTCAAATACAAGTATCCGAAAAGTCCCTTCTATAGGTTTCAAGTATGGCAATAAAATCAAGATTCCTTTCAATATATAAATTATGTAAAAAGTGAAGTTTAGCCAGGTCTCGGAAACACCTACTATTCCAAAAAAATACCTCTCATGGGCGTTAAGTTAATTGTATGAACTATGCCTTTTACGACAGTTCTTCTTTTTAGTTAACCATCTTCTTCTAAGTGACAGGCCTCACTGGTTTGAATAGCAATAATTTCCATATATATAGAAAATGTGTTGACAATCGTCTCATTGACTGAATGAGAATTTACATTAAGGTGTGTCATTTTTGCTCTCTTAATATGTCCCTTCGTTTTTGAATTAGACACAATGAGTTCTAACTGCCTATTTCTTTGCTTCAGTATTGTCACAGTTCTTAAAAGAAATTGACACTACTGATACATACTAGTTTCTTCCAATCTGGTTATTCTGATCAACACGTATGCAAGTACTCACCGACGCTACCTAGCATTTTCACACTGCTAGTTCACTTTATATTTGGGGTCATTTAGGATATCTCTTGTTAGATATTAGCTTTCGTTATCAGCTCAGCAAATGCGCATATAACCAGGTGATACTGTGTCT
Organism: Bothriochloa decipiens; assembly: GCA_023333625.1. NCBI lineage: Eukaryota > Viridiplantae > Streptophyta > Magnoliopsida > Poales > Poaceae > Bothriochloa > Bothriochloa decipiens. The sequence continues at coordinate 41,866,962 of CM041629.1, forward strand.
GTGTAATATAAGTTATAACTGGAACGATTATCAAAGGATAGGCGCAATTAAGGTGGGGTATAACTTTCTGCTTCCATGCCTTAAAACTAAGAGCCACAGCCACTAGATACAAAACTTTTGCGGTAAACATTGTGCTCCATTCCACAAAATGATGGAAAAGCATGATGCACTGGGTTGTTGACAGCAATAATTTCCATATATATAACTTCTGACGTGTAATTTTTGCTCTCTTAACACGTGCTTAGCTTCCTTTTTGAATTGGACAAATGTGTTTGAACTGCCTATTTCTTTGCTTCAGTACTATCATGGTTCTTCAAAGAAATTGACACTACTGATCAACACGCAAGTACTGAGTCTACTGACTGATGCTACCTAGCATTTTTACCATGTTCACACATTGTGCCTCCGACACTTGAGGTTCTCCGACGTTCATACAAGTGACTTGAAGGATCGGCGGCAAAGCTTGTTTTCCATTAAAAGTACGTCTTGATGGTAATCTAGGAGGCATGTACTACGAGTAAAGCCGAACACAAGACAAAAACCCCGAAAAGGTTTCAGGGTCCTGGCCTCCAGCCTTCTGAATGATCTGTTCCCGCCTACTTATAGTTTCCCCTTGCCGAGGCCATCGTCATCGAGCTCGTTTGCATGGTCCAAGAGGTAGCTTGCAGCCAGCTGCTCATCCTTGTTGCATGCGAAAAACACTTCGAGGACAAGCGCACGGTCAAAACCCATCGCTTCAAGCTACATCCAAAAAGTGTTTATAATTTTATCATGCGGTAAGACAAATGAGATTGAAACACTGCAGCTAGCTAGCAATGTATGCTATATACAGATGAGGGTGTAAGTGAATAATTCTCAACTCTGAGGATCTATTTAACTTACACGAAGGATAGCTTCATACTCCTCCGGAGTAACCGCTGTGGTATGTCCTTGCTCAGCTACATCTCCAATATGATCCCCTAGGAAATTCCTGGTTCAGGAAGTACAAGAATATCATACAGCGTTGGCAGCGTAGGTAATTAAAACACAGGCATCACAAGGAAGAAGTGATAACATTTTGTTATCTTCGTCTCCCTTAAGTGGTTCATTGATCAAACGCAAGAATTCATCTTGGTTTTCCTGAATTAGCTGCAAAATCCGGGGATTTTGTTTCCCCAATTCTTGAAGCATTGGCTGCACAATACGCCATTCCTGGTCACGGGGCCATAAAAGAAGATACGGAGTCGAAAAAATATTGAGCAAGAGCGCATCAAAAATAACCTGCAATATATTAGGGTTTTCCTGCACCATACTAATCATGGCCCGGAAAGGGGTCATATTAAGCAAGGCGTCAAGATTTCCTGCGTCAGCACTCACAGAAGTATTTGGATGGGCCTGCAATTTGAATAGGGGCGAATATCAGAACAAAATAGTACAACAGCTGAAGAACTTTCTTGTCCATGCAAGCTTATGGATAGGGTGTGTGACGAGGGGGTCACTTGAGGAAAAAGGTCCAGATCATTAGAATTTGGCCCTGAGGAAGGAATTGCAGCTTGAGCTGATTGAGAAGTCCGGATAGGATTAGCTGGCTGGGAACATGGAGGCGATGGAGGAGCCTCCATCTGCTCAGGAATCCCCTGAATATAGATGAAATAATATTTTAGTGTGCCAATAAAAATACCAGAAGGTGGCTATCCATACTATTTTCATTGGATTTTGGGCCACTTGTATGATTTCCACTATTTTATCTATTCAGAGTCCCTAATTGTAAGCTTTTCTGGTTGTGAATATCAGAAATCCTTATATTTATGGAGGAGGAAGTAAAATGTTTCTATGTAGTTAAGGCACAAATGCCAACAGTGATGTTGTTTACCTTTTCCATCAATGACTTGTTTTGCAACTGGTCAGCCTCTGTTTCCTTCTCAATGAGCCTATCGATGATAGACACTATGTCGGGCCTTTCCTTCCTATCCTTCTTCACACATTGCAAAGCTATCTCCATGCAAACCTTTACTTGTTCGTAGTATTGTTCTAGTATGGAACCACTCCATTTCACCTGCAGCTTACTCCCCCACTTTTCTAATGCCTATGAAATTGAAATATAAAACTGAAATTGTAGTGTCTAAATGTAATAAAATGAAGTACAGTAGTTGTAAACATGAACATCAAACTTTATAATAGAGATTTGTTAACATGTTTTATTATTTTATTACCATATCAACAAATTGCTGATCAGAAATTTCACCAATTTGGGAGTAGCTCGAAGGTCCTGTTACTATGTCAATTATTACGACACCCAGGCTGAATATGTCAAACTTTGGGGATTGCTTGTTCTCGTAGAATTCCGGTGGCCTGTATCTACTGCAAGCACAAATAGAGGATTTGCAGTAAGCTCATTTTAGTTCACAACAGAAGGATGCATAAACAGAGGACTTTCCACTTACATTGTTCCCACAGGATATTCTGTGACCATTGTTTGTCCCCCTACGAAGATCTTGGACACACCAAAATCAGCAATCTTGGCCACCATATTCTTGTCTAACAATATGTTGTCGGGTTTGAGATCTAAATGCAAGATGGGTACAGGACGCTCATGAAGGTATCTCAAACCCTCACAGGTGCCCTTAATTATCCGATACCGTGTGTGCCAGTCAAGCTTGGCACATTCGTCTGCAAATTGTAAGCAACTAGATTAATCATTAATAAAAACAAACAGGTGCGGTCATTCTCTAACAGTAACTAGAAAGCACTCCATAGGGTACCAGAAAGATGATCCTGAAGACTCCCATTGTGCATATACTCCAAGCAGAGTGCTCTGTTTACGCGATCCACAAATTCCCATTTTCCATTGATCTGTATGAAATCATTGCTTTTTGATTCGTAGCAGTAGCCTACGAGTCGCACAATGTTCTCATGTCTGAGATTGACCATATTGCCCAACTCTTTCCGAAATAGCTCTTCACTTTGTGTTAGACCGGAATGCAGAATCTTCACGGCAATCTCTTCTCCACTGTCATATACACCCTGTTCCAGATCCAACATTAGAACAGAACGTACAAATTTTTTTTCTTGTACCCAAAAATAAAATATAATGGTCAGATCTGGCAAGCTAGAACGCCAGGAATGCTTGACCTAGCTATGAATTACTACTATCTGAGATATCACAACGTTTCACGGGTGACATGACGAAGCATGCTAGGACCTAATCTTACCTTGTAAACTGTTCCAAAGCCGCCTTTGCCAAGTTTTCGATCCTCGGAGAAGCCCTCTGTTATGTTTTTTAGCACCTGATAGTCTACACTTTGTGCCTCCATTCCCTATCTTCTTGGATGCTACTACCTCTGTCCCAATATGCATCATATCACGTCTTATTCAAAAAGTTTTAAGATAATTAATTTTTCTTCCTATAATTTGTTTTATCACTATGAGAACTTCAATTAAGTATAATTTTTTTGTATATTTATTAAAATTTTTTGAATAAGATGAGCGATTGAAATTTTACATTAGGACACGTAATGGGATGTAAATTGGGACGGAGTGAGTATGTTCTAGTACCGGCCCTACTGTTTATCAAATCCCCTGCATGACAAAAGTTAAAATCCACTCGATCCTTGTATATTCATGGACTTGGCACTAAATCAACGCGAGGAGCATGATCTTTGAAAATACGAAGGCTAGAGCGAAAGGGAAGGAGTATAACACAAAAGCACGTACCTCAGGCTGAAGGAACCAAAGACCTGAATGCATCCCAGATCGAGGAAAGTGCAGCCCGAGGTCTCAAGGATGCTGCTTCCCCTGTGACGAGAGAAAGCTGGAGCTTAATTATATAAGGGGTGAGCTTAATTGCGAAGCGAGTGATGCCATGTGATGAGGACGCTTCGTCAACGCCACGCACTGCAACAGTGTCGCAGTACCATTCCTGCTCGTCCTCGTGATTCTATTCTTTTCCCAGTAATAAGAAGAATCAAAGAATCCACATGTCCAAAGCCCTTCAAGCTCACGAAGGCTACCCATATTTCATTTGTGGCTTTGTTAATTTGTAGCACAAATACGTAGATTGTTTAAGTCTTGAAAATAGTGCTGATTTCATTTAGATTAATCTGGGGGTTTGGAAATGGTGTATAGTTTTTCATATAGATTACTGTATAGTTTCAATTTGTGGACACCCAAATTTGGCTCCACATTCATGGAGGGCCGAATAGTCTGGTAGAAGGCTGGAGTTTTCGTTTTGGGTGTACTGTTCCAAAGGGCCGGACACTCTAGTATACAGCTAGATACTCCAGTACCCCGGGTCCGACTCCAGCTCGGATTCGTTGTAAAATTTAGATCTCATTCGAGTTGTTACTATTTCTATACTTGTTACTCTTAGATTTAGAAATGCTGTTTTTTAACTAGATTACGCTAGTTATAAATTGATAGTAAAGGGTACCTCGGGAAAGGATTTGTCTATGAGCGACCACAGAGGTTGCAATATTGCTTCAGCAGCATGATCGGTGGCCACACTCCCGGTGACCATTAGGTGAACTAAATTAAATACTCAATCATTAATTTCGGTGAGCCAGTCATCACTGATGAAAAAGTCAGAAGAAGCTTGGTGCACCATCAGAAGAATCTGTTGCATTATAATAGCACAAGTACCATTATTTTGAAGAGGACTAGATTATTTATATTACAGTGTGAAGTCCTAAGACTGACGTGAATAACTCCATCCCTAAATAACTCCTAAATAATTGTCCTTCTGAAATTCAAAATTTATCCCTTTGTTTGCCATTTAATACCCTGCTCACCCACTCCTTTCCTATCCCCCCCCCCCCCGGTTCTCAAACAGTAGGGGCTTGATCATCATTTTTCTTTCTTCTTGTTCTACGCGTCAACCCCAAAAAGGTCACTTAAAAAGGGACAGATGGAGTAGACCTCAATTCTGTATTATGGATATATAAAAAGGATGACGTGCAACACCATTGTACCACTATTTTATCTCTGACAGCAGTCTGCACATGATTTCTTCTCTTTATTGCACAACAATATGTGCCCACGCAGTCAATGCTCTACGTTTATGCATTCCAGTGTCTATGTCGCTCGAGATCGATGACAAGTTATACCATCTTTGAGATAAATAGTTATATTGCCAGGTTGTCATGCGAATCATTTTTGTACTTGATCTCAGATCTAATCGTTACTCCCTCCCTTTGTCCACATGGTATAGCCTTTCTTCCTTTTTTTTGACCAAAACTAATCGATGTGTTAGTCTAGTTTTAATTATAATATATTGTAGTTCATTGTATGTCAAGGTGGACATTATGAGTGTCCGTTATCCCCACGGTTTCCGCAACAAAACCAGCTAGAACACGTGAACCACTCACTACTATAGAAACGGTTTGTAGAGGCGGTTGTACAGCATTTGTAGAGGCGGGTAAGCCAGCCGCCTCTGCGTTGGGGCCTCTACAAATGAAGCATTTGTAGAGGCGGCTCTCTGACTGCTCCTACAAATCGATTTGTAGAGGCGGCTGGTTTGAGTAACCGGCACTATAGTCCGTTCTGAAGGCCTGTCTCAAACCAGGAACGCTTCTATTTGTAGAGGCGGTTTCATTTTGGACCGCCTCTATAGTACATCTTTCCGATAAAAAAAATCGAAACGGCAATTTATATATTTGACCAGAAGGTACTGGTCATCGACTGATGCCAATCATCAGTCGCCGACTGACGGACAACAGCCAGCTACCGAAACAAGTAGAATTCAAATCTCAGCTTATATACATACAATCCATCATTACAATATTCATTACAAGCTAGTTCAATAATTCACCAAGAATTTGTACAATCCATCATTACAATTTCATGAACTAAAATATGACCACAAGCACAATAAATGCATACCTATGGCTGAATTTGCTCTATTTGATGGTCAATCGTCATCTTCAGTAAGTTCCATACTGCATCATGCATATATCATGTGCATAAGATGAGGAAAACACCTCAAGATCAAACATGAAAAACAATTGGAGATTGCTGCAAACCTAGGTGGCTAGCTGTAAGTCTTCAAGTAAGACACAATGGCCACATGTCCAACTTTTCTTTACAGTTCCTGCAAATTTTGGTCCACATGAAAGTAGAATTTTGTTAGAAACATGAACAAACGTCATAGACATAATTAATCAACTTGGCATAAGTCAAAAACCAAGTAGTAGCACTAGTAGTTGCCTCAGAAACATGCCAATCAGCGTATGATCATCACTTTTTTGCATGGCCATGTTCAGCAAACACCGGCACAAGTGGACTAAATATAGCTTAGTAGCCCTGGGGAGGCAACTTGTCATAACAACTTATCCGATCGATGCCATGAGGTAAGTGTTTATAACGAGTTGGCTCCGCAGGGCTGCTTGATAGCTATTGTCCTCTTCATGATCAAGCTCAATATAACGAGTTGGACAATTTCATCATAGGCATAAATCATTGAGCCATATTAATACTAATGTAGGAGCGCATGCACATGTAAACAGTGAGCTTACATATAGCCTTGTGAGTATATAGCTTTAATATTTCACAATATCCAACATGCCCAAATTGCATCATGCCCTGCAAAATTTGAGCCACAGTATAAAAAATTGTAATATCCAAATTGTATTATCCAACATATAATTAAAAGAGCATACAAATAGGAGCACACAATCTGAAAGAGCGTACAAACCTATCAGGTTGTTAGATGCATACAATCTGAAAGAGCATATATATAATGAAAACATTCCAGTCCACTTTAATAGGAGCAAACAAGTAGGAGCACACTAATTTGCACTTACCTATATGACCTGCTCATAGCATAAATAGGAGCACACAGAAATTGTTTAAAACATGGCCTGCAACCACATGAGAACAAGGTGAACATCACAAGAACCACATTATAAATTCGCACCAATAGGAGCACACAAATTTGCATCAATAAATCAGAAATTTTGATCATAGCACAAGCATCACATTAGAACAAGGTAAACATGGCCTGCAACCAAGACTCTCGCACGAGCAAATGGACGAGGGAAAACAGGTACCTTTGGTTAGGGCGACGGGCCGCCGTGCAGGCGTGTGGAGGACCATGTCAGCCGCTCGTGAAGACGACGGCCACAGGCGTGGGACCGATTGAGCGCCGGCATGACGAGCGGCCTTAGCGCTGGTGGAGGTGGAGCGGGCGACCTCAGCGGCGACGGAGCTGCGGCCGGACCTCAGGGAGCGGGACCGACAGAACGCCGGCCGGCAGGACGGGTGAACTCAGCGCTGGCGGAGCTGGGGGCAGAGTGGCCCGCTCCTCAATAGCGGCGGAACGGTGGGGACCTCAACGGCGGCGAAGCTATGGCTGGAGCTCGGGGAGCGGGACCGACGGAGCGCCGGCCGGCAGGACGGGTGAACTCAGCGCTGGCGGAGCTAGGGGCAGAGTGGCGAACGGCGTGACACTGGGGGCAGACCTAGCGGCCACGGTGTTGGAATGACATCGTGAGGGCGGCGAAGTCCACAGAATTGGTCCCAGCGTCGCGAGCCACTGGGTGCCCAGGACGAGTCGTAGCCGGCCAGTGGCAGGGCATAGAAGCCGACGTTGAAGTGCTTGTCGTCAATGGTGAAGGCAGCCCCGCGGGCAAAGTTGTTGCAAGACAAGCGCTCGCTGTTCGCCACCGTGACAGAGGCCCCGCCGCGGCGGGCCATGACCAGGCCGGCCTGCCGGGCCGCCGCTTCGGCGATGAAATTGTGGGTCGATCCTGAGTCCAGGAGGGCCAACAGGGTGACCTTACCCATTCGGATGTGCATTTGCATCTTGTCGCGGGCGTTCACGCCGGCGATGGCGTGGAGCGAGATCAGAGGCTCCTGGTCATCGTCAGCTGTGTCTGGGGCGACAGGGGCTGTGTTCGACGCATCGGCGAGGTCGATGTCCAGGAAGAAGAAGCGCTGGCACACGCGATTGTAGCCGTAGCCAAACTTCTCATTGCAATTGAACGGGTAGGCGGCGCACCGGCTAGCCTTCCACGATGACTGTGGCTGCTGGCATGGTGACGAACGCTGGCGTTGCTGGAGGAGGCGCGGGCGGGCGGCGTCAGTAGAAGTGGCCGCGGACGCCGTGGCGCACTAGTCGCGCAGCTCCATCTTCCACGCAAGGCTCATGGCTAGGGCGAGAGTTTGCGGGTTGTGGAGCTGAACGTCGAGGCTCATCGGCGGCTGGAGACCAGCGGTGAAGAGCTGGATGCGCTGCTCCTCGGAGAGATGGCCGGCGCGGGGGAGGAGGGACTCAAACCGGCTCTGGTGACGGAGCCTATGCGGCAGCACGCCGCGAGCTCGCCCAGAGGATTGGATCGCATCGGTGGGCCAAACCGCAAATTCAGCGGTTCGGTGAAGTGACCCCACGCCGGTGTGCCCTCGTCACGTTGCACCATCATGTACCACAGCTGGGTGTCGGCCTCCAAACTGTACGAGGCCATCCACACCTCCTCTTCGGCGATATGTTGTTGCCGGAAGTATGACTCACATCGGTTGATGAAGGCCAGAGGATCGGATTTCCCGTCGAATTTGGGAAAATCCATCTTTTGGAATCGTGGCGGCCGGTCGTTGTGGCGTTCGCCGGTGCCACGGTTGCCGGATTGGCCGTTCGTGGCCGTGTCACCAAACGAAGCCGTCAGGCGCGCATGCGAGAGCGCGTCGATGCGGGCGGTGAGACTTGCGGTGGCCTCAATTTGAGCATCCATCTTGGTGATGAGGGCGGCGATGAGCGCCACGAGATCGTCCTGGGACGGACCCGTCATGGCGGGCGGTGATGGTGCGTGTGGAATGGCCTCGGGTCGCCTGACAGCTGATACCAGGTTGTCAAGGGCGTTGGCGCCCAAGACAGGAGGTCCCTTGCTACGGAGCTCGTAGCTAGCGGTGTTGCCGTCGCCAGAGTTCTTCCTCGGCAGAGCTATGGTGAAGGAGGTGAGATTTAGAGGAGCAGGGGGTTAGGGAATTGGAGAATTCTCTTTGCTTAACTCAAATGGAGGATTACAATCCTTACTTATAGGCACTAAGACCCAAAACAAGTAACATAATAAAGGATAATTGGGATTAATCCCTTGATTGAGCCTTCCTCTTCTGCTCTTGGCGCCCTGTCAGCCAGCTGTGCCATCAGTGGACGCGCCTTGGCGCGCACGGCGGGAGTAGTGCTGTCCGCACATGACAGGGCGAAACCGGTCTTTCGGCTGTTTCGCGAGCACGAAGAGAAGGAGAATTGTTCCCTAAAAAGTTTTGGCTATATCCCATTTGGAATTGATTCATCCGATTCCATGGAGAATCGAAATGGATCCAGCCATTCAAATTGGTTGGACCAGTCCGGTTATGCCAACCGGTTTGGTCCAAACCGGTTGTAATCAATTTCCCGTCATTCCCTCGGGATCCCACCCAATGGCGTCAAAATGATATTTCAACCGGTATTGCATTAACAGGTTGGGAAAAACAGTTAGAGTATTTCTCAGATCATTCCTACCAGTTGGGATAACAGCTTTTCCCAACAGGTTCTTGTTTGGGCATGGATTCCAACCGGGAGACAATACGAACCAGTTCGTAATGTCCAGTTTTGGCAAGAACCGGTTGTACAGCCTGTTCCTATGGTAGTGAGGAGCGACAGCATAATTAAAAAGGCCAGTTTGATGAGAGACATATATATTAGTTGTATCCAGGACGTGTGCTCCTAAATCAACGTTAGCAGCACAGGACGATGATATCTCGCTATAAGAAGGCCATATGATCAGAGCGTGAAAAGGGAAGGAGTGTCACTGAACTGAAAGCCATGTACGTACCAGGGCTGAGGGAACTGGAGACCTCAATGCATCGATCTGATAGGAAATTAAGCGCACCCATATCAATTCAGATGCTTCACCGGTGACGAGAAAGCTGGAGCTTCATTATGTGGGGAGACCTTGACCGCGTTCGCACCCATTATGCGGGGAGACCTTGACCTCAATGCACCAATAGGTGAAGTGCAGCCTGTTTGGTTGCGTGGCAAAGCTGACTGGACGAATGCTGATGGTTTGGCCATCCCTCTCTTTTCAACACGGTCTGCTGTCCATCAACTTACTCCGGGTCCAATCAAATAGAAAACCGAGATGATCATGTCTCTCCAACCAAAAATGGAACAAGTTTTTAAAAGAGGAATGGGACCATCCTAACAGAGACTCAGATAAAATGCCACCATTGCCTTTAATTGCCTCGATGACAGGTAGATAAAATGTCACCATTGTCCTTAATTACCTTGACAACAGGTAGCCGCCGTCACTGCTCTAGTACATGTCCGCACCTCGCAGCCAAGCAGTTTCTTGGAAGCCTCCAGACAAGTGGAGTCTCGCACCGCTGTCGACAACAGTATATTGATGGATCGAAACCAGCGACCAGAGAGGGGTGCAAATGGTAGCCGACAAAAAATTCTCGTCAAAAAGAAACTCGACCTATATCCCAAAAATCAACCCAACGTGCCTCTTATATAATTATTAAGATCACACACGTCAACTAGTGATGTATTGTTCCTAGGAATGAATAGCGAAATAATAAGCAAAGCGGAAGGCAGAATGAAAGCAGACCAGCCTAACAAGCATTTCAGCAAACACCTCAAGGACAGCAGACAAACAGCCAAGAGTGCAACAAACGAAGAAGCTAATTAACCAAGCCAATCAAACACATTCACGACCAATGCACATAGATAGAAAGTCACAGAAGGCGACAAGTGATTAAGCAGGATGATCAATTAAGGATAGACCAGGAAACAGATTTAACCGGAGAAGTGCTAGTCGACGATGTCCCGGGGAGCTTCTGTTCGTGGTGGCCGTAACATTCTTACCAAACAGCAGCAGTCAGATGCGCTTGCCCTGGTCAGCGGCGCGTCCCTGCCCGTGGAGGCAGCGGTGGTCGTCGGCGTCGATCTCCGGATGCAGCAGCAGCTCGACCACGGGGCCATCTGTCCCGCTCGGACGGCAGCACAGCGGTCTGGTCAGCAAGGAGACGCCCTCTGTCCCGTCCGTAGCCCAGGCAGAGTGGATCAACCCCGGTGGCGGCGAGCGGCCTACAGGTCACCCCGCACGGCAGGCCCTCGAAGAAAGACGGCAACGACCAGGACCTGGTGTGCGGCGGCAAGGCCTGGTCCACGCGGGTCAACCCGCAGACAGCGGCGGCCCAGCCCGGCCCAGCCAGCAAGGCGGCGACCCGGTCACGCCCAGCACCTGGCGGCGGCTTGTCCAGACGCGCGGTCCGCATGGAGGTGCGGCGGCGCTCCAGATGGGAACCAGCCGGGAACCCAATGGTGGCGCTCGGCGCACGAGCCCAAGGCACCGGCGGCTACCAGAACAGGGTGGCACAGATCGAAACTCAAAATGGAACAGAGATCAATCTCGCACGAATTACAATGTAAGGGAGGTATGACTGACCTGTACCCTGCACGCAAAAAGTTTTTGGGGGAATCTATTTTGGTAGTGACATTCCAGGAATTCCATTATATTTATGTCCATGTTGGTTATGCTTTTTTTGGGTGCTTCTACAGTTGCTGGTTACATACTCCGACTTTTCAAATTTTTTCTTCACTATTTCTACATTATATAAGGTTTAGTTTTTCCCCTTATTCTATGCGATGGTTGCTCAGGTTCTCATATTAGTACTTCAACCATTTATATTCGACAACGAATTTGGGCAACGGAGCAGGTGGAAACCACCTAGGTGGTGCAACCTTGTAAACTTTTCATTTGGACCGCTGGATCTGGATCAAAAGGAGGAGATCAGAGGTCTGTCATTTTGGAAAAAACCACCCGCCTCGTCGACGGATTTTTTTTGTTTTGGCCCCTCCGTCCTGTCGACGGTATTGCCGGCAGTCCTCGACGGGGGTACCCGTTAGGTTGTGAGTTCAGGGGCAGCTATGCGTCAGATTCGATGGCAACACTGGAAACGCAGGAGGCGAACGATTTATACTGGTTCGGTTCGGCCAAGACAGGGGCCTACGTCCAGTGTTCGGTGGATTATATTCTTATCCTCGGGGCCGTATGAGGAGGCGGCATGTGTAGCCATGAGTTGAGAGTATATAGAGGAAGATGACGCCCCTGCCGTGGGCTCCGGACCTCCTTATATAGACATGGGGGGAGGGTTACATGGCATGTTACGATCCGGAGATAGACTAGGATTCTAGTGGGGATCCTACTCGGTTACAGGAGATAAACTACCAAATATGGTGTCATATCCTGGTAGGAAACTAATTATCTTGGCTTGTACTCCAAATCATGTGCGTATACGGCTGTGGATGCCATATACGGGCGTGCCTTCGGCGGCCAACGTTGTGGGCTGCCCCGTTGGGCTGGTCGCAATCCATGTCATGGAGGACCCTGGGGTAATACCCACGACAGTAGCCCCTGAGCATTAAGCTGATTGCAGTGATCAGGTTGATGCTCCTGCTGAAGTTGAGTCTTGTAATTGGTGAAGTCTTCAAGTCTTGAACTCGTCGTAGTAGTTGTAGTCCGGTGTGAACAGCGGCGAAGTTGTCGGGATGCTCCGATCAAGAGTTCCCGCGGGAGTAGCCCCTGAGCCTTGGCGCGATCAGGATGATCGGACCAAGGGTCCAGAAGTCTTCAATATCTTGTTGTCTTCAAAGTAATGTCTTGAGCGATTGGAGAAAATCTCGGGCAGTGTCGATCAGACGCTCCCGTGGGGAGTAGCCCCCGAGCCTCGGTCAGAGCAGCATGATCTGGCCGAGGGTCCAAATTGTTGATTGGGAGAACCATCTTTTAGATATCTTGCGTCTTCAGTCAACGGCGTTAGCTTTAGGTGACCAGCCGGTCAGGTGGTGTGACAGAATCCAGCTGGCGATCAGCGTATGCGATCAGCATAGATGTCCAGTGTAGGCGATCAGCACGAGCAATCTGTTGGCAACCAGGCGACGTTAGCGATGGCGATCAGCTCGGGCGATCAGCCGGCGATGCGATGATGACGACGACCAGCTCGTTGTGCGGCGATGAAGTTCAGCCGACGATCAGCTTGGGCGACCAGCTGGTGGTCATGGCGATGTAAGTCCGATGGCCGACCGGTTCATGCGACCGGCGAGCAGCACGGTGTGGCGACCAGCCCCCGAGCATGGTGAACAGGCTCAGGTGATCTGCGACCAGGTACTACAATGTAAACATGTACGATAGGTAGTAAATGATGTAAAAGATAATAATTCCCGAGAAAATTGTAAGCAATCAGTGCAAACAAATGGCGAAACATCTGACGATGTGTTTTAAAAATAAAATTCATGTTACGCTCCCGTGGGGAGTAGACATAAGAATAAAGATGTAAAAGTACTTCCTCCGTCCCGGTTTACCTGACGTTGAAGGTTTCCAGTGCCTTTTTTAGCAGGACTGGGAAATTACAAAAATGCCCTTCTGACAGTTGCAGCTAAGCTGAGGTGGCGCATCCTGCTTCCACCACCGATCAAATCAAAAATTGAGTCGCAGAACACACCAACAAAATAGAAAATGTTTCTCTAGAACATTTCACTGGTAGGATACAAGGCGCCATCACAGGTCATTTAAAATTTGAACATAGTTTGGATGGGCGCCAAATTGCACCACAAATCCAGATATGCGGCAGCAGCTACCTACTATAAATACAGAGCCAACGCCATCACCAACATTTTTGTCTTCATCAGCCTGCATCACGCTCCCCAGCTGATCCACCATTCCTGTGTTCCTTGAAGCATGAGGATCGATCTAAACAGCGTAGCTGCCCAAGATGGAGATGATCTCATACCTGACCTCAATGAAGCACTTTCACAAGTGGCACCACAAGTAGAAGTACTCCTACCAGATCTCAATGAAGCACCTTCACAACCGACAGCACAGGTGGAACTGCTACCAGACCTCAATGAAGCAGTTTCAGAACTGGCAGCGGATGAAAATGGTGAGTGATGTATTGAATCCATTGTATTTGCATAGAAATTTTCCTTCAAAGTGGAGATGCACCTGTTACAACCCTAAAGAGTGCATCCAACACTTTCGAAGCCTCTTTTCTTTTCTGTTTCTTTTATCAAGATCGGCTGCTGTTCCATCCTGACGGCGGCGGCTGCTCTCTTCTTGCCGTCTGTGGAGTTCTTCCCTGCTGCTAAATCATCTTGTTGTTGCTCTTCAAGGCTTCAAAGTATTGCATCTGAAATTTTCAGGGCTGTAACTTTTAAGTGGTCAGCAAATAAACAGCAATAGCATCACAAGTTTTAAGTTTTAAGTGACCAGCAAATATATTCTGCACAATATTGCAAATAAACAGCAATAGCTAAATCAGGCCTGTAACTTTTAAGTGATCAGCAAATATATTCTGAATAACTATCACGACCAAGTTGTCTTTGCATGACCCACAACAGAAATTTTAAGTGCTGCACAATTTTATGACCGCTAGCTTGCTATCTGCAAAATAGGATTGATATATGTAATCATGCAGCCCCAAAAAACAAAGCGAGTTACTTCGCTGCTGACATGATTCAGATCCTTTTATTTGTGTTTTGCAGAGTTGTTTGAGGGCTATGTTGCTGCAGGAGGTCAACACACAAATGCAAACAACAGTCATCACTCAAGAGAACTCACAGACGAGCAGAGACGGGAAATTTATGCTGCACTGCTAGTGCTAAGTGACCGTGGAAAATTAAGAAGGAACAGCACCAGTATAGTGGCTCAAAAGTTGCAGGTCAGTAGAGCTCAAGCGCAGGGTGTTTGGCACCGAGCCATGGAGTGCCGTAAAAAAGGAATACCTGTCGATGTTAGATCAAGAAAGCGAAAGAGGTGCGGGCGTAAAAAAATTCATGTGGACGAAGCAACTGTTCGTCGTGTTCCGTTACCGAGGAGGAGCACTATACGTTCACTAGCTGCAGCAGTACATGCGAAGAAGAGCACAATATTTAGGAGGTTCCAAGAAGGTGAACTAATACGCCACTCTAGCACCCTAAAGCCATATGTGAATGAAAAACAACAGAAAGAGAGATTGAGATGGTGTGTTTCCATGTTAGAACAGCAGACATTGGGCTACCAACCCAAATTCATGGAAATATATGATATTATCCATGTGGACGAGAAGTGGTATTACCAAACTTCAAAGGATAGGACCTACTACTTGCTTCCGGGAGAAGAGGAACCCCATAGAACTATGCATCATAAGCAATCTATTGTGAAGGTAATGTTTTTGGCTGCAGTGGCGAGACCAAGATTCAACGATCAAGGGCATTGCACTTTTGATGGAAAGTTAGGAATTTGGCCTTTTATTAGAAAGGTAACGCATATGTTTGTTTCACTTGCGTATATCAGTTTTCTTGCTTCTTGTATCTAATCCATTCGGCTATATTACTTGTAGGAACCAGCGAAAAGACGCAGCCAAAAGAGAGAGAGAGGGACCTTAGTCACTAAATGTATCAATGTGGATCGAGGAATTAGTAGGTCATATTTGATTGCTATACTGCTGCCAGCTATTATGCGCCGGTGGCCACGAGAAGATGCAGGAAAGATAATTTGGATTCAGCAAGACAATGCTTGTGTTCATGTGCTACCAAATGACCAACAATTTGTTGCTGCAGTAGCACAAACAGGTCTTGATATACGCCTCCTCAACCAACCATCCAATTCCCCAGATATGAATGTTTTAGACCTAGGGTTCTTTGCTTCTCTGCAGTCTTATACCATGAATAGGGTCCCTAGAAATGTGGATGACCTGATTGAAATTGTACAAAATGAGTTTGACAACTACAACCCATCAACATTGAATAGAGTTTTTATAACACTACAAGAGTGCCTGATTGAGGTGATGAAAGCTGGTGGGGGAAATAAGTACAAGATCCCTCATGAACAAAGAGAGGCTACAAGCTCTAGGGATGCTTCCAAGGAGACTTAGCTGTGATCGTCAGCTATATGAGCATGTCATGGAATCCTTAAACCGTGGCTAAAGCAGTGTTGTAACTATGGTAGTGCTCTATGTCTAGTGTTGTACTAATGTTAGTGCTGTAAATATGGTACTGCTGTACAAATGTAACTATGGTAGTGGTCTATGTCTAGTGCTGTACAAATGTAACTATGGTAGTGATCTATGTCTAGTGCTGTATGTAACTATGGTAGTGGTTATGTCTAGTGTTGTACAAATGTTAGTGCTGTAAATATGGTACTTCTGTACAAATGCTAGTGCTATAAATATGGTACTTATATTCAGCAGTAATCTCTGTTTGTAGTGTTCACCCTAGAAGCAACGTGGTAAGTAGCACGCCCAAATAGGCATAAATAGCGTTTCATGTCAGCCAAAGATAATATTTACTTAGGCGTAGGAACTTCATCACTTATATAAGGTTTACTTATACTTACAGCCTTGACATGACACATGCAAAAGCACCTAACAACAGACTGCATCTACCATCAGCGGCAGGTAGGCACTAGCAGGTCAACAACAACACCCTTGCAACACCAACAAAACAAGACTAGTGCCGTTGCAGCCTTGACATCACACAGCCACAAGCACCTAACAACAGGCCTGCATCTACCGTCAGCACACTACCGGAAACGCCATCTTTGCCGAGTGCCGAAATCTTTGCCGAGAGCCAAAACATGGGCACTCGGCAAAGAGGCTCTTTGCCGAGTGTCAAAAACAGCACTCGGCAAAGACTTCTTTGCCGAGTGTCAAGCACTCGGCAAAGAAAAGCACTCGGCAAAAGGGCTCTTTGTCGAGGGCCAGGCTCTCGGCAAAGAGGCGCACTGGGCAAAGTGGGGCCTGGACAAACGGCATCCGTGGCTTTCCCCTTTGCCGAGCGCCCTGCCATTAGGCACTCAGCAAAGGAGCCGCCTTTGCCGAGTGCCGAGATGGCCAGCACTCGGCAAAGGTTTTTTTAATAAAATCCTTTGCCGAGTGCCACGTCGACTGGCACTCGGCAAAGGTTTTTTTATGTTTTTTTAATAAAATCCTTTGCCGAGTGCCACATCGGCCAGCACTTGGCAAAGGCCTCTTTGCCGAGTGCCGCGTGGGCCAGCACTCGGCAAAGGCCTCTTTGCCGAGTGCCGGCTCTGGCTCTCGGCAAAGAATAATTTTTTTTATTTTTTTCTGCCTATTTTTTTGGGGTCTTGATACAGTAAATACATCACAACTTCAAAACTTCGGACAATTTTGACTTTTTTGCTATATTTCTTCAATTACTTTTGTTTCTTTAAAATTTTTTGACAACTCCAAATTTGAACTGCAGGTACATGAAATAATAGAATTTGGTCATTAAAAAGATTGTATTCATAATATTCGGAGTATGTTGAGGCCGTATCCAGGACCTCGCATGAAGTTACGACCATGTTAGTGTCGTAACATGACGAGTTACGTGCAGAAAAAGTGTTTTTAAATTATATAAAATCCAAACGAAGTCCGAAAATGACGAAACTTGTTGAGGTGTGTTGTCATCGTATGTGGAGGCTGTGGTAAAAAACTGAGAAAGTTTCAAGCAAGTTGTGACGTCGCGTGCCTAAAACCCACGCATCTCCACATGTGATCACAAGGTGATCACATGTGGAGATGTCTAGGTTGTAGACATCCGATGTCTCAACTTGCTTCGAACATTCTCAAATTTTTATCATAGCCTCGACATGCGATGACAACACACCTCGACAAGTTTCGTCATTTTCGGACTTCGTTTGGATTTTATATAATTTA
>CM041629.1:41885010-41903693 GCA_023333625.1 Bothriochloa decipiens
CGCCCCCCCCCCGGTCGCAGAATAGGAAAGGGAAGGGAAGGAGGAGGGAAGGGAAGGGAAGGAAGAAGGGAAGGGAGAAGGAGGGAGGAGGAAAAGAAGAAGAGGATGAAGGAGAAGGGGAAGGAGAGGAGGAAGGGGAGGAGAAGAAGGGAGGAGAGGAGGAGGGAAGAGAAGGAGAAGGAGAAGAGGAAGGGGAGGAGAAGAAGGGAGGAGAGGAGGAGGAGGGAAGAAGTTCGCCGGCCTTCACCCCGCCATCTTCTCTGTGTCACATCCCCGTCAGCGCACGTGTCGTGACTAGGTATATCATCCTTCTCTGCTTGTCGGCCTTCGTGCCGCTCTAGTCATCGGCCTGCGTGCCGTTGTGATTGTCGGCCTTCGTGCCGTTGTTTGTGGATGTCGGCCTTCGTGCCCCTCTTTTTGCAGGTTATCGAGACCTCCCCATGTAGTTGTCGGCCATCGTGCCTGACATGTATCTGTGGTTGTCAGCCATTGTGCCGTCTTTTCTTGCAGGTTTGGTAACCTCCCCGTACAGGGGAGGTGCTGCCGAAATTTTTCATTCTCACTAATTGTTTTTCTTTTTCAGGAGGGCTCCCGTTGGAGGCTAGCCGGAGGAGCACGACTGGGCACTGCCCCACTATCCTATCTTCACGGGCACCTGCGGTATGACCTCTCTTTCCGTCACATGTAGTCGTAGGTTGCGTTACCTAGTTAGGCGTCTCCCGTCCGAAACGGATACGGTTGGAAGTATGCGTTCTTTGCATATGTATAACCGTATCTGTTTCGGATTATCCACGTTATTTGGACAGCCCGAGGATGCGTAGACGAGGTTAGCTTCCATGTTCCGCTCCCGTCCGAGTCAGAGTTTCGGCAGGACCTCCCCGTTGTTCTCCGGATACACACTCTCCCCGCCGGGACGTGTATCGGGAGAACAGCGGGGAGGTGCTGCCGAAATTCCGTCTCGGACGGGAGCGGATTATGGAAGCTAACCTCGTCTGCACATCCTCGGGTGGGATTAGGACCTATCCTTCAACTATTAGATGGTAGGAGCGTGTTGTAGATGCACTTGCTGGTTTTATCACATGTTAACATTGCCGCATGACAGAGCATGGGTGACCGTGAGTGGATGTACTCGGGCTTTGCAAGTAAGAGCAATGAATGGATTAGGGGGACGAATGAGTTCCTGGAGCAAGCATTTGGCCCAGCTGTGAAAGGGTTGATTCGGATGCCATGTCTCTGCAGCCAGTGCAAGAACAAGAAAAGGAAAGTAAAGGTTGCAGTGGGGAAAGATCTGTTCAAGAACGGATCATTCCAAACTATACCCGTTGGCGCCACCATGGTGAACACCATCCTATTAGGGACGAGGTGGTGGGACTCGTCCTCGAGGAGTATGATGCCGATGCCAGGATGGCAGACATGATGGCAGACTTCCACGAAGCACGGTTCAGCGAAGGAATGGAAGTGGAGGAAGATCCGGAGGAAATCGCGAAGGTGTTCTATGACATGATGGAGGCGGCACAGAAGCCCCTTCATGAGAAGACAAGGGTTACACAACTGGATGCCGTCTCACGCCTAATAGGGTTGAAGTCGCAACTAGGCATTAGTCAAGACGGCTTCGATCTCGTGTTGAGCATTGTTGGCACACTGCTTCCGGCAGATCATGTCCTGCCGAAGAACACCTACGCTACACAGAAGCTCCTTCGTGCACTTAAGATGCCATATGAGGGAATCCAAGCTTGTCCGAAGGGGTGCGTCCTGTTCAGGGGAGACCTCGAGGAAGCAAAAATCTGTCCAAAGTGCAAAGCCTCTAGGTTCGTGTTGGTACAAGGCTCTGATGGCAGCATGAAACAGTCTAAGGTCCCCGAGATGGTCGTACGACACCTTCCTTTCCTACCTAGGCTTCAACGGCTGTACATGACAGAGGAGTCCGTGAAACAAATGATGTGGCACAAGAATGGCAAAAGATACCATCCTGATAAGATGGTACACCCGGCGGATGGTGATGCATGGAAGCACTTCGATAACATGAATCCTGTCAAGGCTATGGAGGCTCAGAATGTACGCGTAGCGCTGGCAACAGATGGGTTCAACCCATTTGGAATGATGGCGGCCCCGTACACTTGTTGGCCCGTGTTTGTGATCCCCCTCAATCTCCCTCCGGCGTCATGTTTGAACCTAGGAACGTGATCTTGACGCTGATAATACCTAGACACCCGGGCGACAATATGGGTGTGTTCATGCAGCCGGTGTGGGATGAATTGCAACTTGCTTGGGAAGAGGGTGTACTCACGTACGACCGAGCTACAAAGAGGAACTTTAGAATGCATGTGTGGTACCAGTATTCAATGCATGACTTCCTGGCGTATGGCTTATTCAGCGGGTGGTGTGTTCACGCGAAGTTCCCTTGCCTGACATGCAAGGCAGATGTGATGTTCACCTGGCTGGCCAAGGGTGGGAAGTATTCTTCTTTCAACAAGCATCGGCAATTCCTGCCTGAGAACCATGAATTCAGGCTTGATGTAAAGCACTTCACGAAAGGTGTTCATGTCACCGGCCCCATTCCGCAGGTTAAGAG
This sequence comes from Bothriochloa decipiens, assembly GCA_023333625.1. Taxonomy (NCBI): domain Eukaryota; kingdom Viridiplantae; phylum Streptophyta; class Magnoliopsida; order Poales; family Poaceae; genus Bothriochloa; species Bothriochloa decipiens. The sequence continues at coordinate 41,887,583 of CM041629.1, forward strand.
CCCTGCCGTCGTCCTTGCCGACATACAGGCTCTCAAAGTTGAGGAAACAGGTGGTTTTAAGGGATATGCTCGGGACCACATGTGGACTCATATATCGGGCTTGACTAGGCTCCCCTACTTCAAGGACCTTCTTCTTCCACACAACATCGATGTAATGCACACAGAAAAGAATGTGGCCGAGGCACTCTGGGCAACACTCATGGACGTTGGTAAAAAGTCGAAGGACAACGTCAAGGCTAGACTGGACCTGGAGATGATTTGTGATAAACCAAACCTAGTGATGAAGACCCCTACGCCCAGCAAGAAATGGAAAAGGGGCCCGGCCGATTACATCCTGAAAAAGGGCCGATAGGAAGGAAGTACTGCAGTGGATCAAGATGTTAAAGTTCCCTGATGGGTATGCGGCGAATCTGAGCAGGGCATGAACTTGCAGACTATGAAAGTCTTAGGGATGAAGAGTCATGACTTCCACATATGGATTGAGCGGATGCTTCCTGCGATGACCCAGGGATACCTCCCAGAGCCAGTGTGGCGCGTCCTGGCAGAGTTGAGCTTTTTCTTCCGCCAGCTTTGTGCCAAGGAGTTGTCTCGGGATGTTTGTGTTGAACTAGAGAAGGCTGCACCTCTGTTGCTCTGCAAGTTGGAGATGATATTTCCACCCGGCTTCTTCCTGTCAATGCAGCATTTGATTTTGCACCTACCGCACGAGGCATGGTTAGGGGGTCCCGTGCAGGCCCGTTGGTGCTATCCAACTGAGAGGTGTCTAAAGCTTCTTTAGAAAAAGTGTAGAAATAAAGCCAAGATTGAGGCATCCATGGGAGAGGCCTCCGTTCTGGAGGAGGTGTCGACCTTCACACAGGCGTACTATACTGAGAATCTTCCCATCGTGCACAATCCAACCCCTCGTTACAACACCGATGAGAACTCATCGACCCTTAGCCTTTTCCAAGGGGATCTCAAAAGTGGAAGCATAGGTACCAACAAGCAGTTGACCCATCAGGAGTGGCACACTATCATGTTCACATTGTTGCTCAACCTTGATGAAGTGATTCCTTATCAGAAGTAAGTTCTCAATGAGCTTGTTACCTACGCCGTCACTATCCTCCACCTATCATGATCCGACCCTCTAGTCTCTTACTTCTTTTAGGGAATTTATTAGTCAATACTGGACAGGCAATAGGGCTCCTACCGAGCAAGAAGAAGACAATCTTCTTAGACACGGTGTGCCCGATTTCATCTCCTGGTTCTGTACAAAGGTACCAACCAACTAACCTCTTTCCGACTTTGTGATTCCACTTTTCTCCCTGGAGCGAGTAATGTAACGATCTACCTGTCCTCACCCTTGCAGGCCCAAAAGGATACAGAAATGAGTGATGAATTAAAACAGGTGGGCCGTGGCTTCTCCCGCAGGGTGAAGTCATTCATCGTTTATGATGTGAATGGCTATCGCTTTCGCACAAGAAGCCACGAGGAGAGTCGACCCAACCTAAAAACCATGTGCAGCAGAGTTCGTACAGCCAGCACGGATCAGAAGGACTACTATGGCATAGTCAAAGAGATATACGAGCTCAACTTTAAGGGTGCCAAGACTTTCAAGCCGGTGGTATTCAAATGCCATTGGTTCGATCCCGATGTCACGAGGCAAGACCTTACGATAGGGCAAGTCGAGATTCGACAGGACTCCAGCTATAAAGGAGACGATGTCTACATTGTGGCCAACTAAGACACCACGCAAGTTTATTACCTCCCATGGGTGTGCCAAAAATACGAGAAGCTTGCGGGTTGGAGCCTTGTGCATTTGGTGTCGCCACGCGGCAAAGCGCCTCTCCTAAACGACGATGATTATGACTTTGACCCAAATCAAGATGAGTTCTATCAACCTGAGGGGCTAGAAGGTACTTTGGAGATAGACATTGGTTCGCTCATGGGAATGGATGTAGACAACAAAATCGATGAGGACGAGGGTGAGGAGGTGCAGGATGCCAAGGACTTAAGAATGCTTGAGCGATGGCAGATGCTGCGCGATGGTGTTGTCCAGGAGGATGTACATGATGATGACTATGGAGATGATGAGGATGATGATGACAGTGATGACTTAAGAGAGCTTGACAATATTGATAGCAATGACGACGATAGTGATAGTGATGACGACTCCACGCCCGCCATATTGCCGTTCGCGGAGATAATTACGAGGCCATGTAATACTATATTGTTATTATTATGTTCCTTTACAAGTACTTGTCATTTATTTATGCTAACTCTTTTGTTCTTTGTCATTGCAGGCACTCGACAAAATGCCAGATGGACGGCGGCAGCAGCCACATCGAGCCATACGCTCGGCATACCAGGTCCCCCCGCAGGAGACTGCCAACGACGACGAGGAGGAGGAGGAGGTGTTGGCGGGCGGGTCGTCCAGTGGGGGTCGCAGCCCCGCAGCGAACGTCGCCAGGCAACGAGGAGGCTGCCGTTCTCGTCCTCACACGGGGGGACGACGACGGGTGACGAGGACAGCGGCGGCGGCGACGATGACGACAACGACGACGACGACGATGCCGTGCCTACACCAGGCCAGACGGCTTCAACTTCGTCAGGCATGGCCAAGGTGTACTCGTGTGGGCCCATGCAACTTCCTAGGGTGCGGCCGCAATTCAACAGACGCCCGGTGATTACACCCGTGGGCCAGACGTAAGTAACCATTATTGATTTCACTACTTGTTCATATGACATATTGAAAATCAAACTGCAGACTAACAATTGTTCTTAATGACTCATGCAGTACCTGGGCATTTGTGAGCGGAGAAGGTGAATCACGCCATATCAATGGCATCCAGGGCCTCCTGATTAAGGAGTACTACCCTGGCCTTGTCAACGTGGACGGCGAGTTGAAGGTGCCCACGAGGTGGGTTCACTTCTACCTCGTCGACGTGGGTGGCGAGACCCTTGCGGCAAAGATAAAGAGGGAGTTTTGGGTGAATCTTTCATCGCACCGCATTGCTAAATAGTACGCATTCGTCGAACTTCTTGAAACAATGCAATGCTACATGATGTGTCTGTGTGCAGGACTTCTTCACGTGCGAGGAGGGTAAAGCGGACCAGGCGGCGCGAGTGCAGGAGGCGGTCTGCAAAGATCGTCTCAAGGACCTGTATCATGAGGCGCGCATACAGGCCATCCATGACTACTACGCCGACGTGCATGGAGAGTCCATCAAGAAGCCCCAAATCCGCCAGATCATGGACTCGAGGGAGACCAACCTCACCTTCGCTCAATACGTGCAGGTAATTAAGTAGGAAAACATTCGTTCAGATTCCTTCAGTGAAACATTACACTAATCTTCTTTCATATTAAATACTTGATGTCATACAGTTCTGTCCGGGGTGGTGCGACAACCACAGGGACTGCTGGGAGGAGATTATGCGCATGTGGCAAACAGACGAGGCGTACGTGAGGCGCAATGACCGTCGGGGCCGCCGCCTACAGATGCGAGGGGTGCCACACCACCAAGGGAGCCAGCCCCTCCCAACGTACATGAGAAGATGGGTATGCGTCCGTTCATGTCTTTTTTGTAGCCCTCAATTGTCATTACTTGTAACCATGTTTCTGTTTTCAATGCAGACGCAGGCGCACGGTGGGCAGGAAATCAACCAGTTCACCGGGTACCTCCTCTCCCACAAGGGCAAGGCGACAGCGCTGGACAACATCTACAACCCGGAGGATAGGCCCGAGGCGTTCAGCAACCCCACCGCCTATGAGAAGGCGACTGAGTACATCGTCGTGGCTCGCTAGCGCTACGAGGAGACGTTCGACCCCACCGCCGAGCCCCTGGACACAAACCTCCTGCAGAGGTTGGGACCAGGGAAGCAGCACGGTCGTTACTACATGGCCCACAGCACCGTCGACCCGTCCGATGCTCCCACGCTGAGCCAGGTTCGATCCAGGCCCATGAGCTCCACCGACATCCCCATAGCGTCTCGGTAGCCAAGCATGTCGCAGTTCCAGGTAAGTGTGGTTTCGTTCATCGTTCACTCATTTCACACCTATACTTACAATCAACACTGCGGATGTAATATTGCAGGCCTAGGTGCAGGAGCAGATGGCGCAGATGCAGGCGCAACAGATGGCTTACCAACAACACCTGACAGCCGTGCAGCACCACTACAATAGTCTGATGCAGGGCTTTGCTGGCTACTTCCAATCCCTGCAGATCCCCGGGCCGCCTCCACCGCCTGAATTATTTGCTCCACCGCCTCCTCCACCGTCTTTTCCTGTGCCTGCTCCTGTCGCTCCTGCTGGGACCCCGGTGAGTACATTGACTCTTGCTTTAGCTTGTGCGTCCATCCTGCAGATACTAATGACATCACTTGGCCTTTAACTTGTGTAGGTACAGTCGGCGGGTTTGAACCCGTCTCCTAGAGGTGTCGGCCCTCAGATGATGCCGTATCCACCTCCGGGTGGCCCTTCTCCACCGTATCCACCTCCGCATGGCCCTCCTACACCTTACTCGTGGCTGGTGGGCGGAAGGTGGCCGTACTGGTCGGCGCGGCATGATCCAGGGTGGGTTCCGTGGAAAAACCCTAGGGGCTCTGGGGACGGACAACCTGACGGCTCCGGGGATGGCGCGACGAGCTAGGTACTTGTCGCTTGTGTTATGCTCCTAGACTTGAGTATCATCGAAGTCTCTGTCATGTATTTCTTCTCTTCGTGATGGAACTAGACTTGTTGTGTTGAACTTCATGTGATGGACCTCGACTTGTGGTGTTCGACTCGTTGCGTTGAACTTCATGGTTGTAATGGACTTGTGGTGGTGATAAGAGATGCTATTGTGAGATATATGTGTTATTGTGATATATATGGTGACGGTGGTGATAAATGTGATGAAATTGTGATATAAATGGTGCTACTTGTGGTCCTGGTGAAATTATGATATAAATTGTGATTTTGCAATGTTTGGATGCAAGAAAATAGAAAAAAAGAAAAAAAATTTTCTCAGCTTTGCCGAGTGCTGACACTCGGCAAAGCTGGGGAATCTGGCCACAAAATCCCTAGCTTTGCTGAGTGCCAGCGTGGCACTCGGCAAAGGGGTCATGCCTTTGCCGAGTGTCAGCACTCGGCAAAGAATTTTCGAAAAAAAATTTTCTTTGCCGAGTGCCGAGCTGGCACTCGGCAAAGAAATTTTCAAAAAAAATAATTTTTTTCTTTGTCGAGTGCCGCCCGTCAGCACTCGGCAAAGCCAGCCGTCAGGCTGACGGCGCCACGTGGCTTTGCCGAGTGCTGATGCAGCACTCGGCAAAGGATTTGCCGACTGCATGCCACGTGGCACTTGGCAAAGCCGCCTTCACCGACGGTTTCTTTGCCGATAGCCCTTTGCCGACTGCCATGTCGAATTGCAGTGGGCAAAGCCTTTGCTGACTGCAATTCTGCCTTTGCCGAGTGTGCATTGCAGTCAGCAAAGAGAGCGAACCCTGTAGTGTGTACAACCATTTCAGTATAATCACCGGCCAAGAAAAACAATCCCATGTTCCATCTCCTGAGGTGTACTCAAGTTATAAAGAAATGGCTGTATATCTAGCCGTCTTGTTTCATGCTTTCCAGCATTGTCTCTTCAAAAGTTCGAAATGTTCGAAATGGCTACTAATATGCTTTGAAAAAATGTCAGGTCTTAAAATTAATTTTGAGAAGAGTGATATGTTAAGCATGAACCTCTCTGAAGAGGACATTAATATTTTGACTAATATCTATTGCTGCAATCACAAAAAGTTTCCTGTCAAATATTTGGGTGTCCCACTGCATTATAAAAAACTTTGTAAGGCTGATATCCAACCTGTTGTAGACAAAGTGATCAATAAAATTGCTGGTTGGAAAGGAAGGTTTCTGTCCTTAGGGGGAAAACTTACCCTTCTCAAGTCTTGTTTGGCCAGTGTTCCAATTTATCTCATGTCTGTGATAAAGTTTCCTAAGTGGGCTATTAAAGCCCTCAAAAAACACATGAGCAATTCTGGAACAGTGATCAAAATAAAAATAAGATGCACCTGATTAATTGGGAGACTGTTACTTTGAAAAAATGTCATGGTGGGCTTGGTGTTCCTGATTTGAGAAATCTCAATTTGTGTTTGCTTGCTTCTTGGATTTATAGACTGCATATGCATAAAAATACCATCTGGTCAAAGATTGTTCATTATAAATATGATATCGACTCTCCTAATATTTTTTGCTGTGAAGAGACAAGAGGATCCCCCTTTTGGGAAGGAGTCCTATAGGTTGCTAAATCAGCAGTTTTGGGGTATAGCTGGAAGGTTGGGAATGGTAGAAAAGTGAGGTTTTGGGAAGATATCTGTTTTGGTTCATCTAGCCTCTCTGTCCAATATTGGAGCTTTTATATCTTGGTCAATGAGAAAAATATTTCTATTACAGATAGTTGGGATGGTGTGGACTTGAAATTTACCTTTAGAAGAAGTGTTAGTGAAAGAATCATGAATGATTGGAATGAGGTGCTTGAAATTGTTAGTAGCATTACCTATACTGAGGAGGAGGACACTCCCATTTGGCGCTTAAGCTCCAATGGGAAATATGCAGTACAATCTTTGTATGCTACTATTAATGATAGAGAGGTCACCCCGTGTGGCAGAACCTCCTAAATTATATGGCCCACATGCACCTATTATTGTCTCAAAGACCTCTAATAGCCATACATGCGTCCCATACAACTTAGAAAGCCCTGTCGGGTGCCCTCAAAGGACCCCGATTAAACCGCATTTAAGAACTCATACCAGGATCAACAAAGGAGTAGCTCCAACATTACAATATGTGTTACAAAATATAAATATCGGAGTGCAGAAAATTGATAACATAGAATTTACAAAATATGAAGAAGTTGACTTTTACATACTTAACTTCAATTGTGGAAGCAGAGAAGAACTACAAAAGACAACTTAGGTAGAGCGCCTAAGTTGGGAGAGGACAACCAGATCATGTTGAGCCCACTGACATGAACTTGATTTGATCACCAATTAACACCTACAACAGGGGTTCAACAAACCCTGAGTACAAAAGTACTCAACAAGACTGACCCGACAAAAAAGAGGGGTGAAGACTCAGGAAATGCAGGCTAGAGGGACAAGGTAAGGCTTGCAAGAGATAAGGATTTTTGTAGAAAAGCATTTATAGAAAGTAAAGTTGTCTTGCTCTAGATCCTGATTACCAACCAACTTCATCTTTATTCCTTATCATCATTCAAGTTGTTACTACGATGATGAACAACAATCGAGTCTTCTTCTCCAAGAAGCAACGGCGATTCGAATCCATTTTCATACCCAGCTGGGACCTAGGTTACTGATATGTAGGAGACTCTAACTCCTAAGCATAGCAGGTGAACCGATATACCGGGATAACAACCACAGCCATATATCACCATATGATACACGTGAGCTCTTTGACCCAGTTTACCGATATACATGGGAACTTAAACCCACAGTATACCACACTATGACATATGTGGGAACTCTGACCGACAAAATATCACTCCATGACATACCTGGGCTCCAACCCTCAGTATATCACTTCATGCATATGGATTTTCTAGTTTCTCGATATCACCAGATCATCATTGGACGGGACCTAGGGCATCAACAGATAGAAACACTACAAAGGGACTCCATTCCCAATGCAAATTACCTGTCCGGACTCGATTTATTAACTATCATCATGATTCCAACAAGTAAGCCAACCTCATCTTTTTTATTCTTTTACCTTTTGAAAACCTAACTAATTAAGCAGGGCTAAGCATTACTACGCATCTTCCAGCTAACAGGTAACAAGGAATATGGAAGTAAGACAGGTAATGCAATTGGTGAGTTTTCACTCAACTCCTATTACTTAATGCAACATTTTAGAGCTGAATCGATAAAACTTTTATAAAACAAAGGTAGGGTTGGAATGCATCCGGGGCTTGCCTGTATTGCAGAGAAGTTAGATTCCGAATGTCAGACTTGGCATTGACACCATGGATCGACGATATCGGCATCATGGATGGATGACTATTTTTAATACTTGTTCGACATGAACCTTCTCACTCTCGTATACACCACGTATATAAAAAGATGCATGCTTTAGCATGAGGGAGTGTATGACATGATGCATAAAGATACATGGTGATAAAACAACAAAGTTAACAAACTTGAGTACAACTTTCCTTCACGATAAAGTTGTACACTAACAACATTAATTAAGTTGAACCTAGGGTTTAAGTAAGGTTAACTACTCCATTAATGAAAGTAATTAAGCATTAAAAATAAATATTAATTAAACCCTAATGACATGATTAAGAAAACTCAAACAATTAATTAAAGTACCAAAGGTCATTAAGGTTAATGACCCAAGGTCATCACTCAATCCCAAGGTCAAACAAATCCTATAATGATTAAGCATGATTAAAGAGGTTAATTAAAGCATATTTAATTATTTAAATTAAGCATAAAATAGGCATAAAATAAAGTTCGTCAAATTGATCTCAAAATTTTATCTTAGGTTAAACATGGTCTAAATAAGTTGCAAAACAAATTTTATAATTTTTGGATAATTCTATGATTTATTAAAAATCATAGAAGATCCATTTATTAATTAATTGGGCTAATTTTTAACTTATGCAAAAATTACTCAAACTTGGCATTCTATATTTTTCCTAGATAGAGGACATCATAAAGAACATACACATAAATTTTTAGAATTTTTGGAGCTATACATGAATTACCATGATTTTCTAAAGAAAAAGGCATTTAAATCATTTTCTGAAAATAGAAAAAGAAAAAGGAAAAAGGAAAATCCTTTTCCCGAGTTGACCGGTGGCGGCGCGATTTTGACCGACAAAATCTCACCGGCGGTGAGGTCTCCGGCGACCGGACTTGCACCTACAGCACCTACACGACGAGGCGAACGCAACTGTGGGCAAAATGCGGCGGCGGAGCAGCAGCAGCGGCCTTGCCGGCGGCCATGGCGGCTCGGCGGTGCTGCGGTGACGTAGGAGCGGCGGCTAGGGCTCCTCTGGCGATGGCAAGGTCACCAACATGCGCTACAGACCCGAACGGATGCGATGCACAAACTAATTGAGCCAAACACGGCTCCCAGCGACGGGGCGACACGCGCGGCGGCGGCGGCGAAGCAGAGCATCACCGGCGAGCACCTACGCCAGTGGCTACGCCCTGGTAGAGGTGGAATTGAGGGCAGGGATAGATAGAGGATCTCACCATGACACGATGGTGAAGAGCACCAAAGAAAATGACCAACGACGACGACGGGCGACGGTGACGGGGCGGCTTTGCTCGTCGGCGGCGAGGAAGAAGGCAGCGGCCCGGCTGATTCCGGTGACGCAAGGCCACTTGAGCTGGCTAGGGAGGCGCACAAGGCTGAGGCAGAGCTGGTGGTGTGCTTAACGTGGCCAAAGACGGCTCGAGGTCGACGGCGATGGGCGGCGGAGCTCGGCGGTGGCAGAGCAGAGGAGGAGAAAGGGAAAACGGTGACGATCGGCCGGCTCAAATGAGAGGGAAGAGGGACGGTGAGGTGGCCAGTGGGTTCGCGAAGGCGTCCAGGTGCTCCATCTGGTGCACGATCACTAAACGACGCACGGCAGCCACCTCGACACCACTGAGCAAGGAGGGAGGGAGACGATGTTGACGTCATCATTACTGTAGCAAAGTGATGTTACTTTAGAATTTTGTAAATTACTCTAGAATTTATATAGGAACTTGAAAATATCCCAAAACATCATTTGCATAACTTTTCAAGAGCTACATTTTTCATTTAATGAACCTTTTCAAATTCTACATATATTTTGAAATATGAATTCAAATTCAAAAGGGGAATAAAACCCTAGAAACAAATATTTGAAATTACTTTTGATTTTTCAATAAAACTTGAAAATATTCAAAACTATGGAATGCTCAAATTTTCAAACCAAACATTTTTTATATACAAAGTTTTCCAAAATTATGCATAATTTTAAATTATGGTTTTAAAATCAAAAGTGGACAAATGCTGGAAAACTGTTTTTTCAAATTTATTTGAAATTCTTTTTGGAAACTTGGAAAACTTTGAATACCATTTTTGTAGCTATTGTTAAGATCTACAAACTATATTTTTATAGTATCTCAAAATTCCTTATAGATTTTAAAATGTAGAAAAAGGGATAAAACAGGATTTTGAAAATAGTTTTTGAATTAACAATCAACTCATCATTTCATGTTTAAAACTAAACATCACATAAAAGATATCATTAAAACATGAATGCATTTATGCCATGATGCTCAATTACTATGCTTTAATAATACACTTAATCAAGTTTTAGTTATCATTAACATCTCGGATGTTACACCCCGGTCTACATTTCTTCCATTTGGAAATTGAAAGTGCCCCCAAGAGTTCACATCTTCCTCTGGTTGTTAGCACATAACAGGCTGGCTACCAGAGATAACTTAATTAGAAGAGGAATGAATGTTTCTATGGAATGTCCCTTTTGCTCTGAGAAGGAGTCAATTGACCATCTGTTTTTTGGTTGCTGTGTTGCAAGAATTATATGGAAGGAAGTGAGTACAATTTTCAATATGCAGTTAGGGCCTAATTATGAATCCATTGCTAAGTGGTGGATTTGCAATAAGAAATATGCTATGATGAACTGTGTTAACACATCTGTCCTATGGACATTATGGCAACTGAGAAATGATTTTCATTTTCAGGGGGAAAAATGGAGTTGTTGGCAGGTTGTCATGAGAAGGATAATCAATACCTTGCAAGGCTGGAGATTGCTGATGAGAGACGAAGAAAAGATGCTGCTGGAGAGCAAGCTACTGGAACTCATGCAAAGGGTGAAAGATCCTCCCAGTCTTGGCTGGGTCTATACAACACATTCCCTGGCAAGCTCTCCAGGTGCTCCTCATATGGGTAGGACAGATCAACATCAAAAATCCAGGATCTGGGATGAGGAGCTTGGAATCTATGAAATCGATCCAGGATAGTCACTTTGTGCTGTCGTTTGCTTCTGTTTTCTGTTGTCGGATTCTATGCAGACTTGAGTCTGTGTGTGTGTGTGCCGAGTTGATTCGGTTACTTGAGCGGATGCGCTCTTAATACGCCTGAACTGTGACGATGATGTTACGCTTTGAATGAAAAGCGGGGGCCTCACCCTTTTCTCTAAAAAATTAATCTGTACAATATGCTTAATGGTGTTGTACGCAAGATATAACTGAATCATCCGATGCTCTATCCTAGGCTACACTCAAGTTATAACTAAATGGTTGTATACACAGCCATCCTGTTTCAAGGTTTCCAGCATCATCTCATGGAATCATGGACGTAGGACATACATACGTATGGTATCATTAGCATGCTGACCGATGGAAAACTCAAAAATGTCAATCTTTGGTGTGGAAAGTATAGAATCTCCTAGGCACCCAAATGCGACCAGCAGGGGTGAAGCTAGACGAAAATTAGGAGGGGTGCGCTGCTATCATGAGTGCATATGTAGTTTTGATCCACGGGGTGCATAAATGGTGAAAAAATTCATGATATAACTTATTTTTTATGTTATCTATGGGTGGGGCCGCAACACCCAGACTCTATCTCCCTCTGCACTTTGCGACCACCAATCAAATGATCTGTATAACCTACCGAATGGTTACATGAAAGCTAAGAGAAATCATTTATCAAAACCTTCGACGCAAACCAGCTGAAACGGGTGGTGCTTCTTCATCGCTATTAGTCTCTAGTATCATTATCGTGTCCTCACAACCAATGATTATCCTGCTTGATGAAATATGAAAAGTTTTCAATGGAAAGGCCAGATAATTTATACTACTAAACTTACAAAACTATAATTAAGAAGATGGAATGCTAGCTGCTTTTCTTGCCTTTTTGAGCCCTGCCTAGCAATGGCACACACAGTGCCTGCGTCAACTGCAAATGAGTTCCCTAGGCTGTAGTACACAAATATTTTTAATCCAGAGAGCGCCGTGATGAAATCAACAATATAACATCTCTATGATTATTTATGTCCAGAGAAATCACCTGTAGGTAGTAGTGTTCCAAAGACGGAGAGTACCATCATCCAAACCCGAAAATATCAGCGGGAGTTTCGGATGGCAACAGATTGCTTGAACAGCACATGTATCTTCAAGCGTTCGAAGACAGACCTTTTCTTGGTAGTCCCAAATCTGCTTGATGAAATAATAGTCATATCACAACTACATGTTGCTGTGCCGCTTTTCTTAGCAATGAGTTGCTCCATTCAAGCCAGAAGGGCACAGGCTTACCTTTAGAGTGTTATCTCTTGATCCACTTGTGACCCATGACTTGTTAGTAAAAAAATCAACGCATGTCACTTCTGATGAGTGCCCAGCAAGTACAGCATCTAGTTTATGGGAAAGCAAATTCCAAATCTAAAGAAAAAAATTATTGTGGTTACAAATTAATAGGACAAATTTCTTTGGTGCATATATAACTTGCGTAATCCCTGTGCCCATTAATTTAGACTATGGGTTGGAAAAGGAAATGGGTTAGGCTGCAGTCTGTCATAATAAAATAACATGGAACAGATGACAATATACGGAGAATTAAATAAGGGAAAACATACCTTGACAGTGGCATCACTTGATGCAGTGGCGAAAATATTATGCTGACCTGGATTGAATTTTACTTCATTCACACCATCAGAATGCCCGTCGAATTGTAGAGCGTGGACACAGTCGCTTTCCCATAGGTTAACAGCGCCATGGTCATCTGAGGTTATAAGAGACTCTCCGTCTGGAGAAATTGCCAGCGATCTGATTGGATGGCTATGAGCTTTGAAAGTGTAGAAGGGTTCCATTGTCACACGAGTCTTCTTGTCGGTATATTTGTAAATATCGACGAAACAAGAACTATGACTAGCTACAATGTGTTGATTGTCTTCTAGAAACGTGGCTGTATCAAATAACGTCTCTACATCATACAAAGACTCCTGCAGGACAGACGGGCATGTCTAATTAGTCAAAGCAGTTTCAACGTTACCAAAATAACATGTCAAAACATTTTTGTAGGTAAACTGGTGTATTGTTCTAAGCCAAGCTTTTAATGTTTTACCAAATTTAGAGGGATAACTATGAGTATTTGTAACATAAAAAAAGTAGCATTGTATTCTTTATAAGGTATATTTTCATCGTGTGCCTTTTTCATTAATTTCACACATATGAAATTTTTTTACAGTAAATTTGGTCAAACTTAAAATTTTGACTTAGACAAAACTTGAATTTCATTGGCGATGGAGTGAGTACATAAAAAGAGTTCTCTTACAAAATAAATTAGAACTTATAATTTGAAACAAAGGAGGTATTACCAAATACCTTTCTTCTTTGTGCATTTTACTTTGACATAATTTAGTTTGAGACTAGTGAGGATTCTAAACCATATTAATGACTATAGCCTCCCTATTGCACTCTTCCTCACCCTGCCACTCATTATGTATACATGATGTTTTTGGGTACAGCTGCTAACTGGTTAGAACCCACCAAGAACCAAACCGACCCACTTACTACATGTATGACAACGCGGCCTGATGTGACCCAAATAATAGGCTCCACCCAACCCGTTAAATTTTTCATCTGACCCCCAATAGAGAAGCCGAAAGCAGGCTCAACCCATGGGATGAACCCGTTTCTGGGTATAAGTAATTGCACACGTATAAATATCGAAAGAATTACAGCAGCCTTTCTAATATCACCAAATAGAAATCTATTTTACCAGAATCATACCATCAGGAGTGTTTAATCTAATCAAAATGAATCATTTAACAATCTCGAAATCGAGATTAATGGACTGACGCAACACGTACTTCTAAACCCGTTTGAACCCACGGGTGAAACCCGCGGGGTTTTAACCCATAACCTGTCCCAACCCGACCCAAAAATAAAACAACCCAACGCCACCCAACCAGATTCTAATCAAACCCGTTTAAACACAACCCGAGGAAACCCAAATCAAAACCCAACCCATTTAACCAAAACAACCAGACCCATTATCGGCTATATTTTTGAGGCTCAGAAACAATGTCTCCTATCAGCAGTGGTTTACCTTAGTCTCGTGGTTGTAAATTTCAAGGTACCTCTTGTCGTTCTTCACGTATATATTTAGTGCCCTGTAGCAATAGAAAAAACTCTACCAATTAGTAATCTTTTGGTACCACAGCACATATATAGCAAGTCACCAACTGACACACCATGGTTGGGTAGAATGCGGTCGCAATGTTCTGATGGGCTCTTTAGTTGTATGAATTATATTCTCGATCTGGTCCACAAAAGCAGCACTAGTCATTGCCTGAAACTAATGTACAAAATTCTGGTGCAAAAATACCAGTACAAAAATTTAGAACGGGTATTCCAGGATTGCCCTGGAGGTAGATTGCTATGAGTTGTTCAAGTTGCCTAACGAAGGGGACGTTGCAATGTCCACTGTTGGAGGCATTTTGTCTGATATCAAATAGCTTGGCAAAAATTAGAAGACTTCCATGTTGGTTGGGTACGCCGAGAAGCTAATTCAGTGGCTCATGTTTGTGCTAGTAAAGTTTCAGCTGTTGAACGCTGTCTTTTTTGGTTGGATACAATCCCAGAGTGGCTGACGTGATTGGCATCCGCTGATTGTACTTCTGTTAGTGCTAAATGGAAGTTTTTCTTGGTCTAAAAAAACACCAGTACAAAAATAGTATCAGAAACTGTAGAGAAACTTACCTTAATCCCCGGCTGGACATCCTGCAGCCCCGTCATTCAGCCCCAGACATAAAACAGCGTGCGTTAGTACGTATCGAAAGAAAAGGCACTATGTACTGAAACATTGCTTAAGCATGACTGATAATTTCAGATGTATATATTCCATGAAAGGAATTGTGGAAGGCAAGCAAATAGTATCTGAGTATAGAGCAATTTATTTTTTTTCTTTTCCGAGAACATATAAATGAAATGAATCATTGGAGGCAGTGCATGCAACGTGCTGAAATTCCGCAGGGTAAACACGAACCCCCAGCTCTAACAATGAAGAACCAGATGTCAGGGTGGCTGTGGCACACTTTGAGGCACCACAAGTCTAGCCACCTCCAAGCCTGATCCGCTGGTCAACACGGAGCAAGGTATACCGGAATGAAGCCCTTGGGATTCTATGTGCGATTCCTTTTTCCAAACCACCAACAACAAGAAAGTGAGCTTACCGGAATTCTTGGCAGTTCTTCACGATGATAGACACACTTGATAACCGTAGTATCCATTGAATTAGCGGCTGCGTTGATAAACAGTTCGTCCGTGGCAGGAGTTTCCTTGTTTATTTTCTTGCTGCGCACATACAAATTGCCGATGTACGCACTTTCGGTTGACTCTTCCTTATCTGGTTTGAAAATCAAGGTATACATGGAATTTGGTGGTACGACCACTAGTCTTGGATAAACATAAATATTCTCTGGACAAACAATTTTTGAAGCAACATAACTTTCACTCTTGTTGATCAGCTGCAGTGTGCGTTTTTCCTCTATCACTGAATAATTATTCAGTAGTAATGGAAAGCGTAGTTGAGAGCTGTTAAAACAGATTGTCCCCTCCTCCAGGGCCTGTAGTTACAGAAGTTTATGAATTAGTATTGAGCCTACTAACCAGCCAATATTCCTGCACTGCATATTTTATTTGGAGAGAACTGAAAACAAACAATGAAGCAAGGTTTAGGACGAGCATTTCGTTCCTTACATGGTTCTTGGTCACGTTGAATAATTTTTTCTTTCCTACTTATGGATCACATTTCTTCGTTGTAAACTTTTGGGATTTTTTATGCTTCTAATCTTATCCTGGGTAGCCATTTTATACTAGTCGTGTTCACTTGATTTTGAGCCATTTAGTTGGCCTTGTTTATTTGCGAAAGACATTGCTGCACAATCACAGGAGGATCAGTCTAATGGAGCTTTTCTTCCATAGTGAGCTTGCGTGCATGTCGCACCAAATATGTACGACTCCCTGCTAATTAAAGTGCTAATGGAAAGCATGCTTGCCGATGAAGGGTGGATTGGTCTGAATCATTGCCGATAAGGCTGAAGAGCTGTTACCGATGAGACTGGCAGGA
>CM041629.1:41903793-41937599 GCA_023333625.1 Bothriochloa decipiens
AGAGTTTGTATAAGGAATAAGTTTATTTTTCTATATTTAAGCTTCTCGTATTCGGTTAGGATTCTTCGAATAGCAGAGTATAAATATGTGCCGAGGGGTATTGTAATAGACATCCAAGCATCAATAAACAAATCTACTTTTTATCGTAATTTACTCCTTCTTTTCGACGACTTCCTCAAGTATTTTCTTTTCAACGAGTTCTTGATCTCCGGCGACCTTGCAGGTTCCGCGTCTACCGAGCACGATTCAGGCTTTGACGTCTGGGCGTATCGCTATCATCTGGTCTGATCTGTTCAACAGTTATCGAATACATTCTGAGCTTCGACGTCCGGGCGTATCGCTGTCGTCTCATTCGGTTTTTATTCAAATTATCATCCTTGTTGATTAATAGGTCAAATCGACTGGCACGCCTCGGATATCGAATTTGGGTATTAGCCCGGTGTGTTTGCAGATAAACAATTTTGTATCAACACATCTTTTGGCACGCCCGGTGGGACAAAGTCAACAGTTTATCATGAAGAATCCTGCTGATATCAATCCAGAGAACATCATCGAGATATCAGAGTCAGATCTCAAAGAGGATCAGAAGCTTGCCATGGAGAAAGCCATGGAAGACTACAGGCAGCTTTGCTTGAAGTCTTTCAGCATGAATAGGAGCGGAGAAGTCATCCAGAAGCAAGATCTGCCGTTGCCTCGGCAGGTAACTTTTGATTCCAACCCTGGTAAATTACAGGAGATGGTTAATTCTGCAGTAAATCAGGCTTTGATCAACCACTCCACTGTGCTGTCCAATACTGTTTACAATGCTGTTGTGCAAACATTAAGAGAAGGACAAGCACCAGGTTATGTTGGGCCGGCATATCATCAGCCAGGATCGACATTTGTTAGTACTCCATCGGCAACTCCAGCCATTGAGAGTATGAAAGCACCTACTCCAGTTATATCAGGACCATCTATCATTGAAGCCACGCCGATAGGATCAGATCTAACATCTCAGGAGAGGCCTAGTACTCAATTGAGCACAGATCTATCAGCATCAACAATGTCAGGTCCTTCAGTCCAACATAATCAAACTGCTGCTAATTGGTGGGGATATGGGATGCCTCCAGGTCCATCTACTACCAACTCTGGACTGCCTCAAGTGCATGATATAGCAGGGAAGGGTCCAATGACATCGGCTACTCCTATTCGGTCGATGACTCAAGCGTCACATTACTCTACTACACTTCCTGCTATACAGCCATTGTCAATGGGATTCCACACACCTCCACAACAGATATCTTATGCGAATCCATTGACTAGTCCACCAGTTCAACAGAGAGTTTCCACTGTAGGATAGCCCATAGTGCCATTCGTATCTCAATCTGGGTTATCTGCGATTCAGGGCAATTATGCTGGCTATCATCCACCCATACAAGAGCATCAATTGTCCGCAAACTATCAACCATCGGTAAGTCAGGTGCTGATGAGTTATAATTGGTCAGGGCAAGTGCCAGTTCAGCAATCTGCTATTCAGCCATGTTACCAGGTGATGGGGACGCAACAGTATTGTCCTCAAACAATTGTCCAGGATCAAACATCGGCAATACAGCCGATGAACTTTGCTCCATAGAATGGTGCTGTGAATATGCCGATTCTTCCAAGCCAAGTACCACAAGGATATGTAGAAGCATATCAGCCAGCGCCTCCAATGGAGATTCAGCCAGTGCATCGGCAAGATCAAGATGCGTTTTGGACCGATAAGATTGCAGAAGTGATGAAAGAACAATTTGGGATTCAGCCCAAGATTAATACTTACTCTTATCGGACTCCGTACCCTCCGGCCTATGACTCAATTTCTTTCCCGAATCGGTACAAGGTGCCAGATTTCACCAAGTTTTTTGGGCAGGATGATACATCGACAATGGAGCACATCAACTGATTCATCATCCAATGTGGAGAAGCTGCTAACAAGGATGAGCTGAGGGTCCGCTTATTCTCGTCTTCTTTGTCTGGATCGGCATTCACGTGGTTTATCTCATTGCCACCAAACTCTATTCTTACTTGGGCCAATCTAGAAAGACAATTCCATAAGTACTTCTTTGCTGGTGTCCATGAAAAGAAGCTTACCGATTTGATGAAATTGAGACAGAGAAGCGACGAATCGATGGAGAGTTTTGTACAAAGGGTACGAGACATGAAGAATAGGTGCTACAGCCTAGTACTTGATTGTCGCCAGTTAGCTAGTTTGGCTTTCTAGGGTCTGTTGCCACACCTCAGAGACAAATACGATTCTCAAGAGTTTGAAAGTTTAAGCCATATTGTGCAGAGGATCTCTGATCAAAGTGCTCGAGCTCCAGAACCTAGGAAGAGCTGAAACAAGAAGGTGTCCTTTGTAGAAGAGGCAGAGGAGTCAGATTTAGATAAAGAACCAACTATCGACTTGGCTGAGTGGGTAAAGGGAAAGAAGTCGATTTCTTGTCCTTTCGGTCAAAAGGAGCCAGAGAAGTTCACATTTGATATCACGAAGGCCGATAAAATATTTGATCTGCTGCTTCAAGAAGGCCAAATCAAGCTATCACCCAATCATGTGATTCCATCAGCAGATGAGCTGAAGAAGATGAGGTACTGCAAGTTTCATAATGCAACTTTGCACAGTACCAATGACTGTAAAGTTTTCAGGCAGCAGTTGCAATCGGCAATTGAATCTGGGAGAATCAAATTCGATAACTCTAAAGCTCAGAGGCCGATGAAGATTGATCAGCATCCTTTCCCTACAAACATGGTGGATGCCATAAGCAAAACTAAAGTGTTGACATCGGCAAGCGCTAAGAGGAGGGCATCGGTAGATCCTAGACATCAAATAACTACCGATGACTTGAAAGGGAAAGAAATAGTAGAAAGTAGCAGTTCAAGAAGACCTCCTAGACCTGATCCATACAGAATTTCAGGTGATCGCTATCGGCATCAGCAGAGAGAGTTGCGTCGGGAACAATGGCGTCGGCACGAAGATCATTGGAGATGCCCGTTCTTCATCTACTGCTGGGAAGAAGGCATTAAATTG
Organism: Bothriochloa decipiens; assembly: GCA_023333625.1. NCBI lineage: Eukaryota > Viridiplantae > Streptophyta > Magnoliopsida > Poales > Poaceae > Bothriochloa > Bothriochloa decipiens. Next base: position 41,906,837 of record CM041629.1, read on the forward strand.
CCTACTGTTGATAGCTGCCCCGAATGCCATGGTTATGATTGAGCCAATCGAACAGAGAGAAGATTGCGCTATGGTAATCGGAGCAAATGCATCGGTAAGCCGATCAGAGAGAGAGCATCGGTACATGATCAGCTGGGGGGCAAAACCAGTGTACATGAAAGGCTAGGCAGGCATAATGACTGCTTACCGATGAACCGAGAAGAGCTCGAGGAGATGGCCAATGCGAGAGTCCCTGATGAGGCGATTCTTTGTAGAGATCCTAATATAAACTGCCCAGATTCAAATGCAAAACTCTATCAGCCCGTCTGAAAGACGAAGCTTCCTCAGTGGTGCCCTGAGGGTCTGACAAAAACTCAGAAGAGGAAGTTGCAATGGGAGCGCAAAGAAGAAAACCCCTGTGGGGCAAAGTCTCAAGTGTGGCAGCTGAAGCGTAAAGTTGCAAGTCCATCGGCAGATATCAACATGGTTTTCATGTTGCCGATGGAATTTTGGGCATTTGCCGATGAGGAGAAAGAGAGTGTTCTTTCAGAACAAGTGGCTCAACTAATCTTGGATCCGATGATGGCAGTCTTTGAGAAGCCTACCGATGACGAGAGATAGCATCTCAAAGCTTTATTTGTCAAGGGCAGAGTTGATGGGCAGCCAATGTCAAAAATACTCATAGATGGAGGGGCTGCGATTAACATCATGCCATATGCTGTGTTTCAAAGGCTCAAAAAAGGAGATCAAGATCTAGCCAAGACGGACATGAAGCTCAAGGACTTTGAAGGGAACGTATCACCAGTCAAAGGAGCGCAATGCACTGAGTTGACCATCGGCAGCAAGACATTGCCGACCACGTTCTTTGTCATCGGTGGTAAAGGTGCTTACAATTTACTATTAGGAAGGGATTGGATTAATGCCAATTGTTGCGTCCCTTCTACAATGCACCAATGCCTCGTGCAGTGGGTTGAAGATAAAATTGAGGTGGTTTCTGGTGATTCATCTTATATAATTGCATCGGCAGAATCAGAAACTTACGAGCGGTCCAAGTGCATATCGGGAGAGGCATGGGATTCGGAGTTCCTCAGGATTGCCGATTATGAGCTGCCATCGATCCAAGCAGTCGATTCTGAAGATGAGTTGTAAATGGATAGGTTTGCCGATGATGGAAAACTGGGCCATGGGTTTACAACGGCAGATGATTTAGTTGAAGTAGATATCGGTAATGGTGATAGACCGAGGCCAACTTTTGTTAGTGCTAAGTTAGATCTCCAAAGCAGAGAACTGTTAATTGCCTTGTTGAAAGAATATAAGGATTGTTTTACTTGGGATTATACAGAGATGCCTGGGTTAGATCGATCTATCGTTGAACATTAGCTACCTATCAAGCAAGGATATCGGCCGCATCAGCAGCCCGCATGTCGATGCAATCCTAAAGTGCTGCCTGATATTAAGGCCTAGATAACGAGGTTAATTGAAGCAAAGTTCATCTGACAATGCCGATATGCTGAATGGATTTCTAATGTGGTTCCTGTCTACAAGAAGAATGGGAAACTTCGTGTCTGTGTTGATTTCAGGAATCTTAACAAAGCTACACCGATGGATGGCTACCCGATGCTTGTTGCCGATTTATTAATTGATGCTGCTGCTGGACATCGGATTATTAGCTTCATGGATGGAAACGCCAGATATAATCAGATCTTTATGGCCGAAGAAGATATCTCCAAGACTACCTTCAGATGTCCAGGTCATGTGGGGTTATTTGAATGGATAGTCATGACTTTTGGTTTAAAGAATGCTGGTGCTACTTATCAGAGAGCTATGAATTATATTTTTCATGAGTACATCGGCACATTGGTTGAAATTTATATAGATGATGTGGTGGTTAAGTCTGGAGACTTCAAAAATCATCTGGTTGACTTGCAGAAGATATTGGAGTGCACAAGGAAACATGGGTTGAAAATGAATCCTAACAAGTGTGCATTTGGTGTATCGGCAGGACAATTCTTAGGCTTCATGGTGCATCAGAGGGGTATTGAAATTAGCAGTAAGTCCATTGATGCCATCAATAAAGTGATTGCTCCTACCGATAAGACCGAACTACAGTCTCTGATCGGCAAGATTAATTTTATTTGAAGATTCATATCTAATTTATCAGGAAGAATCAAAGCTTTCAGTCCATTGTTGAAGCTGAAGGCCGATCAGGAATTCGTGTGGGGAAAAGAACAGCAGTTGGATTTAGAAGAAATTAAGAAGTATTTGGTGAATCCTCCAGTGCTAGTTCCACCTCAACACGGAGAACCCTTCAAGTTGTATTTATCGGCTGATAATGAAGTCATTGGGTCAGCTTTAATCCAAGAGTTTGAAGGGAAAGAACATATAATCTATTACCTGAGCAGAAGGTTGGTAGATGCTGAGACCAGGTATTCGGCCATTGAAAAGTTATGTTTATGCTTATATTTCTCTTGTGTTAAATTAAGGCATTATCTGTTAACGACCGAATGCACTGTTATATGCAAAAATGATGTGGTCAAATATATGCTGTCAATGCCAATTCTAAGTGGAAGAATCGGCAAGTGGATTCTAGCATTATCAGAATTTGATCTGCGCTATGAATCAACTAAAGCAATCAAGGGTCAAGTGATGGCCGATTTTGTTACTCAGCACTGTGGTGCGGTGAGTTTTGTGGAGATTGCTCCGTGGACACTTTTCTTTGATGGTTCTACGTGTGGGGAAGGAGCAGGCATCGGCATTGTGTTGGTATCACCTCAGGGGAAGAAATATGAATTCTCATTGCCGATTGCTACCACATCGACAAACATTCAGGCTGAATATCAGGCTGTGTTGAAAGGATTAGAGTTACTCAGGAAAATCCGTGCCGATGCTGTTGAAATCTTTGGTGATTCAATGCTAGTTATTAATCAATTAGCTGGGACATATGAATGTCGAAGTGAGGTTTTAATCTCGTATTATGAGAGATGTCAACAATTATTGAAGGAGTTCAGAGATTTCCATCTTGAGCATATTTCCAGATTGCATAATGAAGAAGCCAATTGGTTAGCACAGCATGCCTCGGGGTATTAGCCAATCCATGAAGTGTTGACATCGGCAATTGATGTTGATGACTGGAGGAAGGAGATTGCCGATTACCTGAAGGATCCATCTAAGAAGGTCGAAAGGTGTATAAGGTTTCAGGCTACTAAGTACGTCTCCTAGATAATGAGTTATATTATTGAACAATGGATGGAGTTTTGCTCAAATGTCTTGGCAAAGAAGAATCAGAGTTTAATGGGCAAAATCCATGAAGGAGTATGCGGGGCACATCAGTCGGCTTTCAAGATGAAGTGGATGATCAGGCGAAATGGATTTTACTAGCCAACAATACTTGAAGATTGTTTCAAGTATTTTAAAGGGTGTCAGGAGTGTCAGAAGTTCGGCAACGTCCAAAGGGCACCCGCATCGGCAATGAATCTCATAATTAAGCCGTGGCCGTTTCGAGGATGGGCTATTGATATCATCGGTCAAGTTTATCCACCATCAAGCAAAGGGCATAAATTCATCCTCATTGCCACCGATTACTTCAAAAAGTGGGTAGAAGCAATTCCTTTGAAGATTATGACATCGGCAAACATGATTGATTTTGTAAAGGAGCATATTGTGTATCGGTTTGGTATTCCTCAGACCATTACGACCGATCAAGGAACCATGTTCACTTCAGGAGAGTTTGATGGATTTACCGATGAGATGGGAATTAAGGTTTTAAACTCTTCTCCTTATTATGCTCAAGCTAATGGTCAGGCCGAAGCATCTAATAAAGGAATTATTAAACTCATTAAGCTCAAGATTAAGGAAAATCCTAGAAAGTGGCACACGGTTTTGAACGAGGCTTTATGGTCGTATCGAATGGCCTGTCATGGTGCTACTAAAATATCGCCTTATCAGTTGGTATATGGACATGATGCGGTTTTGCCTTGGGAAATAAAGACTGATTCAAGGTAGATATTTTATCAAGATCAAGTGTCGACCGATGATTATAATACACTCATGAAAGATGAGTTGGAAGATTTGGCGGGTCATCGGCTAAAGGCTTTACTCAGCATTGAAGAAAATAAGAAAAGAGTTGCTAGGTGGTATGACAAGAAGGTAAAGGTAAAGGAATTTGTTAATGGCGACCTAGTCTAGAAACTGATTTTACCAATTGGGACTAAGAGCGCAAAATTTGGCAAGTGGTCTCCTAATTGGGAGGGTCCTTATCGCGTTAATCGGTCCGTTCCTGGTAATGCTTATATCCTAGAAACTCTCGGAGGAGAAATATTTCCTAGAGCGTTGAACGGTAAATATCTAAAGAAATATTATCCTAGTATTTGGATGGATGCGTGAAGAAGATAGATAAAGTACTTGTTCAAAAAGAATGTATCAGCACTACGTTAATATGAAAAGTTTTACAAGTTGTCGATGCGTTACTTTGTCGATGAGGAAGAAAGTTTACAAGTTCAACAATGAACGGATGGTTGATATCGCACGCAGGCGAATTTGGTCGGCTTCCTCAAGTGTCTTTGCATCTTCATCGGCATTTCCTTCAACTAATTTGATTTTCTTCTTAAGCGCCAGCGTCTTGAGGGCTTGATTATCCCTTTCTTGTTGGAGGATCTTGATAGCTTCGAGCATTTGGGCCTTCTCCTAATTTGCTGCGTCCAAGGCCTCTTCGACTTGTCTCAGCTCTGCTAGCAGGGCTTCTCTTTTTGCTGATACTTGAGCAATTGTTTCTTCTAGATCTGCACGGGAGGCTTCTAGTTTACCGATGTCTTTGTGTTTCTCATCGACAAATTGCTTATTCTTCATCATGTCCTCCTAGAGTTTTGTCTGAGTGGCTCTATCGGCAATTCGCTGGGCAGCCCTCTGATACTGTAGCTGCCGACTCTCCAGATGTGCAGCTTGAAAGAGTACTTCCTCGATATTGGCAGGAATCTAACCTCGAATTGTTTTGAATGCTGCTCTTGTAGAATCAGAATCCTGGATCAGCAAAGAGGTCTCCTGTTGCAGCAAAGATAATAACGTCTCTAGCCGAGATTTGGTTTTAGATGACAGAGCTTCAAGGGCTGGAGTGGAACTTTCTTCAGGCTCTTCATCATCAGGAATAACCCTACTGATAGAAAAGGAGAATAGGCTGTCGGGGGAATCTTGCTCCTAAAAGAGAAAAGTGACGTCAGCAGAAGAATCTAAGTGTCAAAAAATTAACTAAGTCAACTTACTTGCATCAAGGCAATTTCTCGTCTTTGGCTAGAGGAAGCAACCTGAGATATGATTGCCGATGGTGTTTCCTGCGTTGGTACCTCGGTTGGTTGCTGCTGCAATGGCAGTGCCGATGAAGATTCTTGAACAGGTACGATTGCCGATTGGAGAACAGTTGCCGATGGGGAAGTCTGTGCAGGATCATCGGGCAATGTCTGGCAGGGTGAGGATGCCGATGATGTAACTGGAGCTAGTGTGAGCCTCGCATGCTTTGATTGGGATTCTTCCTCCAATGAAGCCTTACGCTTGTGTTGTGAAATATCGGCATCAGAAGGCTAGGGGGCATCGGTAATAGATGGTTGAAATGTCTGCGCACTTGGGGCAGTTATCGATGCGACTACTTGAAGCTGTGAGAGAAGCAGATGAGCAAAAGTGCCGATACGTTGATCAGAGTTTAATTTGAGGGATACCTCTGGAGAATCATCAAGGGTGACGAGGCATGGCGATGAAGGTGCAGCAGGTGGAGACGAAGGGCGAGTTACTGATGAAGATTCGATTGGTGTAGAACTCGTGCCCTGGAATGCGAGATCGGTAAATCACAGCAATCGGCATCTGCAAAAGAAAGTGAGGTGATTACCTGAGATGTCTGTGCCGGGGATGCGACCGATTTGGAACTCTTCTTGGAATGACCACGGCCCATCAGAGCGTCTAGCGAAGGAGCTTTATGGCCAATGATGGATACTGGGAAGATCGGCTGCAACTGTATAATTTTGCCGCTCTTGCTCAATGTTGGGATCGGGTCATCAACCTGTTGAGAAGAAGTTAGTTGTCGATAGACTGAAAAAGAGAATTGAATGTACAGATGGTCAAACTTACTGCATCAGCAGGTATGGCATGATCAGGGTCAATGAGATTCCAATAGAAATGTGGAGATGTGAAGAATAGTTGCTCTTTCCACTCTTGCCACCAGACTTTGAAAGATTCGGTAATAAAGGAGGCCGGTGCCCAGTCGGTCGGATCGGCATTAGAGATATCGGCATTAGGAGAAAGAGTAACTATCTTGTGCCAATCCATGCGATTTGTGATGGTCTCTCTTGGTTTAATCGCAGCGGCGAAGCAAAGGTTGATGGGTAGTTTTCCAAAAGCTAATTGTCTAGCTACTGTCGATGGATAATAGAACTCATATGTAGTATTGATGTTCTTCCCACTTCCAAACATGTTGACCGGAATGGCACGAGGGGTGATTATTGCACTAAAAATATCGGCATCTTTATTCAAGGCCTCATCGGTATGGTTAAAGAAAAGAGGGAATCTTGCTTCTTCATCAACATAAGGAACCCAGGCCCGAAGCTTAGAAGGGATGCCGATGTAAAGTCTGTGGAAGAGATTACCGATCAAAGTTCTGTTTGCCTCCATCTCTGGTAATACTACCAGTGCTTCTCCAAAGTTGAGAGGGGGGCATGTTGCCGATTCTTCTTCCCTGAGTTGATGGTCTTTAGGAAGATTCCGAGGGGACTGCTGGGCGAACAAATCAATGTGAAAATACTTGTGCATATGGGCATTCAGCCACATATTGATGAACCACCAAGGACCTCCCAGATTGTCGATGGACTTGCCTTGCAGCAGCCTTTGTGACACTTGGTGAAGGAGATGGTAAACTGAACCGAGAAGATATCGGCCAAGTGGGAGTCTGACACCGTTAGCCAACATTTCTGCTCCAGGAAGGTGCATATTGGTCGGCCCAACTGTTCTGCCACAAAAGATAAATTTCTCAAGCCACATGTTCAAGAAAGCTGAGTGCTCCCTGTGATTAACAGATCTAGATTTCTGATATTCGCTGATATAACCTGTCCAGCCACCGATGTTCCTGGTAGTCAGCCGATGCTTAGGTTTTCTTTGAAACAGAGTGTTGTCATCAGCAGACGAGATATCCAAACCGGTAAGAATATACACATCGGCAAGGGTTGGAGAAGCTGGTCCATGTCTAAAGATGAAGGCATTCATTGTATCAGACCAGAAGTAGGAGGCGGTGATTAACAGTGACTCATTCCTCTCCATACTGGCAATAGATAGTCTGATGCACTGTTCTAATCTATGTTCTGCCCAATACAGTTCCATTGGCCTGGCGACCCTCAGATACCAGTCTTTCCATCCCTTAGTGGTTTTCGGCTAGGATCGAAAGGTATCAGTCCAAAATCTCAAATCAAAATTCTGAGCTCTAAAAGGGATTCGATTGGTTTCTGCATTTATGATGTCGATTGGGTCTGGATTCCCCATTGGGCCTAGGCAGATAAATTGATTCTGATGCGTTGGGATGAGGAGCTTATTGTAAAGTTCCTGAGGTTGAAGATTGAGATAAGGAGTCATGAACTACGCAAAAAAGGAGAAAAGAAATGTTAAAGGATGGGTAAAGAAGAAGATTAACCTTGGGGACGTCGAAGGGAACCTCCATGGCCGCGAACGAAGACGGAAAGAACAAAGGATGCTAACGGAGGTTAAGAACTGTCGCCGAGAACGTCACCAGTTGAGTTCACTGGGGATCGCCTACTGATGTCGCCGCCGGAGAGAGAGAAGCTAGGATTGAATCGCAGATGAAAATGGGCCGCGGTGGAGGAAGCATTATATGGGCCCGTTCATACAGGATTTTCACTACAGTGCGCACAACCTTCGAGGAGAAGTCCAAGCGGCTTGGGTTATCATGACCTGGAAGAAATTTTGGTGCATAAAGTATTTTATACTCCAAAATTAGGGGGCATGTGTTGACACCGTTTTTTGGCACGTATCAGTAAGAATTGAAAACTGAGCTAATCGGCAAGGGATTGGTTATTATTTTGTCTTTAGCATTGCTTTTGATGTTGCCGATGAGTGGTTGCCGATGAAGGGTGGATTGGTCTGAGTCATTGCCGATAAGGCTGAAGAGCTGTTACCGATGAGACTGGCAGGAAGCTAGAGGATTGCTACCGGTGAAGCTGAAGAGCCGTCGTCGATGAGACAGGCCGGAGATTAGAAGATTGTTGCCGATACCAGAGACTATACCGATGGAAAGATAACTCCATCATGACGAAAACAGACAGTGGGTCGGCATCATGAGAGCTTATGATTTCGTAGTGTAGTCTGAGTCCAGTTCCTATACGAATTTTATTTCTTTCCTTTAGAGATAGAGTTTGTATAAGGAATAAGTTTATTTTTCTATATTTAAGCTTCTCGTATTCGGTTAGGATTCTTCAAATAGCAGAGTATAAATATGTGCCGAGGGGCATTGTAATAGACATCCAAGCATCAATAAACAAATCTACTTTTTATCGTAATTTACTCCCACTTTTCGACGACTTCCTCAAGTATTTTCTTTTCAACGAGTTCTTTCAAGAATCGACGGGCTGCATCAACTTGATCTCCGGCGACCTTGCAGGTTCCGCGTCTACCGAGCACGATTCAGGCTTTGACGTCCGGGCGTATCGCTGTCGTCTCGTCTGATCTGTTCAACAGTTATCGAATACATTCTGAGCTTTGATGTCCGGGCGTATCACTGTCGTCTCGTTCGGTTTTTATTCAAATTATCATCCTTGTCGATTAATAGGTCAAATCGACTGGCACGCCTCGGATATCGAATTTGGGTATTAGCCCGGTGTGTTTGCAGATAAACAATTTTGCATCAACAATATATGAGGCAAACAAAGAGTTATTAGAGGAATAGTATAGCAATGTCATCAAAACAGAATAAAATGTTTATAAAACTATTCTACTTGCTGCTACGATCACACAGACGTCAAGTTCACTGAAAACGGAGTTATAACGGCGAAGTTATGAATTTTTAAAGATTTCCTATAGACAAATAAATACTTTAAATATAGACTAAAAATATAAAGTTTCCAAAATACTTCAACAGTGGCACCACTGCGTAGATTACGAAATTATGAATCTAACAGAATTTGAACGGATCCAATCGGAGTTAAAACATGAAAGATATAAGCCTTTAAAGATAATGGCAAAACTATAAATAGGTGAAACGTATTCTGAAACTAAAAATGAAAAATACGTCTTCCAGAGCATAAAATGTATTCCGAGACTAGTTAAAAGTGAAATACGCTTTCCAGTAGACAAAGCGTATTATGTATCTGTTACACAGAAAATACGCTTCCCAGTGGGGCAAACATATTCTGATGAAAGCGCCAAGGGCTCTTAATGAAATAGGTCAAAGGACAGGGGGTTTTTGGCAAATTTGCTAGCCGAAGGGTATGGTGTGTTTCTGGCCGTCCATTTCAAGATGAACGGTCTAGATCGAACATGGGCGGCGGCCGACTGTTCCTGGCCGGACCGAAGGCCGACCGCGACGGCGGCCATTGCCGGCGGCGAGAAAAGCTCGTCGGCGTAACTCCAGCAAACGATTTCGGCCACCAAATCGAGCGATACCGGTGCCATTCGAAAGATGAGATCGAACCGCGCTCACCTAGGTAGAAGATGACGGCCAAGGGCGAACAAAGACGGCGTGCGGCTCGGGATGGCGGACGGCGGCGATCTGCGGGTGGCAATTCAACACAAGATGAGCAAATTGATCAAGATCAAGGATGCTAGTGTGTGCAGGAGATCAATCTCGAGCTCAAGGACCAACTTATGCCACTAGATGAGCTACGCCACTAGATGAGCTCAAGGACCAAAAATGCATTTTGACTATTTTGGAAAATTTGAAAAAACTAGGGTGTTACAAATCTACCCCCCTTAAGAGAATCTCGTCCTCGAGATTAGATTTTGCTTATTCAAACAACTGCAGATAAGCTTTCTTTAATACATCCTCTGTTTCCCAAGTTGCCTCAGCCTCAGAGTAATGATTCCACTGCACCTTGCACATTTTGATAACCCGGCTTCGGATAACCTTTTCAGCAGTATCTAAAATCCTTACTGGAAACTCTTCATACGTGAGATTATCCTTAACAGTAAGTTCCTCTAAAGGCAAGTGCTCCTTGTCAGGTACACACAAACACATGGAACACATCATGCACACCCGCTAAACTCTCTGGCAACTTCAACTGATAAGCCACTTCACCACGTCTCTTTAAAACTTTAAAAGGACCAACATACCTTGGTGCTAGTTTCCCTTTCTGGTTAAACCTCTTCACACTTCTCATAGGAGACACCTTCAAGTACACATAATCACCTTCCTTGAATGTCAATTCTCTCCTCCGGGTATCTGCATAACTCTTCTGGTGAGATTGTGCTACCCTCAAGTTCTCCCTAATCACCCGTACCTGTTCTTCTGCGGTTCTCAGAACATCTGTCCCAAACAATTGACTTTCCCCGGTTTGATTCTAGAACAATGGCGTTCTGCACTTACGCCCATACAAAGCTTCAAATGGTGCCATCTTGAGACTTTGTTGGTAAATATTGTTGTACGAGAACTCTGCATAACATAAATTCTTATCCCAACTTGTACCATACTGCAATGCACAAGCTCTCAACATGTCCTCCAAAACCTGATTGAGTCTCTCAGTCTGACCATTAGTTTGTGGGTGATAGGCGGTACTAAAGTTCAATGTTGTTCCCAAAGCACTATGCATTGCTTTCTAGAAGTGAGATGTGAACTGATTTCCTCTATCAGACACAATCCTCTTTGGTACCCCATGAAAACAAACAATCCTTTCCATATATAGTTCAGCTAACTGTTGGCCGTGGTACCTTGTCATAACTGGCAAAAAGTGAGCAACTTTGGTCAATCGGTCAACTATTACCCAAATAGAATTGAAACCTCTCTGTGTACGAGGTAAACCTGTTATAAAATCCATACCGACCTCATCCCACTTCCATTCAGGTATCTTAATTGGCTGCAATAATCCAGCTGGCCTTTGGTGTTTTTCTTTTACACGTTGACAAGTGTCACATATAGCAACGTACTCTGCTACCTCCTTCTTCAGACCGATCCACCAATACTTTTCCTTGAGATCCATGTACATCTTAGTACTTCTAGGATGGATAGAGTAAGCTGACTCGTGTGCCTCTCGCAGAATTGCCTGACGAAGAGCTTTGACCTCCGAAACACATATCCTATTTCCATACCACAAGGTACCCTCTTCATCAATGCGGAAACCGGGTGCCTTCCCTTCTGCTAACTTCTTTGCTATATACTTAAGATCCTCATCTTCCAGCTGACCCTTGCGAATCTCTTCTTCTAAGGTAGGTGTCACCTCTATCTCCATGGCATTAGTCACAAGAGTAAGATTCAAATGAGCAAACTCTACACACAACAGATCAGATTCACGTGTTGCCCGAAGTTCATTAACATGCTTCTTTCTGCTAAGTGCATCGGCCACTACATTTGCCTTCCTAGGATGGTAATACATATCAAAATCATAATCATTTAACAATTCCAACCAACGACGTTGTCTCATGTTCAAGTCAGACTGAGTGAAAATGTACTTCAAGCTCTTGTGGTCGGTGAAGATATTAGTCTTATGCCCAATCAAGTAGTGTCGCCAAATCTTCAGAGCATGAACCACAGCTGCTAGTTCTAGATCATGAGTAGGGTAGTTAAGCTCATGTTTCCTCAACTGCCTTGAAGCATAAGCAACAACTCTACCTTCTTGCATAAGAACACACCCCAAACCCAAGCGAGATGCATCACAATAGATAGAGAACTTCTTGCTTAGGTCTGGCAATACCAACACTGGAGCTGTTGTCAATCTCTTCTTGAATTCTTCAAAACTGGCTTGGCACTTGTCGGACCACACAAACTTAGCGTTCTTCTCTAGTAATGCTGTCAATGGCTTCGCAATCTTTGAGAATCCTTCAATGAATCTCCTATAATAACCAGCCAACCCAAGAAAACTGCGAATTTCACTGACATCGGTAGGCGACTTCCAATCCAACACATCTTTCACCTTGCTTGGATCAACTGCTATTCCACCATTAGAAATAACATGGCCAAGGAAAGAGACTTCCTCCAACCAAAATTCACGCTTGCTCTTCTTAGCATAAAGTTTGTGCTCTCTAAGCTTCTGCAAGACCAACCTCAAATGTTCTCCATGTTCTTCCTTATTCTTTGAGAATACCAAGATTTCATCAATAAAAACCACAACGAATTTATCCAGGTATTCCATAAACACCTTATTCATCATGTACATGAAGTAGGCAGGTGCATTAGTCAACCCAAAGGACATAACTGTATACTCATACAACCCATACCTGGTAGTGAATGCCGTCTTTGGTATATCTGAACTCCGAATCTTCAACTAATGATAACCTGAACGCAGGTCAATCTTAGAAAACACACAAGCTCCTCTCAACTGATCAAACAAGTCATCAATCCTGGGCAAAGGGTACATGTTCTTGATAGTGACCTCATTGAGAGAACGATAATCAACGCACATCCATTGAGTTCCATCTTTCTTATCCACAAAGATCACAGGAGAACCCCAAGGTGATGCACTAGGATGAATGTAACCTTTCTCTTCTAATTCCTTTAACTGTTTCTTAAGTTCTTCTAATTCATTAACCCCCATTCTATATGGACGTTTAGCTATGGGTGCAGTGCCAGGTAATAACTCAATAATAAATTCAATGTCGCGGTCAGGTGGCATACCTGGCAATTCATCGGGGAACACATCCAGGAATTCCTCCACCACATGATTCTGAGGATCTGCATTGTCATCAAGCTAATTTAGTGTAGCTGTAGGTGGCGCTTGCACTCTGACATCAACACTGATTCTATCCCCTTTTGGTGTGGTCAAATCCACAACCCTCTCTTTACACTTTATCACAGCTTGGTGAGCTTCCATCCAACCCAACCCCAGAATTAAATCAATTCCAGATGCATTCAACACTACAGGATTTGCCGAAAAGTCTACCCCCTTAAGTTAAGGTTAGATAAGGGGCAGTAGTAAGAAGCTGGTATTGCACCCCCTGGTGAATTTACTACCATTTGATTCTGCATGGCTACAACTGGTATGCTATGCTTTCTAACAAATGCTTGCGAGACAAAGGAATGCGAAGCTCTAGAATCAAAAAGTACAGTAGCAGAGATAGAGTTGATGTTGAACGTACCCAACATAACCTCTGATGCTTCCTGAGCTGTCTCAGTGGACACATGATGAACTTTCCCATACTGTGGAGGCTTCTGGTTGCTATTCTGCCGCTGAGGGATCTGCTGATTCATCTTACTATCTGGACAGTTGAATGACATGTGCCCTTCCTTTCCACATACAAAACACCTTGTGGCCGTATTGGAACCACCATTCTTCAGAGGAGTTTTATTAGGAGCAGTGAGACGTGGAGTCTGGTTGTTATTGGGATGCTGCTGATAGTGTGAGCGTTGATTCCCACTCCAGTTCCATGGGTTCTGACCATGATTCCACTGACTGACAAGTCCTTGGTATTTCTGCTTGAAACCTTGGTGGAAGTTAGAGCGGAAATGTGAGTTACTACCAGAGCCCTGTCCATTCACCTTCCTCTTCTTGTCCTGTGCCAGACGTTCATTATCTAGCACAATAGCACTATTCACTAACTCCTCAAAAGTATCATACTTGTTGCCCTTCAGTTGCAACCTGAGTTCATAGTAAATGCCATTGAGGAAATGACGCCGCTTATCAACGTCCCTTATAACTTCACGGGGAGCGTAGCGAGCCAACTCCTCGAACTTAGCATGATATTCACTCATAGTCATAAAGCTCATCTTGAGATTCCTGAACTCCTCTACCTTCTGTTCTTTTAGACCTTCAGGAATGTGGTGAGCCAAGAAATCCTCTTTGAACCTCTCCCATGTAATAGCAAGAGCATTGTTGAGATGTGCAGCTTGGTAAGACTCCCACCAATTCTGAGCAGCTCCCTAGAGTTGCCCCAAGCATACAACACTTTCTCAGCATCATTGCACTGAGCAAGATTCAACTGCTTCTCCACAGCACGCAGCCAGTTGTCAGCATCCAAGGGATTGGTAGTGTGAGTAAACACAAGAGGGTGACCTTGCATAAAGTTCCTACGTTTATCCCTTGGTGGTTGAGCATGTGGTAATCCTCCAGCTTGCATGGTCTGCACAAACTGGGTCATAGTCTGCATCATCTATATTCGTGCCTCCATCATTTCCTCATTAGTGATATGCCCAGCACCACGGCCTCTAGCATGGTTACCTATTCCACCCCAAGAAGCCATCTATATTCCAACAAAGTCAAATCTTAGCAATTTTCAGGATACAAATCACTTATATACTAATAAGGATTGTAAAACTAAAAATTTCTGGGCGAGCTTCAATTTTAGCAGTATAGAAAAATAGTCATAACTCGAGATCCAGATGTCAGAAAGAAATGTTATATACATGGCTGGAAAGGTTAAGAAATTCTCTACAACTTCTGTTCAGACCATATTACCAGATTCTATCATCTAAGTCGTCGAATTAACAAAACAACAGAAACTGTTTGGAAATTCTAGACACCACTGAACATTCGTTTGCGACAGCCATAACTTCCAACTCAGAACTAATATTTACATGATTCTTGTGGGAGTTGTTAGATAGAGAAGTGTAGTTTTACCCATAAAAATCTCATAAGTATTGAAAAAACCAATCTTGAGATAGAACCAAAATATCACAGGTTGCTCGGAAAACAGCAAGGATGGAGACAGGATAAACCAACCCAACTTAATTTATTCAAACTTTAACCTTAACTACGGAACTTGCGGACATGCCCACAAAGCTCCAGCACTCACACAAAGATCCAAATCATCCATATTATATAATCATACATCATCAAGCACTCAAAGTTCACAAACACTAAATGACACTACTAACTTGACTCACGATACTAATAACGTGCCTATTACATAAGGGTTTTTCAAGCTAAGGTCGAAGCTCATGGTTCAGCCCTTCATAGATCTTTGGTTGTCCCGACATGGTCCTAAGCCTATCAATTTCTTTTTGATGCTCTTTATTCTTTTGCGCCAGTTGGTCCACCATGCTTACCAAGCGCTGATGCTTGAGCAGCATGTCACAAGCAAAGTGTGCCAATTCACGTGACTCAGGTGGCAAATTATGAGGATTCATCATAGCCCATCCAACCTCCATACTGTAGTCAGCACGAGGCAAATAGCGAAACTCATCATTTCACATATGTCCAAAGCGATGACCACGGAGAGCAATCCAGGCTGTAAAAGCAGCACCCTCTATGCCATCCTCTTGAGTAGGACAAGGACCAAGATGCTCATAAATCATCTCTATGTTGTAGGAATTTGGCATCACCCCTGGAGAACATATGGCCACATTTGTCTCCCAGTAAGTACCTTCCAACGGATGGGTGTGTTGGAAATAAGTGTATTGCACAGCGGGGTCCCAATCAGCATAGTAGTCACGAAGAAGGTTCATGAGTCGCATATGCGATCTAGTGTGACACTCCGGTACACGAGAGATCTTCACAGTCCATCCCATAGGAGCGTGCGGTCCACCTCCTCCACCAGAACCACCAGCAGACGGCGGTGGAGATTGACCACCATCTTGAGCTACTTCCTCCTCTTCTCCTTCAGCAACCTCCATTGGTTCTTCTTCTTCAGTGTTCTCCATGGGTTCTTCCTCTTCAGCTTGAGGTGATGAAGGCACCGGGGTTGGTGATGACAGAACATCTTCCCTAGTCTCCAAGTGGGTGAACAGATCACGATACGCAGCAGCAGTCATGCGTCGGGTATAAGGAGGCATCTACAAGATTTAGACATAGGTTAGAGTGGAGTCAAGATTTTCACAATAGAGTAAGTATAAGAGCATAAAAATTGAGTAAATAACAAGGTTAAAGTTAAGAAGCATGAAACTAGTGAAGCAAAGGAGACTAAGAACGACCATTCTATCTAGGCTTGCATCCTACAGTCAACAAAGCTCCGATACCAATTTGTCACACTCCATTTTTAAGGATAAAAATAGAATGTATAAATAGCCTTATATGCGCCCCAGGAACAGTCGTACGTATAAGAAGACAAATTACAAAGAGTATCGTCACCCTGTTTATTACATAGCGACCCATTATTCATTACAGAGTATTGCGCATAAACAATACTAACTAGAATATCTTTATTTCAGAAGCTCCCTACAGAGACACGTCAACTGATGAACACCAAACCTAGTACTCATCATGATAACTCTCATTCCAACCTTCATCTGTTACCCATCCGGGATTTTCCAAAAATTGAAAGTAAAGCAAGCATAAGTACACAACCATACTCAACAAGCATAACATGGGTTAATGAAGCTCAAATAAGCTGACACTGTTTAACTGCATTTAGCTTTTATACGTTAGTCAAGTTGAGCAATTAGGTAGCATCAAGGTAGCAAGTGTTTCCCAAAACCATCATGATCAATGTAACATAAATGAATAGTAAGCATAACAGTATATGAATGAACATTTTAGCATGACAAGCGAGATCATCATTAGTGTAAGGAATTCCAAGGCCGCTCGTGTCCTTGAGCAAGGCTAGTATACCAATTTATTAAACTCTGTGCAAAGGTGTACACTTTCACTGCGAGTCATGATTTACCCTTTCGCCCGAGGCGGCCAACCTCTTAGCCCACTACCAAGGAAGGCCGATAGGGTTCACTATGAAGCCTTTCAAAGGTTCGTCTAACAAGTTAGGGCCGCTGAGGTTTCTGTGCCCTACGAATGTATTATCCCCCTTCTGATGGCACACAACCGCAGCCTATACACATGTAGACAGGGGTCCAACTACACCAAACCCGAAACACACCCCCTTGCGCCATTAAGGGAACCGTTAACAAGCTAGAAAAGGTCCCCATACTGAGCTAAAGCCAGAGCCATATAGCCCTCACAGCTGTACTGTCAATCCCGGAGGTTCATTTACTGATTAGCTCTCAGTTTGTTAAAAGTCATTATCACTGTTCATGACACAATTACTCATCAAGCCACAAGATCATGATATTCATTAAGCACTAGCATCATAGCTACCCAATGCAACCCAAAAGGTTCAAGGAACCAGGATATCAAAGCTAGTTATATTCTCTAGGTCATCAAACGGACACATGCATATGCATTGCTATTTATAGTGAATAGGTAACAAGGAAGATCCATGCTATACTTGCCTTGATTCACAAAGTCTTGCTGGTCCTGCTGATCCTTAAAGTATCCTTGCTCAACAAACTCCTCACCGTCTGAACTCAACATTAACAATCAACACCAGACAATCCAATCGAGCATACATACACGAAGCAAACAAAGAGTTATTAGAGGAACAATGCACCAATGTCATCAAAATAGAATAAAATGTTTATAAAACTATTCTACTCACTGCTACGATCACATAGACGTCAAGTTCACTGAAAACAGAGTTATAACGGCGAAGTTATGAATTTTTAAAGATTTCCTATAGATAAATAAATACTTTAAATATAGACTAAAACTATAAAGTTTCCAAAATACTTCAACAATGGCACCACTGTGTAGATTACAAAATTATGAATCTAAAGGAATTTGAACGGATCCAATCACAGTTAAAACATGAAAGATATAAGCCTTTAAAGATAATGGTAAAACTGTAAATAGATGAAAACGTATTCTGAAACTGAAAAGGGAAAATACGTCTTCCAGAGCATAAAACGTATTCCAGGACCAGTTAAAAGTAAAATACGCTTTCCAGTAGACAAAGCGTATTATGGATCTGTTACACAGAAAATACGCTTCCCAGTGGGGAAAACGTATTCTGATGAAAGCGCTAAGGGCTCTTAATGAAATGGGTCAAAG
Organism: Bothriochloa decipiens; assembly: GCA_023333625.1. Lineage (NCBI taxonomy): Eukaryota > Viridiplantae > Streptophyta > Magnoliopsida > Poales > Poaceae > Bothriochloa > Bothriochloa decipiens. The sequence goes on from CM041629.1 coordinate 41,924,761, forward strand.
GACAGGGGGTTTTTGGCAAATTTGCCAGCCGAAGGGGTACGGTGTGTTTCTGGCCGTCCGTTTCAAGATGAACGGTCCAGATCGAACATGGGCGGCGGCCGACTGTTCCTGGCCGGACCGAAGGCCGACCGCGGCGGCGGCCATTGCCGGCGGTGAGAAAAGCTTGCCGGCGTAACTCCAGCCGACGATTTCGGCCACCAAATCGAGCGATACCGGTGCCATTTGAAAGATGAGATCAAACCGCGCTCACCTAGGTAGAAGATGATGGCTGAGGGTGAATGAAGACGACGTGTGGCTCAGGATGGTGGACGGCGACGATCTGCGGGTGGCAATTCAACACAAGATGAGCAAATTGATCAAGATCAAGGATGCCAATGTGTGCAGGAGATCAATCTCGAGCTCAAGGACCAACTTATGCCACTAGATGAGCTACGGCTACCGTGAATTCTGAGCTCCAGTGGTCGATGGCAATGGCGGCTAGGGTTTCGGTGCTGCGGTGACTCGAGACGAAGTCGGCACTGTCAATAGGGTTTCGATAGGATTGCGTACGCGATTAAATCATTTTATAGCCCGAAGGCATAGGGCAAGCGACCGAGCGAGGCGTCGGGTCGGGGTTACGCGGTCGGACTCGGTGTCGAGCTTGCGTCCCGGTCGAAGGTGGAAGGAGATGGGGTGGCCCCCACTTGTCAGCCAGACAGAGGAGAGGGGAGGCGGTCGCGGACGGACGATGCCATGATGGGCCGCGGCCTGCGGCCCAGGATGGAGCGGTGGCGCGCAGCTGCTGCTGTTGCGTCCTTCGGCCTTTGGACCAAGAGGAAGGGAGCGGCCGCGCGGGTGGGTGAAGGCAGGCCACGGGCCAGAGAGAAGACGGGAAGGGATGGGCCGCCGGCAGGCCGAGCGGGCTGAAAGGAAGAGGAGAAAAGGAAATGATTTTTTATTTATTTGAATTATTTTCCAAAGAAATTTCAAATGGATTTTGAATTTCAATTCAAATTCAAACACCACAACATGAAAATATGCTCCATCATGAATGCTCAAGCATGTTTCTACCATGATTCAACTTCATTTTCATAAAAACATTTATTTTGCCTATATATTTATTTATCAAAAATCATTTTTACACATTTTTGCAAATTTGAAAAACCTAGGGTGTTACACCTGAACACGACGAGCATCGGATTTCTTCCACTTCTTGTAAAGCTTCTCCACTAGCTCACGCAGGTATAGGGAAACCTTCATGTATGTTGTCAGGTGAGCTGTGTTGGACCAACTCATTTCCTTCAACTTGGCAATCTCTTCTTCTTGAGCTCTCACTCTTTCCTCTAACGCTGAGACCTGACGCCTGTAGAGGCACTTGTCATGCTCCAACACTTGGATGAGCTTATCCTGGACAAGTAAGGGCCTTCCTGTAACCCTAAGCGTTTCATTGTACTCCTTGGCCCAGGTGTTTCCAGCTTCAACCCATTGTTCCATTCTGTTCTTGGTGGGGTCGATGGCGCGGGGCAGCAGGCGGTAGGGTCCGGTCTTGAGGATCTTGTAGGTGTCACGCATCACAAGCTGAAGGGCAGAGCGTGCTGCAAGCTGTGTCGCATAGGTGACTGTATTGTTCATCCCACCTGTGACAAGGGGCTTTAGTTCGAGTACTTCCTCACAGGCAAGGATCTGGATCATCACGTAATAGCAGTCCTTTGGTCCGTCCGGTCCAGTTTCCCGGTGGTAAGTCCAGATGCAGTACTCCTTCGGGACGCCAAGCCACTCAAGGGTTTCACGCAAGGCGTCGGTGTAGCCATCCTGGGCTCCTTCGAAGAAGGGAACCGGCACATATTTCTCCATCTGCATCCATATCCAAGGAGCGGAGTCAGAACTTCAGTTAAGAAGATAAGCTGTGCATGGTGGAGTAGGCAGAGATAATTTTTACAAAGGTGGAGATCTTTGTCGAGTCCTAGCTCGGGTGAACAGATCACTCTGTATGAGCAGAAGCATCATTTGATTTTTATCTCATTGCTCTATGGCACTGGTGGCGTTGAGGGTGCAGGACATTAGACGGAAGGGGCCATGCTCCAGGAATTGTGCAAACATTGCATCTCAAGGGGTTACATCTCATAAATGAGATAAACATTCCTTCATTAGGGAGATCTGTAAGATCATCTTGACAGATCTTGGTTCCTCTAGGCTCCACCTTGTTGCGGCACGTCTATTGTAGCTTTCCTCCATAAATTGCAGGCTTCTTCAACTCTTCTTGTCAGACTTGGGCATATCTACTTTGGTGCTTGATGAGAAGGAGGATACGATCTTCCAGGTAGCCAACTTCGTTGAGTCCAAAAAGGGATAGCAAGTCAGTCATGAGGGATAAGCCATGCACAAAATTGTGCTAGGTCGGTATATAACCGAATGAGGGGCTGGTTCATCCTGTTCTATCATCCAAACCTATGGGGTCTCGTCCTAGGGTCAAGCATGGCTCCTGATACCAACTGAAACATCCTCAAATTTTCCGCGAAGGGAAAATCCATAGAACGGATAATAATGTGAAATAAAAGACATCACATTATTATACAATAGTTGATAATTAAGTCCATACATCATAACTAGGTAAAAGAGTAACATAGAAGGGCTTACATCATTCCTTACATCGCCACTTGGCGAATTATCAGAGTACAATCATCTAAAACAGCAGCGGAAGTAGAAGAGCTTTTGCGGAAGGATCCTCTTCAACCATCTTGAGCGTAGGCACGAGACCTTCTAATCCTTACATTCATTTCTGTGAAGCAAGCAAATCTGCACACCGCCAGATGTGTGCAGGCCATGGTCAGCACTCATGAGCTTTAGTGGAAAGAAAATAAGGGATCTGGCGATCCTATAGTTTAATAAGGATGATAATTTTACATAGCAAGAGTATGATAGTGTAATAAGGATGATTTCCTAAGGCAACTTAGGACAATCTAGGGTTCCATAGAGTTATAACAAGTGAAACATAGAGGTAGAACTAGTGTCACATTGGGATTCATCATAAGAGGCATAGAGGAGGGTAGCTAGGGTGCATAGAGTATAGGACTTTGAAAGGAAAGGGGTCTCATGTATGATAAGGAAAGTCATTAGGGTATGATACACATTGGTTATATGATCCCAATGTAAGATGGGGTATGAACAAGGTGGAAAACATCAGTATTGCATAATGGGGATTCAGATAGGAAAAAGGAGTTCATAAGTCTAGCCTCATGTAGTTGAACTCTAGAGTGCAACATGGAATATTTCATGGGCAACATAGGTACTAGACTTACAAAACAAAGAGGTAAACAAGTTGTATATTGGAGACGTGATTCTAATGAAAAGGGCTCTGAGCAAGGTATGGGAATTAGATAAAAGGAGACTCTAGATTCTAGCCTTGTGCAACATGAGTACAAGGATGCTACATCGATACTTATCTCATGACACATTAGGGGCTAGACAAGGGTGCTATGACATGTGGCTTAAGATTATATTAAGTCACATGTGATGACGATGTTACTTGGTGTGGCACTAAACATATATGCCTAGCAAGTCAAGGTAGAGCTCCTACATGACAAGCAACAAACATGGGCACATTTCGAAAAAAATTTTGTTGGTTGCATTTTTTGGTGTTTGTAATTTTTAGGGTTGTTACAAGAGCCATCTCAACCTCAATGCTCTTCTGAAAAATTCTAAGTTGGTTATTCCAAGTCTTCCAAATTCCAGCGGACATTCCACTCTGGACCAGTTGATTTTGCACTTGCCTTCGTGAAATTGTTCGTGGCCAGCCCATAGGAATTTTCTGCTGATCTTCTCTAGTTCTTTGTAGAAAGCTCTTGGAGGTTTTAGTACGGTCAGTGTGTAGACAGTTATTGAAGACAGAACTGATCTAACTAGTACTCGACGGCCCCCAGGGTTGAGAAGTTTATTTTTCCATCCAGCTAACTTGTTGGCTGCTTTATCTATGACGTGCTGTAAATGGACCAGTTTGAGCCTCCCAAGAGAGATAGGAATTCCCAAATACTGCAAAGGAAAGCTGACCCGTTGTCCAGGGAATGTTAGACATAATCTGCTACTACCCCTTGTTGATTCTCCCTCGAGGGTTGGCTTGTTCGCTCGGGCAAAGTTTCGTCCTCGAGGGCAGGCTCAAGCGGTAGGGCTCGAGCGACCAGGCTCGAGGTGCAGTCCGCTCGAGGGGCAGAGCTCGAGGGGCAGGATAAAGGTCAGCGGTGCTGTCCATCACCTGCGCTGTAGCAGCATGGGTTAGGCCATGCCCTGTAAAGTTAGCAGTACACCAACAGGTAGTGGGCTGGTCTAGTCTTTTCTAGGAGCAGTTGAGGGATATGGAGGCCCATACCGCTTTGTACCTTGTAGTAGGTAGGAAACTTGTATATATATGTATGCAAGGCAATAGAGGAAGCAGTTTAGCAGGCCAAACATTCTGGGACGCTCAAGTTCTAGGAACTAGAACCGTGAGTAGAGTGTGAGTGTTTGCTATACTCATCTCGTCTTCTTCCTTGGTCCAAGGAAGAGCTCAAGGGTAGGGTCGAGTAGGTACTGCTCGGCCTTGAGGTGTTGATTCGGAGGGACGAGCGGGAGCTGCTCGCTTCGACAGCGCTAGGATCTAGCGCGAACACCTCTGGGGTGCTAGGATCTAGCGCCAATGAGTGGTATCAGAGCCATACAACGTCGTTTAGGTCCAACAACCGGCGATGGCGGACGCGGTACTTCAGGGCGTCGGCGGTGGAGATGCGGGGAGGCAGCTCCAGCCGGTGGCGCAGCCGGTGGAGGTGCGAGTGGTAAGGGAGTACGGCGGGAGCAATTCCAAGCCGATGCTTACCCGCACCAACTACGGCGAGTGGGCCGTGTAGATGAAATGGAAGCTGCGCGCTCAGAAATGGTGGGCGGCCGTGGAGGCTAGAAACGCCGGAGAGGATGCGGAGGTGGGCATTATGGAAGCACTCATGTCGTCTACTCCGATCGAGTACCATGAGGCGATGGGAGCCAAGCAGACGGTGAAGGAGGCGTGGGAGATGCTGGAGTCCTTCCACGTTGGCTCGGATCAAGTCAAGCGGGCGACGGCTCAGCAAATGCGTTGGGACTTCAACGACATCCGATTCAAGTCTAGGGAGTCAGTGGAGGACTTCGCGCTGCGTTTCAGTCGCTCATGAGCCAGGTGGCCACCTACAGCAAGCCGCTTGAGGACGAGGATCTCATCAGCAAGCTGCTCTGTGTGGTGCCTCCGAAGTACTCGCAGCTCGCCATGTCCATCAAGACAATGCTGGACATCTCCACTTTGTCTCTCGAGGATGTGGTAGGGCGGCTGCGGGTGGTGGAGAGTCATGATGCAGCGTTGCTAGAGTGGGAGGACAGCAGCAAGTTGCTGTTGACCGAGGAGGAGTGGACTGTGCGCATGAAGCAGTGGCGGTCCAGGAAAGGCTCCTCCGGCCGTGGTGGTGGCCGTGGCGACAAGCGGGGCGGGAAGGCGCCACAAGGCAAGAAGCGCAACATCGACCCGAACGTCTGCCGGCGCTTGCGGGAAGATGGGGAACTGGGCGCGGGAGTGCCCGGAGAAGTGCCCAGAGAAGCGGCCAGAGCAGGAGGAGGCCCACCTAGCTCAGGACGACAGCGACGATGAGCACGTGCTGTTGATGGGGGTGTGCTGTGCGCTGGAGGACGGCGAAGCAGAGAAAGCAGGGGCGGAGCAGGGGACTGCACCGTAGGCTATGCATCTTGACGAGCCGCACACGCAGGCCCATCTTGACACAGTCGACGTGCTGGAGCAGGTGGTGGTGTCCCGAGAAGTCATCTCCGACGAGGCGGTATGGGACAGGACAGAGGCGGAGGAGACGCCGGGCCCAGCCACGGAAGGCTCTCCTGCTCACTCCTCTGTTCTCAGTGGCTACGAGGCCACGGAGGAGCTGGTGGTGGGGGATGAGCCCGCGGCTGCAGAGGCGGAGGAGCCACCATGTCCAGCTGCAGAAGGCCCGCCTACTCCTTGCTTTGGTTTCGACGGCAGCAAGAGCCTCGAGCAGGACGGTGGCGGGGTCTGCGACTCGTTTGTCATTGAGCAGCTTGTCGTCTATGGCTGAGGCGAGGCAGAGGAGTTCGAGGCGAGGGAAGCAGGGGACTCTGCGGTGGCTGGGGTCGAGGAGCCGCCTAGTCCACCCGGGGCAGGGACTCCCACCCTCAACCGTGCTCCGCCTCGTCCGACCCCACCCCAAGAGGAAGTCCCGACTTCAAGGTGTGGCTGGGCCTCGTCTAAAGGGCAGGGTGGCTTCGAGGGACGGGGGGCTCCGTCCGAGTTTCGCGAGTCCGTGCTCGAGGGTCGCTGGGCCTCGACCGAGGGCCGGGGCGGCTTCGAGGGTCGCACGGTCCCAGACTAAGGATGAAGTGGCCTCAAGGGCCTTGGAGCCGCGAGCCGCTTCGACCGCGGAGGGGCGGGCAGCGTCGACCACGGAGGGGCGAGCAGCCTTGACCATGGAGGCACATGCGGCCCTGACCGCGAGGCAGTGGGCCTCGACCGCCGTGAGCCAGGCAGTCTTCACAGTGTTGCAGGAGGCCTCGAGGTCCAGGGCCTCGACCGTGGTAGGGGCCTCGACCGCGTAAGGGGGGCCGAGCATGGAACTTTTTCGCTGCGAACGACCCTACCTCGAGGAAGCCTCGACCACGTAAGGAGGGTCGAGCATTGAACTTTTCCGCTGCGAATGACCCTGCCTCAAGGAACTCCGGCGGAGGAGCTGGCCACATCTGTAGTCGCGGAGCGCGACACGGAGTGGCAGAAGGTGATGCTAGAGAAGCACGCCTTGTACACCCGACGATGGAGGGAGGAACCAAACATCGTTAGGGTGTACAACGACACGGGGGCACGGGCGGTGGACATCGCCGATGATGCCGCGCTCAAGCGCGAGACGAGCGATCTCAGCGCGCTCTCCTGCTACCTCGGCATTGAGGTGAAGCAGGGGAGGGACTTCATCACGCTGGGGCAGAGGCTGCTGGAGCGGGCTGGCATGGTGGAATGTCAGCGATGATGGAGGAGCGGGCCACAGAGGATCCATGGCAGGATCACCAGACGGTGGTGAAGAGTCTGACGACGTTCAATGAGGCACCGCTCGAGTCTGGTGAAGGTGCAGAAGATGGTGGCGGCGTCGACTTTCAAGGCGGAGTGCATCACGGCGACCACCATGGCATGCCAAGTTTCCCGGGCGTCTCAGGACCTGAGGCAGAGGATTGGCATGGTTGAGATTGAGGTCAAGGGCTCGCAGTTGGATTAGGGGAAGATTGTTAGACATAATCTGCTGCTACCCCTTGTTGATTCTCCCTTGAGGGTTGGCTCATTCGCTCGGGTGAAGTTCCATCCTCGAGGGCAGGCTCGAGCGGCAGGGCTCGAGCGGCCAGGCTCGAGGGGCAGTCCGCTCGAGGGGCAGCGCTCGAGGGGCAGGATAAAGGTTAGCGGTGTTGTCCATCACCTGCGCTGTAGCAGCATGGGTTAGGCCATGCCCTGTAAAGTTAGTAGTACACCAGCAGGTAGTGGACTGGTCTAGTCTTGTCTAGGAGCAGTTGAGGGATATGGAGGCCCATACCCCTTTGTACCTTGTAGTAGGTAGGAAACTTGTATATATATGTATGCAAGGCAATAGAGGAAGCAGTTCAGCAGGCTAAACATTCTGGGACGCTCAGGTTCTAGGAACTGGAACTATGAGTAGAGTGTGAGTGTTTGCTGTACTCATCTCGTCTTCTTCCTTGGTCCAAGGAAGAGCTCGAGGGTAGGGTCGAGTAGGTACTACTCGGCCTCGAGGTGTTGGTTCGGAGGGACGAGCGGGAGCTGCTTGCTTCGACAGCGCTAGGATCTAGCACGAACACCTCTGGGGTGCTAGGATCTAGTGCCAATAGGGAAGGACTGTAAAATGTCATTGAGGTCCAAACCAGAACAACGTATAGGTGCCACTGAGCTTGTGGACATGTTGATGACTAGTCCTGTTGCTTTGCCGAACTGTTCCATGATCTGAAATATTCTTGTGACATCCTCCTTGACTGGATTAGTGAATATTACTGCATCATCTGCGTATAATGAAATCCTTAACTTGGCTTGTCTGCCTCTTAGTGGTGGTCTGAGGGAACATAGACCATCGAAGAATAGAATACCTTTAGGAATAGATGATAACTTGGAGCAATTCATGAGCTCAAGTGTGTCCACGTTCTCGGGCCGCCTTGACCTACAATCCAATTAGGATAACTTGAACCATTGTAACCTGTGATATAGAGAGATTTAACACTGGACGGCGGGCAAAGGCCCTCAACAGGATCACGTTATTCAAATAGTTTGGAAAAGGACAGGTTCACTTGTGTAAGTCGCTTCTTGGCAGCTAGGTTTGCTTTAGCAGCTTCCTCTTTGCTTCGAACATGCCTAAGACCAGTGATCCACAGACAGCCTCGAAGGTTGTTTAGGTACTCCAACTAGTGCAACTCGTACCCTGGTTGATCTGTACATTCGAATGTGTCTTCTCGCAGGGTTTCTAGTGATGGCACCCTGCTGATGTTGTGACAAGCCTTGTAACTAGATATTTTCCGCAACTGTGTCAGGTTAGCACCATCTTCGATACTGTATAGATCTAATACGGTATCAGGAACATCCAGGGTCTGTATATGGTAAAGTTTGGCAAATGTGTTCGGTAAAATCTGCTCCCCTTGGCACCTAGAACAGGATAGAGCACTAGGATCTTGAATGCCAAGAATACACAGATGCTTCATCTCTCCAATAGACGCTGGGATGGAGAACATTTGACCTGGTATAGATATCTGAGACTCTTAGCACCCGCAATTTCCTCATCTTCTCAAAGATACCCTCCAATACTTGAGTACACCTCAGAGCCAACAGATGATCCCATTTTGGACTCGTCATATTAATGATCAGAGTATGCAGATTTTTTAGTTCCTATATTTTGGCAAGGTTAATATCTGATTCACAACAAGTATTGGCCTCAACGAAAAGATGATGGACCTCTCGTCGAATGCATTCAGAGAAGCCTTTCATGTCACTTCTAAAAATGTCATGTCCAGCAACCCATTCTCTAGCTTATGAAGCAGATCATGAATAATTACATGTTGGTGCTAGATCCTAGCACCCCAGAGGTGTTCGCACTAGATCCTAGCGTTGTCGAAGCGAGCAGCTCCTGCTCGTCCCTCCGAACCAACACCTCGAGGCCGAGTAGCACCTACTCGACCCTACCCTCGAGCTCTTCCTTGGACCAAGGAAGAAGATGAGATGAGTACAACAAACACTCACACTCTACTCACAGTTCTAGTTCCTAGTACCTGAGCGTCCCAGAATGTTTGGCCTGCTGAACTGCTTCCTCTATTGCCTTGCATACATATATATACAAGTTTCCTACCTACTACAAGAAACAAAGGGGTATGGGCCTCCATATCCCTCAACTACTCCTAGACAAGACTAGACCAGCCCACTACCTACTGGTGTACTGCTAACTTTACAGGGCATGGCCTAACCCATGCTGCTACAGTGCAGGTGATGGACAGCACCGCTGACCTTTATCCTGCCCCTCGAGCGCTGCCCCTCAAGCGGACTGCTCCTCGAGCCTGGCCGCTCAAGCCCTGTCGCTCGAGCCTGCCCTCGAGGACGGAACTTCGCCCGAGCGAACTAGCCAACCCTCGAGGGAGAATCAACAAGGGGTAGTAGCAGATTATGTCTAACATTCCCTGGACAATGGGTCAGCTTTCCTTTGTAGTATTTGGGAATTCCTATCTCTCTTGGGAGGCTCAAACTGGTCCATTTATAGCACGTCATAGATAAAGCAGCCAACAAGTTAGCTGGATGGAAAAATAAACTTCTCAACCTTGGGGGTCGTCGAGTACTAGTTAGATCAGTTCTGTCTTCAATACCTGTCTACACACTGACCATACTAAAACCTCCAAGAGCTTTCTACAAAGGACTAGAGAAGATCAGCAGAAAATTCCTATGGGCTGGCCACGAACAATTTCACGGAGGCAAGTGCAAAATCAACTGGTCCAGAGTGGAATGTCCGCTGGAATTTGGAAGACTTGGAATAACCAACTTAGAATTTTTTGGAAGAGCATTGAGGTTGAGATGGCTCTTGTAACAACCCTAAAAATTACAAACACCAAAAAATGCAACCAACAATTTTTTTCGAAACGTGCCCATGTTTGTTGCTTGTCATGTAGGAGCTCTACCTTGACTCGCTAGGCACATATGTTTAGTGCCACACCAAGTAACATCATCATCACATGTGACTTAATATAATCTTAAGCCACATGTGATAGCACACTTGTCTAGCCCCTAATGTGTCATGAGATAAGCATCGATGTAGCATCCTTGTACTCATGTTGCACAAGGCTAGAATCTAGAGTCTCCTTTTATCTAATTCCCATACCTTGCTCAGAGCCCTTTTCATTAGAATCACGTCTCCCATACCTCTTTGTTTCGTAAGTCTAGTACCTATGTTGCCCACAAAATATTCCATGTTGCACCCTAGAGTTCAACTACATGAGGCTAGACTTATGAACTCCTTTTTCCTATCTGAATCCCCATTATGCAATACCGATGTTTTCCACCTTGTTCATACCCCATCTTACATTGGGATCATATAACCAATGCGTATCATACCATAACGACTTTCCTTATCCTACATGAGACCCCTTTCCTTTCAAAGTCCTATACTCTATGCACCCTAGCTACCCCCCTCTATGCCTCTTATGATGAATCCCAATGTGACACTAGTTCTACCTCTATGTTTCACTTGTTATAACTCTATGGAACCCTAGATTGTCCTAAGTTGCCTTAGGAAATCATCCTTATTACACTATCATACTCTTGCTATGTAAAATTATCATCCTTATTAAACTATAGGATCGCCAGATCCCTTATTTTCTTTCCACTAAAGCTCATGAGTGCTGACCATGGCCTGCACACATCTGGCGGTGTGCAGATTTGCTTGCTTCACAGAAATGAATGTAAGGATTAGAAGGTCTCGTGCCTACGCTCAAGATGGTTGAAGAGGATCCTTCCGCAAAAGCTCTTCTACTTCCGCTACTGTTTTAGATGATTGTACTCTGATAATTCGCCAAGTGGCGATGTAAGGAATGATGTAAGCCCTTCTATGTTACTCTTTTACCTAGTTATGATGTATGGACTTAATTATCAACTATTGTATAATAATGTGATGTCTTTTATTTCACATTATTATCCGTTCTATGGATTTTCCCTTCGCGGAAAATTTGAGGATGTTTCAGTTGGTATCAGGAGCCATGCTTGACCCTAGGACGAGACCCCATAGGTTTGGATGATAGAACAGGATGAACCAGCCCCTCATTCGGTTATATACCGACCTAGCACAATTTTGTGCATGGCTTATCCCTCATGACTGACTTGCTATCCCTTTTTTGGACTCAACGAAGTTGGCTACCTGGAAGATCGTATCCTCCTTCTCATCAAGCACCAATGTAGATATGCCCAAGTCTGACAAGAAGAGTTGAAGAAGCCTGCAATTTATGGAGGAAAGCTACAATAGACGTGCCGCAACAAGGTGGAGCCTAGAGGAACCAAGATCTGTCAAGATGATTTTACAGATTCTCCCTAATGAAGGAATGTTTATCTCATTTATGAGATGTAACCCCTTGAGATGCAATGTTTGCACAATTCCTAGAGCATGGCCCCTTCCGTCTAATGTCCTGCACCCTCAACGCCACCAGTGCCATAGAGCAATGAGATAAAAATCGAATGATGCTTCTGCTCATACAGAGTGATCTGTTCACCAGAGGTAGGACTCGACAAAGATCTCCACCTTTGTAAAAATTATCTCTGCCTACTCCACCATGCACAGCTTATCTTCTTAACTGAAGTTCTGACTCCGCTCCCTGGATATGGATGCAGATGGAGAAATATGTGCCGGTTCCCTTCTCCAAAGGAGCCCAGGATGGCTACACCGACGCCTTGCGTGAAACCCTTGAGTGGCTTGGCGTCCCGAAGGAGTACTGCATCTGGACTTACCACCGGGAAACTGGACCGGACGGACCAAAGGACTGCTATTACGTGATGATCCAGATCCTTGCCTGTGAGGAAGTACTCGAACTAAAGCCCCTTGTCACAGGTGGGATGAACAATACAGTCACCTATGCGACACAGCTTGCAGCACGCTCTGCCCTTCAGCTTGTGATGCGTGACACCTACAAGATCCTCAAGACCGGACCCTACCGCCTGCTGCCCCGCGCCATCGACCCCACCAAGAACAGAATGGAACAATGGGTTGAAGCTGGAAACACCTGGGCCAAGGAGTACAATGAAACGCTTAGGGTTACAGGAAGGCCCTTACTTGTCCAGGATAAGCTCATCCAAGTGTTGGAGCATGACAAGTGCCTCTACAGGCGTCAGGTCTCAGCGTTAGAGGAAAGAGTGAGAGCTCAAGAAGAAGAGATTGCCAAGTTGAAGGAAATGAGTTGGTCCAGCTCACCTGACAACATACATGAAGGTTTCCCTGTACCTGCGTGAGCTAGTGGAGAAGCTTTACAAGAAGTGGAAGAAATCCAATGCTCGTCGTGTTCAGGTGTAACAAGGACAGCGACGTGATTGCTCTACTGTGCTGGCTATTGGCTATGGGTTCCTCCAAAGCAAGTATCGGCCCTGCTGGCCGGCTGTGCTGGCAAGTTGGATAAGTAATTGTGTGCCTGCGTGCTAATATATGCTTTCCTGTTACAGCAGACCGAAATTATCTGTGATTATGCTTCGCCTTCTGTTGGCGATACTGATATGTTGTTCAAGAACCTGTGGTTTTTCTGTCAGTCCTGTTGTTGTGTTGCTGGTTCCATTATCAACCCCTGGC
>CM041629.1:41967376-41984001 GCA_023333625.1 Bothriochloa decipiens
TGCAATAGAAAGGTTTACAATAACTTATTACATCACCACTTGGCGGAATCAGAGTTCATGCAGCATAAAAATAAAAGCTTGAGGTGCGGAAGCTATCATCTTCAATCCAACTTGAGCGTAGGCACAAAACCCTCAATCGCTGTACTCCCCAGAAGAGTACTCACTCCTCGAACCTGAAACCAAATTTTCAGTAGGATTTGTACTAGCCACACTCTCATCCTATGCATTGCTTTGTGGTAACTGGATGCAATTCATGGATATTTCAAAAGGAACCTATAAAGGCTGGGGTTTCCTATGCAGGTAATCAAGTATATAAAAAAATAATAATCAAGTTTTAAACACATTCCCATTTCCCATCATCCATCATCATCCATCTCTGAAATACCATCCCAACTCCTCCAACACCATCTCAGACTCAAGTCGACAAGCCAACTCCCTCTTGGCATGCCTCAGCGGCCCGCAACTCTCAACCTGGCTCACGGCCGGAAATCACACTCAGGGGAAGGTAGAACACTTCACTCACTAGTCCGGTGCATGCGGAACACAGGAATGGTCCATAGCCAAAGAGTTGGCATATGTATCGATCGATCAACCATACACTCTGCAGAGGTTTCACTAATCCACCAGATTTCGGTGCTTGCAATCACCTAGGCAGATTTCGGGCGCCTACTGCCATAAAACGATGCCACTCTACCATCTAGCTCTGGATCGCTGGAACTGTGAAGAGAGCATGTATCTTCTCCCGTAGAGGATGCCATGCCATGTACCCACTCTCGAAGGGGGTGCCATGATCGTCTCGGTAGGGTGTTAGCTCCATCCCATGCATATACCTTCCTATCACTACTCACCTAGCAGTAGTGACATTGATCTATCCAGTGGTTCGGCCATCTCCCACCCATGGAGAGCGAGTGGAAAGCAAGCGATTCCTAAGGTCCGTATACCAACGCAACAATTCCTAGGTTTGACCAAACCGAGATATCTTCATCAGGGTTTATCTTTAAAGTGCTACCATGGCACCTTCGTCGCGGGCTCCACCTCTCAGAGGGTCACACCCAAAGACCACCATCACATCTCACTTAGCCCACCATAGGCTCCTCTCATGAGAATGTCCAGACCCATCCCCTGGCAAGACTTGCTCCAAAAGCTCATCGTAGATCCCGGCTCGATCGATTCAACCCTCACCCTACTCCCTGCCATAAGCTCCACCCCAAACCCAGATATAGCATCATCAGCTCACATGCCCATCTGGTCCATCAACTCACACATCTCCAGCCTGGCACCCTCCAGGCCTTCCCAGTGTTCATCACGTTGCATCAAAATGTAAGCGAGTGAAGTATATATAAATATAGCAGATAAGCAAGTGGCTAACATAACAGCGGGTAAGCAGGTGAAAGTTTACAACAAGGTAGGGTTCATCAAATAATAATCTATCATGCAATCCTAGCACAGGCAAAACATTATAGCAACAGGAATTAAAAGCACTAGCCATACTACATTTGCCATGCGTAATGGGATCTACGAGGTTGGGTGAGGTGTGGCACCTTCACTGACGTAGCTGTCGGACTTCTCCTGGTAGTCACTGTCGTCAGACTTGTCCTCGCTCGAGCCTGTAACGAGAATTAATGGTCGCGGTAGCGACCCCTATAGATTAGCATAAAAAATGAATGCCAAATAGAAGATCCAAATGCACTCAAACAAAGCAAAAATAGATGGAGCACGATTTATAGAAAATTTGGATATGTGGATCATATTTTTGGAGCTCGTATGAATTAGTTATGTTTTTTCAAAGATTTAACCATTTTATGAAAAAGAAAAAGGGCCGATTTACCTGGTGCTGACACATGGTAGCACGGGATTGGGCCACGTGTCACGCGCGGGTCAAACAGGGTCAACACAGCGGCTGACATGGCAGATGACATCATGCTGACGTCAGTATTGACCGGTCAATGATGGCCTGGCAGGTGGGTCCGGGTGATGTCACTGCTGACATCAGCAGTCAACGGTCAACGGTCAATGGTCAACGGTCTGGTGGCCCCACTGTGCCGTTAACGGGCCGTTAATGGGCCATTATTGGGCCGAGTTGGCCGGATATGGGCCGGGCCGAGCCCGCCACATGGCACGCTCTGGTGCGGCCACGTCATGATGCTGAATCCACAACGGGCTCGGTTCACAGCTTCTGGTCCACGGTGCACCGGCGTCCTTGGGGTCCACTGTCAGCGACTCTAATCCACAGAGCCGGGTGCACAGGCATGTTCTCGTGTCCATACGGTTCAACGACCGGTTCCACGGTGCGCCAGCTCCCCCTGGTCCCACTGTACAAGCACTTCGATGCAAGATAACAAAGATCATCCCCCCGCTGGACGTAGGGCCTTCTCTTGCCCGAACCAGGATAAATCTCTGTGTCTTCTTGCATCACCCACCGGATTAGGGAGCATGCAATCACAAATTTACTCATTGGTGTTGACCCCCGGGGTCGAAACTCTGACAGTTGGCGTGCCAGGTAGGGGTCCTGCGTGTTACCAATGATTTCCAGCTATTTTTCTGGATGGGCGACTCTGTTTCACCACTTTTGTGCGCTACGGTGATCTGGTTCGGGAGCCTGGAGTTCATGTCCCTCGGTCAGGGCTATGACATGACCCTGCTCTCGATCAGTGACCCAAGCGGAGGTCGCAGTGTGCCCCCACGCTCAGGAGGGGCCACTTGTCGGTCTCACCACCATGCTGTCGCAACCAGAAGGAGGCACGATTGACGCCGTCTTCGCCATCAACCTGAGTCGAGGTTGGTGCCTACCGCATTCCCCTCGCTCCTGACCGGTAATGAGGAGCCCCTTGTTGGGGGATTATCTGACCTGAGTTCAGGAGCAGAGGACGGACCGGCAGGGCTCCACGACATCCCTGACTTCACCTTCGCAATGCACTCATCGAGGGGGCCCGAAGCTCCACCGATGCGTGCAACTCCCACTCCAAAAAAGCGAATCAAGCTTCCGCACATCTCCAACCACGATGTCATCACCGCGTTCAGGAGCTCGGGCACAACACCCCCAAGACCATCGACGAGTTGATGAACATCGTCACCAACTACGCGGCCGGCGAGGAGGCAGTCAGAGCCTTCTTCGACAACGACTAGGGCAAGAGGAAGGCCAAGCAGGGTGATCCTGAGAGCTCAAATCAGGGCACATCAATCAGCTACGTCACTCTTACCTTTAGAGCCTCGAGGCTATGTACCAATTCTCAATTCATGAATAAAGAATACATCCGTGTTTAAACCTTTCTTTCATGAAAAATAGGTGGGCTCGACCTTGTCCTCACAGAGTCAAACCTCCCTCAGGGGCTAGAGGGGGAACCCTCTGCATCCCTAAAACTCGCTTTTTTTGAGAAAACTTTTACATAGTCGACGAAGCCGCAAGGGCACCCTAAGGCTCAAGGGGCTGTCGAGCCGCGAGATCGCCTACGCGTCTGCACTACGGTACCTCCTCTCACTCCCCTATGTCAAGGGGTGCAACCGCGTGCTAAGAAGACTTTGTAAAAGCACACGATTTCAAGAAATTGATGTCTGACGTCCCTATATGCTTCGATGCAAGTTCCTACATAGTCGACAAGGCCACGAGGGCAACCTAAGGCTGAGGGGCCGTCGAGTCACAATATCGCCTACGCCTCTGGGCTACAGTACCTCCACTCGCACCCCACGCCAAGGGGTGCAACCGTGCGCCAAGAAGACCGTGTAAAAACTCAACTCAAGCAAATAAGGAATGACAGACTCGAACTCGAAAGCATTCGAAGTGCATATAAACATCATGTTTTGAGGCCCTCGAGGCCACTTCAACACGAGTAAAAATACTAATTCATTACATGGGCCTTCATGCCTAGATCTGGCTCACATGCTTTCATCGTCATCACCAATCCAATAGAAAGGGTGAGACCTTCACCAACGCATGGAACATCGAACAGCTACATCGCTTTTACCCCTAAGGGCCTCAAGGCCTTGTACTTTTCGTTATGTACATTTATCGCATCATGAATAAATGAAAGTACTTTTGATTTTAGTATAATTTTGTTCATGAATAATGAGGTAGCCTCGACCCTGTCTCACCAGAGTCGAGCCTCCCTCGGGGCCTAATGGGGGGAACCCCCTAAGTTCCTAAAAACTACGAACGATGTTTCAAAATTTGAGCGTCTCCTTTTGCTTTGCAACTAAGTAGAAAATGCCTCGAACTCCCTAAGGGTCGAGGGCTATCGAGCCTAGGGCTCTCCTATGCCTCAGGGCTACGGTACCCCCACTCGCTCCCCCTCCAGGTGTACGAGCATGCATCGAACACTTAGTCAAAAAGCAAAAGTCAGGTGATCGAAACTCGAGCGTCTCTTCTTTCCTACGCCTCGATACGCTTCACGACTAAGTAGAAAACGCCTCGAATCCCATAAGGGTCGAGGGCTGTCGAGCCGGGAGCTCTCCTATGCCTCAGGGCTATGGTACCTCCACTCGCTCTCCCCTCGAGGGATACGAGCACGCGTCGAACACTTAGTCAGAAAAGCAAAATCTAGGCAAAAGAAAACAAAGAAGGCTCGAACTTAAAATATCCAAATGCATTACGATAGATGCATAGATGTTTTAAAGGCCCTCGAAGCCACACTGAGAATAAGTTATAAAAACTAACTTATTTACATGGGCACCTTCGCCCAATTTTGCCCTACAGGCCTGCTCCACCGTCTCCATCATCGCCCTCGGGGGGAGGACTTCGTCCTTGAACAGCTTTGCCAGCGCTTCCCCTGGCCTTTTGGCGTCCTGGATTAGCCCTCGGCATCGCTCCTCATTCTCGGCATCGGTCTTCGAGATGTCAGGGACGAAGCCTTGGGCGACGACGTCCATGTCGAAGACAAAGCCGGAGGAAACCACCGCCAGCGCCCGCTTCATGCCAGTGTGAAGCGCCTCCCGCACATGATCCCGAAGGATGGCGTCGAGGTGGTAGAGCCGGTCGACGAGCGCGGCCCCCGGGATTTCTTCTCTAGCCTCCTCGACGGGCCCAACCTCCTAGGAGGTGCAGAGCCTGTTCATGGCGTCCCGAAACCTATCGAGAAGCGCCCCCTCTGCCGTGAGGCTCTCCTACAGCGCCTTGGCGGTAGTCTGAGTGGAAAGCAGCTCAGTCTCAAGGCCTAAAAGACAAAACAAGAGTTAAACAAGTCATACGGAAAGGAAAAGGTCAAAGCCCACCAAAGAACTTACTGGCACAGCGGGTCTTGACGGTGCTGCAGTCCTCCAGCACGGCGTCGCGCTCCTCTTGAGCCTCGTCTCGCTCCCACTGGGCCTCCTTGAAAGCCCGGGTCATGACCATCTTCTCGCACTGGAGGGTCTCGAGGGCGCCACTAGCCAAGATGATGGCTTGCTCCTTCTCTCAAAGGGTAGCCTTCATCGCCTCGAGCTTGGCATCCAGGCTATCGGCTCGACCCTTCTCCTCCTTGACCAAGGCGGAGAGGGTGTTGTGCGTCATGGAGACTTGAGCCAGACTAGCCTCGAGCGAGCGGATACGTTCCACGGAGTCTCGAGCCTCCTCTGCGAGCAGCTTGACATGCTCTTAGGCGCGAGTGCCCTCGCTATTGGCCTTCTCCACTTCACCCTTGGCCGCGTTGTCCTCCTCCTTGGCCCGCCGGAGCTCCTCCTTAACTTGGGCGGCTTCGCCTCGAGCTGCCTCAGCATCCTCCTTGGCCTTGGCGGCCTCCTCCCTGGCCTGCTTCACCTCCTCCTCAACCTCGGCCACCTTACTCTGCGCAGAACAGCCGGCCTCGAGTTGGCGAATCACCTCCTCCCGGCTGTTGTGCATTTCATGGAGGAAGTACGACTTGGAGTGGGAACACCTCCGCACGTCCTGGAAATAGGAAATCGAGGGTTAAGGCGATCCCTACAAAAAAGCCAAAAACCGTATGTGATCTAAACAGGGACTTATCGCGAGACTCTGGTCGAGGCCTCCAACGAGCCCGACGGCCAGCTTCAGGGAGCGCTGCAGCCACGCCCGAGACCGCTCCATGTCCTCCCAGCATTTGACCTCCACCAGGTCATCCATCACGATCTAGGGAGCGCTGGAGTCGCCGAGCTCTCGGAGCATGACGTGCTCTTTGCCCCAATGTGGGAGGACCGTCTTAACCTTGGTTCATGCTAAGGACTCGATCTCCTCTGCCACGTCGCAGGGGGCGCCGTGGTGCTCCGCCAACTTGGCCAGGGTGGGGAACTCCGACGCGGCACCGGTGTCTCCCAGCCCGGGGTCGAAGGTCGACCTCCTCAACGGGCCAGGAGCCCCCAACGCGATGACTGCTCCGGTATGTGGGGGGTCCTCTCTTTCCTTCTGGCTCGACGCTGGCTCAGGCGCCTCCTAAGGCAGCGGAGGGGTCGAGGCCGTCATTTCCTCTACTTGTAGCGCCGGCAGGTCCACCATCGACACGTCTCCCGGCGGGCTCAGTGCCGAGGTATCCTCCTTGAGCTGCGCCCCCGGCGGGCGCGGAACCACTTGCTCCATTAGTAGCTCGTCGAGGGTGATCATGGACACCCACTGTTTTAGGAGTCCTGAGATCTCCTCCTCCTCCGACGGCTTGGGCGGCTACTGCGCCGACGTGTCCGACAGCGTCGCGTCCCCCGGCGGTGTCTGCTACTCCTGCTAATGCTAGGGCCAGCCCCCGTTCAGCTCCTCCTCTTCCTGCCACTCCTGCAGCTTCTTCTTCTCCTCCTGCTGCATTCACGACAGCTCCTTTTCCTATAGAGCCTCCTGCTCCTACTTCCGCTGGGCCTCCAGCTCATGTAGCCCCGTCGGCCATGACTTTCGCTCGCTCATCGAGGAGGAAGGGGCGAGGGCCTCCTCACCCTCAAGGTCGATGAGGGCTTCCTCCACTCTCGGCTCATGGCCCTCGGGGGCTCCCGCCTCTAGCATGGAAATGGAGACCTCGGGTTAGCCCAGGTCAGGAGATCCCGAAGCCGAGGCTTTGCTCCCTGGCGCCGGCCGAGCTCGGGGACCATGGACGTTGACACCAAGGAGGCACTCCCTCCCTCCTGCATCTTCCCTAGCTCGGAGTCACCGCCCGTCATGGTCCCTGAGTCACTCGACCTTGCAGCAAGAGCAGAACCCGTCAGCCTACCACGAGCCATAGCCCTGAGGGCTAAGGACAGCCACTTCGCCTCCCATGGTGCCAAGGGCCTCGACGTCGCACCTATGACCGGGGCCCTCGTCTTTGTGGCCGCGTCCACCCTGAGCCGCTTAGCCGGTGCAAGGGTCACCTCCTCGATACGGCGCTTTGGCCTAGATGGAAAGTGGGTTAGCAGAGAACTTAATGAACCGTAGAATGGGGAAGCAACAAGGAAAAATTGAAATCGACAACACTTACCCGAAGGGGATAGAGGCCTTTTGGGTCCCCCTCGAGCCGCCAGCAGACCTCGAGGCCCCACCCGAGGCTGAGCTCTTCCCAGGGCTAGGGCTACTAGGGGCTGTCGGTGGGGTCGCCGTGCCTCCCTACTCCAACCAGGTCTCCTGGGCATGACTCTGCTCCGCCCACGCCGATGACCGAGACCAGGTCTCCTGGGTCGAAGTGGGCGGAGTCCCACCGTGAGTACGATGGGAGGAGGACGAACCTCCCCAAGTCGAGGGGTTGGCCGACCTTTTCCCTCGCCAGTGCTCCGAGGCCGACGCCGCGGGCTGAGGGACACGCTGCTCTGGCGCATCCTCCTGCACCGGAAGATGGTCAGTATGGGAGGGACCAGACAGAAGGAGCTCGAGGTGCCCCACCACGCCTTCGACATCGACATCATCATCATCATCTTCATCTCCCTCATCCTTTGAGGGAGACGTCTCCTCCAGGAGCCCGTCGTGCCTCTGCTGTGCACGGCGCTTCTCATGCTTTTCATGCTCCTGGAGCTTCTTGTCCTTTTTCTTCTTCTCCTCATCCTTGCGCCTTTTCTCCTGCTGGGCATTGAAGTGTCTCGCCTGACGATCAGGAGCATCCTCCCTCAACGAGGGCCTCAATCTCTGGTAGTCAATCCCCCCTACACGAAAGCACTCAGTCGCAAGGACAAGAGTAAGGAAAAAAAGGGATGAGACGTAAACGCAAAAGGCATGGGTCGAGGAGCTCACCAGGTTGAGGTACCCCTCCTCCAGCCACATGGAGAGGCGGTTGACGTCCTCTGCCCTGAACAAACCTGCAACCATCCCCTTCACCCGTGCGATGATCTCCGCGGCGGACATCTCCTCGCCGAACATCCGTCACCTCTCGAGCACCCCGTGCGCCACCGTGGGGAGCATCTCATCCAACCGTAGCGGGTGCTCTATCAGAGGGGGCACTCGTCGACTGTGGAAAGCCAAGACTACCACACCCGCCATCAGGCCCACCTCTCGAAGGGTCCTCATCGCGGCGACGAGGGGTCGAAGTCAACGTTGAAGATCCCTCGTCACACCATGCGGCCAGTTGAATGGACGCTCGGTGATGAGCCGCCCGGTGTACGACGGGAAGTAGCCTCCGTCATTGCGGAGGTAGAACCATTGCTCGTCCCACCGGGAGTGGTTGGACATCAACCCAGTGGGGATGTACTCGCGTGGCACCTCTGACTTGCATGTCTTCAACGCAAAGTTGAGGCAGCCCGCTCTGACGATCCGCCTCACGCCCGGTCCCACCGGAGAGGCGAACCACTCCCCCTTGTAGAGATGGAGCCACAGCTCCCAATGTGGCGCCATCCCTAAGTAGCCCTCGTAGACGGCCGCGAAGATGGCGGCGTTGGAGATGGCGTTGGGGGAGAAGTGTTGGAGCTTGACGCCATAGAAGTTCGTCAGCCCCCGCATAAACTCGCTCGAGGGCGCTCTGAGCCCGTGCCGGTGGTACTTAAGGAAGCTCACCATGTAACCCTCCGGTGGGTTTGGCTCCAGGTTGCTCCTCGGCAGCGCGATCCACTCCGGCCGAGTCGGATCGGTGACGGGGCGGAGAAGTCCTTCCCCCACCAGCTCCGTCAACCTCTGCCGTGTCATGGTCGACGGGCGCCAGGGTTTGGCAGGCTGGAGGATGGGGGCCATGGCAGCAGTGGCGGCACAGATCTGTTCGGTGAACGTGGCGGCGGTGGCAACGACACGAATCTCCTCGACGGACGGGCGACCGGGAAGGTTCCCAATCGTGATTTCTTGCTCTTCCCGTGTCCATCGTTCCCGCGATCGTCACTCTCGTGATCACCACTCTCATGACCACTCTGGGAAGGATCGCTACCCTCGTGAGCACTCTTCGTAGCCACATCACAGGTCCGACCACTCTACGCCTGCTCACGCTACGCCAAACACAGGCAACTGGAAGGCCGCTGCGCTAACCCCCACAGGCAGTGTGCCATTCACTTGTTTTGGTTGTGGCAAGCCTGGACACAAGGTCTATGACTATCCTGAGAAGACACCTGCACCTGCTGCACCCAAGTCTCAGTACCGTGGATCTGCAAGCCGCGGTCATCTCACGCACATGAACGCTGAAGAAGCTCAAGCTGCCCCAGATGTTGTGTACGGTTTGTTTTAATTAATAGCATTAAAGCATCTGTTCTATTTGATTCTGGAGCTACATGTTCATACATCTCATCCAAGTTTGCATGAGAGAACGAAATACCTACCACTCCATGTTTGGAGCCTATAGTCACCACTTCTCCCCTTGGTGAGATAAGAAGCACCCATATCTGTAAGGGAGTGAAGCTTTCTATCGAGGGTCTAACCTTCCGAGCTAACCTTACCCTTCTACCTTCAAATGGGTTGGATGTCATCCTAGGCATGGATTGGCTTACTGAGCACAAGGGTTTGATTTCTTGCTCACCCAGATATGTTCAGATAACTCACCCTTCTGGCCAAGCAGTCAGATGTGCACCTTAGAAGGATAAGTCTGTATCCGTGTTATGTGCCCTAAATGCACTCAAGACTCAGGCAGGATCTCAGAAAGAGGAGAAGACTCTCGCTGATGTCCCCATTGTCAGAGCATATGAGAACGTGTCTCCAGAAGAATTGCCAGGCATGCCACCTGATCATGATGTTGTGTTCATCATTGATCTCATGCCGGGTACCGGTCCCATTGCTAAGCGACTGTACCACATGTCAGTTGATGAACTAGAAGAGCTCAAGAAGCAACTGAAAGAGCTATCCAATAAGGGCTTTATTAGGCCTAGTGCTTCACCCTGGGGATCACCTGTTCTGTTTGTGAAAAAGAAGGTTGGATCAATGAGGATATGTGTTGACTACCGCAATCTCAACGCTGTTACCATCAAGAACAAGTATCCTTTGCCAAGGATCGATGACCTGCTTGATCAGCTTCGTGGTGCTAAGTACTTCTCGAAGATTGATCTCAGATCTGGTTATCATCAAATGAAGATTCGTGAGGAAGACATTCCCAAGACAGCCTTTGTCACTCGCTATGGGCAGTATGAGTTCACCATTGTATCCTTCGGTCTCATGAATGCCCCTACCAACTTCATGAACATGATGAACAAGGTGTTTATGGATGATCTTGATGGTTTGTGGTGGTCTTCATTGATGACATTCTAATTTATTCATCCACTGCCAAAGAACATGAAGCACATCTGAGGTTTCTGCTCAAGAAGCTATCCCAGCACCAGCTCTATGCCAAGTTCAGCAAATGTGAGTTCTGGCTTGAAGAAGTTGCTTTCCTTGCTCATGTACTCTCAGCTGATAGTGTTGCTATGGATCCTACAAAGATAGAAGCCGTGAAAGAATGGGAACAACCTCATAATGTGTTCGAGATCAGGAGTTTCTTGGGATTGGCGGGATACTATCACCGATTTATTGAGAACTTCTTGAAGATAGCTCACCCTATGACAAATCTCTTGAAGAAGACCAACGAGTTTGAATGGACACCCGAGTGTGAGCACAGTTTCAAAACTCTGAAAGAGAAGCTCACTACCACGCCTATCCTAGCCTTACCTGATATCACTAACAACTTTATCATCTATTGTGATGCCTCTCGCCAAGGACTAGGTTGTGTGCTGATGCAGAATGGGAAAGTTATTGCTTATGCTTCCCGACAGCTGAAGGAGTATGAGCAACGATACCCCACTCATGATCTCGAGTTAGCAGCTGTTGTGCACGCCTTGAAGATTTGGAGGCATTATCTCATTGGCAACAAGTGTGATA
Source organism: Bothriochloa decipiens (assembly GCA_023333625.1). Lineage (NCBI taxonomy): Eukaryota > Viridiplantae > Streptophyta > Magnoliopsida > Poales > Poaceae > Bothriochloa > Bothriochloa decipiens. Next base: position 41,978,508 of record CM041629.1, read on the forward strand.
TATACACCGATCACAAGAGCTTAAAGTACTTCTTCACTCAGGAGGATTTGAATATGAGGAAGCGCAGATGGTTAGAGCTAATCAAGGACTATGACATGGAGATTCACTATCATCCAGGAAAAGCGAATGTAGTCACAGATGCTCTTAGTCACAAGACCAACTATCATGCTCTGTTCCCCTCAACCCTGCCACCAGAATTGAAGAAAGAGATTGATGATCTCTAGCTCGAGATAGTACCCTATGGTTTGTTACACAAACTTTGCATCGAGAATAATCTCACCGAGCGAATTCATGAAGCTCAGAAAAGTTGTGAGGAAATGGAGTACATACGTGGGTTGATAAAGCTAGGTTACAGCCCAGAATTCAGAGAAGATGAGCATGGAACCATCTGGTTCAAGGACAGAATCTGTGTACCCAGTGATCCTGTCTTGCGTAAAGAAATTCTGTCAGAAGCACATGACTCTAAGTATTGCATCCATACAGGAGGTGCAAAAATGTATCAAGATGTGAAGAAGCACTTCTAGGGGAAAGGCATGAAGACAGACATTGCTAGACATGTGGCCGAATGTGATATCTGCAATAGAGTCAAGGCTGAGCACATGAGACCCGCTGGATTACTCAAACCACTCGATGTTCCTGAATGGAAGTGGGAGAGCATATCCATGGACTTTATCGTGGGATTGCCTCGATCCCCGCAAGGTCATGATTCCATCTGGGTAATAATCGATCGTCTGACGAAGGTAGCACACTTTGTGCCAGTCAAGACTTTGATACGTGCCGAACAGTTGGCGGACTTGTACGTCAAGGAGATATTGAGGCTTCATGGAGCTCCTAAGAGTATTGTGTCGGATCGTGGACCTCAATTCATGTCTCGATTCTGGCAAGCTCTCCATGAGTCCATTGGGACTAACCTTGACTACAGCACTGTTTACCACCCTCAAACAGATGGTCAGACAGAGAGGCTGAATCAGATTCCTGAGGATATGCTTCATGCCAGTGTTCTCAAATATGGGACAGATTGGGAGAAATGTCTGTCGTTTGCTGAGTTCTGTTACAACAACAGCTACCAGGCAAGTATCAATATGTCACCTTTTCAAGCGCTTTATGGCAAACCCTGCAGAACCTCGTTAATGTGGGACCACCCAGGTGAGAGAGTAGTCTTTGGCCCTGCCAAGATTAAGGAAGCCAAAGAAGGAGTTGCCCAAGTTAGAGAGAACTTGAGGATCGCTCAAAGCCGACAAAAGAGCTATGCTGATAAAAGGCGTCGAGACCTTGAATTAAAAATTGGGGACTTTGTATATCTCAAAGTGTCTCCACTTCATGGTACCGTCAAATTCCATGTGAAAGGGAAGCTAGCCCCAAGATATGTTGGCCCTTACCGCATCTGTCAGAGAATTGGAAAGCTCGCATACAAGCTTGAACTACCCCCACAGTTGGTAGGAGTACATCCTGTATTTCATGTTTCACAGTTACGCAAGTGCTTAAGGGTACCAAAAGAATAAGCAGTTACCACTGATGTGCTTGATATCCAAGATACTCTGGAATACAAATAACACCCCACAGTTGGCAGGCAGGGGGAAGCTTTCGACCCGAACCAGCAACCAGCCCGGCCCGCTCTTCCCTTCCCTCTCTCTTTCCCTCCGCGCCGACCGGCTCGATCAGCCAAGCAAGGCAGCCCGCCCGCTTGCCACTCCTTCCTTCGCCCGCTCACGCAGACCGGCCCATCAAGCCGGCCTAGCAACACGCGCGCGCCCGCCCCACGCCGTCGCCAACCGCAGCCGCTGACGAGTGGGTCCCGTCGTGGGACCCACATGTCATCAGCGCCGCTGAGGTCACCCGACCATTCTGCTTTTCTCCCCCACGCGCCGTGCGCACCCGGCTGAGCTCGCCCACGCCTCTGGCCACCTGATCCTCAGCCACCCCGCATCAACGACTGCCAGACCTGCCACCTCGGGCGACAAGCCCTGCCACAAAATACCCACGGCCGCGAGCACCTCGCTCTCCCACATGTGCTCACAACCTCTACGTACGGCTATCCCCTGCCTGCCCCGCTCCCTTCGCTGCGAAGCTTTGGCTTGAGCCACTGCCGCTAGAGCCCACAGGAGCCAAGGGAGCCTCCTGGAAGCTTCCTCTGGACTGGAATGCCCTTGGCTGCCCAAGCTTTTCCTCCGCCATGCCATCGTCACGCTACCTACCACCTCCGTCCTTATAAGCCGAGCCCCGGCGTCCCCCAAGGGTTCCATCGCCCGCCGCCACCTCGGTGGCCACTCAATTCCATCTTGCCCTGCCCAATTTGGAGCAGAAGAAGAGAAAGGGGGAAGAAAGGAGGCGGGGAAGAGAAAGCCGCCGCCGCCAGAGTTGGAGGAGAAGGCCGCCACCGCCGACCTGGAGCCGCTGCTGCTGCGTCAGCGGCAAGAAGCCAGAGCTGCACCATGAGCCGAAGCCACAAGAACCCCAGAGCTTGGACTTGTACCGCGCCTCCATCCTCTGCAACCGCCGGTGAGCGCCGCTGCCATCGTCGCTCTTCCACCTCCCTAGCCTAGCCTGCTTCTCTCTTGGCCATGGCGTCTCGCACCGAGACGTGGAGGCCGAGCCCATGTTCATGTTCACGCACGCACACACACATTGGCTTGTTACCTATGGCGCCACTCAGACTCGAGCCGTGCCGGCGTGTTCATGCGCTGCCGCGGCGAGACCGCCTCACCACCACACCATTGAGTTTTGCCTCCCTTTGACCACGGATCTGCACTCACCTTGATGAGACGGACCCCGTGCGCACCCTAACTCTGTGCTTGCCTCGCCGGAGCACCGTCCCCGAACCACCTTGCCGTTGCCATGCCATCGCGGAGCCGCTCTGGAGCGCCATCGTGCACTGTCGTTTCCCATCGCCTCCGACCACTGCGAGGACCAAGAAGAAGCCGAGGAGCTCTGCTGGGATGTGCTGCGTCGACTCGAGGAGAGGATGGGAGCCGTGGAGCCTCCTTGGGTGCTGTTGCCATGCACCATGGTCGCGCCGGAGCTCCGCTGTGGGTGTCGCTGCCCACGCGGACTCCGCCGCAGGTTTTGGTCACCGCCGACACCTCGTAGAGGTGCTGCATGACTTCAATCAAACCCCTACGCCCCGAATTGGAACCGGAGTGGCTCGGTGCGAAGAGTTCACCGAGCGCTGACAGCGGGACCAGGGGGAGCTGGCACACCGTGGAACCGGTTGGTGAACCGTATGGACTCAAGAACATGCCTGTGCACCCGGCTCATGTGGATTAGAGTCGCTGACAGTGGACCCCAAGGACGTCGGTGCACCATGGACCAGAAGCTGTGAACCGAGCCCGTTGTGGATTCAGCATGATGACATGGCCGCACCAGAGCGTGCCATGTGGTGGGCTCGGCCCTGCCCATATCCGGCCAACTCGGCCCAATAATGGCCCATTAACAGCCCGTTAACGACATAGTGGGGCCCACCAGACCATTGACCATTGAACCTTGACCGTTGACTGCTGATGTCAGCAGTGACGTCACCCGGACCCACCTGTCAGGCCATCGTTGACCCAGTCAATGCTGACGTCAGCATGACATCATCCGCCATGTCAGCCGCTGTGTTGACCCTGTTTGACCCACGCGTGACACATGGCCCAATCCCGTGCTACCATGTGTCAGCACCAGGTAAATCGCCCCTTTTTCTTTTTCGTAAAATGGTTAAATCTTTGAAAAAACATAACTAATTCATACGAGCTCCAAAAAATATGATCCACATATCCAAATTTTCTATAAATCGAGCTTCATCTATTTTTGCTTTGTTTGAGTGCATTTGGATCTTCTATTTGGCATTCGTTCTTTGTGCTAATCTATAGGGGTCGCTACCACGACCATTAATTCTTGTTACAGGCTCGAGCGAGGACAAGTCTGACGACAGTGACTACCAGGAGAAGTCCGACAGCTATGTCAGTGAAGGTGCCACACCTCACCCAACCTCGTAGATCCCATTACGCATGGCAAATGTAGTATGGCTAGTGCTTTTAATTCATGTTGCTATAATGTTTTGCCTGTGCTAGGATTGCATGATAGATTATTATTTGATGAACCCTACCTTGTTGTAAACTTTCACCTGCTTACCCACTGTTATATTAGCCACTTGCTTATCTGCTATATTTATATATACTTCACTCACTTACATTTTTATGTGACGTGATGAACACTGGGAAGGCCTGGAGGTTGCCAGGCTGGAGATGTGTGAGTTGATGGATCAGATGGGCATGTGAGCTGATGATGCTATATCTGGGTTTAGGGTGGAGCTTATGGCAGGGAGTAGGGTGAGGGTTGAGTCGATCGAGCCGAGATCTACGATGAGCTTTTGGAGCAAGTCTTGCCAGGGGATGGGTTTGGACATTCTCATGAGAGGAGCCTGTGGTGGGCTAACTGAGATGTGATGGTGGTCTTTGGGTGTGACCCTCTGAGAGGTGGAGCCCGGGACGAAGGTGCCATGGTAGCACTTTAAAGATAAACCCTGATGAAGATATCCCGGTTTGGTCAAACCTAGGAACTGTTGCGCTGGTATACGGACCTTAGGAATCTCTTGCTTTCCACTCGCTCTCCATGGGTGGGAGATGGCCGAACTGCTGGATAGATCAATGTCACTACTGCTAGGCGAGTAGTGATAGGAAGGTATATGCATGGGATGGAGCTAACACCCTACCGAGACGATCATGGCACCCCCTTCGGGAGTGGGTACATGGCATGGCATCCTCTATGGAAGCAGATACATGCTCTCTTCACAGTTCCAGTGATCCAGAGCTACATGGTAGAGTGGCATCGTTCTATGGCAGTAGGCGCCCGAAATCTGCCTAGGTGATTGCAAGCACCGATGATGGTTATCTGGTGGATTAGTGAAACCTCTGCAGAGTGTATGGTTGATCGATCGATACATATGCCAATTCTTTGGCTATGGACCATTCCTGTGTTCCGCATGCACCGGACTAATGAGTGAAGTGTTCTACCTTCCCCTGAGTGTGATTTCGGCCGTGAGCCAGGTTGAGGGCTGCGGGCCGCTGAGGCATGCCAAGAGGGAGTTGGCTTGCGACTTGAGTCTGAGATGGTGTTGGAGGAGTTGGGATGGTATTTCAGAGATGGATGATGATGGATGGTGGGAAATGGGAATGTGTTTAAAACTTGATTATTATTTTTTTATATACTTGATTACCTGCATAGGAAACCCCAGCCTTTATAGGTTCCTTTTGAAATATCCATGAATTGCATCCAGTTACCACAAAGCAATGCATAGGATGAGAGTGTGGCCAGTACAAATCGTACTGAAAATTTGGTTTCAGGTTCAAGGAGTGAGTACTCTTCTGAGGAGTACAACGATTGAGGGTTTCGTGCCTACGCTCAAGTTGGATCGAAGATGATAGCTTCCGCACCTCAAGCTTTTATTTTTATGCTGCATGAACTCTGAATCCGCCAAGTGGTGATGTAATAAGTTATTGTAAACCTTTCTATTGCA
>CM041629.1:41999618-42032531 GCA_023333625.1 Bothriochloa decipiens
CGCCTGTAACTGTTACCGTAACTGTGGCCATGCGGTTAAGCGGGGGTAGATAGATCGCATTAAATGCGCTCGGATCCGTACGGGGGAGTTGGTGGCTGAGGGGTGCACTGTCCTCGAGGGCTGCCCATTCGCCCGGGCGAAGTTCCGTCCTTGAGGGGAGGCTCGTTCGCTGGGCGAAGTTACGTCCTTGAGGGCAGGCTCATTCGAAGGATGAAGTTCCGTCCTCGAGGGGTCGCTCGAATCGTACCCTCGCGTATACAGTACTAGTCCGTTCGGTATCCTCTCGGGTGGACAGTACTGGTCCGTTCGGTAACCTCTCGGTTATACAGTACTAGTCCGTCGGTATCCACAAAAGAGCTTTGGTTTTGGGCCGTCGTTGTTCGTTCACGGGCCAGTCCGATACGTCTCAGCCTATGGGCCTTCGTACGTTAGTGCAGGAGGTTATCGGAGGGGTCAAGGTGCTGATTTTGCGGGGTTTTAGTTTGGTAAGCCAGGGGTCTAGGGTACCCGTCTCCATGGTATCGACAGTAGCCCCCGAGCCCCTGCGCGAGTGATGACACTCGGGGAGGGGGTCAGGAATTTAGGAATGAGACGTGATTCGGATTTTTTCGCGGGGGGCGCGCGAGCAACCCCCGCGGGGGTAGCCCCCGAGGCCTCGTAGGAGTCGAAAGACTCCTGTGAGGGCTTTATTTATATTTAGTTAAAGGGTGCTCGTCCAATCGGGTATAGGCCTGAGCTTTACCGACGGGAACCCCCGGGGGATTTTCGACCCTCTTTCGTCGAGAGGCGCCGGGCACAGGTGAGCCCCCGAGCCTCGTGCGGCTGGGGCGTTGCTGACCTCGGCATTCTTCTCACGAGTCCTTTCGATCGGATGTGAGGGGAGAAGCATCGGACTACCCCCGATAGGGCGAGCCGCGAAGTTCTCAGTGAGCTGGTAACGGGAAAATCCAAGCGAGAGCCCGTTCCTCCTTCGATAGAGGTCGGCAGGAGGCCCAGAGGTGGTCTCATTAAAGCAAAACGCAATGGTCCTACGGGTTCCGATTCCATTTGATAGGTCTCGGCGGCTCGATGCCTCCCTTCGGGGGGATTCCATAAAGTCCGTAGCGTTTCGCCTTGGATGCGTCCAAAGGGGTCTCGAGAGTTCGTTCTCGAGCAGGGCCTCGTGTTGGCTCCCCTTGGTCACCCCTGACTCGGGTGCTCGAGGGCGGCTGTCAAAGCTTGTTCGTGGGGTCAGCCTTCGCTCCTTTGAGACTTAGGGCCGGAGCCCGATTTTGGTGCTCAAGGGCGGCCGTTAAGCCCTTACTCGAGGACCGGCCTTCGCTCCCTCGAGACTTTGAGGTAGGGTCAGATCCCATTTTCTCCTTTTGTGGAAATCTCCGTCGACAAGTAACCATTCTCTTTCGGTGCTCAGGGGTGGCCGTTGAGCCCTCACTCGAGGACCGGCCTTCGCACCCTCGAGAGTTCGAGGCGGGGTCGGAGCCCGCTCTTTTGCGGTGCTCAAGGGCGGCCGTTAAGCCCTCACTCGTGGACCGGCCTTCGCTCCCTCGAGACTTCATGGCGGGGTCAGAGCCCGCTCTTTTGTGGTGCTCGAGGGCGGCCGTTAAGCCCTCACACGGGGACCGGCCTTCGCTCCCTCGAGACTTCGAGGCGGGGTTGGAGCCCGCTCTTTTGTGGCGCTCGAGGGCGGCCGTTAAGCCCTCACACGGGGACAGGCCTTCGCTCCCTCGAGACTTCGAGGCGGGGTCAGAGCCCGCTCTTTTGTGGTGCTCGAGGGCGGCCGTTAAGCCCTCACACGAGGACCGGCCTTCGCTCCCTCGAGACTTCGAGGCGGGGTCGGAGCCCGCTCTTTTGTGGTGCTCGAGGGCGGCCGTTAAGCCCTCACACGAGGACCGGTCTTCGCTCCCTCGAGACTTCGAGGCAGGGTCGGAGCCCGTTCTTTTGCGGTGCTCGAGGGCGGCCGTTAAGCCCTCACACGAGGACCGGCCTTCGCTCCCTCGAGACTTCGAGGCGGGGTCAGAGCCCGTTCTTTTGCGGTGCTCGAGGGCAGCCGTTAAGCCCTCACATGAGGACCGGCCTTCGCTCCCTCGAGACTTCGAGGCGTGGTCGAAGCCCGTTCTTTTGCGGTGCTCGAGGGCGGCCGTTAAGCCCTCACACGAGGACCAGCCTTTGCTCCCTCGAGACTTTAGGGCGGGGTCAGAGCCCATTTTACCTTATGTAGAAAACTCCGCTAGCGAGTGACGGTTCTCTTTTCTTACCGTTAGGCACGCCTTTTGAGGAGAAGGGTTTAGCGGCGCGATCGTGGCGGGCCCGAGCAACAGCTCTCTGTCAGAGGTGTGACATGTGCATCCGGTCGAGGGTCGAGGGGGGAACGGTCAGGTAAACGCATTAATTGCGGGAAGTTACCTTTTCCCTGCCGCCGGGCTCCGCCCGTTGCTCTTCCCGAGTATAAAAACGGACGGGGACAGGCGTTCGCTCCCACCTTTGCCATTCTGCCGAGCTCCTGCTTTCCTGTGCGCATGAGGATAAAAACTTAGAGCGAGAAGTCACGATTGGGAACCTTCCTGGTCGACCGTCTGCCGAGGAGATTCGTGCTGTTGCCTCCGCCGCCGTGCCCACCGAGCAGATCTGTGCCGCCGCCACCGCCATGGCCCCCGTCCTCCAGCCCGCCGAGCCCTGGCGCCCGTCGACCTTGACGCGGCAAAGGCTGACCGAGCTGGTGAGAGAAGGACTTCTCCGCCCCGTCACTGATTCGAATCGGCCGGAGTGGATTGTGCCGCCCAGGGACCACGAAGAGCCAAATCCGCTGGAGGGGTATGTGGTGAGCTTCCTCAAGTTCCATCGGCACGGGTTCGGCGTTCCCCCGAGCGAGTTCATGCGGGGGCTGATGAACTACTACGGCGTTGAGCTCCACCATTTCTCGCCCAATGCCATCTCCAACGCCGCCATCTTCGCGGCCGTCTGCGAGGGCTATCTCAGAATGGAGCCACATTGGGAGCTATGGCTCCACCTCTACAAGGGGGAGTGGTTCGCCTCCCCGGTGTCGGTCGGAGTAAGGTGAATCGTCAGAGCGGGGTGCCTCAACTTCGCGTTGAAGACCGGGAGGTCGGAGGATCCACGCGAGTACATCCCCACCGGGTTGGCAACCAACCACTCCCGGTGGGACGAGCAGTGGTTCTATCTTCACAACGACGGCGGCTATCTCCCGCCGTACACCGGGCGGCTCATCGCAGAGCGTCCATACAATTGGTCATTCGGTGTCGCGAGAGACCTTCAGCGTCGACTTCACCCCCTCGTCGTCGTGATGAGGACCCTTCGAGAAGCGGGCCTAACGGCAGGGATGGTCGCCTCGGCCTTTCACAGTCGACGGGTGCTCCCTCTGATGGAGCGCCCATTGTGGTTGGACGAGATGCTCCCCTCGGCGGCGCCCGAGCTTCTCAGGAGGTGCCAGATGTCCGGCGAGAGGCTGTCCACCTTGGAAGTCATCGCGCGGGTGAAAGGGATGGTGGCTGGCTCGTTCAGGGTGGAAGACATCAACCGCCTCCCCATGCGGCCGGAGGAGGGTTGCCTCGATCTGGTGAGTGCCCCGATTCGTGCCCTTCGAGTTCTCCCCCCTTTTTCTTGTCACTGTGACTAAACGTCTTTGCGCAGGGGAGAATCAACTACCAGAGATCGAGGCCTCCACTGAGGAAGGACGCTCCCGATCGTCAGGTAAGATGCTTCACCGCCCAGCAAGAGAAGCGGAGTAAGGACGAGGAGGAGAAAAAGAAAGCCAAGAAGCTCCAGGAGCGCGAAAGGCTCGCGAAGCGCCGTGCTGAGCAGAGGCGCGACGGGCTCCCAGAGGAGGAGTCTCCCTCTGATGGAGATGAAGATGATGATGATGATAGTGATGACGTCGAGGGGGTGGAGGGGCGCCTCGATCGCATCCTGTCGGATTCCTCCCATGCTGACCGCCCCTTCGTGCAGGAGGAGGTGGCAGAGCAGCGCGCCCCTCAGCCGGCGGCGTCGGCCTCGGAGCGCCGATGTGGAAAAGGGGGGCCGAGGCCTTGCCTTGAGGGGGATCACCTCCCTCGCGTCGTACTCGAGGCGGGAGCCCACCCACTTCGATCCGGGAGACCCGGTCCCGGTCGTCGGCGCTCGCGGAGCAGAGGCGTGCTCAGGAGGCCCCGTCGAAGCAGGGAAGCGCGGCGACCCCACCGACGGCCCCGAGCAGCCCCAGCCCTGTGAAGAGCTTGGCTTCGGGAGGGGTCTCGAAATCTGCGGGCAGTTCGAGGGGTACCCGAAAGGCCTCTATACCCTTCGGGTAAGTGCCGTTGAATCGTTTTATTTTCGTTATGTCTTCTTTGTGCGCTTCAATGAACTTTTTGCCGTTCTGCTTTCCATTCAGGCCCAAGCGCCAGATCAAGGAGGTGTCTCTCGCCCCCGCTTAGCAGCTCAAGATGGATGCAGCCGCGAAGATGAAGGCCCCGGCTACAGGTGCGTCGTCGAGGCCCTTGGCCCCGTGGGAAGCCAAGTGGTTGTCCTCAGCCCTTGGTGCTATGGCGCGCGGTAGGCTGATGGGTTCCACTCCTGTTGCAGGGTCGAGCGTTCCGGGGGCCGCGGCGGGTGGCGACTCCATGCCTGGGAGGACGCATGAGGGAGGGAGCGCCTCCTTGACATCACCGCCTGCGGCCCTCGAGCTCGACCCGGCACCAGGAGGCGGCGCCCCGACGTCGGGGGCTTCCGTTCCTGGTGGTCCAGAGGCTTCGATCCCTGCACCCAAGGCGGGAGCCCCCGAGGGCCAGCCCCAGCATCAGCAGGCGCAACAGACGCCGTCGGGGGACGCGGCGCTGCTGGACCCGCCGGCGCAGCAACCGCCCAAGACGTCGGAGGCGGAAGCGACTTCCGGACTGCCCAAACAATGGGTGTCCGTGATTACTTTGGACGAGTTGCTGGCCGAACAAGAAACGGCGTCAAAGGCGTCGACGTTCCCGCGGCCGTCGAGGGTACTACCAGAGGATGCCTCGGTACCGAGCCCGGCAGAAGACGCGCCGACGGTGGTCCCACCGGCGCTACAAGTCGTGGCGTTGGGTGAAGCGACGGCCTCCACACCTCCGCTGCCTCCGACGGCGCCGGAAGCAGCACTGGATCAGGCGCCGCAACCATCGATGGAGCAGCCGGAGGAGACGGCGGCTGTTGGCGTGCTGAGGAGGTCGACGTCCGACCCCGGGCTGAGGAGTGCCCGTGCCGCGTCAGAGTTTCGCATCCCGGGGGAGTTGGCCGTGGGCTACGGCGTTTCGGGCCATGTGGTAGAGGAGATCGAGTCCTTGGCGCGAGCCAAGGTCAAGATGGTCCTTCCGCATTGGGGCAAGGAGCGCATCGTGCTCTGGGAACTTGGCGATTCCAGCACTTCGGGGATCGAGATGAATGACCCGGCGGAGGTCGAGTGCTGGGAGGAGGCCGAGCGGTCCCGGGCGTGGCTGCGGCACTTGCTGAAACTGGGCGCCGAGCTCGCCGAAGGCCTTGACCGGAACCTCGCGGTGAGTCGCTGTGTTAGGCCATATGTAGTTTTTTAAGTTCTTTCATATGGGATGCCTTAACCCTCGATTTCCTGTCCCCAGGTGGCGCGGAGGCGGTCCTACTCCAAGTCAGTCTTCCTCCACGAAGCGCACAACAGCCAAGAGGAAGTGCTTCGCCAACTCGAGGCCGGCCGCTCTGCGCAGAGCAGGGTGGCCGAGCTCGAGGAGGAGCTGAAGCAGACGAGGGAGGAGGCCACCAAGGCCGAAGAGGAGGCCGCCCGGGCGAAGGCGGACTCCGACGCCGCTCGAGGGGAAGCTGCCCGCCTCGAGGGGGAGCTCGAGCGTGCCAGGGAGGAGGCTAACGTGGCAAAGGCCGAATCGAAGAAGGCCAGGGTCGAGAGCGTCCGAGCCCAGGAGTGCGTCGAGCTGCTCATGGCGGAGGCTCAGAGCTCCGTGGAGCGCATCCGCTCGCTCGAGGCCAGCTTCGCTGAAGTCTCCGCCACGCGCAACGCCCTCTCCGCCTTGGTCCAGGAGGAGAAGAGCCGTGCCACCGGCCTGGAAACCCAGCTCGGGGCAATGAAGGCCACCCTCTAGGACAAGGAGCAGGCCATCATCCTAGCTGGTGGCGCCCTCGAGACCCTCCGCTTTGAGAAGATGGAGGTGACCCGAGCCTTCAAAGAGGCCCAGCGGGAGCGGGACAAGGCTCGGGGGGAGCGCGACGCCATGCTGGGGGATTGCAACGCCCTCGAGACTCGCTGTGCTGGTGAGTTCCTCAAAGGGTTTTTAATCTTTGTTCTTTCCGTATGGTTTATCAAATTCTTGCTTTGTGTTTCAGGCATCGAGTCCGAGCTGCTTGCAACCCAGACCACCTCCAAGGCGCTGCAGGAGAGCCTTGTGGCAGAGGGGGCGCTACTTGGTCGGCTCCGGGTTGCCCTCGATGGGCTCTGCGCCCTCTGGGAGGTCGGGCCTGTCGAGGGTGCCGAAGAAGACATCCCGCGTGCCGCGCTCGTGGACCGGATCTACTACCTCGACGCCACCCTTCGCGATCGCGTGCGGGAGGCGCTTCACACCGGCGTGAAGCGGGCGCTTGCAGTGGTCTCCTCCGGCTTCGTTTTTGACATGAACGTGGTGGCCCAAGGCTTTGTTCCAGACATCTCGAAGACCGACGCTGAGAATGAGGAGCACTGCCGAGGGCTCATCAATGACGCTGAGAGGCCGGGGGGAGAGCTGGCGAAGTTATTCGAGGGCGAAGTCCTCCCCCCCGCGGATGGAGGGTTCCATGTCGAGGAGGGCGGTGACGGGGCAAGCCTGTAGGGAAAGACTGGGCGAGGGTGCCCATGTAATGAACTAATTTTTTTTAACTTATATTCAATGTGGCTTCGAGAGCCCTTTTTGGACATTAATAATCTATCGTAATGTGATGTGTCCTTTTACTTTCAAACCTTTTCTGCTTTCTTCTCACCTAGACTTTGCTTTTTTGACTAAGTTTTTGATGCAAGCTCGTATCCCTCGAGGGGGGAGCGAGTGGAGGTACCGTAGCCCGAAGGCGTAGGAGAGCTCCGGCTCGACAGCCCTCGACCCCAAGGGAGTTCGAGGCGTTTTCTACTTAGTCGCGAAGCGTATCGAGGTGTGAGAAAGAAGAAGCGCTCGAGTTTTGCTCGCCTCACTTTTGCTTTCCGACTGAGCATCCGACGTGAACTCGTATCCCTCGAGGGGGGAGCGAGTGGAGGTACCGTAGCCCGAAAGCGTAGGAGAGCTCCGGCTCGACAGCCCTCGACCCCTAGGGAGTCCGAGGCATTGTCAACTTAGTTGGGAAGCGAAAAGGGAGTCGTGCGAAAAAATCGTTCGTATTTTTAGGAACTTAGGGGGTTCCCCCCCCGTTAGCCCCCGAGGGAGGCTCGACTCTAGTGAGACAGGGTCGAGGCTACCTCTTGCATGTACAATAACAAGTTTGAACTTATAATCGAAAGTAGTCCTTATATTTGTCATGCGGAAATGTACAAGACATGCGAGAATGTACAAGGGCGCTGGTGCCCTAAGGGTGGAAACGACGTAGCTGTTCGATGTTCCACGCGTTGGTGAGGATTTCGCCTTTGTCGTTAGCGAGCTTGTACGTCATGGGCTTTAGCACCTCAGCTATGGCGTATGGACCTTCCCATGGCGGCGTCAGCTTGTGACATCCTTTGTTGTTCTGTCGTCGACATAGGACGAGGTCTCCAACTTGGAGGTCCCTCGGGCGCATGTGCTTGTCGTGGTAGCATCGAAGTTTTTGCTGATACCTCGCGGAGTGAAGTGGCGCCATGTCTCGAGCCTCCTCGACCTGGTCGACGGCGTTTGCGAGGGCTTCTTCGTTGGTTTGCTCATTGTACGCCTTTAGTCGAGGGGAACCATACTCGAGGTCAGTGGGGAGGACGGCCTCAGACCCATAGACCAAGAAGAATGGGGTGAACCCCGTGGCTCGACTAGGTGTCGTCCTTAAGCTCCATAGGACCGATGGCAACTCCGCGGCCCATTTTTTTCTGTGCTTGCCGAGGCGTTTGAGGATCCTTGGCTTGAGGCCCTGCAAAATCATGCCATTGGCGCGCTCGACCTGGCCGTTAGTTCAAGGATGTGCAACCGCGGACCAATTCACATGGATGTGATGGCGATCGCAGAAATCCAAGAACTCCTTGCCGGTGAACTGCGTGCCATTGTCAGTGATGATGACGTTCGGGACCCCGAAGCGATGGATGATGTCGGTGAAGAACTCGACCACCCGTTCGGAGCGGATGTTGCTGATGGGCCAGGCCTTGATCCATTTGGTAAACTTATCGACGGCAACGAGCAGGTGCGTGTACCCTTTGGTCGACCTCTTGAGAGGCCCCACAAGATCGAGCCCCCAGACCGCAAACGGCCAGGTGATGGGGATCATTTGTAGGGCATGAGCTGGGAGGTGCGTTTGCTTGGCGTAGAATTGACACCCTTTGCACGAGCGGACGATGTTCATGGCATCAAAAACGGCGGTCGGCCAGTAGAAGCCCTGTCGAAAGGCATTGCCTACGAGGGTCCTTGGTGCTACGTGGTGGCCGCAGGCTCCCGAGTGTATGTCTTCGAGGAGCCTCCTGCCTTCCTCGATGGTAATGCAGTGCTGGAGAACACCTGAGGGGCTTCGCCTGTTGAGTTCCTTGCCGTCACCGTAGATGATGTAGGACTTGGCCCGTCACGTGATCCGTCGAGCTTCTGTCCGGTCCTCAGGAAGTTCTCCCCGAATGAGGCAGTTGAGTAAAGGGGCTCGCCAATCCGGTGGCGGGTTCGACGGAGGAGGTGTCTCCTGGATCTCCATAACCTGGGCCCCGGTCGAGGGGGCCCCGATCGAGGTCATGGGATGGAGCTTCGAGGGCATAGAGCAAGCCCCCGAGCCCAAATCGACGGAGGGCTCGAAGAGGTCCCTCGAGAACACATCCGGAGGGACTGTACCTCGAGTCTACGCGATTTTTGTGAGCTCATCCGCGGCTTCGTTGTATCGTCGAGCGACATGACTAAGCTCGAGGCCATGGAATTTGTCTTCCAACTTGCGCACTTCGTTGCAGTATGCTTCCATCTTGGCATCGTGGCAGCTCGAGGCCTTCATCACTTGGTCGATGATTAGCTGCGAGTCGCCTCGAACGTCAAGGCGTCGGACCCCGAGTTCAAGGGCGATTCGTAATCCGGCGACAAGCGCTTCGTACTCCGTGACGTTGTTAGAAGCGGCAAAGTGGATGCGAATGACGTAGCGCATGTGGACTCCAAGGGGCAAAATGAAGAGCAAGCCCGTGCCTGCTCCTGTCTTCATGAGCGACCCGTCGAAGTACATCGTCCACAGCTCGGCTTGAATTTGGACTGGTGGCAACTGAGTGTCGGTCCACTCGGCGACGAAATCTGCCAGCACTTGAGACTTGATGGCCTTCCGTGGTGCGTAGGTGATGGTCTCGCCCATTAGCTCGACTGACCACTTGGCAATCCTTCCAGCGGCCTCCCAGTTATGGATGATCTCCCCCAAGGGGAACGAGGATACCACAGTAACCGGGTGGCTGAGGAAGTAGTGTTGGAGCTTGCGACGCGTAAGGACGATGGCGTAGAGCAGCTTCTGCACCTGTGGGTAACGGATTTTTGTTTCTGAAAGCACTTCGCTGACGAAATAAACCGGCCGCTGGACTGGCAAAGCGCGTCCTTCCTCTTGCCTCCACCACTATGGCCGCGCTGACCACCTGGGTGGTTGCGGTGACATAGAGGAGGAGGGGCTCAGGCGGTTCAGTCGACGTTGCTGGTCGAGGAGGGACGAGGATCGGAGTGGACGTCAGCTTGGCTTTGAGTTCATCGAGGGCCCCCTCGGCCTCCGCGGTCCACATGAATCGCTCGGACTTTTTCAAGAGACGGTACAAAGGCATGGCCTTCTCCCCTAAATGTGAGATGAAGCGGCTGAGGGCCGCGAGACAGCCCGTGACCCTCTGCACGCCCTTGAGATCCCGAATCGGCCCCATTCGCGTGATGGCCGCCACCTTCTCGGGGTTGGCCTCGATCCCGCGCTGGGACACGATGTATCCGAGGAGCATGCCCTGAGGCACTCCGAAGACACATTTCTCGGGGTTGAGTTTTATGTTTTTGGCTCGAAGGCACCCGAACGCGATTTCGATGTCTCAGATGAGGTTGTCCGCTCTTTTGGACTTGACCACGATGTCATTGACGTAGGCTTCGACCGTGTCGCCTATGTGTTCGCCGAAGAAATGTAGCATACACCGCTGATACGTTGCCCCGGAGTTTCGAAGGCCGAAGGGCATTGTCACGTAGCAGTACATGCCAAAAGGTGTGATGAAGGAAGTCGCGAGCTGGTCGGACTCTTTCATCTTAATTTGGTGGTAGCCAGAATAAGCATCGAGGAACGAGAGGGTTTCACACCCCGCGGTAGAGTCAACAATTTGATCAATGCGTGGTAAAGGAAATGGAACTTTGGGACATGCTTTGTTTAAACTAGTATAGTCAATACACATCCGCATCTTTCCATTCTTTTTCTTAACTAACACGAGATTAGCTAACCATTCGGGGTGATGAACTTCCTTGATGAATCCAGCCGCCAAAAGCTTGTGTACCTCCTCGCCGATGATTCTGTGCTTCTCCTCGTCGAAGCGGCGTAGGCGTTGCTTCACCGGTCTGGACCCGGCCCGGATTTCCAAGGCGTGCTCGGCGACTTCCCTCGGTATGCCCGGCATATCCGAAGGACTCCACGCAAACATATCGGCGTTCGCGTGGAGAAAGCCGATGAGCACGACTTCCTATTTGTCCTCGAGGTCAGCGCTGATCATTAGCACCTTCTCGCATGGGCAGCTCGGGTCGAGGGGGACTTTCTTGGTGTCTTGTGCTGGCTCGAAGTTGCCGGCGTGTCGCTTGGGATCTGGCATTTCGTCGGCGAGGTGCTCGAGGGTCGTGGCTATCATGGCATTTTGCTCGATGGCCTCCCCATATTTGACGCATTTGACATCGCAGTCGTATGCGTGCTCGTAGGAGGAGGCGATAGTGATGACGCCTTTGGGTCCTGGCATCTTGAGCTTGAGGTAGGTGTAGTTCGGGATCGCCATGAACTGCGCGTAGCCCGGCTGGCCGATGATGGCGTGATACGTTTCGTGAAACCCGACCACCTCGAAGGTGAGGGTCTCTTTCCTGAAGTTGGCAGGGGTGCCAAAACAGACAGGAAGTTCGATACGGCCGACGGGGAAAGCCTTCTTCCCTGGCACGATGCCATGGAACCCCCCGGCACTGGGTAGGAGTTGGTGCCTCCTGACTCCCAGGAGGTCGAGGGTCTCAAGGTAGATGACGTTTAGGCTGCTGTCGCCGTCCATGAGGACCTTCGAGAGGCGGGTGTTGATGATGATCAGGTCGACGACGAGCGGATAGGCCCCGGGGTTGGGGACTCGATCCGGATGGTCATCGCGGTCGAACGTGATGGGTGCATCAGACCAGTCGAGGTAGTGAGGCATCACGACATGAGCGGAGAAGACCTCTCGACGCTCCTGCTTACGCTGTCGGGGCGTGAGCTGGGTTGAGGGGCCCCCGTAGATCATGTAGCAGTCATAGACTTCGGGCAATTTTCCGTCTTCCCCGTTGTCTCCCTCACCGCCACCTTGGTCTTTCTTGTGGTCACCTTTCTTCACGCCCACTTGCTCGAAGTGCCTTCGAAGCATGCGGCAGTCCTTAAGCTTATGCCTTGCCCCGTCCTTGTGATAAGGACAGGGCTCCTCGAGCATTTTGTCGAAGATGGCGCCCTCGGGGGGCGCGGGGGGAGCTCGAGGTCTTTTACGTTCGGTTGCAGCGACGAGGTCATCTTCTGCAGCCTCACGATTGCCTTGTTGGTTTTTCTTCTTCTTGTTATTTCTCTTCGACCCTTTGCTCGAGCCTCCGGCGTCGTCGGCTACCGGCGTTTTTCCCTTGTCCTTCACGTCGCTGAAGAAGGCGCCGACGGCCTCTTCGCCAGCCGCGTAGTTGGCGACCACATCCATGAGCTCATCGACGGTGTCGGGGCGGTTACGCCCTAACTCGCGAACTAGGTCCTTGCAGGTTGTACCCGCAACAAACGCTAGGACGACGTCGAGATCAGTGATGTGGGGCAGCTCGGTGCGGAGCTTGGAGAATCGTCGAGCAAAGTCACGGAGAGACTCTCCTGGCTTCTGCTTGTAATTGCGCAGTTCCCAGGAGTTTTCGGGACGCACGTAGGTACCTTTGAAATTCCCCTCGAAGATACGGACAAGGTCGGTCCATGTGCGAATCTGGTCGGGGGGAAGCTCCTCAAGCCACCTACGCACGGTGTCGGACAGGAACAGGGGAAGGTGACGTATGATGGCGTGATCGTCACGCGCCCCGCCCGCCTGACAAGCCAACCAGAAGTCGGCTAGCCAGAGCTCGGGATTGGTTTCGCCGTTATATTTGACGAGGCTCGTGGGGGGTCGAAACTTGTCGGGCAGCTGGGCGCAGCAGATCCTCCTGCTGAAGACCCGGGGGCCCGGTGGCTCTGGGGCCTGTTGGTCTTCTTCGCTGTCGTAACGCCCTCCACGATGGGCGCTGTACCCTCGATCCTTGGCATCCCCGTGCTTGCGTCTGTGGTTCTCGACAATGTCGAGGCGCGCGTCGCGGGGAGCGCGGTCATCATTGATAGGCTCTCGGGCCGGGTTCTTCTTCTGTCGAGGGGCCACCCTCTGATCGACCGAGCCCTCCCTCTCGGGCCGGGAGGGCTCGACCTGAGGCTCGGAGGCAGCTCCTCGACGCCTCAAGGCTGAGCTCTCGGCTTGTTGGACAGGAGCAACTCAGAGGAGATCCTCGACCTCGTGCTGTATCCGCCGAGCTTGCGAGTTGGACGGTGCGGGCATATTGCGAAGGAGCATAGCCGCCGCAACAACGTTCTGGCTTGCTCGGGGATAACGGTGGGCGGGTTGCTCGGGTGCTCCTTCCTCGATGATCTACCGGTTGACCTCTCGGGCCCTGGCTCGGGCTCTACCGGCGAGCGGTCGCCGCTCTTGCTCGAGGGTCAGCTCGAGTAAGCGCAAGCGTTCCTGCTCGTCGGCGAGCTTCGCCTGCAACTCCCGAATCTGTGCCATCTGCGCGTCCTGCTCGCCAGGACGAGGGCACGCTTCTCGGGGTGCGTCTGGTTGTTGGTCCTCTGCTCTGGGGGGAGCGTCTCTCACCACGGCGGTAGATGCCGCGGCCGCTGGATCGACGGTTTCCTGATTGGAGTCGACGCCACCATCGATGTGGAGGCACTCACGGGTAGGATCCCAATGATCAGAGTTAGAGTCAGGGTCACTGCAGTAGAAGATGGGGAATTGCCCCCGCGCCTCCTCCTGTAGCCGCCGTCGGAGTGTGCCGACGGTGTACCTTCGGGGGCCGGGCGCTCTTGCGAAGTCCAAACCCTCGGAGGCCGGTGTGATAGTCCCCACATCCGTCATCGCGCGGAGAAGGGTGTCTGGGCGGTCCTCCAATGTGCTCGTGCTGGAGTGAATCGCTGTCGTAGTCGTCGTCGTGGGATTGTTGAAGTCGGACGAAGGCCAGCGACAATGCTCGAACAGCCCGTGCGGAAGCGAGCTCGATTGAGCGGGGGTTTCGTCACGCTTCCCCGACGAGTGCACGATGAAAGTGGAGTCAGGGTTGTGCTGGGATCCTGCCAGTTTGCCCTCTGCCTCTAAACTTGGGTCAAATACTCCCTCAACAAGAGGTTTCTCATCTCCGATCAGGGGCGTGGAGAAAGCGGCGGGGACCCTTCTCGACTTGGGTTGACGACGATGACGGCGCCGACCGTGCCTCCTTCTAGATGTGGAAGCATGGTCATGAGACTGGCGAGCAGCTCCCCATGAACGTGGGGGTGTACCGCGACCTCCGTTCAGGTCACTGATCGAGAGCAGGGTCATGTCGTAGCCCTGGCCGAGGGTCATGAACTCCAGGCTCCCGAACCAGATCACCGTACCGTGTGGAAGTGGTGAAACGAAATCGCCCATCCGGAAAAATAGCGGTAAATCGATAGTGACACGCGGCTCCCCTACCTGGCGCGCCAACTGTCGGTGTTCTGACCCTCGAGGGGTTAACACCAACGAGTAATATTGTATTCGCGTGCTCCCTAATCCGGTGGGTGATGCAAGAAGGACACAATAATTTATCCTGGTTCGGGCAAAGAAGGCCCTACGTCCAGCGGGGGGAGGATGATTCGTGTTATCTTGCACCGAAGTGCTAGTACAGGGGAAAATACAAGCTGGTGTCAGGAGTGAGAGGTGGAGTTGGGGCGTTCGGACGCCTTGCTCTCGACCTTGCACAGGCTCACGGTGTCGCTCTGTGATCTAGGGTCTTAACGTTTCTATGCTCTAGATCCTCTCGATTTGAGTCCGGTCCCTCTCTCTAACGCCCTGGCGCCTCCTTTTATAGACGAAGGAGGGGCACAGGTGTACATGTATTTCGAGTTCGCATGACGCTGGTGACGTACGACGTTGAGGCCGATCACGTCGGTGCCGCTGTAGTGATGTACGTCAGTATGGGAGGCCCTGCAGCCGTCGCGTCGGGAGTTGTTGAAGTTCAGCTCGAGGGTTCGCTCGGTGAAGTCGAGGGGAGATGGTCGAGGGTCTTGGCCGGAGCAGAGGGGGTTGTGCCGAGGAGGTCGAGCTTCGCTGGATAAGACCGAATCCCGGAAAACATGGAAAACACGTTAGTTTATACGTCTCGAGGCGGTGCGGGTCATGGCACAGCGCTCGGTATGGCGCAACAGCGTAATATGACTTGCGGGATTCCGGGGTATGGGCGGTAAAAGTAGATTTGACCGCCACGCCTGTAACTGTTACCGTAACTGTGGCCATGCGGTTAAGCGGGGGTAGATAGATCGCATTAAATGCACTCGGATCCGTACGGGGGAGTTGGTGGCCGAGGGGTGCACTGTCCTCGAGGGCTGCCCATTCGCCTGGGTGATGTTTCGTCCTCGAGGGGAGGCTTGTTCGCTGGGCGAAGTTACGTCCTCGAGGGCAGGCTCGTTCGAAGGATGAAGTTCCATCCTCGAGGGGTCGCTCGAATCGTACCCTCGCGTATACAGTACTAGTCCATTCGGTATCCTCTCGGGTGGACAGTACTGGTCCATTCGGTAACCTCTCGGTTATACAGTACTAGTCCGTTTGGTAACCTCTCGAGCGGGCTTTGGTTTTGGGCCGTCGTTGTTCGTTCGCAGGCCAGTCCGATACGTCTCAGCCTATGGGCCTTCGTACGTTAGCGCGGGAGGTTATCGGAGTTGTCAAGGTGCTGATTTTGTGGGTTTTAGTTTGGTAACCAGGGGTCTGGGGTACCCGTCTCCAGGGTATCGACACATTGTATCAACAACTTGTGATTTGGATTTTATTTGGTTTATGTGTTGAATAATAAAAATGATAATATAATATTTATTTTGACAAATAAATATTAAGGGAATAATACCCTACCATTATTTGGGCCATGTATGCTTGCTATTTTGTTGCTCATAGTTAGCACATCACAAATATACATATATGTATATATATAAATGTATTTGAAAAAGGAAAAGAAAAAGAAAAGGAAAAAGAAGAAAGCCTTTCGGCCGAGCAAGCAACCAGCCCGACCAGCCCAGTTCTGCCAACCCGCTCGCGCCCGCGCGCTCGCTCGATCGCGCCCGCGCGCAGCGCCGGCCCAGCATGGTGGCCCAGCAAGGATCGCCCGTGCATCGATCGCCCGCTCGAGCCGCCCGCGCCCGCACCCACGCCACATTGACGACCCGCTGCCGCTGACGGCCGGGACCCGCTGTGGACCCCGCCTGTCATATGCGCCGCTGAGGTCACCCGACCGGCCGCGCGCGCTGATGTCGCCATTGCCAAGCACTGTTCCCCTGCGTTGCCTCGAGGCAACCTGCCTTGACCGCCCATTTCGCATCGCTCACTCGCCCGCTCGCCACCTGGCCTGACCATCTCTATCACCTGAAGCCCACGGCCGCGAGCGAGAAGCTCCGTGTGCGCGCGCACATCCGCTGCCGCCGCGGTGACCTACGCCGCTATAATGGGTTTCGCCACCCAGCCCTGCTAGCTACCCCTCGCTGCTCTGTGGACCCAGACCGAGCCCCAGCCACCTACCTGGACAGCTCCGTGGCCGCTTGATCAAGCCTCCTCACTGATCGCCGTCAGCCGGCCACCTACCTCCGCCCTCTCCCTATAAGAGCACGACCCCGGCACCCTAGGGTTTCCCATACGCCGCCACCGCTCTGGTGGAACCCCAATTGCAACCCTAGCCGCTCAATTTGGAGAAGAGAAGGGGGAATTGGGGAGGAAGGAGTCGGGGAGGGAAAAGCCGTCCACCACCGGAGTTGGGGAAGAAGAGGAGTTCCGCCGCGCTGCTATGTCAAAAGCAAGAAGGAGGAGCCATCCCGCAAGCCAGAGCCACAAGAACCCCAGAGCTTGGACTTGTACCATACATCCTATCCGCGCCAGCGCCGGTGAGCACCTTCGCCATGATCTTCTTCCAGACCTCCGCCCTTGCTCTTCCGGTCATGACGCTCCACCTTGGGAGCGCAGGCCGAGACCACCACCGGTCTCCTTGGACACACCCGCACACACGTACGAGGCCAGCCAAGGCCCCTTGGACCACGGCATCAGGTGGATGCCGGATCGGAGCGCTACCTTGCCCGCCGCCACGCGCAGAGCACCACCGCGGCGAAGCCACCCTGCCGCCTCTTCGTGAGCTCTGCCCTCCTTTGACCCCAGATCCGTGCTCGCCTTGATGAGATGGACTCCGTGCGCTTCTTGACTCCACAGTTGCCTTGCTGGAGCACCATTCCCGAACCGCCTTGCCATCGTCATGCCGGTGCGCTGCCGCTCCAGAGCGCCGCCGTTCGTCGCCGTTTTCCCACCATCTCTGACCGCCTCAAAGGACAAGGACGCGACAACAAGCTCTGCCATGACGTGCTGCATCGATTGGACAAGGAGATGGAGGTCATGGACCCTCACCTGAGTGCCGTAGCCTGCACCGTGGACACGCCAGAGCTTCGCCGTGGGAGTTGCTACCCGCGCGGACTCCGCCGTGGCTTTTGGTCACCGCCGGCGTCTCGGGCAGGTGCTGCGTGACTCCAATCGCACTTCTACGCCACCAATTGGAGCCGGAGTGACTCGGTGTGAAGAGTACACCGAGCGCCGCTGCCGTCGAGCCACCGTCCACCGTGGAGTACGACGCCAGGAGCCAAGCCACCGCCTTGAAGCCCACCGTCATGTCCATCGTTATGTCCCGAAGCCGATGAGCAAGTTAGTGAAGCTAGAGGATCACCGCGGTGCCGGGAGGGGTGACCTTGCCGTTGTCGGCAACCCGCGCCCAAGATGTGACCTTGGAGTAGCTACACGCTCAAGCCATGCTCACTCTCGAACCGAGCTCGCTCTCGAGCTAGCCTCGTTCGAAATGAACCGTGTCCGTTCTTGAGCCAGTCTCATTCAAAACGGACCATGTCCACTCTCGAGCTGACCCTCGAGATCATGTCCGCTCTCGAGCCAGCCTCGTTCAAAATGTACCGTGTCCGCTCTCTAGCCATGCCACTCTCGAGCCAGCCTCGTTCGAAACGGACCATGTCCTCTCTCGAGCCATGCCGCTCTCGAGCCAGCCTCATTCGAAATGGACCGTGTCTGCTCTCGAGCGATGTCGCTCTTGAGCCAGCCTCGTTCGAAATGTACCATGTCCGTTCTTGAGCCGGTCTCGTTCAAAACATACCATGTCCGCTCTCGATGCACCGGCCTTGTCCGAGAAGGATCGCACGCTTGAACCAACCCTCGAGCTTCGACCTCTCGACACACCGACCCTCGAGTTCGATCCTTCGACGCCCCGGCCTTGTCCGAGAAGGATCGCACCCTCGAGCCCTGTTCGAGGCAGACCACCCTCGAGCCCTGTTCGAGGCAGACCACCCTCGACTTCTCGAGCACTGTTCGAGGCAGACCACCCTTGACCCCTCGAGCACTGTTCGAGGCAGTCCACCCTCGACCCCTCCAGCCCTGTTCGAGGCAGACCACCCTCGAGTCGACCTCTCTACACGCCAACCCTGTTCGAGGCAGACCACGCCGTCGAACCGACCCTCGAGCACGAGCCCTCGATCCCTATTCGAGCCCTGTTCGAAACGGACCACGCTCTCGAGCCGGCCGTCGAGATCGGAGGAGGGGATCAGTTCGGCAGGAAGTTGTTGGACGTGGTGATCTTAGACGGGGTACTTGCCAATGGATCCTGAGCCGCCACATGTCTACCTCTGGTTAATCCAGCCTTTTATCTTTTCCAGAATACAGTTAAATCTTTAAAAATTCATAACTAATTCATACGAACTCAGAAAAATATGAAACAAGCGCCCAAATTTTCTATAAATCGAGCTCTATGCCATGAGCTTATGTTTGAGTGCATTTGGGTCTTTTGAATTTCATTTGGTTCTTTGTGCTATTCTATAGGAGTCGCTCACGCGACTATTACATTTCGCTTTCAGAGTCGAACGAGAAGCGATCCGAGGGAGGAGGCTACAAGGAGGAGGTTCCGCTGAATGACTACATTCATAGATGATGACTCATACCACTACTACCTCGACAGCGCAGGTGTCATGGCAACACCTTCTCTTAGAAATCCTATTAGACATGGCTAATATCTAGAATTGCTAGTGCTTCACTTTTTATGCAATGCTTACACCTGAGATAGGTTTGCATGGTAGAATATTACTTGATAGCCCTACCTTGTTGTAACCTTTCACCTACTTACCCGCTGTTATGTTATCCACATGCTTGTCTACTATATTTTACTTACATTTATATATATACTTCACTCGCTTACATTTTGATGCGATGTGATGAACCCTGGGAGAGCCTGGTAGGGATGCCAGGTTTGGGGTGTGTGTGCTGGACCAGATGGGTATGTGAGCTGATGGTGTTGTATCTGGGTTTGGGGTGGAACTTACGGCAGGGTGTTGGGTGAGGGTTGAGTTGATCGAGCCAGGATCTACGATGAGCTTTTGGAGCAAGTCTTGCCAGGGAATGGATCTGGACATTCCCATGTGAGGAGCCTGTGGCGGGCTAACTGAGTGTGATGGTGGTCTTTGGGTGTGACCCTCTAAGAGGTGGAGCCCGGGACGAAGGTGCCAAGGTAGCACGTTAAATATAAACCCTGATGAAGATATCCCGGTTTGGTCAAACCTAGGAACTGTTGCGCTGGTATCCGGACCTTAGGAATCTCTTGCTTTCCACTCGCTCTCCATGGGGGGAGATGGCCGAACCGCTGGATAGATTGATGCCATTACTGCTAGGCGAGAAGTGATAGGGAGGTATATGCATGGGATGGAGCTAACACCCTTCTAAGACGATTATGGCACCCCCTTCGGGAGCGGGTACATGCCATGGTGTTCTCTTCGAGAGCGAACACATGGGCTCTTCACAGTTTCAGCGATCCAGAGCTGAATGGTAGGATGGCATCATTCTATGGCAGTAGGCGCCCGAAATCGGCCTAGACAAAGGCCTCGTCAATGATGGTGATCTTGTGGATTAGTGAAACCTCTGCAGGGTGTACGGTTGATCGATCGATACATATGCCAATTCATCGGCTATGGACCTTTCCTGAGTTTCACATGCACCGGACTAGTGAGAGAGTGTTCTACCTTCCCCTGAGAGTTGTTTCTGGCTGTGAGCCAAGTTGAGGGCTGCGGGCCGCTGAGACCGGCCGAGAGGGAGTTGGCCTGGTTGACCTGAGAGTGAGTCTTGATGAAGATGGCGGTAGAGATGTGGTGATGGATCTGGGATGGATGGGATGGTGGATGGATGTGTGATGGGTTGGGGATGTGTTAAAACTTGACTTTTTGGTTATAAACTTGATTAATGCTTGCATGCATAGGAAAAACCACAGCCAAACTATAGGATCGTCAGATCCCTTATTTTCTTTCCACTAAAGCTCATGAGTGCTGACCATGGCCTGCACACATCTGGCGGTGTGCAGATTTGCTTGCTTCACAGAAATGAATGTAAGGATTAGAAGGTCTTGTGCCTACGCTCAAGATGGTTGAAGAGGATCCTTCCGCAAAAGCTCTTCTACTTTCGCTGCTGTTTTAGATGATTGTACTCTGATAATTCGCCAAGTAGCGATGTAAGGAATGATGTAAGCCCTTCTATGTTACTCTTTTACCTAGTTACGATGTATGGACTTGATTATCAACTATTGTATAATAATGTGATGGCTTTTATTTCACATTATTATCCGTTCTGTGGATTTTCCCTTCGCGGAAAATTTGAGGATGTTTCAGTTGGTATCATGAGCCATGCTTGACCCTAGGACGAGACCCCATAGGTTTGGACGATAGAACAGGATGAACCAGCCCCTCATTCGGTTATATACCGACCTAGCACAATTTTTTTCATGGCTTATCCCTCATGACTGACTTGCTATCCCTTTTTGGACTCAATGAAGTTGGCTACCTGGAAGATCGTATCCTCCTTCTCATCAAGCACCAAAGTAGATATGCCCAAGTCTGACAAGAAGAGTTGAAGAAGCCTGCAATTTATGGAGGAAAGCTACAATAGACGTGCCGCAACAAGGTGGAGCCTAGAGGAACCAAGATCTGTCAAGATGATTTTACAGATTCTCCCTAATGAAGGAATGTTTATCTCATTTATGAGATGTAACCCCTTGAGATGCAATGTTTGCACAATTCCTGGAGCATGGCCCCTTCCGTCTAATGTCCTGCACCCTCAACGCCACCAGTGCCATAGAGCAATGAGATAAAAATCGAATGACGCTTCTGCTCATACAGAGTGATCTGTTCACCCGAGCTAGGACTCGACAAAGATCTCCACCTTTGTAAAAATTATCTCTGCCTACTCCACCATGCACAGCTTATCTTCTTAACTGAAGTTCTGACTCCGCTCCTTGGATATGGATGCAGATGGAGAAATATGTGCCGGTTCCCTTCTTCAAAGGAGCCCAGGATGGACACACCGACGCCTTGCGTGAAACCCTTGAGTGGCTTGGCGTCCCGAAGGAGTACTGCATCTGGACTTGCCACCGGGAAACAGGACCGGATGGACCAAAGGACTGCTATTACGTGATGATCCAGATCCTTGCCTACGAGGAAGTACCCGAACTAAAGCCCCTCGTCCTAGGTGGGATGAACAATACAGTCACCTATGCCACACAGCTTGCAGCACGCTCTGCCCTTCAGCATGTGATGCGTGACACCTACAAGATCCTCAAGACCAGACCCTACCGCCTGCTGCCCCGCGCCATCGACCCCACCAAGAACAGAATGGAACAATGGGTTCAAGCTGGAAACACCTAGGCCAAGGAGTACAATGAAACGCTTAGGGTTACAGGAAGGCACTTACTTGTACAGGATAAGCTCATCCAAGTGTCGGAGCATGACAAGTGCCTCTACAGGCGTCAGGTCTCAGCGTTAGAGGAAAGAGTGAGAGCTCAAGAAGAAGAGATTGCCAAGTTGAAGGAAATGAGTTAGTCCAACACAGCTCACCTGACAACATACATGAAGGTTTACCTGTACCTGCGTGAGCTAGTGGAGAAGCTTTATAAGAAGTGGAAGAAATCCGATGCTCGTCGTGTTCAGGTGTAACACCCTAGGTTTTTCAAATTTGCAAAAATGTGTAAAAATGATTTTTGGTAAATAAATATATAGGCAAAATAAACATTTTTATGAAAATGAAGTTGAATCACGGTAGAAACATGCTCGAGCATTCATGATGGAGCATATTTTCATGTTGTGGTGTTTGAATTTGAATTGAAATTCAAAATCCATTTGAAATTGCTTTGGAAAATAATTCAAATAAATAAAAAATCATTTCCTTTTCTCCTCTTCCTTTCAGCCCGCTCGGCCTGCCGGCGGCCCATCCCTTCCCGTCTTCTCTCTGGCCCGTGTCCTGCCTTCACCCCCTCACGCGGCCACTCCCTTCCTCTTGGGCCGAAGGCCGAAGGATGCAACAGCAGCAGCTGCGCGCCACCGCTCCATCCTAGGCCGCAGGCCGCGGCCCATCAAGGCGTCGTCCGTCCGCGACCGCCTCCCATCTCCTCTGTCCGGCTGACAAGTGGGGGCCACCCCATCTCCTTCCACCTTCGACCGGGATGCGAGCTCGACACCGAGTCCGACCGCGCAACCCCGACCCAACGCCTCGCCCGATCGCTCGCCCTATGCCTTCGGGCTATAAAATGATTTAATCGCGTCCGCAACCCTATCGAAACCCTATTGACAGTGCTGACTTCGTCTCGAGTCGCCGCAGCTCTAAAACCTTAGCCGCCATTGCCATCGACCACTGGAGCTCAGAATTCATGGCAGCCGTAGCTCATCTAGTGGTGTAAGTTGGTCCTTGAGCTCGAGATTGACCTCCTGCACACACTGGCATCCTTGATCTTGATCAATTTGCTCATCTTGTGTTGAATTGCCACCCGCAGATCCCCGCTGTCCGCCATCCTGAGCCGCACGCCGTCTTCATTCGCCCTCGGCCGTCATCTTCTACCTAGGTGAGCGCAGTTCGATCTCATCATTCGAATGGCACCGGTATCGCTCGATTTGGTGGCCGAAATCGTCGGCTGGAGTTACGCCGGCAAGCTTTTCTCACCGCCGGCAATGGCCGCCGCCGCGGTCGGCCTTTGGTCCGGCCAGGAACAGTCGGCTGCCGCCCATGTTTGATCTGGACCGTTCATCTTGAAACGAACGGCCAGAAACACACTGTACCCCTTCGGCTGGCAAATTTGCCAAAAACCCCCTGTCCTTTGACCTATTTCATTAAGAGCCCTAGGCGCTTTTATCAGAATACGTTTTCCCCACTGGGAAGCGTATTTTCTGTGTAACAGATCCATAATACGCTTTGTCTACTTGAAAGCGTATTTTACTTTTAACTAGTCCTGGAATACGTTTTATGCTCTGGAAGACGTATTTTCCCTTTTCAGTTTTAGAATACGTTTTCATCTATTTACAGTTTTGCCATTATCTTTAAAGGCTTATATCTTTCATGTTTTAACTCCGATTGGATCCGTTCAAATTCTATTAGATTCATAATTTTGTAATCTACGCAGTGGTGCCACTGTTGAAGTATTTTGGAAACTTTATATTTTTAGTCTATATTTAAAGTATTTATTTGTCTATAGGAAATCTTTAAAAATTCATAACTTCGCCGTTATAACTCCGTTTTCAGTGAACTTGACATCTATGTGATCGTAGCAGCGAGTAGAATAGTTTTATAAACATTTTATTCTATTTTGATGACATTGGTGTACTGTTCCTCTAATAACTCTTTGTTTGCTTCGTGTATGTATGCTCGATTGGATTGTCTGGTGTTGATTGTTAATGTTGAGTTCAGACGGTGAGGAGTTTGTTGAGCAAGGATACTTTAAGGATCAGCAGGACTAGCAAGACTTTGTGAATCAAGGCAAGTATAGCATGGATCTTCCTTGTTACCTATTCACTATAAATAGCAATGGATATGCATGTGTCCGTTTGATGACCTAGAGAATATAACTAGCTTTGATATCCTGGTTCCTTGAACCTTTTGGGTTGCATTGGGTAGCTATGATGCTAGTGCTTAATGAATATCATGATCTTGTGGCTTGATGAGTAATTGTGTCATGAACAGTGATAATGACTTTTAACAACCTGAGAGCTAATCAGTAACTGAACATCCGGGATTGACAGTACAGCTGTGAGGGCTATATGGCTCTGGCTTTAGCTCAGTATGGGGACCTTTTCTAGCTTGTTAACGGTTCCCTTAATGGCGCAAGGGGGTGTGTTTTGGGTTGGGTGTAGTTGGACCCCTGTCTGCATGTGTATAGGCTACGGTTGTATGCCATCAGAAGGGGGGATAATACATTCGTAGGGCACAGAAACCTCAGCGGCCCTAACTTGTTAGACGAACCTTTGAAAGGCTTCATAGTGAACCCTGTCGGCCTTCCTTGGTAGTGGGCGAAGAGGTTGGCCGCCTCGGGCGAAAGGGTAAATCATGACTCGCAGTGAAAGTGTACACCTTTGCGCAGAGTTTAATAAACTGGTATACTAGCCTTGCTCAAGGACACGAGCGGCCTTGGAATTCCTTATACTAATGATGATCTCGCTTGTCATGCTAAAATGTTCATTCATATACTGTTATGCTTACTATTCATTTATGTTACATTGATCATTATGGTTTTAGGAAACACTTGCTACCTTGATGCTACCTAATTGCTCAACTTGATTAACGTATAAAAGCTAAATGCAGTTAAACAGTGTCAACTTATTTGAGCTTTATTAACCCATGTTATGCTTGTTGAGTACGATTGTGTACTTATGCTTGCTTTACTTTCAATTTTTGGAAAATCCCGGATGGGTAACAGATGAAGGTTGGAATGAGAGTTATCATGATGAGTACTAGGCTTGGTGTTCACCAGTTGACGTGTCTCTGTGGGGAGCTTCCGAAATAAAGATATTCTAGTTAGTATTGTTTATGTGCAATACTCTATAATGAATAATGGGTCGCTATGTAATAAACAGGGTGATGATACTCTTTGTAATTTGTCTTCTTATATGTACGACTGTTCCTGGGGCGCATATAAGGCTATTTATACATTCTATTTTTATCCTTAAAAATGGAGTGTGACAAATTGGTATCGGAGCTTCGTTGACTGTAGGACGCAAGCCTAGATAGAATGGTCATTCTTAGTCTCCTTTGCTTCACTAGTTTCATGCTTCTTAACTTTAACCTTGTTATTTACTCAATTTTTATGCTCTTATACTTACTCTATTGTGAAAATCTTGACTCCACTCTAACCTCTGTCTAAATCTTGTAGATGCCTCCTTATACCCGACACATGACTGCTGCTGCGTATCGTGATCTGTTCACCCACTTGGAGACTAGGGAAGATGTTCTGTCATCATCAACCCCGGTGCCTTCATCACCTCAAGCTGAAGAGGAAGAACCCATGGAGAACACTGAAGAAGAAGAACCAATGGAGGTTGCTGAAGGAGAAGAGGAGGAAGTAGCTCAAGATGGTGGTCAATCTCCACCGCTGTTTGCTGGTGGTTCTGGTGGAGGAGGTGGACCGCACGCTCCTATGGGATGGACTATGAAGATCTCTCATGTATCAGAGTGTCACACTAGATCGCATATGCGACTCATGAACCTTCTTCGTGACTACTATGCTGATTGGGACCCCGCTGTGCAATACACTTGTTTCTAACACACCCATCCATTGGAAGGTACTTACTGGGAGACAAATGTGTCCATATGTTCTCCAGGGGTGATGCCAAATTCCTACAACATAGAGATGATTTATGAGCATCTTGGTCCTTGTCCAACTCAAGAGGATGGCATAGAGGGTGCTGCTTTTACAGCCTAGATTGCTCTCCATGGTCATCGCTTTGGACATATGCGAAATGATGAGTTTCGCTATTTGCCTCACGCTAACTACAGTATGGAGGTAGGATGGGCTATGATGAATCCTCATAATTTGTCACCTGAGTCACGTGAATTGGCACACTTTGCTTGTGACATGCTGCTCAAGCATCAGCGCTTGGTAAGCATGGTGGACCAACTGGCGCAGAAGAATAAAGAGCATCAAAAAGAAATTGATAGGCTCAGGACCATGTCGGGACAACCAAAGATCTATGAAGGGCTGAACCATGAGCTTCGACCTTAGCTTGGAAAACCCTTATGTAATAGGCACGTTATTAGTATCGTGAGTCAAGTTAGTAGTGTCATTTAGTGTTTGTGAACTTTGAGTGCTTGATGATGTATGATTATGTAATATGGATGATTTGGATCTTTGTGTGAGTGCTGGAGCTTTGTGGGCATGTCCGCAAGTTCCGTAGTTAAGGTTAAAGTTTGAATAAATTAAGTTGGGTTGGTTTATCCTGTCTCCATCCTTGCTGTTTTTTGAGCAACCTGTGATATTTTAGTTATATCTTGGGATTGGTTTGTTCAATTCTTATAAGATTTTTATGGGTAAAACTAGACTTCTCTATCTAACAACTCCCACAAGAATCATGTCAATATCAGTTCTGACTTGGAAGTTATGGCTGTCACAAACGAATGTTCAGTGCTGTCTGGAATTTCCAAACAGTTTCTGTTGTTTTATTAATTCGATGACTTAGATGATAGAATCTGGTAATATGGTCTGAACAGAAGTTGTAGAGAATTTCTTAACCTTTCCAGCCATGTATGGAACGTTCTTTTCTGACATTTGGATCTCGAGTTATGACTATTTTTCTATACTGCTGAAATTAAAGCTCGCCCAAAAATTTTTAGTTTTGCAATCCTTATTAGTATATAAGTGATTTGTATCCTGAAAATCGCTAAGATTTGACTTTGTTGGAATACAGATGGCTTCTTGGGGTGGAATAGGTAACCATGCTAGAGGCCATGGTGCTAGGCATATCACTAATGAGGAAATGATGGAGGCACAAATGCAGATGATGCAGACTATGACCCAGTTTGTGCAGACCATGCAAGCTGGAGGATTACCACATGCTCAACCACCAAGGGATAAATGCAGGGACTTTATGCAAGGTCACCCTCTTGTATTTACTCACACTACCAATCCCTTGGATGCTGACAACTGGCTACGTGCTGTGGAGAAGCAGTTGAACCTTGCTCAGTGCAATGATGCTGAGAAAGTGTTATATGCTTGGGGCAACTCCAGGGAGCTGCTCAGAATTGGTGGGAGTCTTACCAAGCTGCACGTCTCAACAATGCTCTTGCTATTACATGGGAGAGGTTCAAAGAGGATTTCTTGGCTCGCCACATTCCTGAAGGTCTAAAAGAATAGAAGGTAGAGGAGTTCAGGAATCTCAAGATGGGCTCTATGACTATGAGTGAATATCATGCTAAGTTCGAGGAGTTGGCTTGCTACGCTCCCCATGAAGTTATAAGGGACGTTGATAAGCGGCGTCATTTCCTCAATGGCATTTACTATGAACTCAGGTTGCAACTGAAGGGCAACAAGTATGATACTTTTGAGGAGTTAGTGAATAGTGCTATTGTGCTAGATAATGAACGTCTGGCACAGGACAAGAAGAGGAAGGTGAATGGACAGGGCTCTGGTAGGAACTCATGTTTCCGCTCTAACTTCCACCAAGGTTTCAAGCAGAAATACCAAGGACCAGTCAGTCAGTGGAATCAAGGTCAGAACCCGAGGAACTAGAGTTGGAATCAATGCTCACACTATCAGCAGCGTCCCAATAACAACCAGACTCCACGTCTCACTGCTCCTAATAACACTCCTCTGAAGAATGGTGGTTCCAATACGGCCACAAGGTGTTTTGTATGTGGAAAGGAAGGGCACATGTCATTCAACTGTCCAGATAGTAAGATGAATCAGCAGATCCCTCAGTGGCAGAATAGCAACCAAAAGCCTCCGCAGTATGGGAAAGTTCATCACGTGTCCACTGAGATAGCTCAGGAAGCATCAGAGGTTATGCTGGGTACGTTCAACATCAACTCTATCTCTGCTACTGTACTTTTTGATTCTAGAGCTTCGCATTCCTTTGTCTCGCAAGCATTTGTTAGAAAGCATAGCATACCAGTTGTAGCCATGCAGAATCAAATGGTAGTAAATTCACCAGCGAGTGCAATACCAGCTTCTTACTACTGCCCTTATCTAGCCTTAACTTAAGGGGGGTAGACTTTTTGACAAATCCTGTAGTGTTGAATGCATCTGAAATTGATTTAATTCTGGGGTTGGATTGGATGGAAGCTCACCAAGCTGTGATAAAGTATAAAGAGAGGGTTATGGATCTGACCACACCAAAAGGGGATAGAATCAGTGTTGATGTCAGAGTGCAAGTGCCACCTACAGCTACACTAAATCAGCTTGATGACAATGCAGATCCTCAGAATCATGTGGTGGAGGAATTCCCGGATGTATTCCCCGATGAATTGCCAGGTATGCCACCTGACTGTGACATTGAATTTATTATTGAGTTATTACCTGGCACTGCACCCATAGCTAAACGTCCATATAGAATGGGGGTTAATGAAGTAGAAGAACTTAAGAAACAGTTAAAGGAATTAGAAGAGAAAGGTTACGTTCATCCTAGTGCATCACCTTGGGGTTCTCCTGTGATCTTTGTGGATAAGAAAGATGGAACTCAACGGATGTGCATTGATTATCGTTCTCTCAATGAGGTCACTATCAAGAACATGTACCCTTTGCCCAGGATTGATGACTTGTTTGATCAGTTGAGAGGAGCTTCTATGTTTTCTAACCTGCGTTTAGATTATCATCAGTTGAAGATTCGGAGTTCAGATATACCAAAGACGGCATTCACTACCAGGTATGGGTTGTATGAGTATACAGTTATGTCCTTTGGGTTGACCAATGCACCTGCCTACTTCATGTACATGATTAATAAGGTGTTTATGGAATACCTGGATAAATTCGTTGTGGTTTTTATTGATGACATCTTGGTATTCTCAAAGAATAAGGAAGAACATGGAGAACATTTGAGGTTGGTCTTGCAGAAGCTTAGAGAGCACAAACTTTATGCTAAGAAGAGCAAGTGTGAATTTTGGTTGGAGGAAGTATCTTTCCTTGGCCATGTTATTTCTAATGGTGGAATAGCAGTTGATCCAAGCAAGGTGAAAGATGTGTTGGATTGGAAGCTGCCTACCGATGTCAGTGAGATTCACAGTTTTCTTGGGTTGGATGGTTATTATAGGAGATTCATTGAAGGATTCTCGAAGATTGCGAAGCCATTAATAGCATTACTAGAGAAGAACGCTAAGTTTGTGTGGTCTGACAAGTGCCAAGCCAGTTTTGAAGAATTCAAGAAGAGATTGACAACAGCTCCAGTGTTGGTATTGCCAGACCTAAGCAAGAAGTTCTCTATCTATTGTGATGCATCTCGCTTGGGTTTGGGGTGTGTTCTTATGAAAGAAGGTAGAGTTGTTGCTTATGCTTCAAGGCAGCTGAGGAAACATGAGCTCAATTACCCTACTCATGATCTAGAACTAGCAGCTGTGGTTCATGCTCTGAAGATTTGGCGACACTACTTGATTAGGCATAAGACTGATATCTTCACTGACCACAAGAGCTTGAAGTACATTTTCACTCAGTCTGACTTGAACATGAGACAACGTCATTGGTTGGAATTGTTAAATGATTATGATTTTGATATGTATTACCATCCTGGGAAGGAAAATGTAGTGGCCGATGCATTTAGCAGAAAGAAGCATGTTAATGAACTTCGGGCAACACCTGAATCTGATCTATTGTGTGTAGAGTTTGCTCATTTGAATCTTACTCTTGTGACTAATGCCATGGAGATAGAGGTGACACCTACCTTAGAAGAAGAGATTCGCAAGGGTCAGCTGGAAGATGAGGATCTTAAGTATATAGCAAAGAAGTTAGCAGAAGGGAAGGCACCCAGTTTCCGCATTGATGAAGAACCTTGTGGTATGGAAACAGGATATGTGTTTCAGAGGTCAAAGCTCTTCGTCAGGCAATTCTGCGAGAGGCACACGAGTCAGCTTACTCTATCCATCCTGGAAGTACTAAGATGTACATGGATCTCAAGGAAAAGTATTGGTGGATCGGTCTGAAGAAGGAGGTGGCAGAGTACGTTGCTATATGTGACACTTGTCAACGTGTAAAAGCAAAACACCAAAGGCCAGCTGGATTATTGCAGCCAGTGAAGATACCTGAATGGAAGTGGGATGAGGTCGGTATGGATTTTATAACAGGTTTACCTCGTACACAGAGAGGTTTCAATTCTATTTGGGTAATAGTTGATCGATTGACCAAACTTGCTCATTTTTTGCCAGTTATGACAAGGTACCACGGCCAACAGTTAGCTAAACTGTATATGGAAAGGATTGTTTGTTTTCATGGGGTACCAAAGAGGATTGTGTCTGATAAAGGAAATCAGTTCACATCTCACTTCTGGAAAGCAATGCATAGTGCTTTGGGAACAACGTTGAACTTTAGTACCGCCTATCACCCACAGACTGATGGTCAGACTGAGAGACTCAATCAGGTTTTGGAGGACATGTTGAGAGCTTGTGCATTGCAGTATGGTACAAGTTGGGATAAGAATTTATGTTATGCAGAGTTCTCATACAACAATAGTTACCAACAAAGTCTCAAGATGGCACCATTTGAAGCTTTGTATGGGCATAAGTGCAGAACACCATTGTTTTGGAATCAAACTGGGGAAAGTCAATTGTTTGGGATAGATGTTCTGAGAACCGTAGAAGAATAGGTACGGGTGATTAGCAAGAACTTGAGGGTAGCACAATCTCGCCAGAAGAGTTATGCAGATACCCGGAGGAGAGAATTGACATTCAAGGAAGGTGATTATGTGTACTTGAAGGTGTCTCCTATGAGAAGTGTGAAGAGGTTCAACCAGAAAGGGAAACTTGCACCAAGGTATGTTCGTCCATTCAAAGTTTTAAAGAGATGTGAAGTGGCTTATGAGTTGGAGTTGCCTGAGAGTTTAGCGGGTGTGCATGATGTGTTCCATGTATCTCAACTCAAGAAGTGTTTGCGTGTACCTGAGAAGGAAAACTTACCTTTGGAGGAGCTTACTGTTAAGAATGATCTCACGTATGA
Source organism: Bothriochloa decipiens (assembly GCA_023333625.1). Classification (NCBI taxonomy): domain Eukaryota; kingdom Viridiplantae; phylum Streptophyta; class Magnoliopsida; order Poales; family Poaceae; genus Bothriochloa; species Bothriochloa decipiens. Next base: position 42,030,170 of record CM041629.1, read on the forward strand.
AGAGTTTCCAGTAAAGATCTTGGATACGGCTGACAAAGTTATCCGAAGTCGGGTTATCAAGATGTGCAAGGTGCAGTGGAATCGATACTCAGAGGCTGAGGCAACCTGGGAAACTGAGGATGCACTAAGGGCAGCTTATCCACAATTGTTGGAATAAGCAAAATCCAATCTTGAGGATGAGATTCTCTTAAGGGGGGTAGAATTGTAACACCCTAGGTTTTTCAAATTTGCAAAAATGTGTAAAAATGATTTTTGGTAAATAAATATATAGGCAAAATAAACGTTTTTATGAAAATGAAGTTGAATCATGGTAGAAACATGCTTGAGCATTCATGCTGGTGCATATTTTCATGTTGTGGTGTTTGAATTTGTATTGAAATTCAAAATCCATTTGAAATTGCTTTGGAAAATAATTCAAATAAATGAAAAATCATTTCCTTTTCTCCTCTTCCTTTCAACCCGCTCGGCCTGTCGGCGGCCCGTCCCTTCCCGTCTTCTCTCTGGCCCGTGGCCTGCCTTCACCCCCCATGCGGCCGCTCCCTTCCTCTTGGGCCGAAGGCCGAAGGCCGCAACAGTAGCAGCTGCGTGCCACCGCTCCATCCTAGGCCGCAGGCCGTGGCCCATCAAGGCGTCGTCCGTCCGCGACCGCCTCCCCTCTCCTCTGTCCGACTGACAAGTGGGGGCCACACCATCTCCTTCCACATTCGACCAGGACGTGAGCTCGACACCGAGTCCGACCGCGCAACCCCGACCCGACGCCTCGCCCGGTTGCTCACCCTATGCCTTCGGGATATAAAACGATTTAATCGCGTCCGCAACCCTATCAAAACCCTATTGACAGCGCCGACTTTGTCTCGAGTCGCCACAGCGCCAAAACCCTAGCCGCCATTGCCATCGACCATCAGAGCTCGGAATTCACGGCAGCCGTAGCTCATCTAGTGGTGTAAGTTGGTCCTTGAGCTCGAGATTGATCTCCTGCACACACTGGCATCCTTGATCTTGATCAATTTGCTCATCTTGTGTTGAATTGCCACCTGCAGATCGCCGCCGTCCGCCATCCCGAGCCGCATGCCGTCTTCGTTCGCCCTCGGCCATCATCTACTACCTAGGTGAGCACGGCTCATCTTTCGAATGGCATCGGTATCGCTCGATTTGGTGGCTGAAATCGTTGGCTGGAGTTATGCCGGTGAGCTTTTCTCGCCGCCGGCAATGGCCACCGCCGCGGTCGGGCTTCGGTCCGGCCAGGAATAGTCGGCCGCCGCCCATGTTCGATCTGGACCGTTCATCTTGAAACGGACGGCCAGAAACACACCGTACCCTTCGGCTGGCAAATTTGCCAAAAACCCCCTGTCCTTTGACCTATTTCATTAAGAGCCCTTGGCGCTTTCATCAGAATACGTTTTCCCCACTGGGAAGCGTATTTTCTATGTAACAGACCCATAATACGCTTTATCTATGGGAAAGCGTATTTTACTTTTAACTGGTCCTAGAATACGTTTTATGCTCTGGAAGACGTATTTTCCCTTTTGAGTTTTAGAATACGTTTTCACCTATTTTCAGAATATGTTTTAACTCTGATTGGATCCATTCAAATTCCGTTAGATTCATAATTTCGTAATCTACGCAGTGGTGCCACTGTTGAAGTATTTTGGAAACTTTATATTTTTAGTCTATATTTAAAGTATTTATTTGTCTATAGGAAATCTTTAAAAATTCATAACTTCACCGTTATAACTCCGTTTTCAGTGAACTTGACGTCTGTGTGATCGTAGCAGCGAGTAGAATAGTTTTATAAACATTTTATTCTGTTTTGATGACATTGGTGTACTGTTCCTCTAATAACTCTTTGTTTGCTTTGTTTATTGTTGATGCAAAATTGTTTATCTGCAAACACACCGGGCTAATACCCAAATTCGATATCTGAGGCGTGCCAGTCGATTTGACTTGTTAATCGACAAGGATGATAATTTGAATAAAAACCGAACGAGACGACAGCGATACGCCCGGAAGTCAAAGCTCAAAATGTATTTGATAACTGTTGAACAGATCAGACGAGACGACAGCGATACGCACGGACGTCAAAGCCTGAATCGTGCTCGGTAGACGCGGAACCTGCAAGGTCGCCAGAGATCAAGTTGATGCAGCCCGTCGATTCTTCAAAGAACTCATTGAAAAGAAAATCATTGACGAAGTCGTCGAAAAGTAGGAGTAAATTACGATAAAAAGTAGATTTGTTTATTGATGCTTGGATGTCTATTACAATACCCCTCGGCACATATTTATACTCTGCTATTCGAAGAATCCTAACCGAATATGAGAAGCTTAAATATAGAAAAATAAACTTATTCCTTATACAAACTCT
>CM041629.1:42042531-42112867 GCA_023333625.1 Bothriochloa decipiens
CTCCACATTTCTATTGGAATCTCATTGACCCTGATCATGCCATACCTACTGATGCAGTAAGTTTGACCATTTGTACTTTCAATTCTCTTTTTCAGTCTATCGGCAACTAACTTCTTCTCAACAGGTTGATGACCCGATCCCAACATTGAGCAAGAGCGGCAAAATTATACAGTTGCAGCCGATCTTCCTAGTATCCATCATTGGCCATAAAGCTCCTTCGCTAGACGCTCTGATGGGCCGTGGTCATTCCAAGAAGAGCTCCAAATCGGCCGCATCCCCGGCACAGACATCTCAGGTAATCACCTCACTTTCTTTTGTAGATGCCGATTGCTGTGATTTACCGATCTCGCATTCCAGGGCACGAGTTCTACACCAATCGAATCTTCATCAGTAACTCGCCCTTCGTCTCCACCTGCTGCACCTTCATTGCCACGCCTCGTCACCCTTGATGATTCTCTAGAGGTATCCCTCAAATTAAACTCTGATCATCGTATCGGCACTTTCGCTCATCTGCTTCTCTCACAGCTTCAAGTAGTCACATCGGTAACTGCCCCAAGTGCGCAGACATTTCAACCATCTATTGCCGATGCCCCCCAGCCTTCTGATGTCGATATTTCGCAACACAAGCGTAAGGTTTCATTGGAGGAAGAATCCCAATCAAAGCGTGCGAGGCTCACACTAGCTCCAGTTACATCATCGGCATCCTCACCCTGCCAGACATTGCCCGATGATCCTGCACAGACTTCCCCATCGGCAACTGTTCTTCAATCAGCAATCATACCTGTTCAAGAATCTTCATCGGCACTGCCATTGCAGCAGCAACCAACCGAGGTACCAACGCAGGAAACACCATCGGCAATCATATCTCAGGTTGCTTCCTCCAGCCAAAGACGAGAAATTGCCTTGAAGCAAGTAAGTTGACTTAGTTAATTTTTTGACACTTAGATTCTTCTGCTGATGTCACTTTTCTCTTTTAGGAGCAAGATTCCCCCGACAGCCTATTCTCCTTTTCTATCAGTGGGGTTATTCCTGATGATGAAGAGCCTAAAGAAAGTTCCACTCCAGCCCTTGAAGCTCTGTCATCTGAAATCAAATCTCGGCTGGAGACGTTATTATCTTTGCTGTAACAGGAGACCTCTTTGCTGATCTAGGATTTCGATTCTACAAGAGCAGCTTTCAAAACAATTCGAGGTCAGATTCCTGCCGATATCGAGGAAGTACTCTTTCAAGCTGCACATCTGGAGAGTCGGCAGCTGTAGTATCAGAGGGCTGCCCAGCGAATTGCCGATAGAGCCACTCAGACAAAACTCCAGTAGGACATGATGAAGCACAAGGAATTTGCCGATGAGAAACACATAGGAATCGGTAAACTAGAAGCCTCCCTTGCAGATCTAGAAGAAACAATTGCTCAACTATCGGTAAAAAGAGAAGCCCTGCTAGCGGAGCTGAGACAAGTCGAAGAGGCCATGGACGCAGCAAATCAGGAGAAGGCCCAAATGCCCGAAGCTATCAAGATCCTCCAACAAGAAAGGGATAATCAAGCCCTCAAGACGCTGGCGCTTAAGAAGAAAATCAAATCAGTTGAAGGTAATGCCGATGAAGATGCAAAGACACTTGAGGAAGCCGACCAAATTTGCCTACGTGCGATATCAACCATCCATTCATTGTTGAACTTGTAAACTTTCTTCCTCATCGGCAAAGTAACGCATCGGCAACTTGTAAAACTTTTCATATTAACGTAGTGCCAATACATTCTTTTTGAACAAGTACTTTATCTATCTTCTTCACGCATCCATCCAAATACTAGGATAATATTTCTTCAGATATTTACCGTTCAACGCTCTAGGAAATATTTCTCCTCCGAGAGTTTCTAGGATATAAGCATTACCAGGAACGGACCGATTAACGCGATAAGGACCCTCCCAATTAGGAGACCAGTTACCAAATTTTGCGCTCTTAGTCCCAATCGGTAAAATCAGTTTCCAGACTAGGTCGCCATTAACAAATTCCTTTACCTTTACCTTCTTGTCATACCACCTAGCAACTATTTTCTTATTTTCTTCAATGCTGAGTAAAGCCTTTAGCCGATGACCCACCAAATCTTCCAACTCATCTTTCATGAGTGGTAATCATCGGCCGACAGTTGATCTTGATAAAATATTCGCCTTGAATCAGTCTTTATTTCCCAAGGCAAAACCGCATCATGTCCATATACCAACTGATAAGGTGATATTTTAGTAGCACCATGACAGGCCATTCGATACGACCATAAAGCCTCATTCAAAACCGTGTGCCACTTTCTGGGATTTTCCTTAATCTTGCGCTTAATGAGTTTAATAATCCCTTTATTAGATGCTTCGGCCTAACCATTAGCTTGAGCATAATAAGGAGAAGAGTTTAAAACCTTAATTCCCATCTCATGGGCAAATCCATCAAACTCTCCTGAAGTGAACATGGTTCCTTGATCGGTCGTAATGGTCTGAGGAATACCGAACCGATACACAATATGCTCCTTTACAAAATCAATCATGTTTGCCGATGTCACATTCTTCAAAGGAATTGCTTCTACCCACTTTTTAAAGTAATCGGTGGCAATGAGGATGAATTTATGCCCTTTGCTTGATGGTGGATAAACTTGACCAATGATATCAATAGCCCATCCTCGAAATGGCCACGGCTTAATTATGGGATTCATTGCCGATGCGGGTGCCCTTTGGACGTTGCCGAACTTCTGACACTCCTGAAACCCTTTAAAATACTTGAAACAATCTTCAAGTATTGTTGGCCAGTAAAATCCGTTTCGCCTGATCATCCACTTCATCTTGAAAGCCGACTGATGTGCCCCGCATACTCCTTCATGGATTTCTCCCATTAAACTCTTTGATTCTTCTTTGCCAAGACATCTGAGCAAAACTCCATCCATTGTTCGATAATATAACTCATTATCTAGGAGCACGTACTTAGTAGCCTGAAACCTTATACGCCTGTCGACCTTCCTAGATGGATCCTTCAGGTAATCGACAATCTCCTTCCTCCAGTCATCGGCATCAATTGCCGATGTCAGCACTTCGTGGATTGGCTGATACCCCGAGGCATGCTGTGCTAACCGATTGGCTTCTTCATTATGCAATCTGGAAATATGCTCAAGACAGAAATCTCTGAACTCCTTCAATAATTGTCGACATCTCTCATAATACGAGATTAAAACCTTACTTCGACATTCATATGTCCCAGCTAATTGATTAATAACTAGCATTGAATCACCAAAGATTTCAACAGCATCGGCACGGATTTCCCTGAGTAACTCTAATCCTTTCAACACAGCCTGATATTTAGCCTAATTGTTTGTCGATGTGGTAGCAATCGGCAATGAGAATTCATATTTCTTCCCCTGAGGTGATACCAACACAATGCCGATGCCTGCTCCTTCCCCACACGTAGAACCATCAAAGAAAAGTGTCCATGGAGCAACCTCCACAAAACTCACCGCACCACCGTGCTGAGTAACAAAATCGGCCATCACTTGCCCCTTGATTGCTTTAGCTGATTCATAGCGCAGATCAAATTCTGATAATGCTAGAATCCACTTGCCGATTCTTCCACTTAGAATTGGCATTGACAGCATATATTTGACCACATCATTTTTGCATATAACAGTGCATTCAGCCGTTAACAGATAATGCCTTAATTTAACACAAGAGAAATATAAGCATAAACATAACTTTTCAATGGCTAAATACCTGGTCTCAGCATCTACCAACCTTCTGCTCAGGTAATAGATTATACGTTCTTTCCCTTCAAACTCTTGGATTAAAGCTGACCCAATGACTTCATTATCAGCCGATAAATACAACTTGAAGGGTTCTCCGTGTTGAGGTGGAACTAGCACTGGAGGATTCACCAAATACTTCTTAATTTCTTCTAAATCCAACTGCTATTCTTTTCCCCACACGAATGCCTGATCGGCCTTCAGCTTCAACAATGGACTAAAAGCTTTGATTCTTCCTCATAAATTAGATATGAATCTTCGAATAAAATTAATCTTGCCGATCAGAGACTGTAGTTCGGTCTTATCGGTAGGAGCAATCACTTTATTGATGGCATCAATGGACTTCCTGCTAATTTCAATACCCCTCTGATGCACCATGAAGCCTAAGAATTGTCCTGCCGATACACCAAATGCACACTTGTTAGGATTCATTTTCAACCCATGTTTCCTTGTGCACTCCAATATCTTCTGCAAGTCAACCAGATGATTTTCGAAGTCTCCAGACTTAACCACCACATCATCTATATAAATTTCAACCAATGTCCCGATGTACTCATGAAAAATATAATTCATAGCTCTCTGATAAGTAGCACCAGCATTCTTTAAACCAAAAGTCATGACTATCCATTCAAATAACCCCACATGACCTGGACATCTAAAGGTAGTCTTGGAGATATCTTCTTCGGCCATAAAGATCTGATTATATTCGGCGTTTCCATCCATGAAGCTAATAATCCGATGTCCAGCAGCAGCATCAATTAATAAATCGGCAACAGGCATTGGCTAGCCATCCATCGGTGTAGCTTTGTTAAGATTCCTGAAATCAACACAGACATGAAGTTTCCCATTCTTCTTGTAGACAGGAACCACATTAGAAATCCATTCAGCATATCGGCATTGTTGGATGAACTTTGCTTCAATTAACCTCGTTATCTCGGCCTTAATATCAGGCAGCACTTTAGGATTGCATCGACGTGCGGGCTGCTGATGTGGCCGATATCCTTGCTTGATAGGTAGCCGATGTTCAACAATAGATCGATCTAACCCAAGCATCTCTGTATAATCCCAAGCAAAACAATCCTTATATTCTTTCAACAAGGTAATTAACTGTTCTCGGCTTTGGAGATCTAACTCAGCACTAACAAAAGTTGGCCTCGGTCTATCACCATTACCGATATCTACTTCAACTAAATCATCTGCCGATGTAAACCCATGGCCCAGTTTTCCATCATCGGCAAACCTATCCATTTACAACTCATCTTTAGAACTGACTGCTTGGATTGGTGGCAGCTCATAATCGGCAATCCTGAGGAACTCCCAATCCCATGCCTCTCCCGATATGCACTTGGACCGCTCGTAAGTTTCTGATTCTGCTGATGCAATTATATAAGATGAATCACCTGGAACCACCTCAATTTTATCTTCAACCCACTGCACGAGGCATTAGTGCATTGTAGAAGGGACACAACAATTGGCATGAATCCAATCCCTTCCTAATAGTAAATTGTAAGCACCTTTACCACCGATGACAAAGAACGTGGTCGGCAATTTTTTGCCGCCGATGGTCAACTCAGTGCATAGCGCTCCTTTGACTGGTGATACGTTCCCTTCAAAGTCCTTGAGCTTCATGTCCGTCTTGGCTAGATCTTGATCTCCTTTTTCGAGCCTCCAAAACACAGCATATGGCATGATGTTAATCACAGCCCCTCCATCTATGAGTATTTTTGACATTGGCTGCCCATCAACTCTGCCCTTGACAAATAAAGCTTTGAGATGCTGTCTCTCATCATCGGTAGGCTTCTCAAAGACTGCCATCATCGGATCCAAGATTAGTTGAGCCACTTGTTCTGAAAGAACACTCTCTTTCTCCTCATCGGCAAGTGCCCGAAATTCCATCGGCAACATGAAAACCATGTTGATATCTGCCGATGGACTTGTAACTTTACGCTTCGGCTGCCACACTTGAGACTTTGCCCCACGGGGGTTTTCTTCTTTGCGCTCCCATTGCAACTTCCTCTTCTAAGTTTTTGTCAGACCCTCAGGGCACCACTGAGGAAGCTTCGTCTTCCAGACAGGCTGATAGAGTTTTGCATTTGAATCTGGGCAGTTTATATTGGGATCTCTACAAAGAATCGCCTCATCAGGGACTCTCACATTGGCCATCTCCTCGAGCTCTTCTCGGTTCATCAGTAAGCAGTCGTTATGCCTGCCCAGCCTTTCATGTACACTGGTTTTGCCCCCCAGCCGATCATGTACCGATGCTCTCTCTCTGATCGGCTTACCGATGCATTTGCTCCGATTACCATAGCATGATCTTCTCTCTGTTCGATTGGCTTGATCATAACCATTGCATTTGGGGCAGCTATCAACAGTAGGCAATTTAATGCCTTCTTCCCAGTAGTAGATGAAGAACGGGCATCTCCAATGATCTTCGTGCCGATGCCATTCTTCTAGACGCAACTCTCTCTACTGCTGCCGATAGCGATCACCTGAAATTCTGTATGGATCAGGTCTAGGAGGTCTTCTTGAACCGCTACTTTCTACTATTTCTTTCCCTTTCAAGTCATCGGTAGTTATTTGATGTCTAGGATCTACCGATGCTCTCCTCTTAGCGCTTGCCAATGTCAACACTTTAGTTTTGCTTACGGCATCCACCATGTTTGTAGGGAAAGGATGCTGATCAATCTTCATCGGCCTCTGAGCTTTAGAGTTATCGAATTTGATTCTCATAGATTCAATTGCCAATTGCAACTGCTGCCTGAAAACTTTACAGTCATTGGTACTGTGCGAAGTTGCATTATGAAACTTGCAGTACCTCATCTTCTTCAGCTCATCTGTCGATGGAATCACATGATTGGGTGATAGCTTGATTTGGCCTTCTTGAAGCAGCAGATCAAATATTTTATCGGCCTTCGTGATATCAAACGTGAACTTCTCTGGCTCCTTTTGACCGAAAGGATAAGAAATCGGCTTCTTTCCCTTTACCCACTCAGCCAAGCCGATAGTTGGTTCTTCATCTGAATCTGACTCCTCTGCCTCTTCTACAAAGGACACCTTCTTGTTCTAGCTCTTCCTAGGTTTGGGAGCTTGAGCACTTTGATCAGAGATCCTCTGCACAATATGGCTTAAACTTTCAAACTCTTGAGAATCATATTTGTCTCTAAGGTACGGCAACAGACCCTGGAAAGCCAAACCAGCTAACTGGCGATCATCAAGCACTAGGCTGTAGCACCTATTCTTCATGTCTCGTACCCTTTGTACAAAACCCTCCACCGATTCGTCACTTCTCTGTCTCAATTTCATCAAATCGGTAAGCTTCTTTTCATGGACACCAGCAAAGAAGTACTTATGGAATTGTCTTTCTAGATTAGCCCAAGTAAGAATAGAGTTTGGTGGCAATGAGATAAACCACGTGAATGCCGATCCAGACAAAGAAGATGAGAATAAGCGGACCCTCAGCTCATCCCTGTTAGCAGCTTCTCCACATTGGATGATGAATCGGTTGATGTGCTCCATTGTCGATATATCATCCTGCCCAAAAAACTTGGTGAAATCTGGCACCTTGTACTGATTCCGGAAAGGAATTGAGTCATAGGCCGGAGGGTACGGAGTCCGATAAGAGTAAGTATTAATCTTGGGCTAAATCCCAAATTGTTCTTTCATCACTTCTGCAATCTAATCGGTCCAAAACGCATCTTGATCTTGCCGATGCACTGGCTGAATCTCCATTGGAGGCCCTGGCTGATATGCTTCTACATATCCTTGTGGTACTTGGCTTGGAAGAATCGGCATATTCACAGCACCATTCTATGGAGCAAAGTTCATCAGCTGTATTGCCGATGTTTGATCCTGGACAACTGTTTGAGGATAATACTGTTGCGTCCCCATCGCCTGGTAACTTGGCTGAATAGCAGATTGCTGAACTAGCACTTGCCCTGACCAATTATAACTCATCGGCACCTGACTTACCGATGGTTGATAGTTTGCGGACAATTGATGCTCTTGTATGGGTGGATGATAGCCAGCATAATTGCCCTGAATCGCAGATAACCCAGATTGAGATACGAATGGCACTATGGGCTGTCCTGCAGTGGAAACTCTCTGTTGAACTGGTGGACTAGTCAATGGATTCGCATAAGATATCTGTTGTGGAGGCGTGTGGAATCCCATTGACAATGGCTGTATAGCAGGAAGTGTAGTAGAGTAATGTGACGCTTGAGTCATCGGTCGAATAGGAGTAGCCGATGTCATTGGACTCTTCCCTGCTATATCATGCACTTGAGGCAGTCCAGAGTTGGTAGTAGATGGACCTGGAGGCATCCCATATCCCCACAAATTAGCAGCAGTTTGATTATGTTGGACTGAAGGACTGAAATTGTTGATGCCGATAGATCTGTGCTCAACTAAGTACTAGGCCTCTCCTGAGACGTTAGATCTGATTCTATCAGTGTGGCTTCAATGATAGATGGTCCTGATATAACTGGAGTAGGTGCTTTCATACTCTCAATGGCTGGAGTTGCCGATGGAGTACTGACAGATGCCGATCCTGGCTGATGATATGCCGGCCCAACATAACCTGGTGCTTGTCCTTCTCTTAATGTTTGCACAATAGCATTGTAAATAGTATTGGACAGCACAGCGGAGTGGTTGATCAAAGCCTGATTTAATGCAGAATTAACCATCTCCTTATCGGCAATGACTCAGACCAATCCACCCTTCATCGGCAACCACTCATCGGCAACATCAAAAGCAATGCTGAAGACAAAATAATAACCAATCCCTCGCCGATTAGCTCAGTTTCTGATTCTTACTGACACGTGCCGAAAAACGGTGTCAACATGTATGTATGCTCGATTGGATTGTCTGGTGTTGATTGTTAATGTTGAGTTCAGACGGTGAGTTTGTTGAGCAAGGATACTTTGAGGATCAGCAGGACCAGCAAGACTTTGTGAATCAAAGCAAGTATAGCATGGATCTTCCTTGTTACCTATTCACTATAAATAGCAATGCATATGCATGTGTCCATTTGATGACCTAGAGAATATCACTAGCTTTGATATCCTGATTCCTTGAACCTTTTAGGTTGCATTGGGTAGCTATGATGCTAGTGCTTAATGAATATCATGATCTTGTGGCTTGATGAGTAATTGTGTCATGAACAGAGATAATGACTTTTAACAACCTGAGAGCTAATCAGTATCTAAACCTCCAGGATTGACAGTACAGCTGTGAGGGCTATATGGCTCTGGCTTTAGCTCAGTATGGGGACCTTTTCTAGCTTGTTAGCGGTTCCCTTAATGGCGCAAGGGGGTGTGTTTCGGGTTGGGTGTAGTTGGACCCCTGTCTGCATGTGTATAGGCTGCGGTTGTGTGCCATCAGAAGGGGGATACTACATTCGTAGGGCACAGAAACCTCAGTGGCCCTAACCTGTTAGACGAACCTTTGAAAGGCTTCATAGTGAACCCTGCCGGCCTTCCTTGATAGTGGGCTAAGAGGTTGGCCACCTCGGGCGAAAGGGTAAATCATGACTCACAGTGAAAGTGTACACCTCTGTACAGAGTTTAATAAACTGGTATACTATCCTTGCTCAAGGACACGAGCGGCCTTGGAGTTCCTTACACTAATGATGACCTCTCTTGTCATGCTAAAATGTTCATTCATATACTGTTATGCTTACTATTCATTTATGTTACATTGATCATGATGGTTTTGGGAAACACTTGCTACCTTGATGCTACCTAATTGCTCAACTTGATTAACGTATAAAAGCTAAATGCAGTTAAACAGTGTCAACTTATTTGAGCTTCATTAACCCATGTTATGCTTGTTGAGTACGGTTGTGTACTTACGCTTGCTTTACTTTGAATTTTTGGAAAATCCTGGATGGGTAATAGATGAAGGTTGGAATGAGAGCTATTGTGATGAGTACTAGGCTTGGTGTTCACCAGTTGACGTGTCTCTGTGGGGAGCTTCCAAAATAAAGATATTCTAGTTAGTATTGTTTATGCGCAATACTCTGTAATGAATAATGGTTCGCTATGTAATAAACAGGGTGATGATACTCTTTGTAATTTGTCTTCTTATATGTGCGACTGTTCCTGGGGCGCATATAAGGCTATTTATACATTTTATTTTTATCCTTAGAAATGGAGTGTGACATCAGGAATACCAGGAGATGCAGTCTCAGCTACCCGATCACCTCCAAAAGGCATCCCGCACTAAGATGTTCCTGGTGAAGTCTCCCAATCTCAACATGGAAGCCTGCATCGTGCCAGAACCAGAACCTACTCCAGAATGGGAATTGGCCCAATTTCATGAAGAAGTTGTTCACGACTGGCACCCAAATGCCAGAGATGAATGGGTATCCCTTCTACCCTATCGTGAAGCCTGGATCGACCCCCTAGAGGTGATCTTCAGATGATGCAGTTACCACTCAGCTGATGAGAAGTCTGCATGACCTACACAACGTGTCTCTCTTGCATAGTAGAGTAGTTCGTTCCCTTTGTTTCCTACCTGCGAGTAGTGCGGAAGTTCTCGCAAGTCTTCTAGTGTAGCAACTGGAGACATCGCCATGTAATATCTTGATGTAATGACTGCTTGGACCTCATCGCATTTTCATGGATCTTATTGCTTTTTTGTTTGAGTGTTGGATAGATTAAAAATATTTTAAATCGAGTATGCTATCTAAGCAACGATATAAGTTGCTAATAATACATACCACTTGCACTCAGTCTTTGACCCTTACAAATCGACAACAGGGTGTCCAATCCACGGATCTGCCTTGGGCAGTGAACAAGAGAAGCACATGTCAACCAAGAGACTCAACCTTGAGAGGAAGGAGCTTCACTCTCCGTTACCCAATGGAGCCCCTGCTGAAGAAAGTCTTACGCCACCCCCACATCTTCTAGCTGAGGTTTTGGCCCAACAGACTCGACTACTGGAGACCGTGGCAAAGGAACTGCAACAAATGCAAAGGCACCTTTCACTGCTGGAACTTCCTACCTTCAATGGGACTGACAAGAACCCTATCACCGCCATGGATTGGATGCATGATATGGTAGAAAAGCTAGGCTCAACCACCTACACCGATGAAGAATGTGTCAAGATTGCAATCCAGCACCTCACAGGCACAGCACGTGAATGTTGGAACAATTTCTGCCACTCTCTACAAGATCGTGCCAGCATTTCATGGAAGGAGTTCGCCGAAGCCTTCTACAAGAACCATGTGCCAGCCACTGCACTGGTTGCCGTGATAGAAACACTTCACAACATAAAGCAAGGCCGCCTACTGCAAGGAAGAGAGATATACTACTGGGTCTAAAGATGCACGTATCACTTGCAGGAGATGCGTGAAGATAGGTCATAGAACTGCCCTATGCCCAAAGAGGAAAGCTATTCTAGCTCAAGCTCCTATCAAACGAGCTCAGCAGGATACAAGCTTTGCAAGATATGCTTGCTTTGGTTGTGGTCAGAAGGAGCACAAGGTTATCGATTGCCCAGAAAGCTACAACATTAAACCAGCAGAGAAGCGAATCCAGCCGAATCAAGGCTCAGCCAAGAGGACCAACCAGCAAGTTCAAGATACCATAAACCACAGTGCTTGTGGAGCAGCACAGTGGCGACTCAGCCAACACACCGCTCGAAAGACCCCATCATGGAGAAGACCACTACGGATCATGGCAAGTCGCTCATCACCAACTATGAATGTTCCAAGAAAGGCCACAAGCTTAAGGAATGCCCAGGTTGGAGTGACGCCCCGAATGAAGACTTTCACAAGATAGCCAAGGATGTGCGAGGCCGTAGCAATCATAGATCTATCTATCGGGAGTTGTCAATCAGAGATGACCTCAACAAGGTGAAAGGTACGTAAGATCCATGCATCAAGATCTTGGATACAAGTTTACTTAATGCATCCTGTTCTTTTATGCCACCGAGTTGCATAAGGACTTAAGTTGTTGATTAAATACATTGGAGGGATCTCCCTCGAAGCAATTCGCTCTTGGATATCTCCTAAGATCTTTGGAACAGGAAAAGAGTTCCATGCCAGGGTGAAACTTTGTTTGAAGATTCATGGGTAACCCCCAGGACTGCAATGGATGGATTAAATTAAGACCAGCATTCCAATAGTTTCCCAAGAAGTCACTCAGCTGACACGAACATTGGATCTAGTACCCCAAACTGTGGAATGACTGACCTGCTAGAGTGACTATGTCACCTCAAATACTCCTTCGAGGACATAAGTAACAAAAGTTAAACAATGGAGAAGTGTCGACAGGACAATCCTAGCCAAGCTCAAGAAGCTGGTTTGAATAAGTCACTTTTTCCCCGTTGGATCTCCAAAAATTCTTTACTAAAGGAAATGGTCATAAACCTGACCAAGAACTAAGCTGCTTAGATCAAAAATTCCTACTTTTGCGGAGTATAAGCTTTTGATCTCAAATGCAAGACGCTACTGCAACACAATGTCAAAACTTCCTAAACACCACTTGGTTAAAAGGGCGACATGGCATTTACACATATCAGAGTAGCGCAGCGAAAGCGTGGTGGTCCCATAGCCTTTGGGTCCCAGGATTGAAACCTTGCTCCTAAAGCACACATTTTCCAGATAAGAGGATCTGATCTACATCTTTCTTCCCTGCTAGTCACGTGTTGGAACCTTCAGCAATCGTGACCACTCAGAACAACGACAACAACTTCAAACCAGACTATACACAATCAAGGACTTGAAACCATGAGGACAAGGAGTTGCTACACACTCTTGCAACTCAATGGAGCAACTACGTCATGCAACGAAGAACAAGAAGCTAGACTTTGAGTGAACATCACGTTGTCTCTTTGAGCAGTACTACTTTCCTTAAAATCTCGGGGTGGAGATTCCGATAAGGGGGTAGGACTGTAACAACCCTAAAAATTACAAACACCGAAAAATGCAACAACAAATTTTTTTTCGAAACGTGCCCATGTTTGTTGCTTGTCATGTAGGAGCTCTACCTTGACTCGCTAGGCACATATGTTTAGTGCCACACCAAGTAACACCGTCATCACATGTGACTTAATATAATCTTAAGCCACATGTGATAGCACCCTTGTCTAGCCCCTAATGTGTCATGAGATAAGCATCGATGTAGCATCCTTGTACTCATGTTGCACAAGGCTAGAATCTAGAGTCTCCTTTTATCTAATTCCCTTACCTTGCTCAGAGCCCTTTTCATTAGAATCACGTCTCCAATATACAACTTGTTTACCTCTTTGTTTTGTAAGTCTAGTACCTATGTTGCCCACGAAATATTCCATGTTGCACCCTAGAGTTCAACTACATGAGGCTAGACTTATGAACTCCTTTTTCCTATCTGAATCCCCATTATGCCATACTGATGTTTTCCACCTTGTTCATACCCCATCTTACATTGGGATCATATAACCAATGTGTATCATACCCTAATGACTTTCCTTATCCTACATGAGACCCCTTTCCTTTCAAAGTCCTATACTCTATGCACCCTAGCTAACCCCCTCTATGCCTCTTATGATGAATCCCAATGTGACACTAGTTCTACCTCTATGTTTCACTTGTTATAACTCTATGTAACCCTAGATTGTCCTAAGTTGCCTTAGGAAATCATCCTTATTACACTCTCATACTCTTGCTACATAAAATGAGGATCTAGAGTTTCCCTCTCTACATCACCTATCCTACTTCCCTAATTTTTCTTCCCCATCACGCTCAAGTTTCCCTCCTTGAAAATCTCGGGTATTATACACATCATGCTACCCCATGTGTCACTAGATGTAGCTATGTGACACTGGATATAACATCATGTTGCATTGTATCTACAACTTGTGATTTGGATTTTATTTGGTTTATGTGTTGAATAATAAAAATGATAATATAATATTTATTTTGACAAATAAATATTAAGGGAATAATACCCTACCATTATTTGGGCCATGTATGCTCGCTATTTTATTGCTCATAGTTAGCACATCACAAATATACATATATGTATATATATAAATGTATTTGAAAAAGGAAAAGAAAAAGAAAAGGAAAAAGAAGAAAGCCTTTCGGCCGAGCAAGCAACCAGCCCGACCAGCCCAGTTCCGCCGGCCAGCTCGCACCCGCGCGCAGCGCCGGCCTAGCAAGGCGGCCCAGCAAGGATCGCCCGCACGTCGATCGCCCGCTCAAGCCGCCCGCGCCCGCGCCCGCGCCACGTCGACGACCCGCTGCCGCTGACGGCCGGGACCCGCTGTGGACCCCGCCTGTCATAAGCGCCGCTGAGGTCAGCCCACCGGCCGCGCGCGCTGACATCGCCGTTGCCAGGCGCTGTTCCCCTACGTCGCCTCGACGCAACCTGCCTCGACCGCCCGTTTCGCATCGCCCGCTCGCCCGCTCGCCACCTGGCCCGACCATCTCTGTCACCTGAAGCCCACGGCCGCGAGAGAGAAGCTCCGCGCGCGCGCACATGCACTGCCGCCATGGTGAACTATGCCGCTGTAATGGGTTTCGCCACCCAGCCTCTGCTAGCCACCCCTCGCTGCTCCGTGGACCCAGACCGAGCCCTAGCCGCCTACCTGGACAGCTCCGCTGGCCACCTACCTCCGCCCTCTCCCTATAAGAGCACGACCCCGGCACCCTAGGGTTTCCCATCCGCCACCACCGCTCTGATGGAACCCCAATTGCATCCCTAGCCTCTCAATTTGGAGAAGAGAAGGGGCAATTGGGGATGAAGGAGTCGGGGAGGGAAAAGCCGTCCGCCACCGGAGTTGAGGAAGAAGAGGAGTTCCACCGCGCTGCTGTGTTGGAAGCAAGAAGGAGGAGTCGTCCCGCAAGCCAGAGCCACATGAACATCGGAGCTTGGACTTGTACCGCACCTCCTATCCGCGCCAGCGCCGGTGAGCACCTCTGCCATGCCCTTCTTCCAGACCTCCGCCCTTTCTCTTCCGGTCATGACGCTCCGCCTTGGGAGCACAGGCCGAGACCACCACCAGTCTCCCTGGACACACCCGCACACACGCACGAGGCCAGCCAAGCCCCCTTGGACCACGGCATCAGGTGGATGCTGGATCAGATAGCTACCTTGCCCACCGCCGCACGCAGAGCGACGCCATGGCGAAGCCACCCTGCTGCCTCTCTGTGAGCTCTGCCCTTCTTTGACCCCGGATCCATGCTCGCCTTGATGAGACGGACTTCGTGCGCTTCTTGACTCCGTGGTTGCCTCTCTGGAGCATCGTTCCCGAACCGCCTTGCCATCATCGTGCCGGTGCGCAGCCGCTCCAGAGCGTCGCCGTTCACCGCCGATTTCCCACCATCTCCGACCGCCTCGAAGGACAAGGACGTGATGACAAGCTCCGCCATGACGTGCTGCATCGATTGGACAAGGAGATGGAGGCCGTGGACCCTCCCTGAGTGCCGTAGCCGTGCACCGTGGACACGCCAGAGCTCCGCCGTGGTAGTTGCTGCCCGCACGGACTCCGCTGTGGCTTTTAGTCACCGCCGGAGTCTCAGGCAGGTGCTGCGTGACTCCAATCGCACTTCTACACCACCAATTGGAGCCGGAGTGACTCGGTGTGAAGAGTACACCGAGCGCCACTGCCACCGAGCCACCGTCCGCCGTGGAGTACGACGCCAGGAGCCAAGCCACCGCCTTGAAGCCCACCGTCATGTCCATCATGATGTCCCGAAGCCGATGAGCAAGTTAGTGAAGCTAGAGGATCACCGCGGTGCCGGGTGGGCCGTGTCCGCTCATGAGCCATGCCGCTCTCGAGCCATGCCGCTCTCAAGCCAGCCTCATTCAAAATGTACCGTGTCCATTCTCGAGACGGTCTCATTCGAAACATATCGTGTCCGCTCTCGACGCACCGACCTTGTCCGAGAAGGATCGCACGCTCGAACCAACCCTCGAGCTTCGACCTCTCGACGCACCGACCCTCGAGTTCGATCCTTTGACACCCCGGCCTTGTCCGAGAAGGATCGCACGTTCGAGCCCTCTTCGAGGCAGACCACCCTCAAGCCCTGTTCGAGGCAGACCACCCTCGACCCCTCGAGCACTGTTCGAGGTAGACCACCCTCGACCCCTCGAGCACTGTTTGAGGCAGACCACCCTTGACCCCTTGAGCCCTGTTCGAGGCAGACCACCCTCGAGTCGACCTCTCTACATGCCAACCCTGTTCGAGGCAGACCACGCCGTCGAACCGACCCTCGAGCACGAGCCCTCGAGCCCTGTTCG
Source organism: Bothriochloa decipiens (assembly GCA_023333625.1). NCBI lineage: Eukaryota > Viridiplantae > Streptophyta > Magnoliopsida > Poales > Poaceae > Bothriochloa > Bothriochloa decipiens. The sequence goes on from CM041629.1 coordinate 42,058,528, forward strand.
AAACGGACCACGCTCTCGAGCCGGCCGTCAAGATCGGAGGAGGGGATCAGTTCGGCAGGAAGTTGTTGGACGTGGTGATCTTAGACGGGGTACCTGCCAGTGGATCCCGAGCCGCCACGTGTCTACCTCTAGTTAATCCAGCCTTTTATCTTTTCCAGAATACAGTTAAATCTTCAAAAATTCATAACTAATTCATACGAACTCAGAAAAATATGAAACAAGCGCCCAAATTTTCTATAAATCGAGCTCTATGCCATGAGCTTATGTTTGAATGCATTTGGGTCTTTTGAATTTCATTTGGTTCTTTGTGCTATTCTATAGGAGTCGCTCACGCAACTATTACGTTTCACTTTCAGAGTCGAACGAGAAGCGATCCGAGGGAGGAGGCTACAAGGAGGAGGTTCCGCTGAATGACTACATTGACAGAAGATGACTCATACCACTACTACCTCGACAGCACAGGTGTCATGGCAGCACCTTCTCTTAGAAATCCTATTAGACATGGCTAATATCTAGAATTGCTAGTTCTTCACTTTTTATGCAATGCTTACACCTGAGATAGGTTTGCATGGTAGAATATTACTTGATAGCCCTACCTTGTCGTAACCTTTCACCTGCTTACCTGCTGTTATGTTAGCCACATGCTTGTCTGCTATATTTTACTTACATTTATATATATACTTCACTCGCTTACATTTTGATGCGATGTGATGAACCCTGGGAGAGCCTGGTAGGGATGCTAGGTTTGGGGTGTGTGTGCTGGACCAGATGGGTATGTGAGCTGATGGTGTTGTATCTAGGTTTGGGGTGGAACTTACGGCAGGGTGTAGGGTGAGGGTTGAGTCGATAGAGCCGGGATCTACGACGAGCTTTTGGAGCAAGTCTTGCAGGGAATGGATCTGGACATTCCCATGTGAGGAGCCTGTGGCGGGCTAACTGAGTGTGATGGTGGTCTTTGGGTGTGACCCTCTGAGAGGTGGAGCCCGGGACAAAGGTGCCATGGTAGCACGTTAAATACAAACCCTGATGAAGATATCTCGGTTTGGTCAAACCTAGGAACTGTTGCGCTGGTATCCGGACCTTAGGAATCTCTTGCTTTCCACTCGCTCTCCATGGGGGGAGACGGCCGAACCGCTGGATAGATTGATGCCATTACTGCTAGGCGAGAAGTGATAGGGAGGTATATGCATGGGATGAAGCTAACACCCTTCTAAGACGATCATGGCACCCCCTTCGGGAGCGGGTACATGCCATGGCGTTCTCTTCGGGAGCGAACACATGGGCTCTTCACAGTTTCAGCGATCTAGAGCTGAATGGTAGGATGGCATCATTCTATGGCAGTAGGCGCTCGAAATCAGCCTAGACGAAGGCCTCGTCAATGATGGTGATCTTGTGGATTAGTGAAACCTCTGCAGGGTGTACGGTTGATCGATCGATACATATGCCGATTCATCGGCTATGGACCTTTCCTGAGTTTCACATGCACCGGACTAGTGAGAGAGTGTTCTACCTTCCCCTGAGAGTTGTTTCTGGCTGCGGGCCAGGTTGAGGGCTGCGGGCCGCTGAGACCGGCCGAGAGGGAGTTGGCCTGGTCGACCTGAGAGTGAGTCTTGATGAAGATGGCGGTAGAGATGTGGTGATGGATCTGGGATGGATGGGATGGTGGATGGATGTGTGATGGGTTGGGGATGTGTTAAAACTTGACTTTTTGGTTATAAACTTGATTAATGCTTGCATGCATAGGAAAAACCACAGCCAAACTATAGGATCGCTAGATCCCTTATTTTCTTTCCACTAAAGCTCATGAGTGCTGACCATGGCCTGTACACATCTGGCGGTATGCAGATTTGCTTGCTTCACAGAAATGAATGTAAGGATTAGAAGGTCTCGTGCCTACGCTCAAGATGGTTGAAGAGGATCCTTCCGCAAAAGCTCTTCTACTTCCGCTACTGTTTTAGATGATTGTACTCTGATAATTCGCCAAGTGGCGATGTAAGGAATGATGTAAGCCCTTCTATGTTACTCTTTTACCTAGTTACGATGTATGGACTTGATTATCAACTATTGTATAATAATGTGATGGCTTTTATTTCACATTATTATCCGTTCTGTGGATTTTCCCTTCGCGGAAAATTTGAGGATGTTTCAGTTGGTATCAGGAGCCATGCTTGACCCTAGGACGAGATCCCATAGGTTTGGACGATAGAATAGGATGAACCAGCCCCTCATTCGGTTATATACCGACCTAGCACAATTTTGTGCATGGCTTATCCCTCATGACTGACTTGCTATCCCTTTTTGGACTCAACGAAGTTGGCTACCTGGAAGATCGTATCCTCCTTCTCATCAAGCACCAATGTAGATATGCCCAAGTCTGACAAGAAGAGTTGAAGAAGCCTGCAATTTATGGAGGAAAGCTACAATAGACGTGCCGCAACAAGGTGGAGCCTAGAGGAACCAAGATCTGTCAAGATGATCTTACAGATCTCCCTAATGAAGGAATGTTTATCTCATTTATGAGATGTAACCCCTTGAGATGCAATGTTTGCACAATTCCTAGAGCATGGCCCCTTCCGTCTAATGTCCTGCACCCTCAACGCCACCAGTGCCATAGAGCAATGAGATAAAAATCGAATGATGCTTCTGCTCATACAGAGTGATCTGTTCACCAGAGGTAGGACTCGACAAAGATCTCCACCTTTGTAAAAATTATCTCTGCCTACTCCACCATGCACAGCTTATCTTCTTAACTGAAGTTCTGACTCCGCTCCCTGGATATGGATGCAGATGGAGAAATATGTGCCGGTTCCCTTCTCCAAAGGAGCCCAGGATGGCTACACCGACGCCTTGCGTGAAACCCTTGAGTGGCTTGGCGTCCCGAAGGAGTACTGCATCTGGACTTGCCACCGGGAAACTGGACCGGACGGACCAAAGGACTGCTATTACGTGATGATCCAGATCCTTGCCTGCGAGGAAGTACCCGAACTAAAGCCTCTCGTCACAGGTGGGATGGACAATACAGTCACCTATGCCGCACAGCTTGCTGCATGCTCTGCCCTTCAGCTTGTGATGTGTGACACCTACAAGATCCTCAATACCGGACCCTACCGCCTGCTGCCCCACGCCATCGACCCCACCAAGAACAGAATGGAACAATGGGTTGAAGCTGGAAACACCTGGGCCAAGGAGTACAATGAAACGCTTAGGGTTACAGGAAGGCACTTACTTGTCCAGGATAAGCTCATCCAAGTGTTGGAGCGTGACAAGTGCCTATACAGGCGTCAGGTCTCAGCGTTAGAGGAAAGAGTGAGAGCTCAAGAAGAAGAGATTGCCAAGTTGAAGGAAATGAGTTGGTCCAGCTCACCTGACAACATACATGAAGGTTTCCCTGTACCTGCGTGAGCTAGTGGAGAAGCTTTACAAGAAGTGGAAGAAATCCAATGCTCGTCGTGTTCAGGTGTAACAAGGACAGCGACGTGATTGCTCTACTGTGCTGGCTATTGGCTATGGGTTCCTCCAAAGCAAGTATCGGCCCTGCTGGCCGGCTGTGCTGGCAAGTTGGATAAGTAATTGTGTGCCTGCGTGCTAATATATGCTTTCCTGTTACAGCAGACCGAAATTATCTGTGATTATGCTTCGCCTTCTGTTGGCGATACTGATATGTTGTTCAAGAACCTGTGGTTTTTCTGTCAGTCCTGTTGTTGTGTTGCTGGTTCCATTATCAACCCCTGGCACTCGGCTTTCTCTGCTCTCTGCATGCTTGGACCAGCCACTGCTCTCGGGCCTGAATCCTGATCGTTGCAGTTAGTTGGTCCAGTGTTCTATACCTGCGCAGGGGAGCAGGGGAGGGGAAGAAGGGCCAGGGTAGTCGCTCTGCTCCCTCCACCGTAGCAGTTGCCAACTGTTAGCTGTACAATCACCTTCTGTTCACTGTTTCTGCTGTCAAGGGTGAAGACTTGTCACTTCTGCCGTTCAATTCGCCGTGTCCGGTCCCGTGTGCAGCGTGATCCAATGAGGTACAGACAGATATTAAACTGCTGACAGAGTTGCCACTTGGGGCCACATCCCACCACGGCGCATATGCGGCATCCTGCACCCTCCTGAGGTTCCCGAACATGGTGATCAGCGAGTTCGCCACGGAGACATGTGTACCCGTTGGAGAAGGCGGGCACCACCGTCGCCGTCCAGGTCGTCCAGGGCACCACGTTCCGCTCTCCCCGAACATCCTCCCGCGCGTCCGGCACCAGCCCGCGGTGCCGTACAGGTGCAGGAGCGCGATGCCGATGTAGATGTTCACGTTCCCCATGAGCCCCGCCCGGAAGAGGGATGCGGCGCCGCGTGCCACCGGAAGCCGCTGATTTGGCCCGGGAGCTCTAGACTAACAGGTTCCGGATCCTGGGCGTCCTGTACGTGGAGGATGGCTCGAGTGATGGCGCCAGGAGGAACGTCATCGTCATCTCCATCTGCCGCCTGGCTGCTAGCACAAGCCATGGCATGGCGGTTGCCGTGCTGTTTCGCCCGGCGGGCGCCGACGTTGTCAGAGACACGGACAACGGGCTGGAGATCATTGGCCGGGCTCGCCTGCGCTACGGCACGTACGTGCTTGACTACGTACCTGCGCATCGACGAGGAGTAAACTGTGCATTTGGCAGCGAGAAAAGTTTCAGAATTTTTTGACCGAAAAATCACCACAATCGCGACACTGCCGTGTTCGGAATTCCGAGTCTTGCATGCGTGGATGTTAGGCTCTGCCTGCCTGTGTCTTTGCCGTGTTCATGTACTAATTTGTTCAAGAATGATGCAAAGCTGGAGTAAGTTTGCCTGCGACTTGTTTACTACTGCGCTCTACCGCAGACTATGGCTTTATTTGTTTCGGATCCTGGAGCTGCTGATTCTTCTGATTCTCTATTATTTCTCTCTCACTATTCCTCGTCTCATTCATCTGATTCACCTGATTCTGAAGTTGAAACAAATGAGCCCTATCAGTTGATTTGCGTTCCAGTGCCCCATGGTAATACATTGGGTTCCACGTTGGTAGTGAGCTGGCAGAAATGTGCACGATTCTGTGCCACAGATGAAGCCACCAACCAAGCTGTAGCTGGGGGCCGGGCTCGGGTGAAAACGGCTTTTTTTATTTCCAAAATTAGGATTTTAAAAAATATATCACCAAACCAAGAAAATACAAAAATGTCATTTGTTCAGCCCTTCGGTGGGTGATCCCTAAAAATCATGACAATCAAATCAAATCTTCAAAAGATGCATTGGGCGACAAATTGCCTCCTTCCCCAGCCTGCCGTAGTGGTCCAGAACAGCCTGACTGATTCGAGCCCGTCATGCTTTGGGCCATGGATGGGCCCAGTAAAAGCCTGGCCTGCGCGGACACAAATCCAAGCGGAAACAGAACAGCGTGTGCCCGACCGACCCAACTGATACAGATTTTTTATGTTTTTTTTGAAGGTCATTGCCCCCTATGCCTAGGTAGAATCAGGCGCCGCCGTCTGCCCCTTGTCCGAACTCCACCGGTGCAGCGCCTCCTCCTCGTCCCTCCTCCTCCGCTCCTCCTCCTTGTCTGATTTGGACTGGCACCCCGCCTCCTCTTGCCTCTGCCTCTATGAGGACCCAATTTCCGAGTTCCTTTTTCACGTGCGTATCAGTCCCAGGATCAGTCGCTGATACGCAAACTAATAGAATGTTACCAAAAGAAATTCATCGAATTTAGAATACTTACATATGTCTGATAGCTCAGGTCTTCACGAAGAACAGCGGAAGTAGACATCACACCACAGGCACTCTTGCGCAGACGTAACTGTAACTTCTCACAATCGTCATCCACGTGTTCCACCTATCGTCTGTGCGACATTGATCGTCGCCCAGGGGTAATTGCATAGGCAAGGGTCAGTACACTACCCAGTACTGAGCAAGTAAGGCCAGTGGTTGCACTTACAGCCTTATCAAATGGGAATGCAGAGAAGGAAAAACAAAGACGGGAGGGCTCGATAGGTAATCAAGTCTCCCGAGCTATTCTCTATATGCAGGCCATTTAGTGGGGCTAGGCTCTTTGTAGTGGAGCATATGGCTGGTTATCAAAGGTAGTTCTAAAAGCACTACTATATAATCAGTATCAGTATTATATTTATTTATGTATATGAAATTGTGGTTTTGGCCCTAGGGACAAAATCCATGTCCACTAGTTCCGATTTTAGCTGCGTCATCGTCCCCACCGGGCACCGATACGCTTCACTATTTGAAATCACGCACCCAAAGCCAAGGATTATCCCATACTAATCTCGGATAGAGTTTACGCAGCATGTCCCTTGACCGAGGGACCTGTCTATCACGATAGTTTTACACTCTTCAGAGGTTGTGCAACTGTACCCACAAGACGGGCACCACATTCAATAGTAGCTAACTATGGACGCATCCCGACATAATCCCATCCACCATCCCGTGTTCCGAACTCCCAAGGGAGCAAACTTATAGCCACCACCAAAATCCAACCCCACACTAGGAGCCACACTGATCATGTTGCATGCTCGCAACCATGTGCTGGCAGAAGGTGTAGACCTGCCACCTTGCAGTTCACGGGCTCCGGTGCTCTCACTGTCTCGTGCACTCCATCCTGAGGCAATGGCTTCAAAACCAAGCCAAGCCCATACAAGGCCTGTGGTAAGCACGGTTATGTGTTGTGGACATTGGCCTCGAACCGGTCCTTATGTGCAGGGCGAGCCCTCCCTGGTCACCATGCCACCCTCGTCAAGGTGCACTGGCTCCCTGCCTACTCATTAGGCTTCTCATGGTCCGCCATCGCAAGAAAATACTCCAATTTCATAATCATTATACTTTTAAAATCACCACTGATCCATCCCAAACACACCCGCCACCAAAACTCACCACTTTTACCCATTTTGCAAAGATATGAGAGTTTGGTAAATAGTTCTGACTTGATGTTTTAAGTATTTTACTAAGCGTATCTAGTTAGGGGTAGATCCAATACCGTTGTATCGATAATAGATCAATTTTTGTAGGCTACAAGGCATAGGGTAAACAATGCCTACTCATTCTATGGGACTTACTAAGCAATCACAAATAAGAAATGCAATTTGTAAAACGGGCTCTTAGGAAATGCAAACGGAACATAGGTATTTATGCATGATCAAGGGAACTTGCCTTCTGCGTTGGCGTCAATGACGAGATCATGATCGTTGTAACGAAGTACTAACTCGCGGTACAGATCCTCTGGGTTCTCCACGTACGCATCCACACCATCTCATGATCAATCTCTCATCTATATTTGTTGCGTAATTGCATAAGGAAAATACCTAGCTAACGAGAAGAATCAAATAACACCAAAAAGAAGCGACGACGGAATACGAATCGACGTGCTACATAATGTGCTTACTACTCAGTTAAAGGTTTGGAGGTTATAGTGAGCGGTTCCAAGGTTTTCTTAGCATGTTTGGTCAGACTTTTTGAATTTTAGGGTTGATGTGGCTAAGCTCAAGGTAGGGATGGCTTATCTCATTTGCCATAAGCTTACCTACTAGGGTAGCAGGTTATCTTGTGGTTGAGGAGATCTAGCTTTAAAGATAACCAACTACGTCTAAGTGATTGAGGTAGCTTCACTAGAAAGTGAATGGATTGCTTGCGGCTTGCGGCGGTTCTCGACATTCGAGATGTCATATGGTTATGGCTTAATGGACTTGGTTTGGGCATTTGTGATGATTCCTTAGTTACAGTAATTAGGCACTATGGTCCGCGTCCTGATAACACGTACGCAGACAAATAAAATAACAAGTAAGGCAAAAAGAACCATCAAAGACCACAAATAATCATTAAATATGTCGAACTGACGTCGATGATAGCTTATTGTGTCGGTGTGGTAGCCTATGGCTCAGCTAATCCAACCCATGTGTGACTAATCAACAAATTAACCACTTTATATCTAATTGATCATTTAGTTTGATTATGAACTTAGTCCTGCCGGTTATTAGAGTATAACTTAGGCAAGCTAATTGATTAGCTAAGTGGGTCGTAGTGTTTAAATTGACCAGGTCAACTGCGTAAACAGGTTAACTTACTATGAATTGGGTTTACTTCTCACTTAGGTTTCCTAACTGTATTATTCCAAAAGTTAACTAACTAATTTACAATGACAAATTTTACTTATGTTCTATTTATATTCCATTACTAAGGGTCAGCTAATCAGTGCTTAAACTGCATTGTGTTCTATGGTAGGAGGCGTGTCTCAGGACAGTGGGTGTATTATTATTTAGATTGATTCCATACACACTAGCTAAGCATTTTATCGGTCACTAATCTGTATCACGTTATAGGATTGTGCTAATTCTACTTCGGCTATGCCAAGGTGTTATGTTTTAGCTAACTATTTGTATTCTATTATGATTTAATTACACTTATTAGTTGCTTATGATTAATCAGTTAGTCATGGCTAAGCTATTTATATTATGGTTTAGGTTATTACAATTTTTAATAGGTAAGAATAAGATTAATAGTGAAACGACCTTGATTTCTACGAAGGGAAATCCACAGAGCCGAAGTGTAATATGACCATTTAAATCACATTACCCGATAACAGTTGAATACCATAATCCATACATCGAACAAAAGAGTGCAATAGAAAGGTTTACAATAACTTATTACATCGCCACTTGGCGGAATCAGAGTTCATGCAACATAAAAATAAAAGCTTGAGGTGCGGAAGCTATAATCTCCATCCAACTTGAGCGTAGGCACAAAACCCTCAATCGCTGTACTCCCCAGAAGAGTACTCACTCCTTGAACCTGAAACCAAATTTTCAGTACAATTTGTACTGGCCACCCTCTCATCCTATGCATTGCTTTGTGGTAACTGGATGCAATTGATGGATATAGCAAAAGGAACCTATAAAGGTTGGGGTTTTCCTATGCAGGTAAACAAGTATATAAATATAATAATCAAGTTTTAAACACATTCCCATTCCCATCATCCATCATCATCCATCTCTGAAAAACCATCCCATATCCTCCAACACCATCTTAGACTCACATCGACAAGCCGACTCCCTCTTGGCCTGCCTCAGCGGCCCGCAGCCCTCAACTTGGCTCACGGCCAGAAAACATACTCAGGGGAAGGTAGAACACTCCACTCACTAGTCCGATGCATCCTCCTAAGGAAAGGTCCATAGCCAACGAATTGGCTTATGTATCGATCGATCAACCATACACTCTGCAGAGGTTTCACTAATCCACAAGATAACCATCATCGGTGATTGCAATCACCTAGGCAGATTCCGGGTGCCTACTGCCATAGAACGATGCCATCCTACCTCTTAGCCTTGGAACACCCTTAGAGTGGCTGATACTGTGAGGGCTCATGATCTCATTCCCGTAGAGCATCATGACCGTCTAAAAAGGGTGTGAGACATCATCATGCTCCTACCTCTCTAACACACGCTCACCTGATAGTAATGGCATCGATCTATCCAGCGGTTCGGCCGTCTCCCCCCCATGGGAAGCGAGTGGAAAGCAAGAGATTCCTAAGGTTCGGATACCAGCGCAGCAGTTCCAAAGTGTGACCAAGCCAAGATGTCTTCTCCAGGGTTAATCTTTAATGTGCTACCATGACACCTTCATCCCAGGTTCCACCAATCAGAGGCTCACACCCAAAGACCACCATCACGTCTCAGTTAGTCCGCCATAGACCACTATTCATGGGAATGTCCAAATACATTCCTGGCAAGACTTGCTCCAAAAGCTCATCATAGATCCTGGCTCGATCGACTCAACCCTCACCCTACATCCTGCCATAAGTTCCACCCCAAAACCAGATACATCATCATCAGCTCACATGCCCATCTGACCATCAACTCACACATCTCCAGCCTGGCACCCTCCAGGCCTTCTCATTGCTCATCACGTCGCATCAAAATGTAAGCGAGTGAAGTATATATATAAAATATAGCTGATAAGCAAGTGGCTAACATAACAGCGGGTAAGCAGGTGAAAGGTTACAACAAGGTAGGGTTCATTAAATAATATTCTATCATGCAATCCTAGCATAAGAAATTCATTATAGCAACGGAAATTAAAGCACTAGCCATACTACATTTGCCATGTGTAATGGGATCTACGAGGTTGGGTGAGGTGTGGCACCTTCACTAACGTAGCTGTCGGACTTCTCCTGGTAGTCATTGTCGTCCGACTTGTCCTCGCTCGGGCCTATAACGAGATTTAATGGTCGCGGGAAGGACCCCTATAGATTAGCACAAAGAACAAATGCCAAATATATGATCCAAATGCACTCAAACATAGCTTACATAGATAGGGCTCGATTTATAAAAAATTTGGATATGTGGATCGCATTTTTCGGAGCTCGTTTGAATTAGTTATGATTTTTCAAAGGTTTACATGTATTCTAGAAAAGATAAAGGCTGGATCATTATCAGGCCGACACATAGCGGCTCGGGATCCACTGGCAGGTACCCCATCTAAGATCACCACGTCCATCATCTTCCCGCCAAACTCGAGGGTCGGCTCGAGAGCGTGGTCCGTCTCAAATAGGGCTCGAGGGTCGGTTCGACGGCGTGGTATGTCTCGGTCGAGGTTGGTGTGTAGAGAGGTCGAACTCAAGGGTCGGTGTGTTGAGGGATCGAACATCGAGGGTCTGTTCAAGCGGGCGATCTTTCTCAGACAAGGCCGGGTGTTGAAGGGTCAAACTCGAGGGTCGGTGTGTCGAGAGGTCGAACTCGAGGGTCAGCTTGAGCATGCAGTCTCAGACAAGACTGGCTCGAGAGCAAGCACGGTCCGTCTCAGACGAGACTGGCTCGAGAGCGAGCGCGGTCCGTTCGAACGAGACTGGCACGAGAGCGGACAAGGTCCGTTTCAAACGAGACTGGCTCGAGAGCGAGACTGGCTCGAGAGCGAGACTGGCTCGAGCGTGTAGCTACTCCAAGGTCACATCTTGGGTGCGGGTTGCTAGCAATGGCGAGGTCGGGCCATCTGGCACCGCGGTGATCTTACAGCTTCACTAACTTGCTCATCGGCTTTGGGACATCACGACGGACACGATGGTGGGCTTCAAGGCGGTGGCTTGGCTCCCGACGACGTGCTCTACGGTAGACGGCGGCTCGGCTGTGGCGGCGCTCGGTGCACTCTTCGCACCGGGTCACTCCGGCTCCAATTGGTGGCGTAGATGCACGATTGGAGTCACGCAGCACCTGCCCGACACGCTGGCGGTGACCAAAAGCCACGGCGGAGTCCGCGCGGGCGGCAACTCCCACGACGGAGCTCCGGCGTGTCCAAGGTGCACGGCTACAGCACGCAGGGAGGGTCCACGGTCTCCATCTTCTTGTTCAGTCAGCGCAGCTCATCACGGCGGAGCTCCTTGGCCTCTTCTTGGTCCTCGCGGTGGTTGGAGTCGGCGGGGAAACGACGGCGATCGACGGCGCTCCAGAGCGGCAGTGCACGGGCATGGCGATGGCAAGGCGGCTCGGGTCGGTGCTCCGGTGAGGCAACCACGGAGCCAAGAAGCGCACGGAGTCCGTCTCATCAAGGCGAGCACGGATCCGGGGTCAAAGGAGGTCGAAGCTCAATGGTGAGGCGGCTAGATGACTTTGCCGTGGCGGCGCTCGGCACGCGGCGGCGGACAGGGCGGCCTTCGCTCTGGCATCCTCCCGATGCCATGGTCCATGGGGCTAGGCTGGTCTGTGTGAGTGTGTGTGCGTGTGTCCAGTGAGGTCGGCCACGACCTTGGTCTTCGCGCTCCCAGGGCGGAGCGCCATGACCAAAAAAGCAAGGGCGGAGGTCGGGAAGAAGGGCATGGCGGAGGTGCTCACTGGCGCTGGGGTGGATAGGAGGTGCGGTACAAGTCCAAGCTCTGGGGTTCTTGTGGCTCCGGCTTGCGGTACGGCTCCTCCTTCTTGCTCCTGGCGCAGCAGCACGGCGGAGCTTCTCTTCTTTCGCAACTCCAGCAGCGGACGGCTTTCTCTTCCCCGCCTCCTTCTTCTCCTACCTCCCCTCCTTCTCCAAATTGAGCGGCTAGGGTTGCAATTGGGGTTCCACCAGAGCGGTGGCGGCTGATGGGGAACCCTAGGGTGCCGGGGTCATGCTCTTATAGGGAGAATGGCGAAGGTAGGTGGCCGGCGGACGGCGATCAGCGGGGAGGCTTGATCATATGGCCACGGAGCGGTCCAGGTAAGCGGCTGGGGCTCGGTCTGGGTCCATGGAGCAGCGAGGGGTGGCTAGCAGAGGCTGGGTGGTGAAACACATTACAGCAGCGTAGCTCACCGCGGCGGCAGCGCATGCGCACGCGCGGGAGGGAAAAATCCTCGCGGCTGTGGGCTTCTTGTGCAGGGGCTGTAACACTCTGGTGTTAAGCATTCATAATCACTTGCATTCTTAAGCATAAGCATCATTATGCATGGCATTAATGAAAAGGTTGATTGTCATTTCATGTATCATGCTTGATTATTCAAATTATGCTTGCCTTTCACATAAATTGAATAAGTGGTATGAGTGTTTGGTGTTTGATGACCTCTAAGGTAACCTAGACATGATTAGGACACCAAATTAACCTAGGTTTATGTTCATGGTTTTGGCTAATTAAGCTTTGTTGTCATGGTTGACCAAGGTGGACCATTAAAGTAGTTTTGTTTGACTGAATTGAAAGTGATAGCTAGAGTGCTTTCATGTGTGTGCACCCTAAATAAAGTTTGTAGAGAATTTCATAAGGAACAAAAGTTGTAATTACCACTTTTCATGAAAATGCTTGGAAGGTGATCAAAAATGTTGAAAAAGGGCAGAATTGGAGGCTGTTTTTCCATTTTAGGGAATTTAAAGGGGTATTTTCTCTGCAGAATCTGGCCAAACTTTGTATAGATGAAATGTTCTACTCTTCAAAAGCTACATTTCATCTATTTGGAGTTTTTGCTAATTCGACCTAGTTCAAGAGTTATTAAGCAGCAAAGTTTGTTTTACATTCCTAAAAATAGCTTTTTGGTGACGGTTGTTTCCTGGCCGTCAGGGAAATGTCCGGCCACCGCCCATGTCGCCCAGCCCGCGCGCTCCGCGTGGCGCGCGTCCACCGGCAGTCCGGGGCGGCAGCGGCCATTCGGACAGCGTTAAAATGCCGCGCCTGCTCCCTCCTCTCTGTCTCCCTTTCATTTTCGACTCCCCTACCTCTTTCCCGCAGCGCCGCAAGCCCTCCGTCGCCGCCGCGCAGCACCGAGCTCGCCTCGCCGCCGTTCAAAATTCATCGCCATCAGCCGCGCATCCTCTCAATTGACCCCGCAATCGAGCACGCCTGAGCTCGCTCCACCATCCTCCACCCTCGCCTCGGCCTGTTGCATCAAGGTATACCCGAATTGACTCGTTTTCTCCCCAGCCGCCATTGCCGCACCTCGACCTCACCATGGTCCCGCCGCTCTGGCCATCATCTCTCACCATTTTGGTGCGCCTCAGACGCGCCGTGATGTGTAGGAGGTAGGACGCTAGTCAATGGGATCGATTAGGGTTCCGTAGGGCCGATTTTCGTCGGGCCGCCGCGCGGAGTGCCGCCGCTCCGCCGTGCTCGTGCCCTGACCTCGCCGCAGCCGCTCCCCTCCCTCTTTAATACCCTTAATCGACGCGCACGGCCCTCCTCTCTCTTCCCCGCCGGTTGGTGTCGCCGGAGCGCCGCCAGGACGGCCGGCCGAACCTCGCCGCCGTCGAGGGCCATCGGGTTAGAATGTAGCCAATCCTAAGGGCCTCGGTGCAAGATTGCCAGACATAGAGTATTTCTTTTTAGGGCTCGGTTAGTTTCTGGAAACCTCAGGGTCCCCGGTGCAAAGTGTTTTTCCTTTTTCTTTTCCAGAAATGATTTCAGATTTCTGTTTGAACTTTGAAAATTCATAACTTGCTCATTTTTCATCCAAATGAGTTGGTTCAATTTGAAGTATTTTTCTTATGAGATGATCTATGCATGAAAAATATGAAATGTAGAATTTATGAAACTTTTCTATATAGCTTTATTTATCTCTATTAATTGCTTTTATCTTAGAAAATGCATAAGTAATTCTCTGTTGCTCAGAAAATTGTGAGACCAAGTTTGTTAGTCTTCTTATGTCATGCTCTATCTGTGAAAAATGTTATGAGGTTATGTCATGTGGAAAGTTTGATCTGTCTAGTTATGATGCCTATTTCCATGTGATGATAAATAATTCATAATAAATAATATATAAGGAATTTGGAGAATGTTTTTATGTCAATCTAAAGCTAATGATGTTCTGAGATCTGTTGTTTGACATACTTTTATGTACAAAGTATTCTATGCCCCTTGAAATTGTACTGCCTTGGCATTTTTGTGTAGGATAAAGTACTTACTGTTTTGACTTAAAATTTTTATGGTAGTCTTTATTTGGTATGATTAAGCTCCTATAATTTTTACAGAATTTTCTGAGTAGTCTAAAGTCATGTTGTAGTTATACCCTGATTTCTTTTAATTATAAATAATGCTTTAGAGTTATCATTTCATGTGTGTAAAAATGCTTTTTATGCTATTTATGATATGTGTGACCTACTATTGGTTGTGGTTCAGTAGAGTGTAGTGTGCAAAACAATGGTTGTTTATAATTTCCTATAGTATGCGAGTAAATTGTAATGCGAGTCTTGTTTGGAAAATTATCGGTAGAAGAGAATGCAGATGACATGTGCTTATCATACATGTTTTCAAATATCATATCATTCATCTTAGCTGAGCATTCATTCACCATCACCATCAGCATTGTAATTATATGTATGCACGGTACTCATACGCACTATGCATCATACAGGATCGTCAGAGCTCGAAACGGTAGTTCCTGGAGCACAAGGAGAGGAAGGCCAGTAGGAAGCTTTGGTTCAGGAAGCAGTAGCAGAAGAGGATCCCGAGGTTGATCTTCCGGAGTGTCCCGACCACCAGCCAAGCTCTTTCCTGAAAGGCAAGCCCCGGAGCATTCTCCCTGTGGTTTGCAAAATATCTAACTTGAGTCCTTTAATTGTTTGATGCATTAAGTTATAGGCGTTGTTTTATACCGTTGCTGCATTACTTATATTCCTTGCCACTGTTTATACTTCAACCCTGTTAGGTTCAGGTACGAATATATGCTTAGCCCTGCTTAACTAGATCGGTAGAAGTTGGGTGATTTCCTATCATCCGCGAGTTATAGGTGGTGACTTGGAATGGTTGAATACATTGTTATCTTGGATAACCATGTGGAGATAATAAATCAAGACCGGGCGGGATTGGTGTTGAGACTGAACTGGAGGTTCGGTGTGGTTATCCCGTCTGTGTCGAACTAGGACACCGTCCGTTGTACGTCCTCAAGTCATATTGAATTTATGCCTCACATTTAGCTGGAAGGATAAGTCGTTCCGACCGCGAAGCCTAATTTTGATTTGGGCCGGGAGTCGACCTGCTGTACGCATCGTATTGGTGAAGATGGGGGACCACAGGTTACGCGGAGAGTAAGTCCGAGGTCAGGGTCGAGATTTCGGTATGACTACCGGGTTTATTAGGTCTCAATCATGTAGTTTGCTGTCCTAATGGTGAATTATGTGCTTGTGCTCTAATAAATTGGTCGGTTCTGTTACAGGGGCTGTCGGGCCAGGTGGTAGGAGGGTGAGCGGGCGATGCGGATCGAGTGGCCGAGGCAGGTTGCTTCAAGGCGACGCGGGGAACAGCGCCTGGCAATGGCGACGTCAGCGCGCGCGGCCGGTCGGGTGACCTCAGTGGCGCTTATGATAGGCGGGGTCCACAGCGGGTCCCAGCCGTCAGCGGCAGTGGGGTGACGACGTGGCGTGGGCGCGGGCGCGCGGGCGATGGGCCGCCTTGATGGGCCAACGCTGCGCGCGGGCAAGCTGCTGGGCTGGTTGGCCATCCCGAAGGCTTCCTTCTTTTTCCTTTTCTTTTTCTTTTCCTTTTTCAAATACATTTATATATATATATGATGTGCTAACTATGAGCAACAAAATAGTGGGCATACTTGGCCCAAATAATGTTAGGGTATTATTCCCTTAATATTTATTTGTCAAAATAAATATTATATTGTCATTTTTATTATTCAACACATAAACCAAATAAAATCCAAATCACCCTTTAATGCAACATGATGAATGAACAATTGAAATATTGAAACAAAGCTATTGCAACATTGACATATAACATGTGAAACATAGAGCATTGATATGAGACATTGATTAATTTATAAACACATGAATGTTATACTTGACATGCTTAGGGTTAATGCAAGATTTAGGGGTTGATGATGACATGTTGCACCACACCACTCAGGATTTTGTCAAAAAAAATTTGTAGCTCGGATTTTTGGGTTGTTACAGTCCTCCCCCTCATTAGAATCTCGTCCTCGAGATTTAAGAGGTGACATACCCTTCAAAGAGGTAAGGATACTGTAGTAGAAGTTGATTCTCATCTTCCCATGTTGCTTCACATTCTGTGTGATTACTCCATCGAACCTAGCACATAGGGATAGACTTGCTTCGAGTCTCTTTGGTGTCATAACCCAAAATCTTGATGGGGTGCTCTTTGTACTCCAGAGTATCTTGGATATCAAGCACATCAGTGGTAACTGCTTCCTCTTCTGGTACCCTTAAGCACTTGCGTAACTGTGAAACATGGAATACGGGATGTACTCCTGCCAACTGTGGAGGTAGATCAAGCTTGTATGCAAGCTTTCCAACTCTCTGACAAATGTGGTAAGGTCCAACATATCTTGGTGCTAGCTTCCCTTTCACATGGAATCTGACGGTACCACGTAGTGGAGACACTTTGAGATAAACAAAGTCCCTAACTTTGAATTCAAGGTCTCGACGCCTTTTATCAGCATAGCTCTTCTATCGGCTTTGAGCGATCCTCAAGTTCTCTCAAACTTGAGCTACTCCTTCTTCGGCTTCCTTGATCTTAGCGGGGCCAAAAACTGCCCTCTCGCCTGGGTGGTCCCACATTAACGGGGTTCTACAAGGTTTGCCATAAAGAGCTTGAAAGGGTGACATCTTGATACTTGCCTGGTAGCTGTTGTTGTAAGAGAACTCAGCAAACGACAGACACTTCTCCCAATTTGTTCCATATTTCAGAACACTGGCACGAAGCATATCCTCAAGAATCTGATTCAACCTTTCTGTCTAACCATCTGTTTGAGGGTGGTAAGCAGTGCTATAATCAAGGTCAGTCCCAATGGACTCATGAAGAGCTTGCCAGAATCAGGACATGAACTAGGGTCCACGATCCGACACAATACTCTTAGAAGCCCCATGAAGCCTCAAAATCTCCTTGATGTAGATATCTATGAGCTTCTCAGCGCTAACGGTGGTCTTGACGGGCACAAAGTGTGCTACCTTTGTCAGACGATCGACAATCACCTAAATGGAGTCATGACCTTGCGGGGATCGAGGCAATCCCACGATAAAGTCCATGGATATGCTCTCCCACTTCTATTCAGGAACATCAAGTGGTTTGAGTAATCCAGCGGGTCTTCTATGTTCGGCCTTGACTCTGTTACAGATGTCACATTTGGCCACATGTCTAGCAATGCCTGTCTTCATGCCTTTCCACCAGAAGTTCTTCTTTACGTCTTGATACATTTTTTCACCTCCTGGATGGATGCAATACTTAGAGTCATGTGCTTCTGATAGAATTTCTTTATGCAAGACAGGGTCACTGGGTACATAGATTCTGTCCTTGAACCAGATGGTTCCATGCTCATCTTCTCTAAATTCTGGGCTGTAGCCTAGCTTCATCAAACCAAGTATGTACTACATTTCCTCGCAACTTTTCTGAGCTTCACGAATTTGCTCGGTGAGATTATACTCGATACGAAGTTCGTGTAACAGACCATGGGGTACTATCTCGAGCTGGAGATCTTCAATCTCTTTCTTCAATTTAGGTGGCAGGGTTGAGGTGAACAGAGCATGATAATAGGTCTTGCAACGAAGAGCATCTGCGACTACATTCGCTTTTCCTGGATGATAGTGAATCTCCATGTCATAGTCCTTGATTAGCTCTAGCCATCTACGCTGTCTCATATTCAGATCTTCCTGAGTGAAGAAGTACTTCAGGCTCTTGTGATCGGCGTAAATATCACACTTGTTGCCAATGAGGTAATGTCTCCAGATCTTTAGAGCATGCACAATAGCTGCTAACTCGAGATTATGAGTGGGGTATCGTTGCTCGTGCTCCTTCAGCTATCGGGAAGCATAGGCAATAACTTTCCCATTCTGCATCAACACACAACCTAGTCCTTGGCGTGAGGCATCACAATAGACAACAAAGTCTTTAGTGATATCAGGTAAGGCTAGAACAGGTGTGGTGGTGAGCTTCTCCTTCAGAGTTTGAAAACTGTGCTCACACTCGGGTGTCTATTCAAACTCGTTGGTCTTCTTCAAGAGATTTTTCATTGGTCGAGCTATCTTCGAGAAGTTCTCAATGAATCAGCGATAGTAACCCGCCAATCCCAAGAAACTCCTGATCTCGGACACATTGCGAGGTTGCTCCCATTCTTTCACGGCCTCTATCTTTGCCAGATCTATAGCAACACCATTAGCTGAGAGTACATGACCAAGGAATGCAACTTCTTCAAGCCAGAACTCACATTTGCTGAACTTGGCATAAAGTTGGTGTTGAGATAGCTTCTCGAGCACTATCCTCAGGTGTGCTTCATGTTCTTCGGCAGTGGATGAATAAATCAGAATGTCATCAATGAAGACAACCACAAACCAATCAAGATTATCCATAAATACCTTGTTCATCATGTTCATGAAGTAGGCAGGGGCATTCGTGAGACCGAAGGATACAACGGTGAACTCATACTGCCCATAGCGAGTGACAAAATCTGTCTTAGGAATGTCCTCCTCATGAATCTTCATTTGGTGATAACCAGATCTAAGATCAATCTTCAAGAAGTACTTAGCACCATGAAGCTGATCAAGCAAGTCATCGATCCTTGGCGGAGGATACTTGTTTTTGATGGTAACCGCGTTGAGATTGCGGTAGTCAACACACATCCTCATTGAACCATCCTTCTTCTTCACAAACAGAACAGGTGATCCCCAGGGTGAAGCACTAGGCCTAATAAAGCCTTTATCAGAAAGCTCTTTCAACTGCTTCTTGAGCTCTTCCAGTTCATCAACTGACATGCAGTACGGTTGCTTAGCAATGGGACCGGTTCCTGGCACGAGGTCAATGATGAACTCAATATCACGATCAGGTGGCATGCCTGGCAACCCTTCTGGAAACACATTCTCATACTCCCTGACAACAGGGACATCAGCGAGAGTCTGTTCCTCTTTCTGAGATTCTGCCTGAGACTTGAGTGCATTAAGGGCACATAGAACAGATACAGACTTATCCTTCTGCGGTGCACATCTAACTGCTTGGCCAAAAGGGTGAGTTATCTGAACATATCTGGGCGAACACGAGATCAAACCCTTGTGTTTGGTAAGCCAATCCATGCCTAGGATGACATCCAAACCATTTTATGGTAGAAGGGTAAGGTTAGCTTGGAAGGTTAGACCCTCGGTAGAAAGCTTCACTCCCTTACAGATATGGGTGCTTCTCATCTCACCTAGGGGAGAACTGGTGATTATAGGCTCCAAACGTGGAGTAGTAGGTATTTTATTCTCATGTGCAAACTTGGATGAGATGTATGAACATGTAGCTCCAGAATCAAACAGAACAGATGCTTTAATGCCATTAACAAGAAACATACCGTACACAACATCTGGGGCAGCTTGAGCTTCTTCAGCGTTCATGTGTGTGAGGCGGCCGCGGCTTGCAGTTCCTTGGTACTGAGACTTGGGTGCAGCAGGTGCGAGCGTTTTCTCAGGACAGTCAATGATCTTGTGACCAGGTTTTCCACAACCATAGCAAGTGAACGGCACACTGGGTTGGCACAGCGGCCTTCCAGTTACCTAGGTTTGGCACAGCATGAGCAGGTGTGGAGTGATCGGTCCAGTGACGTGGCTGCGAAGAGTGCTCACGGGGGTAGCGATCCTTCCCAGAGCGGTCACGAGAGCGGTGATCACGAGAGTGACAGTCGCGGGAGCGATAGTCATGGGAAGAGCAAGAGTGGTCAGCAGAGTAGGCACCTCTACTCTTACCCGAGCCATAGGCAGGGTCCTTGCCGTAATGACGATGGCTAGACGACCTGTCCCGACGGAACCTCTTGCGCTCATAGTCATGGTAGGAACCCTCGGACTTCTTCAGAAATCGCGTAGAGCAACCTGTGCAGCTCAAGTCCGCCCCCATTCCTTGTTCGCTCATCTTCCTGCTCCTCCCCTCTCCGTACAGCGTCTATGGCACCTCCATGGGTGCTTCCAGTGACCTCCATGGCCCTGACAGTAGTAGGCTGGGTGATGTCATCCATCATCTCCGAGTATGTTAAGAAATGTTTCGTTGATGCACCGGCAACACAGGAGGCTGTACCGGGCACAGAAGAGGATGTACGGCGAAAGATCGATCTGCTGGAGATGAACACCATCCCAGACCTGAAGCAGACACTGGAGAAAGTCCACGAACAGAGGATGTTGATGCCCACCAAAGGCCAGGCATCTGATTGGAGCAGAGTTGACGCGCTGGACAAGCTGTTGGGGTGTCTCAATTGTGCCCTGTACGAGGCAGAAGACATCCTGGATCTCTTCGATTATCATGGAATCAAGAGTGAGCTCGGTGCATGAACAAGAAGCAATGCTGCTGGTGGTGGCTCTTCAACTGCTACCCGTGAGGAAGGCGTCACAGTAAAATATTGGTCATCCTGGCCAAAATTTATGTTCTATTTGATAGACAATTCGGATTGACTAGGGTGCATCTAGATGGGTAGATTCATTATAGATATGGGAAATAATCAAGAGGATCATCTTGGTGCGCCATTACGATGCACCCAATAGAGGTCGAGGGGGTAGATAGGAGGGAGGAGATGAACTGGGTTCATACCGTCGTTGGAGTTGGGCTCCGCTGGTTCGTCGGTGTAGTTCTGCGCTAGGGCAGCGACGGGCGGTGGAGCAGTGGCGACGCCGGTGGAGCTTCCCATCGCTGGCAGCGCCTCCTTGATCGGTAGGGTTTCTTGGTGGGGTGTGACGGCTGTGGTAAACCTCGTGTCTCGAGCCAGTGGCCCCCGCACATCTTCTTATAGGCACTGTGCGACGGGGGCCCAGCAGCCAAGCGTTGGGCTGGGCACCCCCGATCAGGGTGTAGGTCAAGGGTCCAGTTGGCCGTTGGGCCAACTGGTGGAGAGATCAATTTCAACATTCTCCCCCTTGATCTCTCATCATTCTCATCATTCTTTAGTTTCTTGCTTTCAACCTTCAATTCTCATCTTTCTTACTTCTGTCTCATTCCATTACAAATTAGCATATTGAGCGTGTCTCATCGTCACAGCAATTAGTGCCATTAGACTAACAGTCACAACACACTTCTCTGTTTTGGAACAAAAACTCTCTTCTGGGCCCTTTATTGTCTAAAAATCTTAGGCTATACCATAAACCCATGTCGACTGTGTGTCCTCTGAACACACTGGGTGGTAAGCCTTTAGTAAGCGGATCCGCAAGTTCTTTATTATTACTTATATGTTCAATATCTTTAAAATGATTCCGGACTTTCTCCTTTACAACGAATACATTCATGTCAATGTGTTTGGCAGCACACTTGACCCATTGTCATAGGAGTAAGATACTTATTTAAATGGTTATTGCTGTTGTCAACCATTATCTATTCCAAGTATAGGTTCTCTTAACCATTTCGCCTGTCCTCTAAGCCTCACAATGTTCCATTATATAACCTTGCATAATTCATGATTTCACAATCGTTTCTTTGGAGCTTTTCCACAATAAAGCTCTGACAGCGCGTGTTAGTGATTGTGGATTTCACTACACATCACGCTGAACTTTCATTCTTTGTACCCACAACTATTTGAGAGTACTTGATATTCATTATTCAACATGAGGCTATAAATCTTTTTAATACATTCTTTATTCTATTCCAGTGATCTATACCTGGATTGTACTTCTGCCAAAATATCCCGGATATATCAACTATGTCAGGGTAACTTCTAACTTATAAGCATTCATTAAGCTTCCAACAGCTGAAGCATATAGGACGTCCATTTGATCAATCTCATATCGGTTCTTCAAAACATTTCAAGTTCTAAATCCATTACCCTTGACTATAAAAATAGGCATAGGTTTTCTTTGTATGCATACTTTATTTTTTCAAAATCTTTTCTAAGTATGCATTTATGATAGTTCTAATACCCCTCTTCTTCTCTTTCAATGAGTTTCAACTCAAATGATTCTTCACTGAGATTCTTCTTATTCAAACTTGAGGACAAAACTTCTTTTCTCTCCAATAGTAGATTGACATCACTACTAACAAGTAAGATGTCATCCACATATAGGATTAGGAAGTAAATTTTCCATTCATAAACTTTGCATAACTGCAGTTGTCCTCTGCATTCTCTGTAAAACCCAAACTTTCTTATTGATTCATCAACTTCAAATTCTATTTTGTAGAGACTTGCTCTAATCTTCAAATGATTTCTTCAGGCAATATTCTTATGTTCGTTTCCTTCCATGACAAAAGTCCTTTAGGCTATGCCATGTAGATTATTCATATAAATCCTCAATAAGGAATGTCATCTTTACATCTATCTGATGTGACTTTAAATCATAATGTGCCACTAACATTCATCGTAATCGATTTATTCTCTTTGTGTGATTCTTTCATCACAAATTGCACTATATATATTTCATCGTTCCCTCCAGAGCCACGTTATGTCTTGTAGATCCATTACAGCCTACTGTTTTGGCTCCATTAGGAATTTCTTCTAATCCCGAACATCATTGGTATTTATCGATTTCATTTCATCTACCTTTGTTTCTTGCCATTTGGACGTGTGAACGTCTCTCATGGCTTCTACAAAAAGAGATGGGATCATCTTTCATTTGAATTTCTTTATCAACATTGACTTCATAGTCACCAAAATAATTATTTTCCTCATTCTTTGAGACCTACTAGAGCCTCATGGCACTTCTTTCATATGGCGCTGTTATTGCTCTTCATTGCCAAGAGGCAAATATCGCAAGATCCTTATTTACTTATTCATCTTCATGAAAAGCAAACAACAGGTGTTGTATATGTCATACAACATCAACAGGGATTGAGCAATTTATCGTTTCAAAACATAGTAGTGGGCATTCAATCCCACTTCTATTCAATTCTTTAGGTATCTACATACCATGCTCTCCCAGATTACTCCATCTTTTGTAAGGATGGTGTATCTTCAAATTTCTTATTTGGGTTTAATCTGTCATAACTTCTTATGACGCTTTGAGCACCATTTTAGTATCTCTCATTGTGCTATCTTTCTATTGAACAATAAAAGGTTTAGGAATCTAGCTATTTCTTTACTTAGGGGTATTCTTATTGTGACTGTTGTACTCCCTCGATGATCACATTCATCTTTTATAGATCACTCTTCTTCATATCATATTTATCTCTTGTTCATAACGTACATCATGCATCACATTGTCAAAAAATATCATGCATCACATTGTCAAAAAATATAGGGGAGTATCTTTCTTGATTTTCTGTTTCTTTCTTGATTTTCTGTTTCTTAATTGATCTCACAAATCTCCCCCACGAAAAATGGCAAGAACTTTTCTGCCATAATTTCAAAACTATTCAAAATTCTTATAAATGAGAAAACTTTCATTACTTACTTCATCCACGTGACTATGTCATGCAAATAAAGTTACTTCATAAATCTTTTGGGAGTACACTTTCCTCATCCCACTTCAGAGTCATTCAGTACTTCTGCAAGTCACACTTGCATGTTATTCTTGTCATTTGGTTCATATGCAACTTTCTTCTCCCACATGCAGGATAAGTTCTGTCGATAAGTTCTATCAAAATCTCCCCCGCCATGTGGGATAGTTCCCAATAATAGGACATCAATGACAAAATTGGTTCTCAGGGCATATTCAATCATCAAATTCAAAAAATAAATACAAATATTCTTTAACACACATACTTAATCTGACGTTGGTCAAATTAAACATGCTAACTCATTACATTTCATATCAAAGTGCTTTAGAATGAAAAATTAAAATGCATTTGTTAAACTACACTCTTATTGCACATAAAAGTTATTTCTTAAAATAAACTCTCATTTGTTCTATCTTCTTTTCTTAGATCAATACACTTGAATCATCCTTTTCTTTTAATCCATCCTTTAAAAAGAACACTGCCCCTTATATGATGGTTTTCTTTAATGCAAAACTTGCACTTTTTATCTTCTGAGTCATAAGTACCCAGCTCATCCTCTTTTCTGCCTTCAAAGGCAGTAAGTTCTTTATCCAAAAACATTCAACAATAATCATCGATAATGCTCATTAAACTTTAGAATCTTTACGTTGTATTCTACATCACCATTGGGCAGAAATAGAATAAAACAACATTCTTATATATTAATTCCACATCACCATTGGGCAGAAATGGAATCAACATATGAAATTCAATTATCTTAATAAAAACATATCTCCTCAAAAATTAAATTCTCCCGTTGGTTCGAATTTTAATAAGAGGATAATCAACTTCATTGCAGCGGAAACACGAAAATACATTGTTTCATTTCATGAGTATTTCTTTATCTTTAAATTCATTGTGATGCAAAATTTATCAGAGATTCAAACTTCAAATTCAAACTTATAATATTTTCTTTTTCATATTCTAAATCACCGTTGGGATAGAATCAATCTATATAAATCATAAAATATATCATGATATTGCTATTAAACAACTTTGCTCAGAAAATAACAATATCACAATTCACTGAATTCTATTAACTTCTCGTCAAATCAAATTCTCTCATTGGTTCGAATTCAGTTAGAAGAATCATCATCATTGCAGCAGAAACATGAAAAATGTCTTTCTAATTCACTAGCATTTCTTGATCATTGCCATTTCTTTGAGATTCTTCGAAGATCTGAACTTCAAAATTCAAAGCTCATAAATGAACTTACAATATTGTTATTAACAATGTTGGTCAGAAAATAACAATACCATAATCTTAGTAAAAGTAGCAAAGATTCATAATTGCTCCCAAAATTAAATTATTCCGTTGGTTCAAATTTAATAATGAGCAATAATTATTTTAGAATTCGCAGCGGAAACATGAGTATAAAATCATAATTTAATTTTCCAGAAAAGTTCCAATTCATTACTGTTTTCTAAACAAAATTAGCGTTGGATAAAATTTGTATAGAAAATTCGTATCAAATTCGATTCAAATTCATTCAAAAAAATTCATTTCAAAAAGATTTCTAGAAATTCAAAGGTGTTACTATTCATTTCAGGCCGAGAATCCATCTTTCCGGCCTGTTGGCCGAGGCGGCCCAGCAGTGCTGAGCGGCCTAGCAACGGCGGCTTGGAAACGGCGGCCCAGCGTCGTCGGCCCATCAAGGCCCTTTTTTTATGGATTTTGAAAAATTGAATTTTAATTCATAAATCGATCTGTTCATACGCGGGCTGAGGCGGACCATTCGGCCCATCGGCCGAAACCAGCCCGTGCCAGCCGCGTGGTCATCCCGCCTGGGCCGAAATCGGCCCGGTGGAGACGGCGTATCGTGGCCGTTCATCGACATCCGACAGCGGAGCGTCGATTTCGCGAGATCAAAACTTGTCGCGGCCGTCGGGTACCCTAACCCTAATTCATTCTTCTCCTCTCCTTCTCACTCTCCTCAACGCCGCCGAGAGCCACAGCAGGTGAGCCGCCATGGCCGCAGGAGAAAGGAGAGGACGGCAGCACCGTCGTCAACGACATCGCAGCCAGAGGAGCAGCAGCCGCCATCACCGGTGGCCCGGAAGAGAAGGATGGCGCCACCCTCGGTCCCCTCGCTGGCGCGCACTTCCGCCCTCGGCCGGGAGTGCCACCGTCGAGTGGTCCTGTGGAGATGCCGGAGCCGAGGATGCTAGGGTCCGAAGACGTCGGAGCCCGAGGACACCGGAGCCGAGGACGCCAACGTGTCCAGATCGAGGTAAGTTATTCCTTTCCCCTTTGCTAGGGATTGGTTTCATTAGGGTTCATGTTCTAGGGTTCATGGTTCGAGTTCTTCCTTGATCTGTTGGATTAGTCTTCTCTTTCCCTTCCCCTTCCATCTAGGGTTAGGATTTCATTGGGTTCGGGTTCGGGTAGGGTTAGGGTTTCTAGAGTCTTTGGTTCATTCCCCTTCCCCGATTCAATGTTAGGGTTAGGGTTCGATTCGGTTTTCCCCTTCCCTTTCTTTGATCCACACTGGATCATTTCTTCCTGTTCATGTGAGTGGGGTAGAGATAGGGTTCATCATTGCAGTTCAGTTCAATGTTCTTCTTGCCCCTTCCCTTCCCCTCACCCCGATCCGAACTGGATCGGTTTGAAATCAAGATCTAGACCTAGGGAACCCGGAGCTGTTACCATTGATAGACAATTTGGATCGACTAGGGTGCATCTAGACGGGTAGATTCATTATAGGTATGGGAAATAATCAAGAGGATCATCTTGGTGCGCCATTACGGTGCACCCAACAGAGGTCGAGGGGGTAGATAAGAGGGAGGAGATGAACTGGGTTCATACCGTCATTGGAGTTGGGCTCCGCTGGTTCGTCGGTGTAGTTCTGTGCTAGGCAGCGACGGTCAGTGGAGCAGTGGCGACGCCGGTGGAGCTTCACGTCGCTGGCAGCGCCTCCCTGATCGGTAGGGTTTCTCGGTGGGGTGTGGCGGCTGTGGTGAACCTCGTGTCTCGAGCCAGTGGGCCCCGCACATCTTCTTATAGGCACTGTGCGACGGGGGCCCACCAGCCAAGCGTTGGGCTGGGCACCCCCGATCAGGGTGTAGGTCAAGGGTCCAGTTGGCCGTTGGGCCAACTGGTGGAGAGATCAATTCCAACACTATTGGCTCCGCATGTGTTCTTCATTGTCATAGCTAGAGGAGAATTAAAGTGGCTTGCAATACCATTTTGCTTTCTTGGCATATAGTCATGGTCAGGTTGCACATCTTGTTCTTGTTCAAACTCCAGCTTATTGCTCACAATTTGATCAGTTCTCAACATTTTACCTGACACATTAAAAGACTGATATTTACGTTTGCAAATAGAATGAGATGCATACTAAATGAGATATTATCTAAAAGACAGTACCAATTGAATATATGGCCAAGATAATCATTTGAAGCTTGTTTCTTCCAGAGGGATGGCATTCCATTGGATTCTTCCCTGTTCACTATTGATGGAAAAAGCCTGAGGGAAAGAATAGAGCAAATAGAAAATACTCTCTCTAACGCCAAGAAATCAGCTATATTGAATCAGCAAAGCGGTACCAACAAACTGCCCCATAGCCATTTTGATGAGGAATGCCAAAGGGATATTGATCGCTTGCACAGAATCATCGAGCGGCAGGTGTTTGGTCGAGATGACGATCGTAAGAGAATATGTGATATGCTTCGTAATGGGCCAAAGAAAGGCTATCAGGTGATTGGCATACATGGTGTTGCGGGTTCTGGGAAGACTACCCTAGCACAATATGTTTGTAAATATGAAAGAGCGGCTGAAGAAAAATATTTTGACCATGTCATCTTCATTCGTGTTTCTAAGACTCTCTTTTTTTTCGAACCTTGTGTTTCTAAGACTCTCAATGTGATTGACATATTTCATGATATGTTGAAGGAGATCAACCGGGATGAGACTTCTGACATTAACAGTCCTAAAAGTGCCTTGTCAAATGAAAAAAGAAAAGATCCTATAATTGAACAAAAGGAGCTGAAGACAAAACTGGAGGGCAGACGTTTCTTGTTGGTACTGGATGATGTTTGGGTCAATCAGGAGTTCAATCAAGAGAATGAGAAACAACAGGAGATTCTATTTTATACACTCAGTGTTGGGAAGGGTGGAAGTGCAATCCTGGTGACAGCTCAAAGAAAAGATGCAGCAACAGCTCTAGGCGCTGTTGAACCAATTCCAATATTTCAGCTAAAAGATGAAGAGTACTACCAAATGTTCATGCACTATGCCTTAAAAGCCAGAACTTTTGATTATGAAGAATATGAACAGATTGGGAAACGGATTGCGAAAAAGCTTTTAAGATCACCTATCGCAGCAGTAACTGTGGCAGCACAGCTTAGGAGGAATCCAAATATTGATTATTGGAGAAGGACGGAAACACTTGACATGTTGAACGAGACAATGGGGGCTCTGTGGTGGAGTTATCAACAACTTGGTTCAGACATTAGGCGATACTTTCAATACTGCAGCATTTTCCCAAAAGGATATGAGTTAAAAAGAAAGACCTTGGTTAACATGTGGATGGCACAAGGGTTTGTAAAGACTAGTAGTAATGCAACAGAAGATATGGAAGGTGTGGGCCAGTGCTATTTTGACGAGTTACAAGCATGCTCATTTCTGCAGGAGGATAGAACCGGTCTTGGAATCATTCACGATCTGTTTCATGAGCTAGCAAGGAGGGTTGCTGGACGCGACTTCTTTAGAATTGACCTGAATGGCTTCCCAAGTAATATTCCTCTAGAGGCTCGCCATCTTTCCATCAAGACCTATGACTGTGATGGATTGGAGACCAACCTTGCCAAAATACTCGAACTGAAAAATCTACGCACTCTAATCATTGTGGTGGAGCAAAAATCAAATGATGTGGAATTTATTGAACAGGAAGCACAAAACAACTTGATTAAGCAGCAAGTCTTTGAGGGTATCTTCAAGAAGCTGAGGAAATTGCGTGTGCTGATAGTACAAGAAATTACAAAATTTAGAGGAATAATGTTGTCGCTCCCAGCATCTATCGGTGAGATGAAGCATCTCCGTATTCTTGGCATAAAGTTGTCAGCCCCAGCATCTATTGGTAAGATGAACCCTCTCCATATTCTTGGCATTCATGTTAGAAAGGCCGATGAGTTCACCAAATCCGGTGAGCATGCCACCATGAAGCTGGTTTTACCGAACACATTTGCAAAGCTTTACCACATACAGATCCTGGTTGTTCCTGGTGCCATATTAGATCTAGACCATATCGAAGATATTGCTAATCTCACCCATTTTCGGGAAATATCTGGGCCTAAAGAGTTTCCCAACATCAGCAGGCTGCCGTCACTTGAAACCATGCCATACATTTTCTGGGTACGTGGGGACAAACCAGGGTACGAGTTGCACCAGTTGAGGTGCCTGAAGAACCTTCGAGGTGGGCTGGCGATCCATGGCCTTCAAGCTGTTCCAAACAAAAAGGAAGCTCTTAAAGCAAACCTAGCTGCAAAGAAGCGAGTCAAAGAAGTGGTCCTTTCCTTTCTCATGCACCATGAAAAATGCAATCCAGACATCGAAGCACAAGTTCTTGAGGGCCTTTGCCCACCAACCAGTCTTGAATATCTGCATATATGTGAGTACCATGGTGAAAGCTATCCTAGTTGGATGGTAGGTTATCAGGGTGGCCTAATGAATGTGGACACACTTTGGCTCTATCGGTGCAGCCGACTGGTATCTATTCCTGAAGGTAGTCGGTTCTTCGTTGGTTTACGTTTCCTCGTACTTGATTACTGTAGCTGGGACGCCTTGCCTGATCATATGGAACGCCTCACGTCGCTCCGCGGATTGCAACTCTTTCGGTGCTATTATATCAAGAAGCTCCTGATGATGCCTCTGCTTCTAGAGGACATCGAAATATGGTTCTGTAATGACGATCTGGTGAGGTCCTGTGCTGAAACATTAGGTGGGAATTGGGAAACCATCGAACCGGTCCTGCATTCCAAACGGAGGCCGGATTCCATTCAGTTAACACGCAGGAATAGCAAGGTAGAATAAGTCCTTGAAGATATGCACTTCTTCTTCCTTAAACACTAGTATTTCCTACTCCTATATGTTATCTGTGAGCCAAATAGGTAATGTTGTTCCTGTCGTGGTTTGTATGTCAAATAAGGGCTTGTTCGGTTCGCATGGAGATTGGAAGAGAACGTCACATATTTTTTTTTAGAAACACGGAAACTTTATTGCTTTCAAGTAAATTACATCAAGATGATACAAAATACTCGAAAGGAATTCCCGGCTTCTGCCAAAATGACATACAGCCATAAAAAGGTAAATAAAAAACATTGACCACAAACGCCAAGGACTAAGTAGCCAAGGACACTAGAGGACCGCTCAAATGCGTAGATTATGGAGAAAATGCGTCATCTGCCACAAGCTGCATGCACCGCCACTGTCCCGATGCTACCCATCAGCAGGCAACGAGTCAGCGCGACGTACAAACAGTCGGCAAGTCAAACGCGAGCGTCCAAATCCAAGCTGGCGAAGACCCAAATCCAAGGCTGCCACCAAGGCGGAGCAGAGGCGATAGAAACAATGCAGTCACCTGCTAAAGCTTCCATGGCAATGATCCAGCAATGCCAAGAGTCAAGTGAGTGTGGCAGAAACTCCTAAATCATATGGCCCATATGCATTATTATTGTCTAAACAGACTCCAAATAACAATGAATGTGTTCCATACGACTTAAAAAGTCTGTCGGGTAAATCCCGTATCATCCACGATTCTCTGAGCAGAATCAATCATTACAAAGAGACATTGCAGTATTATAATATTTTTATACAAATAAGATATATCGGAGCAAAACAGCGGAAGGATATAACATAAGTTTACAAACATTTAGTTCAAACCTTACAAAACATAAGTTTAAATTATACAAAACATAATAGTAATGGAGTAGCGATAAACAACTTTATTGCAATACCTAGCGATAAGCTCTGCCCAAGAGCCAAACATCCTACTCGTCGTCACTCTCTGCAACAATTGTCATGCAGCAGGATGCAAAGCATTCCTGCTCATGGAACTCACCTGCAACAAGGGTTCAACAAACCCTGAGTACAAAAGTACTCAACAAGACTGACCCGACGAAGAAAAAGGGGTGAAGGCTCAGAAAATGCAGGCTAAAGGGACAAGGTAAGGCTTACAAGAGATAAGAATTTTTGCAGAAAAACATTTACAAAAAGTAAAGTTGTCTTGCTCTAGATCCTGATTACCTACCAACTTCATCTTTATTCCTTATCATCATTCAAGTTGTTACTACGATGATGAAAAACGATCGAGTCTTCTTCTTCGAGAAGCAACGGCGATTCGAATCTATTTTCATACCCAGCTGGGACCTAGATCTAGATATGTATGAGGCTTCAACCAAAATGCATACCAGACCAAAGATATATCGGGATAACAACCGCAGCCATATATCACCATATGATACACGTGAGCACTTCGACCCAGTGTACCGATATACATGGGAATTTAAACCCACAGTATACCACACTATGACATATGTGGGAACTCTGACCCACAAAATATCACTCCATGACATACCTGGGCTACAACCCTCAGTATATCACTTCATGCATATGAATTTTCTAATTTCTCGATATCACCAGATCATCATCGACACGGGACCTAGGGCATCAACAGACAGAAACACTACAAAGGGACTCCATTACCAATGCAAATTAGCCATCCGGACTTAATTTATTAATCTATTATCATGATTCCAACAAGAATACCACCCTCATCTTTTTCATTCTTTTACCTTTTGAAAACCTAACTAATTAAGCAGGGCTAAGCATTACTACACATCTTCCAGTTAATAGGTAACAAGGAATATAGAAGTAAGACAGGTAATGCAATTGGTGGGTTTTCACTCAACTCTTATTACTTAATGCAACATTTCATAACTGAAGCGATAAAACTTTTATAAAACAAAAGTAGGGTTGGAATGCATCCGGGGCTTGCCTTGGTGTTCGGGGTAGATGGTCTCAAGCTCTGGATCAACTCCCGACTCCTGAATTTGCTCTTCCTTGGGATCTGTCGCGACAACGTTAAACTCTCCGTTAACGGAAACTATACGATAAAATGATATGTTTCAACATGATGGAATAGTAAATATGATGCTCGATGGATGCATGACCAGATTAAGGGCTTGAGTACAACTTTCTTTCACGATAAAGTTGCAAGCCAACAAAACTTACTTACTAGGTTTATTAGGGTTAACTACCCCTTTAATGAAGTTATTTAAATGCATGAAATAACGTTGATTAGTCCCTAATTACATGATTAAGATAGGCGCAAACAATTAATTAAAGCACCAAAAGTCATTAAGATTAATGACCCAAGGTCATCAAGCAATCCCAAAGTCAAACAAATCCTATAATGATTAACAAGATTAAAGAGATTAATTAATTATTTAAAAGCATAAAATAAAGGCATAAAAATTAAAGTTGTCTAATTGAGCTCAAAATTTTATTTTGAAAAGCTCTTAGTCTAATTAGATGGCAAAACAATTTTCAGAAAAAAGCCAATTATTTTATTTATTTAAAATCACTGAAGGTGCATTTTTTAATTAAAAGGGCTAATTTTAACTTATGCAAAATTACTCAATTTTGACATTTCATATTTTTTCTAGGTAGAGGATATCATAAGGATCACACCCATAAATTTTCAGAATTGTTGGAGCTATACATGAATTACTATGATTTTTCAAAGAAAATAGCATTTAAATCATTTTCTGGAAATAGAAAAAGAAAATAAGCACAGTGTCTCCGCGCTGACCGACGGCGGCGCGATGGTTGACCGGCGATTTCTCACCGATGGCGAGGTCTCCGACGATGAGGTTTGATCCTACGTGCTCAGCTCGACACCGCGAACACGATTAGCTAGTTAATGGAGCGGCGGGACGACGGCGGCGCACTGGCCGACGGCCATGGCGGCACGGTGGAGCTCGTGCGCGGCGGCACGGCTCACCAGAGCTATTTCCGGCCACGGCTAGCACACGGGCACACGCGGGGCACTCATACGACCACGTTGGGCCAGAAGATGGAGCTGCTACTGGCCCCTAGATCAGACGGCTACGCGCGCGGCGGCGCTGGCAAGACCGTGCCGGCGGCGAGCCACGGCGGCCGGACGCTACGGCGTGGTAGAGGTGAAATTGAGAGCATGATCAGGTGCAGGAGCTCACCGCGGTGACGATGCGCATGCTATTGGGCTCGGAGGCGGGCTGAGACGAGCTGTAGTCAGCGGCGGTGATGGCGGCGGCGGAGCTCCGATGGCAAGGGTGGCGTCACGGTGGTTCCTGTGCACCATCAAGCCGACCAAGATGCGCATAAGAGGTAGGAGAAGATGGAGAACATGATGAGAGGGTTAAAGGAAATATGTTTTCAACCTTGGCGGCGGTGAACGGCGAGAAAGCTCGTGGCGCCTCGGCGACCGGCCGCGAGGAAGATGAAGGCGTGCGAGTGCTACGGGCGATGAGGGCAGGCACTAGCTGACTCAGAAGAAGCGCAAGGTCGAGGCGGAGCTTCTGGCAAGAACAAGAAGGCAGAGATGGAGTGACGGCGGTGAATTTGAGCGGCAGAGCGAGGTCGTCGGCGGCGGCGGCAGGGAAGAAAAAAAGAAGACGACGGCCGACCGCGCGTATTTATAGGGCAGGAGGCGAAGCACGTGCGGGTGACACGGTGACGATGAAACTTCGTGTGTTCGAGGGTGAGCTGGCGGTGGAGGCAGGCCGGTATGGGCGACGGTGGATGGCAGCGCGGCTTAAGAAGCCGACCATGGCGGCCACCCATAGGTTTCGATACTGTTCAAGCAAATTACAGAAATACCATTCATTGAAAATAAAAAATTACTCTAAAATTTATATAAGAACATGAAAATCTCCAAAAATAGAATTTGCATAACTTTTTAAAAGCTACACTTTTCATTTAACTAGCATCCTCAAATTCTGTATATATTTTGAAATATGAATTCAAATTTAAAAGGGAATAAAACCCTAGAAATAAACATTTGAAATTACCTTTGATTTTTCAATAAAACTTAAAAATCTTCAAAACTATGAAATATTTAAATTTGCAAACCAAGCATGTTTTGTATATAAAGTTTTCCCTAATTATGCATAAATTTTGAATTACGCTTTTAAAATCAAAAGGGGACAAATGTTGGAAAACTATATTTTCAAATTCATTTGAAATTATTTTTGGAAACTTGAAAAACTTTGAATATCAACTTTGAAGCTTTTGTCCAGATCTACAAACTATATTTTGGGAGAATCTCCAAATTATATATAGATTTTGAATTATCAAAAAGCGGATAAAACCAGTTTCTGAAATAAAGGGTTTTTTAAACCAAACTCAAACTCGATTTGGTTTCTAATTTAATTGTTTGGTCATTAGTGATCACAAACATTATCCAAGGACATTTTTAGGTCCATGACCCAATGACACCCTTGGTTGACCAAATTGACTTTTTAAAAAATATTTTTATATCTTTCCAATTTGAATTTAATTTGAATGGCAAGGCTTGGGAATAAGCTTTGAAATCCAAATTCAACTTCAAATATGGAAATCATTTTTAGGGGTTGCACTTAGATTCATATACTATGCTTCACACTAGTGTAAATACGGTTTACACCTCAAGTACATAGAATATGAACTAAGTATTTGAGATGACATTTGAAATTAGGTTTTTATGATTTCATGTGACAAACATTCCAGAAACACAATCAACCTATGAAATGTAAACTTGTTTTAGTTGATGCACATTAAGGTTGACTTAAACATAAGTGCTTTGCAATGCATATGATGACATGGCATGTTTTAGTTCATATAACACCAGAGGTGTTACAGTGAGGTCTCTAGAGACGACGCCTCTAAGGAAGTCACGACGCCAATGACGCCGCCGTCGCTCGTCCAAGATTGGACAAGGTTTAACACCTCTCAAAATTAACACCTCATCAATATAATCAACTCGAACACAGGACATAGGCTATTACGCATATCGCAGGCCGAACATATATATATATATATCGTCATGTATTGCCTTGCTCCTGCATTACCCTCGAACAATCTATCTAAATGAGCATCCCCGTCGAGGACTATCAGTGAAACCATCGACATGTCTCTATATAAAGATATAGGCTATTAAAGAAGCTTTAAAATTTTATATAGAAGTTATATGAGAAATAATTTTTAAGTTAACTCATGTATTCTAGTAAATATTAATGATTTATCTCATATTTTTAAATGAGGTTAGCCTATTCAAAGAATTTTAAGAATTTTAATTTAGAGCCTTCTAACCTACTTAAAATATCGGACGATGACTTCACTGTGATATCAGCGAAACCGCCTTCCACCTGCTGGAAAACCATTGAGGGAGGTAAAAGAATCCAGTTTAAAATGATGGGAGTTAAAAAGATGGGAGACGTGGGGGATATAGTTTTGAGATTTCGAGAGGTAAATCGAACTTGGCAGAAAATTTTAGAAGGCAAATCGGACTTTTTCCTATGCTGAGCTAGTGATTTTCACGTCTAGGGTCACTCATGGACATAGGACCACATTATTTTCGTCTTGGGCCCAACAAATAATCTCAGTTCTTAGCCCATCTTATTTTGGTCCTCCAGCCCAGTTTAACGTGCTTCCGGGCTTGTACCATATCGAGCCCATACAGTGTGATCTGCCCCCATATTCTATTTTCCTTCCTGTCGGCCTGCAGGGATTATCCTAATGACAAATGGAACCCGTACGAAAACAGGAGGGGGCAGAGCCCCTACTGGAATTTTATTAAAATGAGCAAAAGTACAAGTACAAAGAAAAAATCATGAGACAAAAACTGGAATTTTATTAAAATGAGAAAAAGTACAAATACAAAGAAAAAATCAAGAAACAAAAAAGAGAAGAAAATCAACAAGATTACACAAAGGCTTCTAGCCATAAAGAAAGAGCAAGTTTGACTGCCGGTCTTACTCTTAGCTAACTAGAGCAAGTTCAGTTTTGAAGTGTTATTTGCATCTCCTAAAGTAAGAGAAAGATTCTTAAAAAAAATGCTTCATTGCGGATCTTCCAGATTGCCCAAACATTGTGCATGAGAGGAATCAGTAATTTTACCAGGGGAGGCTTGCAAAGTCACTCAAGCTAACCTTAGCCTTAAGCTGTTGCACCTATGGGTATGGCCCATATCCAAGGACTTATTAGTCCTGGCAGCAGACGGAACCCAAGTCAGTCAACCGGGAAGAAACAAGGCGCGCGTAGCCATCTCTCATTGATTTCCAACTTGGAATACGGTTGAGAACTGTAGTACGATGGAAACATTGTATAAGTGGATGAATTATTGAGGCGACCCGATCCACGAGTCTCCTCGATATCGACGGGTTCATGCACAACAATCAATATACCAGTACTCGATTTCATAAAAAAAAATATACCAGTACTCGACGATGACCAGTCCATCTCCAGTGATCGATCACTCCGTGTTAGGAGTACTTACCAAGTAATAGTTGCATAGCCTCGAGGATCAAGTCGCCATGTTCGCCCAGCCTCCTCTTCCTCCTCCTCCCCCTTCCAGAGAGAGTCCCATGGCGATTTCATGGCTAGCATGGGCAAATACAATGCTCGTCATGATCATTCCAGCACTAGGTTTATTCTTTTCGTCCGTCATCTCCTTCTTCTGGAACAAACTCCTTTCCAAGCCCAGCGGTGATGTGAAGAGCAAGGTTGACAAGCTGAAGACAGACACAATCTCAGATCTAAATCAGACTCTGTGGGAAGTCCAGGAACAGAGGATGCTGATGGCCGCCAAAAAGGAATCTCATTGGAGCACACTCGAGGCGCTCCACGAACTGTTGGAGTGTCTCAACTCTGCCCTGTACGAAGCGGAAGACATTCTGGATCTCATTGATTATCACCAAATCAAGATGAAGCTGCTTGCTAGCTGGAAGACCGGGTTTCTGCGACGCATAGGCATTATAAGAGATAGCTCCTTCTTTAAGCACTGCCGACCCATGGCCACCTGGATCAAGAGCTGGTTTTGGCAATGCAGAGGTATCACAATAGCAAACTCTGCAGCCCCTTCAGATGCAGACCTGGGTCGAGGCGTCACAATATTCAGCTCTGCAGTCCCTTCATCTGCTGACCAAGGCCAGGCGTTGCAACAGCCAGCTCTACAGGCCCGTCAGATGTTGACCAAGGGCCAGGTGTCGCAACATCCAGCTCTGCCGGCCCTTCCGTTACTGACCAAGGGCTAGGCATGGCAACAGTCAGCTCTGCAGGCCCTTCAGATTCTAACCTCGAGGAAGTTGAGGATGGCATCACAGCAGCCAACCCTGCAGTCTCTTCAAATATTAGCCTCCAGGAACAACACATCACAATAGCTGGATCCAAGATCCGCTGTATGGAAAGCTGTTTTCGACAGTCATTCTGTAACTGCTGCCAATTCGGGGTGAGCTGGTTAGCCAGTTCCTTATATAACTGCTGCCGATCCATGCCCAGCTGGCCAAAACAAGCGTTCGTGGTTATCTGTTCTTTCCAGAACTGGGCAAATGAATTGCTTGGCATCATAGCTTACAAGGTACTCCCTCCATCCCAAAATAAAGGTTCATTTAGAGGTATTTGTAGATGTCCAAATTCAAAACACATCCAATGAATATGGACTATCTTTAATGCCCATGTATTTAGAAGTTTTAATGTATCTAGTCATATATTAAATGAAACCTTTATTTTAGGATGGAGTGAGTACGTACTACCGCCAAATTCCCGTAGCAAGACTCTAGCTATCAGCAGTAAATTAAAAATCTCTCTTTTTATTTTTAATTTTATTTTATTTATTTTTTGCTTTGAGAGCTTGCCCTGCACGTTTCTTGTTTAGAAAGCATGTCGTAAAGTATCATAGCTCATCAAATATCGAATTGTTAAGTAGAGTCTGTACATTCTTGTGGCTTGGGATACCATTTTCATGGCATATTTGATCTGGTATCTTCTCCAACAATTAATAGACAAATTGCTTATTTCATCTTCACAATTTGGTGGGTTCCCAGTATTGCTTGCATACGTTTACCTGTCATGTCACATTTTGATCCACACAATATAGGACGCATATAAACATACGCATTAGCAAATAGAATAAGGTATGCCCTGAAATGAGATATCAATATCATTAGATAGAATGTTAGCAACAACTCAATACAAGGTCAATATAACAATTTGAAACATGTTTCTTTCAGATGGGTGCCAGTCCATTGGATTCTTTCTTGTTTACTGTTGATGGGAAAAGCCTGAGGGAAGTAATAGAGAGAATAGAAACTAAAGTCTCGACACCAAGAAATCACTTGAATTGATTCAGCAAAAGAACAACAAACTTCCCCATAACCTCAATGATGAGGGAAGTAGCAGTGCACAGACTGATACTAATAAGGATATTAACGATGCGACCAGATGCATTGTACAACAGGTATTTGGTCGAGATCACGACCGTGAGAAAATATGTGGAATGCTTCGAAAGAAGCCACATGCTTCTGCATCAAGGTTTTATCAGGTGATTGGCATACATGGCATTTCAGGTTCCGGGAAGACTACCCTGGCGGAATATATTTGTGAATATGAAACAAAACCTGAAAATAATTTTTTGACCATGTCATCTTCATTCCCGTCTATAAAACTTTTGATGTGGGTGACATATTGCGTAGTATGTTGAAGAAGATAACACTGGATGGGGCCTCCAACACTGAAGGCACTAAAAGTGGCTTGTCAAGTGAAGGACGAAAAGATCTTGAAGATGAACAAGCGGATCTGAAGGAAAAACTAAAAAACAACCGTTTCTTGTTGGTACTGGATAATGTATGGGTCAACAAAGAGCATAGTAAAAAGGTGGAAATTCTACTTGACACACTTAATGTTGGGAAGGGTGGAAGCGCAATCCTAGTGACAACTCAAACCGAAAATGCGGCAAAAGCTCTAGGGGCTGTGGAACTGATCCCAATATCTGATTTGGCTGATGAAGAGTACTATAAAATGTTCATGCACTATGCTCAAGCATCCACAAATTCTAATTATGCAATAGTCGGGAAAAGGATTGTGGAAAAGCTTCACAGATCACCTATTGCAGCAGTAACGGTGGCCGGGCAATTGAGGAATCAAAATATTAATTTTTGGGAAACAACCATACTGTTATGTCTTGAATGAGATCATGAGACCTCTGTGGTGGATTTACCAACAAATTGGTGCATGTTAGACATATGCTACCCTTGTTGTATCTCCCTCGAGGACAGGCACGTTCGCTCGGGCGAAGTTCCGTCCTCGAGGGTTGGCTCATTCGCTCGGGCGAAGTTCCGTCCTCGAGGGTTGGCTCATTCGCTCGGGCGAAGTTCCGTCCTCGAGGACAGGATCGAGCGGCAGGGCTCGAGGGGCCAGGCTCGAGATTCGCACGGCGAAGTTCCGTCCTCGAGGTCAGGACCGAGCGGCAGCGCTCGAGGGGTAGGATAAAGGTCAGCCACTGTAGCAGCATGGGTTAGGCCATGCCCTGTAAAGTTAGCAGTACACCAGTAGGTAGTGGGCTGGTCTAGTCTTGTCTAGGAGTAGTTGAGGGATGGAGACCCTTACCTCCTTGTACCTGGTAGTAGGTAGAAAACTTGTATAAATATGCTACACATGGCAATGAAAGAATCAGTTCAGCGGCCAAACATTCTGGGACGCTCAGGCTCTATGAACTGGAACCGTGAGTAGAGTGTGTGTGTGTTGTGCTCATCTCATCTTCTTCCTTGGGCAGGGAAGAGCTCGAGGGTAGGGTCGAGTAGGTGCTGCTCGGCCTCGAGGTGTTGGTTCGGAGGGACGAGCAGGAGCTGCTCGCTTCCACAGCGCTAGGATCTAGCGCGGACATCTCTGTGGTGCTAGGTGCTAGCGCCAACAAGTGGTATCAGAGCCGTACAACGTTGTTTAGGTCCAACGACCGGCGATGGCGGACGTGGTACTGCAGGGCAACGGCGGTGAAGATGCGGGGAGGCAGCTCCAGCCGGTGGCGCAGCCAGTGGAGGTGCGCGTGGTAAGGGAGTACGGCGGGAGCAATTCCTGGCCGGTGCTTACCTGCACCAACTACGGCGAGTGGGCCGTGCAGATGAAATGCAAGCTGCGCGTCCAGAAATGGTGGGCGGCCGTCGAGACTGGGAACGCCGGAGAGGATGCGGAGGTGGGCTTTATGGAAGCGCTCATGGCGTCTACTTCGAGCGAGTACCATGAGGCAATGGGAGCCAAGCAGACGGCGAAGGAGGCGTGGGAGATGCTGGAGTCCTTCCGCGTTGGCTCGGATCGAGTCAAGCGGGCGAAGGCTCAGCAACTGCGCCGAGAGTTCAACGACATCCGGTTCAAGTCCGGGGAGTCGGTGGAGGACTTCGCGCTGCGTCTTCAGTCGCTCGCGAGCCAGCTGGCCACCTACGGCAAGCCGCTCGAGGACGAGGATCTTGTCAGCAAGCTGCTCTGCGTGGTCCCTCTGAAGTACTCGTAGCTCGCCATGTCCATCGAGACAATGCTGGACATCTCCACTTTGTCTCTCGAGGATGTGACAGGGCTGCTGCGGGTGGTGGAGAGTCGCGGTGCAGCGTCACCGGAGCGGCAGGACAGCAGCAAGTTGCTGCTGACCGAGGAGGAGTGGATTACGTGCATGAAGCAGTGGCGGTCCAGGGAAGGCTCCTCCGGCCACGGTGGTGGCCGTGACGACAAGCGGTGCGGGAAGGCGCTGCGGGAAGGCAAGAAGCGGTCCAGGGAAGGCAAGAAGCGCAACATCGACCCGAATGTGTGCCGGCGCTGCGGGAAGATGGGGCACTAGGCGCGGGAGTGCCCGGAGAAGTGCCCGGAGAAGCAGCCGCAGAAGGAGGAGGCCCACCTAGCTCAGGACGACAGCGACGACGAGCACGCGCTGTTGATGTCAGTGTGCTGTGCGCTGGAGGACGGTAGAGCAGAGAAGGCAGGGGCGGAGCAGGGGACTGCGCCGCAAGCTGTCCATCTCGAGGAGCCACATGCGCAGGCCCATCTTGGCGCAGTCGTCATGCTGGAGTAGGTGGTGGTGTCACGGGAAGTCGTCTCCGACGAGGCGGCATGGGACAGGACAGAGGCGGAGGAGACACCGAGCCCAGTCGTGGAAGGCGCTCCTGCTCACTCCTCTGTTCTCAGTGGCTGCGAGGCCATGGAGGAGCTGGTGGCGGGGGACGAGCTCGTGGCTGCAGAGGCGGAGGATCCACCATGTCCAGCCGTGGAAGGCCCGCCTGCTCCTTGCTCTGGTTCCAGCGGCGGCAAGAGCCTCGAGCAGGACGGTGGCGGGGTCTGTGACTCGTTCGTCGTCGAGCAGCTTCTCGTCCATGGCCGAGGAGAGGCAGAGGAGTTCACAGCGGGAGAAGCAGGGGACTCTGCGGTGGCTAGGGTCGAGGAGTCGCCCAGTCCACCCGGGGCAGGGGCTCCCACCCTCGACCGTGCTCCACCTCGTCCGACCCCACCCCGAGAGGAAGCCTTGACTTCAAGGGGTGGCTGGGCCTCGCCTGAAGGGCACGGTGGCTTCGTGGGACGGGGGGCTCTGTCCGAGTTTCGTGAGTCCGTGCTCGAGGGTCGCTGGGCCTCGACCGAGGGCCAGGGTGGCTTCGAGGGTCACACGGTCTCGGACGAAGGACGAAGTGGCCTCGAGGGTCTTGGAGCCGCGAGCCGCTTTGATCACGGAGGGGCGGGCGGCCTCGACCGCGGAGGCACAGGCGTCATTGACCGCGGAGGGGCGGGCGGCCCCGACCGCGAGGCAGCGGGCCTCGACCGCCGTGAGCCAGGCAGTCTCCACAGTGGGGCAGGAGGCCTCGAGGACCAGGGCCTCGACCGCGGAGGGGCAGGAGGCCAAGAGGCCTCGACCGCGAACGCGGGAAGGACGGCGTCGGCCTGCAAGATGGTGGGCCTAGATCCGAGCGCGGGGGGCTCGACCATGTGGGGCGACCCAAACTCGAGGCCACGGGCCTCGGACACGCGAGCGGGCCTCGACCGCGGAAGGACCCTCGACCGCGTAAGGGGGGTCGAGCACGGAACTTTTCCGCTGTGAACGACCCTGCCTCGAGGGACTCCGGTAGAGGAGCTGGCCACGTCCGCAGTCGCGGAGCGCGACACGGAGTGGCGGAAGGCGATGCTGGAGGAGCACGCCTTGTACACCCGACGATGGGGGAAGGAACCAAACATCGTCGGGGTGTACAACGACACGGGGGGCGCGGGCGGTGGACTTCGCCGACGACGCCGCGCTCAAGCGCGAGACAAGCGATCTCGACGTGCTCTCCTGCTACCTCGGCATCCAAGTGGAGTAGGGGAGGGACTTCATCACGCTGGGGCAGCAGAGGTTGCTCGAGCGGGCAGGCATGGCGGACTGTAAGTCCCGGCCGGCGATGATGGAGGAGCGGGTCACAGAGGATCCGTGGCAGGACCATCGGATGGCGGTGAAGAGGCTGCAGCGCTACATCAAGGGGACACTTGATCAGGCAGTCGTCTTCCCCAAGGACGGCGGGCAGCGGCTGACACCGTTCAGCGAGGCACCGTTCAAGTCCGGTGAAGGTGAGCAAGGGCTCACGGCGTCCGGCGACGCGGACAAGGTGGGCGACGTGGATGGGCGGCAGAGTACCTCGGGGGTACTCAGTGGCACCAGTCGCCTGGTAGTCGCTGGACCAGAAGACGGTGGCGATGACGACCTTCGAGGCGGGGTGCATCACGAAAGCCACCGCGGCATGCCAATTCTCTCGGGCGTCTCAAGACCTGAGGCAGAGGATTGGCATGGTTGAGATTGAGGTCAAGGGCTAGCAGCAGGATTAGGGGAAGATTATTAGACATAATCTGCTGCTACCCTTGTTGTATCTCCCTCGAGGACAGGCACGTTTGCTCGGGCGAAGTTCCGTCCTCGAGTGTTGGCTCATTTGCTCGGGCGAAGTTCCGTCCTCGAGGACAGGATCGAGCGGCAGGGTTCGAGGGGCCAGGCTCGAGATTCGCATGGCGAAGTTCCGTCCTCGAGGTCAGGACCGAGCGGCAGCGCTCGAGGGGTAGGATAAAGGTCAGCGGTGCTGTCCATCACCTGCACTGTAGCAGCATGGGTTAGGCCATGCCCTGTAAAGTTAGCAGTACACCAGCAGGTAGTGGGCTGGTCTAGTCTTGTCTAGGAGTAGTTGAGGGATGGAGACCCATACCTCCTTGTACCTGGTAGTAGGTAGGAAACTTGTATAAATATGCTACACAAGGCAATGAAAGAATCAGTTCAGCGGCCAAACATTCTGGGACGCTCAGGCTCTAGGAACTGGAACCGTGAGTAGAGTGTGTGTGTGCTGTGCTCATCTCGTCTTCTTCCTTGGTCCAGGGAAGAGCTCGAGGGTAGGGTCGAGTAGGTGCTGCTCGGCTTCGAGGTGTTGGTTCGGAGGGACGAGCAGGAGCTGCTCGCTTCCATAGCGCTAGGATCTAGCGCGGACACCTCTGTGGTGCTAGGTGCTAGCGCCAACAGTGCAG
The DNA here is from genome assembly GCA_023333625.1 of Bothriochloa decipiens. NCBI lineage: Eukaryota > Viridiplantae > Streptophyta > Magnoliopsida > Poales > Poaceae > Bothriochloa > Bothriochloa decipiens. The sequence goes on from CM041629.1 coordinate 42,101,877, forward strand.
ACGTTAGGCGATGCTTTCAATACTGCAGCACTTTCCCTAAACGTCACAAGTTAACACGAAATACCTTGGTTAATATGTGGATAGCACAAGGGTTTGTAAAGACGAGTAGTAATGCAATAGAAAACATGGAAGATTTGGGCCAGCGCTACATTAACGAGTTACAAGCATGCTCGTTTCTGCAACAGGAAAGCACAGGCCTTGTAACAATTCATGATCTCCTTCATGAGCTAGCAGAGAGGGTTGCTGGACGTGACTTCTTTAGAAGTGACATGCATAGATTCCCTAGACATATTCCACCAGAAGTTCACCATCTTTTCGTTGAGACCTATAATTGGAGTGGATCTGAGATCAACCTTGATGAAATACTCCACCTGAAAGATCTGCGCACTCTGATCATTGTGCAAAAGCAAAAATCCAATGCTGTGGGATTTATTGAACAGGAAGCACATAGCAACTTTATTACGGAACAACTCTTTGAAGGTGTCTTCAAGAAGCTGAGGAAATTGCGGGTGCTGATAGTACGGGTTCGTTTGTTTCAGCTTCAACTCGTTCTGATTCTACTGATTATTCACTATTCTTCTCTCACTATTCCTCACCTGATTCACCTGATTCATCTGATTCTGTAGCTGAAACAAACACACCCTACAAGTAGCACATACACCAAAAAGGCTCTCGGTTCCAGCATCTATTGGTGAGATGAAGCATCTGCGTGTTCTTGGCATTCATGCTACAGCCTCTTCTGGTATGCAGCCGCCAATGGAGCTGGTTTTACCGAGCACATATGCCAAGCTTTATCATATACAGATCTTGGATGCTCCTCATACCACATTAATTAGGTCATAACAATATCGTAGATGGTGCTCCTGTATTACTGCACTATTCATAAGGCTTTATCAGTTGTGATTTAAGCTTTGTGAATTACTGTACTGTTCATAGGCTTTGTCAGTTGCAAAGCTTTATGAATTACTTATTTCATCTCCGTGAAGGATGATGGGAACGTGTTTGCTACTGTGCTTACTATAGTTCCGTGTCGCCGGTGAGCTGGTCGAACTGCGCATGATTCTGTGCTACTGATGATGCCACCAGGCTAGAGCTTGGCCGGGCTGGGGTGAAAACGTACTATGTGCAGGGACGGTTATGAAAAATATACTTGACAGTAAAAACTTACCGTTCCCGGTTGTGATTGTCCCATAATGAAATCCTCACGTTGTTCCCCCCCTGTGAAGCCATTTGAGCTCTATACTTCTTGATTTGACTCATTGATAATCAAGTATATTATTGCAATATAAATCTCGATGATCAAAACAGGGGAAGAAAAGCTAAGCAAGAAGGACAGAAAAACATATTATATTTAAAAAAACTCACCCGCTCTGGGGTTAGTCCTCCCCTCAGGCATCTATCATAACTTGTTTTCCATCCCAAACCCTGCAATTCTAGGCTGTCCACATCAGCATTCAGGGTGACCCCATTAGTTAATTGGTGGGTTAATGAGGGATTAATTGTTTACTTAACCTTCCTGCTGCCGATCCTCCTGCCAGCCCATCTCCCCCTCTCTGCCAGCAGGCCCTTCCCGTCAGCGCCATCCTCTTGCTCCTTCCGTTCAGGAAGCAGAGTGCTCTCCACTTTCAATCCGGCCACGAATCTCGCCTTGTCAGAGGCATTTCTCATGTCTTTGAATGTCATTCACTCGCTAGCCAGCCCCAGCCATCAAAGCCCCGATTTCGTCGGACCTCGCCTCGCCAGCGTGTCGGCCCTTGGCTTCAATTCGTCAGCCGTCGAGCCCCTCACCTCCCAGCGCGTTGCCCCTTCGCCTCCCTGCCACTCCCGGTTTCCGCTGCCCCCTCGGCTCCTCTCCGTTTCCACCTCAAATACGGCAGCGCTGCCGCCGCCCCAGCTCTTCCCACGGTAGCGTGACCCCTTCCCGCCCGCAGCACCTCCGCCGAGACCCTTGCCTCCAGAGGACGCCGACGCAGATCCGCAGCTCCGTCCAGCTTCTTCTCCGTCCGTGGCTCGAAGCAACTCCCTTCTCCGGCTCCTCCCTCTCGATGCAGCACGTCCGAAGGTGACATGCACCCCAGACCAGCCTCTGCTTCCAATCCGGTCATATGTATAGCATGCTTCAGTGATCCAGGCGTGGCGGTGCTCCCCAATCCGGTTCGTTATCTGTGATCCAGGCATGGCGATTGTCAACCACGCGCGCCTGCAACCTTAATCTGACGACTAAGGATTTCAAAGGTTTGCTCATGAACTATAAAATTCATTTTGCATTTTGGATAAACCTTAATTATGCTTGACATTTCTGCAGTTTTTTTAGGTCTGCAATGCTAGGATTTGGATCTGAAAAGAAGATTCCTGGAAGCTGCAATTCAATATTTTTAATTAAGGTTGAAGTGCAGCTTGGAAGGCGCCTTCAGGTACAACCCCCCCCCCCCCCCCACCCGCGCTACGATCACCCCACCCCCCAGCAAAGGCTCAATTTGATCCTGAAATGCGTAATGTGCTGTTACTTTGATCCAAATAGAAACAGAGCCTAGTTGCTGTTGTCGATCTGCAGGCCTCCGTTGTCAGGCAAATGAAACACCCAAAAATGGCCATGCTGTGGACCGTGATATACCAGGTAACCAGTAGGCTTCGTGTTCTCTTCCAATCTACACCCTCCGATAGGCTTCTCTGTCAGTACTCAGCAACATTGCAGGATTGATTCATTTTCGCCGTAGATAATGCAAGAACTGAGCGTAGCAGCTGTCTCATGGCTTAGGTTCCCTGGCAATTGTTCTGTAGATAACGCAAGTTTTGAGCAGTAGTCTTGCGTGTGCAATTGGTCTGTTGTAGCTGCATTCTTTCTCGGAAACAAAGTTTCTGAGGCTGTACATAAATAGGTGGCAATCTCAGCGTCTCAGATGTAAAGAAACATGTATATTGAAATAGCTTGCCTGGACTCAGCTGCATTGTCATCTGTATGGGTAAGTGGCCTTCGTATGGAGCTTGACTTAGAAAAACATAAATACCTTTTGTGCCTACGGTCTGTGTTTGGACATGTACTCTTTTTTTTTTCCTTACCTTATATTGGCCCGGAATGTTGGATCGACTGTAGCAGTCGGTTATAGTAGTATTTGAGCCAGTAAGGTACTCTAGAGGCAAGCGTGGGTGTATGCTGTTAGAGATGAGCTGCTTTGGGATAGTAGTTCTTTATCATGGTCTTTTATGTGTTAGTTCTTTATCATCTATTTTAGGGTTCTGTAATATTCATCCTGTTTAGTGTCCATGTATGTCTTTATTGGCCTGTAGGCCTGCTTAAAAATACTGATATTTGTGTCTTCTTGGATTCCTTAGTAGCATACAGGTTAACAACAGTACTCTACAGTTTTACATAATAAAATACTGATGTTTGTAGAGTAACTGTAGGGTGAAAAGGTTTACTCATATATCTAGGTTTTCTTTTTGGAACTTCTGTAACACCATTTCTTAATTTCTTATTTATTTAATTCTTAGTTAATTAAAAAATAATTAGGATCAGAATGAATGTGACATAGTTCACGCACTGACAGCAGCAATGACCCATGTTAGAATATCAGAGCCGAAGGGAAGTAGGCTCTGTTGCCCTACCATAACCATTCACAAGAATGCTTCTCTCTTAAATCTGTTTGCTCCTCTGTAATTGCAAAAATTCTTTGCAAAAATTCACAGGTTCTGTTGACGTTTCAAAGATTGGTATTCTCTTTTCCTGATGAAGAAAATTTTATTTGTAATCTACATTTCTATTCTTAGCTTCTATTATAGTTTGCAATCTTTTTTTACTCCCTCAAATCCCGCAGCATCACGCGGGGTTTCAACTAGTTAGCATAAGAAGTCTCATCACACAGACCGAGAAACAACAGCAGCGGATAATTCCTGCCTTTTGGACATCTTTGGCGGCAAGGAGATTTTTTTTTAAGAATCAAAACCAGCTAGCGGTGAGCCTGATCAATCACATTCCCACAATCAGAGCCATCAGAGCTGCACAGCCGTCCAGTCCTCCTTTTCCTCTGCAGGGCGTGATTGCTGATTAGACCATGCATGCATTGTCGTTTGCACCAAACGAGCGGCAGCTAGAGTGAATGCTGCTGCTGATCAATGGACGCCTGAAATGAGATGCCATGCCACCAACCACAGCAGGCACAGGACCAAGTATCTCAAACGCCGGGGCGAGACATATCAGATCAGATCACGAGATGGACAGCTGAGCCACATCCTCCTAACTGATCTTGCTTTCAGGGTGCTTTTCAATTTACACTTTCTACTGTTTTAATGAACGATCCAACCTTCAACTAAGCAAATACTCATGTCCACCGTCATTTCAACTCCCCTTCATCTTGAGCTCAAAATTCTGACCATGCCGGCTTACAAACCATTGGAGTTGGTCGTACCCAGAAAGAACTCCAGCTCCAGCCACACCAGACAGAATATTTGCACCAACGCCTCTGAATAATGTGAAGAAACCTTCACTGGAAATTATCTGCTTTACTGCATGGAGGTCTTTCCTGCATTTGAATGGCTGCCCTCAAGTCAACATCATGCTATGACGGACCGTGTCAGAACGGATAGGCGCATGCCCCAGCAAATGTGGTCACTGCCCAGCCCAATGCAAGGCTGGCAAAGAAATTTACCTAGAACAGCAACCAAGACATTAATTATTAGCTGGAACCACATGTTGATTAATAGTATGTCACAAGGATGTCAGTACCTCCAATGGCCCGACTAGAACAAGAGGATTCATGGTGTCATAGAGAGGTCGCGGTATAAAGTGATGCCCACAAAAGACACGCTGAAACCAGTCCAGGAATACCATCAGATGCATGTGTCACTTCAAGCAACCCCCCTGAACTGGTGTTTGTTTCCCCTAAATTCAATTGCATCAGTAGTTAGCCTTGTCCGTGCATAATCCAATGGCGTTTGTACCCCTGTTTTGAGCTTTAATGGTGATTTTACCCTCGTTTTTTCGCCCTTTGCGATTTTACCCTTCCTTTTTCAATTGAAGCTCCCATCTACACCTACTCCGTGACAGCCCTCTAACAGTGTGAAATTTTTGACATATAGACAGTTATACCCTTGTAATTTTGCCCTATTTTCAAGACTGAGTGATTTTACCCCTGTTTTTATAATTTTGGACAGCATTTCACCAATATTTTCAGCAAAATTTTGACAGCATAATTTAACAATATTCATCAACGTAGCAGCAGTAAATTGATAATACCAATAGTAGCTAAAAAACCATAAACCATAGAAGCAGTGATAGAAACGCCAAAACACCTAGAATCTTTAACACGCAACACACTGAAACCGAGTCATACAAATAACACATGACTGCCACCTGGTAACAAACAATGAAATGATGCTTGGGGTACCATTATCTCGTTTCTGGTTCCACACCCTCACTGACGGTTACTTTTCAGTAATATAGCACTTGGGGTAGTCCGCGGGCGGTGGAGGAACCAGACTCGGCGCCGGACCGTCGAGCACCTCGAAAATCGTGGCCAGCCCCAATGGCAGATGCGCGTCCAAGCGACAGTGCATGAACCACCGCACCCAATGGCTGGTCGTCGCGCCCTGGCCCTGGCTGGCCGCCCCGCGCAGGCCGCCGCGCCCTGGGTGTCCGCCTCCGCGCCGGTGGAGGGAGACGACGCCGTGCCCGGGAAGCTGCGCCGGATGGGCAGATCCGGAGGGGCGAGACAGGGAAGGAAGAGTACGCCGCCAGCTCGCCAGAGGATCGAGGGAGAGGATGGCTAGGGTTCTCGGCATCGAGGACGGGATCGAGGAGGACACCGCCCGTGTTTGTAAACCCAGGGGTGCTCTCGTCCTTTCTCTCCTTCCTAAACGTTTTTCAATTTTTCTTTTATTTTTTTGCCCTCCTTTAACGGCTGCCAGTATAACAGAGTTAAAAAGAGGGGCAAACGGGAGCTTCATTTGAAAAAGGAAGGGTAAAATCGCAAACGGCGAAAAAACGGGGGTAAAATCACCATTAATGCTCGAAACAGGGGTAGAAACGCCAAAACCCCTAATCCAAATGGTATAGCATTAGCGACGTCATAGGTCCTGCGGCACTGCCAGAGGCTACATTTCCAGCCAACTGCTTCCACTTTCCATCTTCCTCCCTGCTGCAGCCAAAGTTCTTGAAGTTACCCTTGTAGGCAAGGTTAAAAGCCTGTACAGTAGAGCATGATTGAAATTTCACTTATTTATTAGTGACTACAGATTCATTCATCCCTTCAAAGAGTCAAGGATATGCTTATACATGTTTGATAGCTCAGCGGATATGTAGCTATTAAGGACAAATCATAGAAAAACATAGGCATGAGTTTGTTCTGCACTGACGACCACCTGCACATAATCGTTCCATCATACTCCATTTGTTTTCATAAGGCGCATTTTGACTCTCCAAAATCATGCTCTGACCAATCATTAATCTAAGAATATGCTTGTGATGATGCGATGACAATGTGGTCAGCATCAGGACATTCCGGAAGATGTCAACGCAGTTTTGAATCTTTCTTTGTTCTCTATGAGCACTACAGGTATAAAAATAATCTGGGTAGGTGTATCATCTAGACGTATGTAACGGGGTTAGCTGAAGGATTGGGGTTGCAATAGCCAGTAGCCAATAGGCACAGCACATCCTGTGGTGAAGAAAAGATGGGAGGATTTCAGCCAGAGTTGTGGTTGTTGCCAATCGAAATGAGGCCATACAAAATCTGTGAACAAGCCACCCGACTGAATTGTTTCAGAGTTTGGTGCATAGGGTTGCTCTTGCTTGTTTAATTATTCAATTAATCTGGAGCTACCCAGAAATTTAGATTAATTAATTAACAAAGGGGAAAAAAACAGGTGAGAGAAGGGGAGCAGACCTGAGTGGGGAAGTAGCGGATGACACTAGCCAGGTTGCTGTGCCAGAGCGTGGCGGCTCCTGGCCCCGCCAGAGCATCTCGCCCTGGTTCTGCAGCACGCTCCACCAGACGCGGTCCCTGTCTTGGCCACCACCGCCGCCACGCCGGTGTAGAGGCCTTCCATAACTACGCAAATCAATTAAAGGTTTGAACAATCCCTGTAGATTTATCATTGTTAAATAATTTGGCTTTATCCCAGCACCTCTTGTTAAGAACGACGTATGGAGTATGAAGTAAAACGAAATCAATCACAGCGGAGACACACGATTTAACGTGGAAAACCCCTCCAATGCGAAGGAGAAAAACCACGGGCACCAGCCAGCAACAATCTCACTATCTTAAGAGTTTTGGGTTACACGCCTGTGGCGGCTTACAAGAGAATCAAGTCTCCACGAAACCCTAAGCCTCCGGCACGGGCCTCCGCTTCGCTCCGTCAGAAGCCCGGCCTATATCCTGGAGTGAATTTGGAACAACTCCAACACCTCTCATTCAAGAAAACACATGTATTGCACTTGCGCCATCCTCAAGTGGTGTGTAGCCCCCAATAAGAGCATTACAACTGACAACATCACAAGTGGGCATCGATTGAAATATACTCACTTGGCATCTTCCAACAAACTATGTTTACTGTACATTAAGAGGAGAGGATTACCAACCAGTAGGTTCCTTTGAAGAGTTCTCTGTAATATCATGGCACGAAGCATTCTGCCATCCATCAAGGAGTTTCCTGGAGTTGAACACGCCCCAGAGAACTAGAAGATGCCATATGTTTGAACCAACAACTGAATGCATTTCAATGCATCGAGGCAGCGACCACTCTGCACATAAGATGAATTTTTTGTGTTGTATCGCTGGGTGAAAAAAACTGATAGATGTCGTTTCTCATATTGATGACTTACTCAAGGAAGTTGACCTGGAAGCTAAGAAACACAAGATGATCGGTTATGTTTACACACATGCTACAGCTGGATGCTTCAGTGCCAAACCCAAGTCAGATGCAAGGTGGCTAGTAAGATCAAGGAAATCAAGGCAAAATATGATGCAATTGTAAAGCAAAGAAGTAATGCCAATATTATACGGAATAGTTTACCAATGGAACATCCAACTTCCAGCAGAAACATGAAAGCCAGGGAGTTTTCCTTGTTGGATAATGTCCGGGAATCAAAAATACCCACAAGACATGAGTAATGGGGCTAGGCGGGTCCGGCAAAACAACTTTGGCTAATGACATCTGCCATGACAGCAACATAATGGAGCACTTCAAAGATAAAATATTCTGGGTCCATGTATCATCAGAACCATTTGATATGGAAAAGTCAAGTACTCATACCCTACGGGGTATCGTCAACAAAATTTCATATGAGTTGAGAGTTCACAAGTTTCTTCTTGTCTTGGATGATGCTTGGCATGACGATAGGGACGACTGGGAATACATGTTACGTCAAGTTAATATTGGCAGGCTTGGAAGCAAGGTTCTGCTAACGACACGCAGCATAAAGGTTGCAAAGGCAATGAAATCTAGGCTCATATTTTTGGCATTATTGTCCCAGGATGAGAGCTGGAGCTTCTTTCTCAAGAGTTCTAGGTGTGTTGAAGAAGATTTGGCCGATGAGTTTATGGAAATTGGAAAAGAGGTTTTGGATAGATGTTGTTGGTTGCCGCTGGCAATTGAAGCTATTGGATGTACGCTTAGCCAATGGAGGGAAATAAGTACTTGGAGGTTTATAAGAGACAGTTATTTTTTGGATCATGGGTACATGGAGATCTTCTTAGGCTTGGCAGATGAACTGAAGCTGTGCATCACATTTTGCACCAAATTCCTGAAAGGTTATGAGATCAACAAAGACTTACTGATTGCCCAATGGATAGCCCATGGATACATAAAGCCAATGAACAAGAAGCATCCGAAAGATATCGGAAGTGACTACTTTGATTTTCTTATAAAAGTTGGCTTTCTCCAGGTTTCATCAGATAGTTGGCATTCTAGTCGAATAGTATGCACGATGCACGATCTGGTTCATGATCTTTGTCTGCACGTACTACAGGATGGAGCCATGACATCTCTATTTGCTAATATGACAACAAATAATGAACACAGATGTAGGTACTTATCCTTGCCTTCAGGCTTGTTTAGAAAGTTACGTGCTCTCTTTGTCTCTGCTAAAAATTCATTACTTGACAAAACTACCATAAAGAAAAATCACGGTGTTCGAAGTGTTATTCTTAATAATACAGCTATTGATACAACTACTGTGTTGGGAGAGGATGTGCTGAAAGGTTCTTCTGGAGGTGGTGATACCTCTGTTGGAGATATTGGAATGATTGACCCTCTTGACGACGAGCTCTCATTTCCTTTCCTCAATGAAGTCTCTTCTGCCAGCAAAAATGGCAGCCTTGGACAAGACTCTGCTGCTGGGTCCTTGTCGAAGGCTGTCGAAGATGCTGATGCTCACAACATCACCTCCGCTCAAGGTATTTTTTAGTTTGGTAGGCGCCGCTACCTGGGCTTTGGCTTTTTGGTTTGAGGTCTGCTTAATTTGTTTTGCCTTTTTCAGATGTTTCTGGGGAACCTTCGATGGTGTCGCTGCGCCGACGTTATGTGGACGATGACACCTTGTGGAGGTGGCGAGAGAGATCAGCATGGCCCAAGGCTTTGGTCCTGGTTCCCAGTCTATGCTCGGGTCCAATATTTGTAAACTTGTACTTGAGGAAGGTGGTGACAGCGAAGATTGCTCTCGTATAATCGATGGCAGATACACTGATTCAGAAGTTGAAGATGCACTGGAGGCACTGGACACTAGTAAGCAGGCTTATCTGGCTGTGAGCCAAGCTTACAAGGTTTGATTCTGTGCGCATTTTTTGTTGAGTTTTACTACTTGTTTGTAGGTTCTCGACCATCTTATTATGCTGGTTTTTATATATGCAGGCCGGCCTTGTGGGCAGGGTGCTGGAACGTCAGCTTCGAAAGTCCAGTGCAGAAATTAGTAGGGCTGGGGAGGAGCTGGAGGTTTTGCGATCGCAGGAGGAGGAAAGGGTTAGGGAACGGGCTAGGGTTGAAGAGGTTATGTCCCTGCGCCGAGAGCTGGAGGCCACCCGCTATGCGTGCGAGAGGCTTACAGCTGGGGTGGTAGCAGTGCAGGAGGAAAAGGAGAAACTGGCCACCAAGGTGAAAGATCAGGAGTCCCAGGAGGCCGAGAGTGCGAAGCTTCGTGAGGATAACCGGGTGCTAGCGTGGGAAAAAGAAATGTTGGGGAAATAGTTGGCCGATCTGCAGGTAGAGAATGCAATTAATGAGACGGTTGTTGTCGACCTTCTCAAGCAACTAGATCAGGGGGATTCTGAACTGGCTAGTGCCGCCATGATCAAGGTTCAACTCCAAGCCTTACAAGAGGCGAATCGGCTCAAAGGTGCAAAGTTTAAAGCGCTTAGAGAAAGCAACCGATCGGTTGGAAAAAGCATGATGAGTGATTTCGATGTTGAGTTTGTGCAAGAGCAAAGCGTTGCTTCTTGGCGTCAGTACAGTAGTAGCATTCTTCAGAATTTTGGAGCCGAATGCGTGGTTTATCCTGAAGAGGCTGCTTTCCTGGAGTTTGGGCTAAAGAACCTGACTGACATGATTTCCAAGGTGTCTGACAATGCTGCTTTGACGGGTGGCGAGAGCTTGCTGCAAATTTTTGAGGGTATTGGCTGCAAACATTATACTACTGAGCTGGGAAAACAAGCCTACAACTTCCCCGATGCTTCCAATTATCTTGCGCCTGAATCTGACGCTGCTAGAGATGTTCGTGCGCAATTTCTGAAGGAATATTGGATTGAGAGTGGTCGCGAAGCTGCTTGTAAAGCGGCCGCTAACCATCTTGCCAAGGTATTCCCCAAACCCTTTTTTTTTGCACTTGTGATTCTTATCATTGTTTGATAAGTAGCTTTTACCATGGCAGCCTGACGATCTCCACTATGCTGTGAAGGGAAAAGCTAAGGTCGAAGGTAGCGAGCTTTTACCATGGCAGCCCGAGGATCTCCGCTACGCTTTGAAGGGAAAAGCTAAGGTCGAAGGTAGCGAGCTTTTACCAT
>CM041629.1:42112877-42160945 GCA_023333625.1 Bothriochloa decipiens
CGCTTTGAAGGGAAAAGCTAAGGTCGAAGGTAGCGAGCTTTTACCATTCCAGCCTGAGGATCTCCGATACACTTTGAAGGGAAAAGCTAAGGTCAGAGGTAGCAAGGGGGTTTATATAGGCAACTAGGTTTATCATTGGCGCACTCGCTGTGATCTCTCATTTGCTTGTGAAATGCTAAGTAAAATGACGCACGAGTGGTGCCTGGCTTGTCCTAAAGTTTTAGACTGTTGCGTGCTTGGTATTTTTTCTTTACTTGGATTTTGTGATTCGCTGTCACCGAGATAAAAGATGGGAGCGAATCCTTTCAATAATGTACATATCCTTGGCAAGTGTGATGCTACTGGATTGCTGATCGTTTGGATCTTCTTTCATCAAGTGTGAACTTCCTTGGCAATCGTTTCCATGTGTCATTGTCCTCACTTGGATCTTCCTGAAAACAGAGTGCGGGTTGGGGAAGTTCATTGGTGTTGCTGTTTCTTTGACTGGTCTTCTAAAAATGTGGAACTTATGTTACTGGTGCATGGTCTGGTAGCACTGCTATGATTTTTTTGTGATTGGTGGTTGATTGCGATAAACATGTCTTTATGGTTGCGCTGATGAAATCTCAGGTTGTTTTTTTTTGGTACTTAAATGCGGTCAGAATGCCATGATTTAATTTTGAATCCAGAGCAATTTCTGTTGTCAATAAATCTGTTGATTTTGTGAAGTTTCACTGAAATATTTAGTGATCTAGACTGTTGTTTTATTGCAGTCACATAAAAGACATTTTTAATCTGATGCTACTGGTTCGTAGATAAGGTGTCATGAACTATTGTTTTTCTGAATTTCTTATGCTTTGATTGGTTGAATATCTGATCAATAACATGAGTGCTGAGTTGACCTTTTTAATTTCTGAGTTCCTCAACTATGTTCAGTATTGGAGTACTCTTGTTAGTGCAGAAGACTGGTGCCTTCATTGATTAATTGAATTTCTAAACCTCAGATTGGTTCAATACTTTTAATGACCAGAAAGAGTGAAGGATAAGATTCATCATGAAGAGAAATCAAAGAGTCCAGCTGGCATTTCTTACTTAGTTGGTGTAGCAGCCCAGTAGTTCCAGCAGACCAACAAGATGTTGTAGCAAATTATCTCCTGAAATTCTTCCGATGTTTCTCAAGTACCTAAAGTATAAAAGAACAATGCAGAAATGATAAGATTCCTCAAGTCCTTTTGCATATTCTTTCAAAAAGGCATAAAATATTAGAATGCAAAATTATAGAAATAAAGGGAGCTCACATTATATACAACTAAAAGTAAGAATAGAAGCCAGATGTGGTCGAGGATAAGGAATAACCGCTGCTGCGCTCCAAGTTGAAAGGAAGGAACGACCGGTTCACTGTAGGGCATATCATTCCAATCGAAGCAGAAAAAGTCCGTCGAGGCTGTGGGGAGGCAGGTTGGCGAGGGGGGGCACACGCCCGTCGTAGCTCGCTCGCCGCTGCTGAGCAAATCAGATGGGTGACGGAGCGGTCAATAATAAGCTAGCGCCGGCGGCCGGCGGAGGAGGTCCGCAAGAGGGAGGGCGCTGCGCGGCCTGGTGCCAAGCCGCCGGCGAGAGGAGTGAGCGGCGCGCGTCCGGGACACCAGCCAACTGGTGGAGGCGCCCAAGTGTGGCGGCGGCGGGAGGGAGACGCGCGCGCGCCTTGAGGAATCGGGAGCGGCACCACAGGCGGACTCCAGTTTGATACTGGCACCACTGACGGGATACTCTCTCGAAGGGCAGAAGAGTGAAGCATTTTACTGTCGGATCTCAGATACTGGCACCAATCCTCAGTTTCTGAGATGTGAGATAGTAGTAGCTGTTCGAGGACACAATGCCAGGAGTGGCGAGGATCTCCCTCTGCAGTCTGCACTAGGTTCGCTATTTCTCTGTCATTGAACACTTCCTGATTATTTACTACTGTACGTTTCAGTAACATACTTTACATCTTCACCCACTAGCAGAATAATTAAATCTTGGCCGGCTCCTCCCCCTCTGGTCTCCTCTCTGTCTCTGCTTTTGCGCTGGTGCCCGGAGTGAGGAAAAACAGAGCAGTCTGTCTCTCAGAGGAATGCAACAGAAAGCAGGGGAGTGCTTCTTCTACAACTTTTAGTATAAAACATCCATCCATCACAGCTTTTGTGAAGGAGGGAAGATTCGCAGGCCACGAGCAGCTATCGGTGCATTGAGGAGGCCTCAGACATACGAAAAGCATCAGGCATACCTTGAGGTCTGCAGCTTAAGAAAAGCATCAGACCTTCCTTCAGCAGGGCTGCAGCTTCCCCCATCCTGAACCACGCAAGCCAGGAACTCTCCATAAGCGCTGAGTTGCTGCATTCTGAGGTTGGAGCACAGCAGATCAGCTCATCCCACTTGGAGATCAAGGTAAGCTGTTGGCTCATCATCCAGTAGCACAATCGCTTCTGTTTTATCAACCATCATCAGTACTCCTGTGACGCTTACAAGAAACATGTGCTTTTGGTTTCAGAACAAAAGGGAGCGATTAGATTGCTTGCCGAGGTGTTTGTGAAGCCAGGAAGTTATATCAACAACCCGATTCAGGAGTGCCTTTCCATGGTACGTAGGATTCCTTGTTTTTCTGCAGGAATATCAAACGTCATCAGTACTCCTACGATACCAACAAAAAATGTGCTTTTGGTTTCAGAACAAAAAGGAGTGATTTGAATTGCCGAGGTGTTTCTTAGGCCCAGAAGTTACGTCAACAACCTAAATCAGGAGTTCCTTTACATGGTACATAGGATTCCTCGTTTTTGTTTGGCACGGATATTTCGCTGTGAAGATCCGTTAATTGACGTTTCTTACTTCTACAGATTGCACTCCTGCGTTCTCCCCTGGTTAATTGTTTGGTGATCAAGCCATGTTATTAATTGTTGTTTACAATGGAGAGCCATACTGACTCAAGGACTGGACATCCCCCCCTGTAATAAACAACTGATACGCTGTGGCAGCTGCTGCTCTTGTGAAAGATCGGTAGATCTTCCCTACATCCTCTAACAGGTTAGTCCCCACCCCAAAACACATGCTTATGTTATCTTCTATCTTCCACTGTTTTGTTCTGGAGCTCAAAAAATTGCTGCTCCGTTATCATTGCTAGAAAACTAATTTTGGCTTCTAGAACTCAATATGATGTTTCTTTTTTTTTTCGTTTTGCAATTCCTTTCAGAGGAATTCAGCAAAGGAATACTTGAAAGATGACCGGAGTGGAGGCTTCTTTAGCATCAGGGGTGCTGAGTGTTGCTGGAAACAAGCTAGGCTCACTCATAGAAAGTGAGTTTGCTGCTATCATGGGTGTGAATAAAGATCTCTCAGAGCTGAAGGATATAAGCAGAGATGTTAGAAGCGGGCTATCTGCATTTCGTGATAGATCAAATGAAAATGACCCACGATATCAATGGGTGAAGAAACTGAAATATGTTGCTTATGATATTGACGACTTACTCGATGAAGTCCACCTGGAAGCAGAGAAACACAAGATAAATGGTACACCTGGATGCTTCTGTGCCAAACCCAAGTCCTTCCTGTTCAGATGCAAGGTGGCTAGTAAGATAAAGGAAATCAAGGAAAAATATGCAGCAATTGTGAAGCAAAGCAGTGACGCCAATATTATACTGTATAGATTATCACCAGTGGATCATCCAGCTGACAGCAGAAACATGACAGCAGGGGAGCTGTCCTTGTTGGATAATGTTGGGGAATCAAAAATACCCAAAAGAGATCAGGAGAAAAATGAAATCATAAGCAAGCTGTTAGAAGCTAATGAAGACTGGATAGTCTCTATTGTGGGACTAGGAGGGTCAGGCAAAACAACTTTGGCCAAACACATCTGCCGTGACAGCAAGATAAAGGAGCACTTCAAAAATGATATATTCTGGGTCCATGTATCATCTGAAGCATTTGATAAGGAAAAGCTTATTGGCAAGCTATTTGAAGCTATCACTAAGAAGGTGTCTCATACTCATACTCTACAGGATATGATCGAGAGAATTTGGGATAAGTTGAGAGGTCATAGGTTTCTTCTTGTCTTGGATGATGCTTGGCATGAGAACAGGGACGACTGGGAATACATCTTGCGCCAAGTTAATATTGGCGGGCTTGGAAGCAAGGTCCTGATAACTACACGCAATCATGGGGTTTCGGAGGCAGCAAAATCTGGGCTAATATTCAACTTGGCGTCGTTGTCTGAGGCCGAGAGCTGGAGCTTCTTTCTAAAGAGTTCTGGGTGGCTTGAAGAATATTTGGGTGATGAATTTATTCAAGTTGGAAAAGAGATTTTGAAGAGATGCGGTGGGGTGCCCCTGGCAATAAAAACTCTTGGAGGTACCCTCTGCCAAAGGAGGGAAATAAGTACTTGGAGGTCCATAAGAGATAGTGATTTGTGGAATCAAAATGACCAAGTGCTTCCTTCCCTAAAATTGAGCTTCATTCACTTGGCAGATGAACTGAAGCCGTGCGTCACAATTTGCTCCATATTCCCAAGAGGCTATGAGATCAACAAAGACTTCCTAATTGCCCAATGGATAGCCCATGGATACATAAATCCAATGAATAAAGAGCATCCAGAAGATATCGGAATTGGTTACTTTGATTCTCTTGTGAAAGTTGGCTTCCTCCAGGATTCATCTAAGTGGTGGAATGAACAGACAGTATGGAAGATGCCTGACCTGATTCATGATCTCACTCGGCACATACTACAGGATGAAGTCGTGACATCTCTACCTATTAATATGACAACAGACAATGAACACAGATGTAGATATTTATCATTGACTTCATGCACTAAGAAGGTTGATAAAGGCCTGTTTAGAAAGGTACATTCTCTCTTTGTATCAGCTGGAAATCCATCATTTGACAAAACTATCACAAAGAAGAATCATAGTGTCCGAAGTGTTATTAAGAAGGAAACTATTGATCATACCCAATTTCCACTGTTCATATTGAAGCTTGCATTTCTTGGATATCTTGAAATAGAAAATCTTAGATGCACAAAGATTCCGGAAGCTATATCAGGCTGTTGGAACTTGCATTCACTTCATTTAAAGAATTGCCGTGGTTTCTTGACTTTACCTGAGTCTATTGGCAAGCTTAAGAAGTTGAGAACTCTAGTGATATTTATAGCTTATGACCTTCAAAGCTTGCCTCAGTCTATTAGTGATTGTCAAGATCTTCAATCCTTGAAGCTACATCTGTGCATGAAGCTCAGAGAGATACCGAGCTCCATAGGTAAAACTAGAAACCTAAGGGCGGTTGATATTGTCAACTGTTCGGATTTGGAACAGAGCAAGTCAGAATTGATTTGGGAGGTCAGCAACATACAGACAATTAGCTTAGCAGGTTCCCTAAGTATAGAATACCTGCCAAGTACATCCACTTGTTGCACACTACGTGCTCTGAACCTATCTGGAACCAATCTAATAGCACTGCCTGAATGGATCACATTGATTGGTACTTTAGAATGTATAGATCTTCATGATTGCCGGAGTTTGGTGGAGCTACCTAAAGGTATTGGAAACTTAAAGAAGTTGGAAGTTCTGAACATAGATGGTTGCATGGAACTCTGTCGCATGCCATCAGGGTTTGGACAGCTTACCCGTTTAAGAAGGCTGGGCAGGTTTATTGTCGGGTGTGGTGTAGATGATGCGAGGATCTCAGAACTTGAAAATCTTAATATGCTAAGTGGTCAGCTTACTATTTCAAATCTTAAATATTCGAAGGATCCAAGTGCTGCAGAAAAAGCTTGCTTGAGGCGAAAGAAAAACATAAATGAGTTGAGTTTGATCTGGTCTCGAATGGAAGAAGAGTCAATGGAACATGATCAGAGAGTGTTGAATGCTCTTGAACCTCCTGTAAAGATTAAGAGGTTGCATATCAAAGGCTATGGGGGTCTGCATTTGCCATGTTGGATGAGCAAGCAAGCTGAATATACTTATTCTGAGTTAAGCCCCCCACAATTCTATTGTCTGGTAAACTTGTGTCTCGAGGACTTAGACAATTTGAAGCATATACAAGGAATTTTGGAGCTTCCTAGTCTTATGTCACTGAGCCTGAGCTGTATGCCTAATTTGGAGGATATGTGGACCACGATGTGTGTCTCAGAATTTGGAGAGGAAGAAGCTGCTTTGCCTTACTGTTTCCCTACCCTGTTGGAGCTTAGTATAAAGCAGTGCCCAAAATTGATTGTGAAGCCCAACTTCCCACCATCTTTGGAGTCCATAGAACTGAGTGGATGCAACCATCAGTTGCTATCCCAAGGTAGTGCATTCTGCCATCTGATTCCTCCGCATCCCTTAGAATCCTCATCCTCTGACAGAGCACTTTCAGCGGTTCCTAACCTCAAGCAACTAGTACTAAACCACATGGCAGGATCATCATCTGGTTGGGAATCCCTGCAATACCTTACTGGACTGCAATCCTTGGAAATTTCCACCTCCTGGGACATGACGGAATTACCAGAGAGCATGCGGGGCCTCAGATCCCTCCAGAGGCTGCTGATCTCCGAGCCCACCCTTGCCTTGCTGCCTGAGTGGATCAGCGACCTCACCTCCCTTCAGGAGCTCCAATTGGATAGATGTGATGCGCTGACCAAACTGCCGGATGGGATTGGACAGCTTCACGCACTTCGACGTCTTGAGATCAGACGCTGCTCTGCCCTAGAGTCCCTACCACCCTCCATTAAAAGCCTTATTGCACTAAAAAAGTTGAGGATTTATAAGTGCCCACATTTGCATAGCCTTTACAACAAAGAGGGGAGAGAACGGCATCTCTTGGACAACATTCCTGATGCGGTGGTGGAGTCGAGGACATCATTCTCATGCTACAGCTGTAACTGTTTGTGGTGGATGCGGCGGCACCCAATCCCTGGTACAATATACCTCTACCAGTTTGCTAATGAATCTTTTTTTATAGCGTTCCCGATCCATGCTCCATCGTTTTGTGTGTGTTTGCTCTAATCCTTGTGGATGGAGAAAGTGGGTTTCTAAATTTGCGTTTACAGGCAGCATAGTTTTTTTTCCTTTTTACGACTAGCCTTTCTCCCTGATGACACTAAAACAGATTTGCCCTGTTCTCACCCTTGGAAGTCTATTGATAAAATTAAATTATAAATAATTTGCAGAATACCGTGCCAATAACATTGTGTTCAAAATTTGGATCGACTCCCATTTTGATTTCATGTAGTTTGTATGTGCCACTCCAAGGTACTGAAAACTCCCAATAATATCAGATTATCAGTGGCACCTCAGCAAAACTATTTGTCTCATGTTACAGGTTCTACTTTCGGAGACGACTAGCACGCAGCGCAGGTGCACGCTCACCCTGCTCGTGTCGTCTTCGCCTCGTCCTCTGCCTCACCGTTGCGCGTCCCCGCGTCATCCTCAGTCTTGGCATCCGCCGCCTCCTCATCTCCCCCGACGCCGGCCGCCGCCACCCGGCCTCCGTAGCCCACCTTCGGCGGCTCGCCGCCTCCTCTGCTGCTGCCGGCTGCCGGCTGCGTCCACCGCACCCCAGCCACCTTCACCGCCGCCCGCCATCGCCCCGCCCACCCTTGCCTGGGCGCGCGCGAGCGCTACCGCACGCCCAGGCGAGCTCTAGCTTTTACCTTTACTTTCAAGTAGAGTTGAGAGAATTCAGCTGTCGTGGGGGTCGACTGTTTGTTGGTTATCCAGACATCTGTGGTTTCATTTGTCAGGGTCGACGCTGTCCTATACTATGGTGCGGTTTGTACAATTTGTGATAGAATATGTTGTAGTTGTACCCATGTGATTTCTGTAAGCTCCATTGAGGAGGAGCATCTGCTGGTACGTTTGTGCTTCTTTGGTTCACAGTATAAGTTGAGATTAATTAGGCTTCCTTGATCAAGGGCAAGCGAAAAATATTGACATTTTTTTTATCCTGGCTTTCATCCCTGGTAAATTGTTTGTCAGGTGCTCAGCATCCATGTAGTATTCAGACAGGAATACGATGTTGTCAAAACATGAAAAAGAAAATACTACTAGTGTATTCATTGATTGTATTTCAGTGCACATGTCCAATCTTATCTTGCTTCAGCATCAGATTATATATATGAGGGAGATGAATTTCTAGATACCTTGCTCAATAGAAGACCGCATATTATGCAGATTGAGTTCTGAATCTTTCTCAGCTGCTTCCCCCCTTCTGAATAAAGGACAAAGCGATTCGGTAGATTGTGGTGGGAGCGCGTGAGACTTCGTCTCCCGCTTCCAGATCCTTCTCATTCTCGAGGGCGTAACAGAGGCAGTAGCGATAGTCCCCTTATATTAATTGTATGATGTAAATAATAATGCTTCACTGTGTCTTTATCATCTATCTTATATAAATAGTATACTGTTGACGTTTTTTCGCGTCAAAAACTTCACGCTTCGTGATCGCAATGTCGCTGTAGAAGCTAAATACGATAGCGTACTGCTGCACGCCGCCGGTATCCTCATCTTTCGCCAATCCGGGAGGGACCCCGTCTGGGCCGGCATTGGAGCGAGGGCGCCCAAGGGTTGGCAAGGCCACCTCAGGCGTTCTCACACATTCAGGGACGTAGGAGAACGAAGATGGGGGTTGGAAGGGCTAGGGTTTGGGGGAAAAATAGTAGAAAACGATAAAAGACATGTAAAAGTAATGTAGATTGATTCTCGATTGGCTAGGATGCTCAACCAGCACTAAAACAAGATATTTATAGGCCAGGGGTCTTCCAGGGAGCCTTGGACGTGAATCTGCGCAAAAAACTGACCAGAAAACCTAATACAACCGACTTTAGATTCTGATACTAAAAATAAGAAAATCAAAACAGATCTGATCCGGGACCGTCAGACGTGTCCGTCGGCCCGTCGGATGTGTCCTCCGGCCCGTCGAACGGTGTTCGTCGAGGACGTCGGACGGTGTCCGTCGGGGCGACGGACGCGTCTGTCAGTGACGTCCGTCGATGCCGCTGATCCTGGCCGCATGGGACATTTTTGGTCACAAATATATGCCCCCTGCTTTTTAGTAAAGCTTATGTACTAAAAAGCAAGTATTCTTCGCCTACATTCAAAGACCAAAATAAAGGTTATTATTTCACTAAGGGCGATTTTTGCAAATCGGTCATGACGCTGGTCTTCAAGTTGATGTTGGATCTTTCTTCTTGGGCCTCCACACTTGCTTTGTTGCAGGCTTCTTTTTGTGACTCGTGTAGGCTCTGGAGACTCCTTCTCAACTTGTTGCGGCTCTTATTTCTTCTTTCTGGCCCTTTGCAATCTCCTCTTTTTAGTGTGAGACAAATCGGAGGGACACTACATCGGTTGGAAGTATTTTGGATCTGTTTTCTTCTTTGTCTCACCTGTTACAATGTTAGAAGATGCAACATTGACCTGATCGTGACTAGCATAGGCCAGCCTTTGAGGAGTGCAATTCACATATGGAGCATAATATGACATATATGCACAAGAAGCATAATTGTAAGGAGAATAATAAACCCAAGGCACCATGTATGAATATGGATTGTATGCATAGATACCTTGCTGCAATTGACGATAATATGCTTCTTGCTTGCTCTTAGCAAAATTTTCATCTTTACCTCGCCCTCCCCCCCCCTCCCCCCGCAACGAAGAATCTTTTGATTCATTCGACCTTTGCTCACCAATGATTACATTCTTCCCTTTGGTTGCTTCAGCTTGATGTGGCCTAATCAAGATCTTGGGATTGCACACTTCAAGGATATTAATGGAATTAACAGGAAAAAGCATTTGATGAATCATCATGCTAGAAAGAGTTAAATGGCCCTCATTAATAGCATCTTGGATCCTTCTACGAAAGACATTGCAATTATTGGTAGCATGAGAGTAAAAGTAATGCCACTTTGGCATGGTTGCTAGCGTCCATGTCCCCCACTGTCAGTAAGAGAGTGGAAGCGATGCGCACTGCATCACTGATATGGAAGACCTTGAGTAACATATACTCTCGGAGGAGGAATGTGATGATGATGATGGAAATCCAGTACAAGGCAGATGCAGTGAAACAGGCAGAAAGACCAGTGGAGCAGTATGCTACTGAGCTTCAGTGTTTGTGGGAGGAGCAAGATCACTATGCTCCTCTCCAGATGGAGACTCCTCGTGATGCTCAGGTTGTTCACAAGTGGGTGGAAGACAGGAGGGTGACTCACTTCCTGAAAAATCTGGATCTAGAATTTGAGAGTAGAAGAGCTGCCTTCTGTCATCAAGAGCAACTTCCTACCATGGATGAGGCTGTCTCGGCCATGATTGATGAAGAAAGTAGACTTCGGGTGATGGCTAGCGACAACCCCGTGAAGCCTGCTTATGTTGCTATTGAAGAAAGGGGGTGTTACAATTGTGGAGAGAAGGGACATTTGAGTTATAATTGTCCTAGTCCTAGAGTTGGTTGTGGCTGAGGTGGATTTCGTAGAGGCCGTGGTGGTACTCATGGGAACTATGGAGGAGGTCGTGGTAGTCGTGGTAGAGGCCGAGGAAGAGGTCGTGGTGGCCTTAGGGCCAATGTTGCTACCACTGAGGAAGCTTATAGTGGCCTGACTGGAGAACAATTGAGGCAAAAGGACAAATCCTCTTAGAGCTCCACTCCACATGATGGGCATCCCACAAACAACTTTGGTAACTTTATTAACTATGCCCACATGAATGAAGGTACTCAGGCACAGGCTCTTGCATCCTCATGTAGGCATCATATAGATTGGGTCATAGATTCAGGAGCATCCAAGCATGTCACAGGCATGTCTAGCCCTTTCAAAACATACACTCCCTACACTCATCGTGAGTCTGTCCAAATTGCTGATGGTACATCTCAACAAATTCATGGTGTAGGTTCCATAGAGTGCACACCATCTCTTAACCTATCATCAGTCTTGCATGTCCCATCTTTTCCAGTTAACCTCATTTCTATGAGTTCCATCATCGATCAGTTCAAGTGCACTATAACCTTTGATGAAAATTCTTGTGTCTTTCAGGAGAGGGGGACTGGGAGAAGGATTGGGACTGGAGTCAGACGTAGTGGGTTGTGGTTAATCAGTCATGAGGAGTTAGCACTGACAGCAGCTGCTGAAGGAGATGTGAAGAAAATTCTACTACTCCGCCGTCGCTTAGGACATGTGTCTTTTGATAACCTAAATCGGTTGTACCCCTCTATGTTTAAACAAGTGGACAAAAGTAGACTGGTGTGTGATGCATGTGAGCTTGGAAAGCACACTAGATCTATTTATATATCCTAATATTGGTCTTCAAAGTTGTGAACCTTTTGCTCTAATACACTAAGATGTTTGGGGTCATTGTTCAATTGCTTCTGTGAGTGGTGCTAAGTGGTTTGTCACCTTTATTGATTGTTATACTCATATGACTTGGCTATATATGCTTAAGCATAAGAATGAGGTGTTTCATTGCTTTCAAGACTTCCATAAGTTGGTTGCAAACCAGTTTAATGCAAGAGTCAGAATCATTTGGACTGATAATGGGACAGAATATGTGAATAATGAATTTAGCTCATATCTATCAAGACAAGGAATTATCCATCAAACAACTTGTCCTGCAACTTCATCTCAGAATGGTGTGGCTGAGAGGAATCATCATCTGCTGGAAGTAGCAAGATCTCTTATGTTTCAAATGAATGTACCTAAGTATCTGTGGAGTCAGGCAGTGATGATAGCTGGACACCTTATCAACAGAATGCCTTCACGAATACATGGTATGAAGTCCCCTGCTGAGCTTTTGTTGGGAAGGTGTGAGTTTCAAGTTCCACCCAAGGTTTTTGGTTGTGTTTTCTTTGTAAAGGATCATAGACCTACAATGGTTAAATTGGATGCCCGGGCAGTTAAATGCATATTTGTGGGTTATGCCTTTACTCAGAAAGGATACAAGTGTTGGGATCCCATTAGCAAAAGGCTATGTGTGAGTATGGATGTGACATTTTGTGAGGAAGAACCATACTACACAAAGAAGAGTGATCTTGATCCATCCCTAGAGGAGTTTTCTTCTGTCACTATGAGTGACAGTCGAGAGGGGAAGAATGAAGATGTGATCCCGGAAGGAGACGGTGAGGAGGAAAGGGTAGTGGTTGGGACAATCCCATGTTTGGTGAATGAGGAGCAGGGGGTGACAATGGTGGCTCAAGAGGAGTGACTTCAGAAAGTATGAATGGGAATCACGATTGTGCAAGTATGAGCGATAGTCAGAGGGCGGAGGATGATGAAGTAGTGATTGTTGGGACAATTCTGTGTCCCACTGAGGAGAGAATGAAGGAGAAGCAATCCATAATATATCAACGGAGGGATAAAACGCAGGGGGAGCAACCACTACCACAAAGTCCTGAAGCTCCAGTCCCATACTCCTCTCTGTCAAGCTCGCCAGCTCAAGTAGGTAATGTCCCTCCAACCCCACAACATGTAGAGTTACCCCTTGCACAAAATAGAGTTCCTAGAATCAATCTTGGAAAACCTCCTTCCTGTTATGGCTATGAGCTTGACATTGCAAAGTATGTCTCATACTCTAATGTTACTCCTGCATATAAAACTTTTATTAATTCTCTACAATCTGTGTCCATTCCAAGGGATTGGATGTGTGCCAAAGAGGACCCATAGTGGAAGGATGCAATGAAAGAGGAGCTCCTTGCTCTTCAGAAGAACAAGACATGGGAACTTGTTTAGCTTCCAAAAGGGAAGAAGGCAGTGGGCTGCAAATGGGTGTTCACGGTAAAGCAAACTCCTGAGGGAAAGGTGGAGAGGTACAAAGCAAGATTGGTCACAAAGGGATATAGTCAAATGTATGGAATCGACTATGATGAGACCTTTGCTCCAGTAGCAAAGATGAGCACGGTGAGGACTCTTATCTCATGTGCAGCCAACTTTGGTTGGCTACTTCATCAACCGGATGTGAAGAATGCCTTCCTTCATGGTGATTTGCAATAGGAGGTCTATATGGAGATTCCACCTGGGTTTGCAAATGAGCAGACTCTTGGGAAGGTGTGCAGACTCAAGAAGTCACTCTATGGCCTGAAGCAGTCTCCACGTGTATGGTTTGACAGATTTAGACAGGCAGTGTGTGATATGGGGTACTCTCAATGCAATGGAGATCACACAGTCTTTTATAAACATCAGGGCTCTCGTATCACTATCCTGGTTGTCTATCTGGATGATATTGTGATAATGGGAGATGATGTGGAAGAGATTAAGCAACTGAAGGGAAGGCTAGGAAGGGCCTTTGAGGTGAAGAATCTTGGACCACTTCGATATTTTCTTAGGATTGAGATTGCTAGATCACCAAAAGGGATCATTCTCTCACAAAGAAAGTATGTGCTTGATCTTTTGGCGGAGACATGCATGCTTGGGTGCCGACCATGTGGCTCACCCATCGACAGAAAACACCAAACTTGTGGTGAATCAGGGGACCAAGTAGATCGTGAGAGATATCAGAGGTTGGTTGGGCGGCTGATATATCTCTATCATACAAGACCTGACATTGCCTATGTAGTGAGTGTGGCGAGCAGGTATATGCACGACCCAAGAACCGGGCATATGGAAGTGGTTTACCAGATTTTGAGATACTTGAAGGGAACCCCCGGTAAAGGGTTGTGGTTTAAAGCAAATCAGCACCTTGACTTGCAAGGTTATTGTGACGCTGATTGGACGAGCTGCAGGGATGATAGAAGATCCACTGGGTATTGTGTGTTTGTGGGCGAAAACCTTATCTCATGGAGGAGCAAGAAGAAGGCTGTGGTATCTCAGTCTACTGCAGAAGCTGAGTACAAGGCGATGGCCCTAGCATTGTGTGAGATGACGTGGTTGAAGGGTTTGTTGAAAGAGCTTCAAATATTGAAGAATGAGACTATGTCTCTCCATTGTGACAATGTGGCAACAATGAATTTGGCAAATAATCCTGTTCAGTTCGACCGGATGAAACATGTGGAGATTGATAGATTCTTTATCAAGGAGAAGTTAGATAGTGGGACTCTAAAACTAGAGTATATCAAGTCGTGTAATCAGCTAGCTAATTGTCTCACAAAAGGTTTGGGTCCCAAGGATAATGAGTCGATATGTAACAAGATGGGCATGGTAAATATCTTTCGCCCATCTTGAGGGGGAGTGTTGGAGTGTGTTGTAATATTTGTGTCTATAAAGGACCTTTGTGCATAAAGGAAATATAAAGGAAGAGAGAAGGGCTCGGAGGAGAGTGAGCCAGCCAAAAAAATCCTCCATCGATTGCAATAGATTTTGACGTTGAGTTTGTGCAAGAGCAAAGAGTTGCTGCTTGGCGTCAGTACAATAGTAGCATTCTTCAGAATTTTGGAGTCGAATGCATAGTTTATCCTAAAGAAGGTGCTTTTTGGAGTTTGGGCTAACGAACCTGACTGACATGATTTCCAAGGTATCTGACAATGCTGCTTTGATGGCTAGTGAGAGCCTGCTGCAATTTTTTGAGGGTATTGACTGCAAACCTTATACTATTGAGCTGGGAAAACAGGCCTACAACTTCCCCGATGCTTCCAATTATCTTGCACCTGAATCCGACGCCGCTAGAGCTGTTCGTGCGTGATTTCTGAAGGAATATTGGATTGAGAGCGGACGTGAAGCTGCTCGTAAAGTGGCCACAGACCATTTTGCCAAGGTATTCACCCCAAACCCTTTTTTGTGCATTGTGATTCTTAATCATTGTTTGGTGTTTCTTTGATAAGTATCTTTTACCATGGCAGACCGAGGATCTCCGCTATGCTTTGGAGGGAAAAGCTAAGGTTGAAGGTAGTGAGCTTTTGCCATGGCAGACCAAGGATCTCGGCTATGCTTTGAAGGGAAAAGCCAAGGTCGAAGGTAGCGAGCTTTTACCACGGCAGACCAAGGATCTCCGCTATGCTTTGAAGGGAAAAGCCAAGGTCGAAGGTAGCGAGCTTTTACCATGGCAGACTGAGGATCCGGTATGCTTTGAAGGGAAAAGCTAAGGTCAAAGGTAGTGAGCTTTTACCATGCCAGCCCGAGGATCTCCGATACGGTTTGAAGGGAAAAGCTAAGGCCAGAGGTAGCAAGGGGGTTTATATAGGCAACTAGGTTTATCATTGGCGCACTCGCTGTGACCTCTCATTTGCCTATGAAATGCTAAGTAAAATGACACATGAGTGGTGCCTGGCTTGTCCTAAAGTTTTAGATTGTTGCATGCTTGACTTTTTTGCTTTACTTGGATTTTGTGATTCGCTGTCACTGAGATAAAAGATGGGAGCGAATCCTTTCAATAATGTACACATCCTTGGCAAGTGTGATGCTACTGGATTGCTGATCGTTTGGAGCTTCTTTCATCATGTGTGAACTTCCTTGGTAATCGTTTCCATGTGTCATTGTCCTCACTTGGATCTTCCTGAAGACAGAGTACGGGTTGGGGAAGTTCATTGGCGTTGCCGTTTGTTTGACTGGTATTTCAAAAAAGGTGTAGCTTATGTTACTGGTGCGTGGTCTGGTACTACTGCTATGATTTTTTTGTGATTGGTGGTTGATTGCGATAAACATGTCTTTATGGTTGTGCTGATGAAATCTCAGGGTCTTTTTTTTGGTACTCGAAGGCGGTCAGAATGCCATGATTTAATTTTGAATCCAGAGCAATTTCTGTTATCAAGAAATCTGTTGATTTTATGAAGTTTCACCGAAATATTTAGTGACCTAGATTACAATTGCTTCAATCAGTCAGATTGCCTTGCTTTCTGTGTTTTTGGCCATGGTTGTTCTGTTTTGTGACTGACATTTGAATTCTTGGTTGTTGCACCGAAAGAATGACACTGAAAATGTTCGTTTTTTTTTTCTCCAGCCTACTGATCGGTTCCTGATTCCTGAATAGAAAATTTTCTCACAACCAAGAAAACCAAACCGGATTGTCAATAATTTCAATCAGTCAGATTGCCTTGCTTTCTGTGTTTTTCATGATAATTCCATAGAATGGGGACTAAGATGATCAAAGTTGAACATTTTATTGCACTTACATAAAAGAATGTTTTTTAATCTGATGCTACTGGTTCGTAGATAAAGTGTCATGAACTCTTGTTTTTCTGAATTTATTATGCTTTAATTGGTTGAATATCTGATCAATAACATGAGTGCTGAGTTGACCATTTAATTTCTGGGCTGGTCATCTATGTTCAGTATGTAAGCTCAAAAAAAACTATGTTCGGTATGGGAGTACTCCCTCCGTCCAGAAATACTTCCGGTTGTGGAACCACGTGCAAGTTTTCCATCGCTCGTCTTATTCAAAAGATTAAAGAAAATATGTAGAAAAATTATACGTGCTTAAAGTACTCATAGTGATAAAACTTATCATAAGAAAAAATTAATTATCATAATTTTTTCAAATAAGACGAGCGATGGAAAATTGGCACGCTTCCCCTCAACCTGGAGTATTTCCGGACGGAGGGAGTACTCTTATTAATGCAGAAGACTGGCGCCTTCATTCACTAATTCGGCAGTCATCCACGCTGAATTTCTAGACCTCTGATTGGTTCAATACTTTTAATGACCAGAAAGAGTGAAGTAAAGATTCATTATGAAGAGAAATCAAAGAGTCAAGCTGGAATTCCTTGGTGTAGCAGTCCAATACTTCCGACAAGATGTTTGTAGCAAATTATCTACCTAAAATGAAATTCTTCCGATGTTTCTCAAGTACCGAAGTGTAAAACAACAATGCAAAAATGATAAGATTCCTGAAGTCCTTTACATATTCCTTCAATAGGCATAAACTATTAGAATTTAAAATTATAGAAATAAAGGGAGCTCACATTGATTCCGTCAGTCTGACCCTGCGGAATCGAAGCCAGATGTACATTAGTATTTTTCTTTTGGGATTTATCAGAGTTTCCTACAATTTGTAGGCTTATTATTATGTGGTCGAGCTGTCAAGGAAAAGGAATAACTGCTGCTGCACTCCAAATTGAAAGGAAGGAACGATCTTTTAGCTCCGGTTCACTGTTGGGCATATCATTCCAATCGAAACAGCAAGTTTCTGTACTGAGAAAATGGAAACCAAATCCGTCGAGGGTGGGGGGAGAGGCAGGTTGGTGAGGGTATCCGTTCCCGGCGAGGGAGGGACACACGCCCGTCGTAGCTTGCCGCACCCTGTGCCTGTGGGGGCACTCGTCCCTGCTGCTCAGCAAATCAGATGGGTGATGGAGCGGTCAATAATAAGGGAGCGCCGGCAGCCGGCAGAGGAGTTCCACAAGAGGGAGGGCGGCGGCCTGGTGCCGAGCCGCTGGCGAGAGGGAGTGAGGGGCACGCGTCCGGGACACCAACCAACCAACCAACCTGTTGACACTCAAAAATGTCCAAGGATGATTCTGGAGCAATAGAGTAGTTACGAAGGCCTTGAACGTGGCGAAGATCATCACCAACACATGTGTTTCGCTGCAACGGGTGTGTTCGGCACTAGAAGAGGCGTCGGACGCGCCGTACAGGGGCGTCGTACGTGTCCGGCGCACGCCGGACGCGACCCAGAGGGGTCCGTTTGAGGACCTGACCGTCGGACGCGGCACGCCGGACGCGCCAGCCGAGCGTCGGATGCCAGCCCGCGCCACGCGCAAGGCCGAGCGCCAGACGCTGGCACCAGGCGCGTCCGGCGCACACGCCGGACGCGACCCAGTGGTCTGGGCACGCGCGCGGTCGAGTGGGCATTGCGCCGGACGCATCCGGCACCCCC
The DNA here is from genome assembly GCA_023333625.1 of Bothriochloa decipiens. NCBI lineage: Eukaryota > Viridiplantae > Streptophyta > Magnoliopsida > Poales > Poaceae > Bothriochloa > Bothriochloa decipiens. The sequence continues at coordinate 42,130,583 of CM041629.1, forward strand.
GTGACGCGCGTCCGGCGCGCGCAGTCGATCGGGCGTTGCGCCGGACGCTGCGCCGGACGCGTCCGGCGCCCCCGTGAAGCGCGTCCGGTGCGCGCCGGGCGCAACCCAGTGGTCTGGGCGCCCGCGCGGTCGAGCGGGTTGGGCCGGACGCTGCACCAGACGCGTCCGACGCCCCCGTGACGTGCGTCCGGCGCGTGTCGCGCAAGTGTTCCGAAACCGGTTCGAATCTGAATCGGTTTTTGGTAACTTTTTTGACGTGGGAAACTTGGAGGACATGAGTTGGTGTTGTTTTCCACCAGGATAAGACCACTCCCCTCTATATATATGAGAGGATCATGGTCGATTGAGATCATCATCAAATCAATCGATCAACACAAATCTATCAACTCCTTTTACCCCTTCTTCTACCTCTCAACCCCTCTACCTGCTGTTCGGCAACTCTCCCGGCGGGATTGTCAGCGATCTTAGGCGGCCTTGCTGGTCCTAGGAGATCCCCTATGTGCCTCCTCCTGACGGATCCTTCCGGAGGTTGTTCTAGGGTTTTCTACGGTCTTCAACGAGCTCTACATCGGCTTATCGGTCTCTAGATCGATTTGCCGGTCACGATGCATTGTTACCGCTGTTGCAGGTGCTTCGAGCAACCTCAAGGGCGTCCAAAGCCCACTGGTGGTGTGCTTGGTCCGAGGAGCGATCTTCATCGTCAACACACTTTTTAGCGACTCCGCTGGGGACTACAAGGCGTAGATTGATTTATCCATCAACCAGTGACATGGGTGTAGATGGGGAGTTTGCGAAGGGCTCGAGCGAAGTCCATAGCGGCAACATCATCAATCCCACGTCCGTGGAGGAGCTCACGCTGGAATTGCAACAAACAGTTCAAGCTCAGCTCGAGGAACTCCAGAAGGCTTTTCTTCGGGGGTGCTCCAAAGGCCGAAACAACAAGCTGGTGCATTCAAGGCGCCAAACGTTGCTGAAATAATGGGATCTTCATCTTTCGAACAGGTAAATTCTGAAGGGACTCTTCTTAAGTATGATGATGATGCTCCTATTACGCAAGCTGAAGTTGCTACAATGATTACGCAACAAAATACTACACTTTCAGATAAATTGATTAGAACTATAGATCATTCTCATAAATTACTTGCTGATCACTTAGATAAGATGGAAGGTAAGACAACCGATTTAGACCAATCGGGTGTTTTGCTGCAATCTGAATTCGGTATGCCGCAAGGATCTTTTAAGAATCAATCTTTTGTTAGAGATGCTATGAGGTTTGCACCAGACTCTTCGGCTCTTACAACCGATAATACCGGTCAAGTTGGAACTAGTTCAGCAGGTGGTGCTCAAAGATCGGTTCATATTCGAACCGATCATAGAGCATCAGGAACTTCGGGGGGTAATAGAATCCTACCAAATCCACCGAAGTCACCTAATGTAAATCCTATGATTGGGAACACTTATGACACGTCTCCTCCTACTGATATTGATGATATTTTGAATCGGTCCAGGGAAGACTTTGCTAAATCTATTTAGGATAGTTTGGGTGTTCACCTTAAATCTGCTAAGCAAACATACACCAAGCCATACCCTTCAACTTTTGATTACATGAAAGCTCCTGACGGTTGGAAGGTACTTGATTTTCAAAAGTTTAATGGTAGTAGTAGTAAATCAACCATGGAACATGTAAGTATGTATCTTGCACAATTAGGTGAAGCCAGTAATCATGATCATATGCGTGTTCGTTGTTTTCCTTTATCTCTTACTGGTACTGCCTTTGCTTGGTTTACTGCTTTACCACCTTTAACCATTTGTTCTTAGGCTGATTTAGAAGAAAAATTTCATGATCATTTTTATACTGGAGCTCAAGAAACTAGATTAATTGATCTTACTGCCATTAAGCAAATCCATGATGAAACTGTGCATGATTTCTTTAAAAGAGCTAGAGAGACTAAGAACAGATGCTTTCATGTTAATGTTGTTGAAAGAGATTTTATTGACATATGTTTCAATGGTTTGCACTATAAGATTAAAGATAAACTTGAGAATGTGCAATTTGTCAGTTTTAATCATCTTGTCGAGAGGACCGTTTTTTGGGAATCACGCCTTAAAGAATCTCGAGAACATAAAACCTATCGTTCGAATACACATGCTCTTGGTGCTTTTTCAGATGATTTGGATGATGAAAGCAAAGAGACTCTGCTGAAATTAGATGGCCAACAGAGAAAAAACATGTTACTTGTCCTTCTCTCAAACCGATTCATAAGAATCAGGGTGAAGAGGTCAAGTTTACTTTTGATATTTCTAAATGTGACCGAATTTTTGATGAGTTATTAAAAATCAGATGCATTAGAATTAATTATACTTTGCCTTCTGCAGATGAGATTAAGAGACATGCTTATTGCAAATATCATAACTCTTATTCTCATGCAACTAATGATTGTAATGTTTTTCGTCGACAGGTCCAATCGGCCCTTAATGAGGGACGATTGAATCTTACAGATATGGAGATCAACAAGAATCCCTTCCCTACGCACACCATTGAAGCAGGAACTCCAAGTCCGGCTATCTTGATCCGACCCGAGCAAGCTGATAAAGCAAAAGGCAAGAATGTGATTATCGGCGACCCTCGTCCTACACCGAATGTCCAAAAGAATTTGGAGCGGCGAGTGGCGCTTGAGAAGGATGAGCAAGGGAAGAACAAGCTTACAATCACCGCTGGATCGGCGGAGGCATTGCGAAGGCAAAGGTGGTATGAGACCCAAGTGGCTCAACAGCAGCCAGCTAGGCCGGTCCCTCCAATCGGCCAAGACGACCCTAAAGAATCGGCTAAACTGGTTGCTCCAATCGGTCAAGACGATTCCCAAATTCCAGAAGGCTCTATTGCTTCCGGCATTAATGTCACGCGCACCTTCATTCCACAAAAGCCAGAAGTGGGAGTTTGGAAAACCAAGGAAGTCAGAGTCAAGAAACCTGTGGTGAAGCCACTTTGTACTTTTGATCGGCTTATGGCGAAGTACAAGCAACAAAAGGCCGATTCCAAGAATCAGCCGGTAAAAAAGAGAGTCTACGCCTCCTAAGTGAGAAGATGAAGATAAGAAGCAAAAGGCTATGACTCCACCAGCTGGTCCTTCTTTGTAGGTTATTCGACCTAGAATGTCTTGTTGGGGGCCACCAGTTTCTCCAGCTCCACCAGTCCTACCTATGCCGCGATGGGGTCCCAACGGTGTTTGGATTCCTTATCCAAATCACATACCTGTGTATCAAAGGCTCGGAGGTGTTGCTGGACATCAAGTTAATCCTCTCGTCTTTAGCCGGTTGAATCAACAATCTGGCTCTAGCGGAAGAGGTCAAGAGCGGCCGGTCCAAGCTCAATCTTCAAAGGGAAGAGAAAAGGTACAAACGCAGCAAGTATACATCCCCAAGAAGGTTGAAGTTGTCAAGAAGGCCACGTCGAAAAAGGCTCCGGCACCCAAGATCATGATCGGGTCAATGTTGTCTCCTGTGGTTGACGACATTGAACTGATTGTGATCGGGAAAGAAATTTCAGCAGAAAAGCAAGATGAAGTCATCAAGGAAGCTGTTGGAGAAGAGAAGAAAGAGAAGCCGCCAAGGAATACTATGTATACTCAACCCAAATGGATGCCACCGGAATTGGATAAAACTCAAAGGTGGAAGTTGCAGCGTGCATGTGCTAGGAAGCTGAAGAAGCAAGCTCTTGAAGGCGTGGAAGATCAAGCTTCATCACAAAAGCCTCAGGAGGTGGCGCCTAAAGGAGGTAAAGGTGCTGCTACAGATGAGCCGAGCAAGCCGATTGTAAAATCGGCTGAGCTAGTCAAATTTGGTGGTGCTGCCCCAGTACTTCTCGAATCGGTTGCGATGTCTTCTGAGATACCCATATCGATTCTTGCAGGATCTAAAGATCTTGGGAACTCTCCTGGTGATTTTGCCGCTGTTGTGGCCAAGGTCATGGATATGGAGGTTTCGGAGGTGCCGAAAGAAGAGATGGTAGATTATGAGCCGTCACTGCCACATGGGGACGTGAACGTAATATACCTTTCTTCAGATTATTACGTGGTGCGTCATGATGAAGAAGAACCACCAGCAGCGGAGTTAGTATTTGCGGTGGAAGATGTCGTGTTCAAGAAGCCAGGGGTGCCCGTGGACCATGTTCGACCTTTGAATCTAAGAGGGCACATCAATGGGATCTTGGTGCATGGTATGCTAGTGGACAGTGGTGCTATTGTGAATGTCATGCCATATACGCTGTTCAAGAAGCTTGGAATCAAGGAGGAGGAGCTTGTGAGGACCAACATAACCATCATGGGAGTTGGCGGAGATGCTCCAATTCTGGCCAAGGGAATTGCTAACGTTGAGTTAACCATCGGAAGCAAGACCTTGGCAACTGCTTTCTTTGTCGCCGACATCAAAGGGAGCTACAATGTGATCCTTGGGCGTGATTGGATACATGCGAATGTTTGCATGCCTTCCAGTCTACATGAGTTTCTCATCCAGTGGGTCGGTGACGCTATCGAGATTGTCCGTGCGGATACATCAGCTGAAGTTGCTACTGCCGATGTTTCCAAGCTCAGGGAGCATGGAGCCTTTGGTTGCCTATCAGGAAGAGACCTTTCTGATTATGATTATGTAGACTATATCGAGCATGGCTTTGTTCCTGTTTTACTTAAGCTGGTTGACAATCGGCTTAATACTATTATGTAATTTTTAATGGATAATCATGAATGGTTGAAACGTCATATTGAACAATATCGGGCTGAAAAGACCGATGCTTGTGAAGCTATTGATGATTTTGATGAGTTCAATAAGTTGGGCCAAGGTTTCACGTCGGCCGACCCTTTGGAACAAATTGACATTGGGATGGTACTACACCACGGCCGACGTTCATTAATCAAAACTTGGAAGCCAATTATAAAGTTGAACTAATCGTGCTTCTCAAGGAATATGTGGACTGTTTTGCATGGAACTACACCGAGATGCCCGGTTTGAGCCGAGAGCTTGTTGAGCATCGGCTCCCCATTAAAAGTGGGTTCAAACCTGTCAACAACATCCTAGGCGCTTCAATTCGGTCATCCATGACCGAATAAAGGAGGAGATCAATAGGTTGTTGCAGGCTGAATTTATTCGTCCATGTCAATATACGGAGTGGGTTTCTAATATTGTACCAGTTGAGAAGAAGGATTCCGGTAAGATTAGAGTATGCATTGATTTCAGAAATTTGAATAGAGCCACTCCCAAAGATGAGTACCCTATGCCTATAGCCGATATGCTTATCAATGATGCTTCTGGACATCAAGTTATTAGTTTTCTCGACGGTAACGCCGGATATAACGAAATATTCATGGCGAAAGATGATACATCGAAGACGGCTTTTATTTGTCCAGGTTTTGTTGGTTTATTTGAGTAGATTGTTATGACATTTGGATTGAAGAATGCGGGTGCTACCTACCAAAGAGCTATGAATTTGATTTTCCATGATCTAATTGGGGTGATTATGGAAGTTTATATTGATGATATTGTGATTAAATCGGCTGCCCAAAAATCTCACTTAGCCGATTTGCGTCTTGCTTTTGAAAGGATGCGCCGCTATGTTTTAAAGATGAATCCACTTAAGTGTGATTTTGGAGTATCAGCTGGAAAGTTCTTAGGCTTTATTATTCATGATAAAGTCATAGAGGTTGATCCCAAGAGGATTGAGAAGATCAAGAGAGTTCAGCCTCCTACATGTAAGAGAGATGTGCAAAAATTCTTAGGGAAGGTGAACTATCTTAGAAGATTTATTTCTAATCTATCTGGGAAGATTATTCCTTTCACCCTCATACTCAAATTGAAGGATGAACCTGAATTTACTTGGGGGGCAAAGCAACAAGAGGCATTTGAGAAGATAAAAGAATATCTATCATCACCACCAGTTCTTTGTGCACCTAAAGGAGGAGTTCCTTTTAAGTTATATATTGCTGCTGAAGAGAAAGTCATTGGAGCGGTGATGACTCAAGAAGATGAAGGAAAAGAATATGTAATTGCTTATCTTGGTCATCGTCTTCTTGATCCCGAGACAAGGTATGCCCACATTGAGAAATTATGTTTATCACTGTACTTTGCATGTCATAAGATGAGACATTATTTGTTATCAAGTACATGTGTTGTAGCATGCCAGGCCGATGTCATCAAGCATATGCTACATCAGCCAATCCTTAGTGGAAGGTTAAGCAAGTGGGCGTACTCTTTAATTGAATAAGGTTTGGTCTTTGAGCCATTGCGAGCAATCAAAGGTCAAGTACTTGCTCATTTCATTGTTGAGCATAGCATAAATTTAGATGATGAAGTCAGTTATATCACTCATGCACCATGGAAGTTATACTTTGATGGGTCGGTTTGTAAGGAAGGCCAAGGTGTTGGTATTGTTCTTGTTTCTCCTATTGAAACGGAGATGTCCAGCCGACTTGATCTTCATTGAACTAATCATCAAGCCGAATATCGAGCTTTGTTATTCGGATTGGTCATATTACCTTCCATGAATGTGCAGCATGTTGAGGCATATGGTGATTCGTTGCTAGTGGTACAAAGTGAAAATCTCATGAAGGCAATCAACGGAATGTTTCTTAAAAAATACTTCCCCAGTGTTTGGCAAGAAGCCTAGTGCTCTTCCAAATAATGGCCGATACGTGTATCGCCCTTAGAACAAAAATGGCCGATGTGTTGCATCGCCCTTAGTCGCTGGTTAGCCGATGTGATGGGTATCGTTGCTGATCGGTTACAGGTTGAGAAGTGTTTTCAGGCTCACTGTCATGTTCACCTGAAAACAGGGGGGCATGTGTTACGAAGGCAACGAAGGCCTTGAACGTGGCGAAGATCATCACCAACACATGTGTTTCGGTGCAACAGGTGTGTTCGGCACTAGAAGAGGCGCCGGACGTGCCGTAGGCGCACGCCGGACGCGACCCAGAGGGGTCCGTTTGAGGACCTGACCGTCGGATGCAGGACGCCGGATGCGCCAGCCGGGCGCCGGACGCGCCAGCCCGCGCCACGCGCAAGGCCGAGCGCCGGACGCTGGCACCAGGCGCGTCCGGCGACCCAGTGGTCTGGGTGCGCGCGCGGTCGAGTGGGCATTGCACCGGACGCTGCGCCGGACGCGTCCGGCGCCCCCGTGACGCGCGTCCGGCGCGCGCGCAGTCGATCGGGCTTTGCGCCGGACGCTGCGCCGGATGCGTCCGGCACCCCCGTGACGCGCGTCCGGCGCGCGCCGGTCGCAACCCAGTGGTCTGGGCGCACGCGCGGTCGAGCGGGCTGCGCCGGACGCATCCAGCGCCCCCGTGACGCGCGTCCGGCGCGTGTCGCGCAAGTGTTCCAAAACCGGTTCGAATCTGAATCGGTTTTTGGTAACTTTTTTGACGTGGGATACTTGGAGGACACGAGTTGGAGTTATTTTCTACCGGGATAAGACCACCCCCCTCTATATATATGAGAGGATCATGGCCGATTGAGATCATCATCAAATCAATCGATCAAAACAAATCATCAACTCCTTTTACCCCTTCTTCTACCTCTCAACCCCTCTACCTGCTGTTCGACAACTCTCCCGACGGGATTATCGGCGATCTTAGGCGGCCTTGCTGGTCCTAGGAGATCCCCTACGTGCCTCCTCCTGACGGGTCCTTCCGGAGGTTGTTCTAGGATTTTCTACGGTCTTCAACGAGCTCTACATCGGCTTATCGGTCTCTAGATCGATTTGCCGGTCACGCTGCGTTGTTACCGCTGTCGCAGGTGCTTCGAGCAACCTCAAGGGTGTCCAAAGCCCACTGGTGGTGTGCTTGGTCCGAGGAGCGATCTTCGGCGTCAACACAACCGGTTGATGCGTCCAAATGCGGCGGCGTCGGCAGGGCCTTGAGGAATCAGGAGCGACACCACAGGCGGAAACATGGAGGGAGGGGGACGAAGCAAACTACGACTCCAGTTTGATACTGGCACCACAGTCAGATGCTCTAGTCACAATGCGAGGGAAGGGCAGCAGAGTGAAGCACTTTACTGTCGGATCTCAGATACTGGCACCAGTCCTCAGTTTCTGAGATGGAGACAGTAGCTGTTCGAGGACACAAAGGCCAGGAGTGCCGAGGATCTCTCTCTGCAGTCTACACCCGGACGTTCTCTGCACTAGGTTCGCTATTCCTCTTCCATTGAACACTTGCTGATTATTTACTACTGTACGTTTCAGTCACAACATACTTTACATCTTCACCAACGAGCAGAATAATTAAATCTTGGCCGGCTCCTCTCCGGCCCTCTGGTCTCCCTGTCTCTGCTTTTGCGCTGCGCTGAGTGAGGAAAAACAGAGCAGTCTGTCCCTCAGAGGAAGGCAACACAAAGCAGGGGAGTGCATCTACAACTCGAGTATAAAATATGCGTCCATCACAGCTTTTTATGAGGGAGGCAAGATTCGGAGGGCACGAGCAAGCAGCTAGATAAGCCATCGCTGCATTGAGGAGGCTTCAGACTTAAAGAAAAGCATCAGACATAGTACCTTGCAGTCTGCTTCTTACGAAAAGCATCTGACCTTCCTTCAGCAGGGCTGCAGCTTCCCCCATCCTGAACCACGCAAGCTTGGAGCTCCCCGATTTCGAGAAGCGCCAAGTTCCTGCATTCTGAGGGTGGAGCACTGGAGATCATCTCATCTGACTTGGAAATCAAGGTAAGCTGTTGGATTATCATCCAGTAGCACCATCGCTTCTGTTTCCGTATCGGCCATCATCAGTACTCCTGTGGCACTTACAAAAAAAACATGTGCTTTAATTTGGCTTCAGAACAAAGGGGGGATTGCTGAGGTGTTTCTGAAGCCTGGAAGTTACATCAACAACCTGATTCAGGAGTGCCTTTCCATGATACGTAAGATTCCTTGTTTTTCTGCTCGAATATCAACAATTATCAGTACTCCTATGGCACCAACAAAATATGTGCTTTTGGTTTCAGAATAAAAAGGAGTGGTTTGAATTGCTGAGGTGCTTCTGAGGCCCAGAAGTTACATCAACCACCTGAATCCGGAGTTCCTTTACATGGTACATAGGATTCCTTGTTTTTTTTTGGCACCAAATTTCTCTGTGCAAATCTGTTAACTAATGTTCTCACTTTTACAGATTGCATTCCTGCGTTCTCCCCTGGTTAATTGTTTCGTGATCAAGCCATGTTTCTAATTGCTCTTTACAAAGGAGAGCCATACTGACTCAAGGACTGGACCTCCCCCCTGTAATAAACAACTGATAAGCTGTGGCAGTTGCTGCTCTTGTGCAAGATCGGTAGATCGTTGCCTCTCCATCCTCTAACAGGTTAGTTCTCCCTGAAACACATGCTTATGTTATCTTTTATCTTCCACAGTTTTGTTCTGGAGCTCACAAAATTGCTGCTCCGTTATCATTGCTAGAAAATTAATTTTGGCTTCTAGAACTCAATATGACATTTCTTTTTTTTCGTTTTGCAATTCCTTTCAGAGGAATTCAGCAGAGGAGTACTTGAAAGATGACTGGAGTGGAGGCTTCTTTAGCATCAGGACTATTGAGTGTTGCTGGAAACAAGATAGGCCCACTCATAGAAAGTGAGTTTGCTGCCATCATCGGTGTGAAGAAAGATCTCTCAGAGCTCAAGGATATAAGCGGAGAGATTAGAAGCTGCCTATCTGCATTTCGTGATAGATCAAATGAAAATGACCCGCGATATGGCTGGGTGAAGAAACCGAAATATGTTTCTTATGATGTTGATGACTTACTTGATGAAGTCCACCTGGAAGCAGAGAAACACAAGATAAATGGTACACCTGGATGCTTCTGTGCCAAACCCAAGTCCTTCCTGTTCAGATGCAAGGTGGCTAGTAAGATCAAGGAAATCAAGGAAAAATATGCTGCAATTGTGAAGCAAAGCAGTGACGCCAATACTATACTGAATAGATTACCACCAGTGGATCATCCAGCTGACAGCAGAAACATGAAAGCAGGGGAACTGTCCTTGTTGGATAATGTTGGGGAATCAAAAATACCCAAAAGAGATCAGGAGAAAAATGAAATCATAAGCAAGCTGTTACAAGCTAATGAAGACTGGATAGTCTCTATTGTGGGACTTGGAGGGTCAGGCAAAACAACTTTGGCCAAACACATATGCCATGACAGCAACATAATGGAGCACTTCAAACATAAAATATTTTGGGTCCATGCATCATCCGAAGCATTTTATAAGGAAAAGCTTATTGGCAAGCTATTTGAAGCTATAACTAACAATAAGTCTGATGCTCATACCCCACAAGGTATGGTCAACAAGATTTCGGATGAGTTGAGAGGTCAAAAGTTTCTTCTTGTCTTGGATGATGCTTGGCATGAGAACAGGGATGACTGGCAATACATCTTGCGCCAAGTTAATATTGGCGGCCTTGGAAGCAAGGTTCTACTAACTACACGCAATCGAAAGGTTGCAGAGGCAATGAAATCTGAAATCTCAACCCATATTCGACTTGGCAGAGAGCACCAGCAGATTACATATCCTGGTGAACTAAAGTTATTAGAATTTGTGGCCTAATTAGATATACGTTTTCGGGCCGGCCGGCCATGGAAGCGCAAGGAATCGAAGGAAGGAGGGCTCGTTATCTGTAAACTGAAGTGGCTTGCTGCCGGCCGCAAGAGATTGTGTCCGATCTAGCGGTCAGCATGCGGTGAGGATGAGGCTTGTTAACACTCCTGTATCGCTTGCCCCATCGATACGGAGAGCTCTTCATCAAATTACGGCGAAGGAAGATCCCATCCATGGCGTCGGGGGAAAATTCTGGAACCTGATTCCGATTCAGAGTGTGAAGATCTAGGCGATGCAGACGCCCATCTTGGGAAGATAGAGTGCTCGCGGCAACTGCAACCGATCCCGGCGACGACACCGATTCCGCCTAGGGCCGTACGTCCGCCATGGAAAGGGCTATGGAAAGGGCCTCTGCCACCACGTCGTATTACTCCGGCGGCAACGCTCGGGGATTTCGTCCTCCCGGCGTTGCAGCGGGGTGCGCCAAGCGGTCGGAGCCTGCGCCGTGGCCAGGATCGCTGGGTCACCGTCCGGAGTCATGGTGGCGGACGAGTTCATGACGGCGGCCGGGATCCGATTTCGACGGGATTTCGAATTTCAAACACTCTTTCCGGTTCGGGTGGACCGGTTTCCACCCTGGCCGGACCCAATCGATCATGGCAAGAGCACCTGGCGCCGCGTCAGGTCTACTCGGCCCACGAAGTTGTTCCATCGCTACCCGGTGGACCTAAGCGGAAACTTTTCAACATATCCGCCTTCCACGCCGCCGCCGCAACAGTTCTCCACGACGCCTCTGCCTCGGACCTCCACGACTCTGCCGCTCCGGTCCGTTCCTGTCGGGACATGCTTATGGCCGGCAACCCAGGCTTCCGAGGACGCACCATCGACGGCCGCGGGGCGCATGACCGCCGACGCGGCAGAGGACGCGGCCCTCTCCCAGATGCACATGGCCGAGACGGTGGCCAGGGGCATGGCCGTGTTGCAAGAGGAGGACGCCATGCTCAAGGACGGGGGGCACCCCATGCAGCAGGTGCAGCGGAGGCTGAAGGACAGGGTCACGGCCGCGGGGCGGCCCATCCACCGGCCGACTCCGGAGGACATGGTCATGGTCTTGGGGGCCCCAAGCCCGTGGCTAGCAACGACCACCACGACGGCACTGCGGCGCCGGAGGGCGCGACTCAAGGCGTTCCTAGGCGCAACGGCGCGCCCGAGGGCGGTCAGTACGCTGGCCATAGACCACAAGGCGGTGGTCGTGCTCGCGGCGTCAACGCTAATCTTGACACCTCGAGCACTGTCTTGGATGATGAACAAGGCAAACAGAAGCGGAAGCGCAAGGAACAATCAGTGAGGCTGGAATGCAGCATATGCTTGGAGGAGCACTTTACTAATAAATGCCCACTACTTCGAGGAACTAAACCCACTGTGGCCTATTGTGGTGCCGCGGATGATGGGGGTGGTTTTTTCCAGGTTCAGGCGGCAAGGTACAATCAAATTGTTATGCCCACTCAGTCGTCGGTTGCTGCCCTTATAACTGTAGAGGCCGGCGAGGTGTCTGCACAGTTGCTCCGTTCTGAACTGGCCAGGATCATTCCAATTCGGTGGGATTGGGAAGTGCAAGTGCAAGGTGCTAAGTCTTTTGTTGTCCCTTTTCCTAGTTCAGAAGAGTTGGAGCGTATGATTGCGATCCGTACATTCACTACGAAGAACAAAGAGGGCACCATTATTTTTGAAGAATTCATCGACGACGTCCAACCCATAAAAGTCTTGGACAAGGTGTGGGTAACGATCACTAATGTTCCCCATGTGCTGCGGTCTTTTCTTCCTCTGTGGGCAGTTGGATCCATGATTGGGGATACTCAAAAGGTGAATATGATCCACCTCCGAGCGACAGGTCAGGTTCATATCTTGGTGGCAGTAATGGATATTGCGAAGATCCCTAAGTTTGCTGATGTATGTGCAAATAGCAGCATTTATCGCCTGTATTTTAAACCTGATGAAGCGGTACAGCATGATGCTTCTGATCCTGAGGATGATGATTTATTGGGTGATACTGATAAGGGTGCTGACGGGGAAGACCGTGAAATGGAAGACGTGGACAAACCTAATCCTACTTCTGAAAATGATAATAGCAAGTCGGATAAAGCCCCAGCACCTTCTCAAAACATACCCCATCAGCAGATAGCTTCCTTGCTGAATGAGGCTCTGGACACGGCATGTGAAGAACTGTTACAGGAACTCAGTACTAGGGTCATGCTTGAACCAGATGAAGAAGAGTTGATACCTTATAATAATCTTGTTATTTCCACTACCATTTTGCAACCTTCTTCTGTTTTTTTGACACCTTCTCTGGAGGGTAGTGACGCTATACACACCACCCTTCACTGCTCGGAGGATGACGCTGCTGTGATCCAGGACAGTACGGGGGGTTCTATATCGCCCGCTACCCACCTGGCTGACCTGGATCCCCCCAAACAGGGGGAGGGAGAGACGACCGTGACACCGATGGTGGAGCACCCCACGCTCCCAGCCGGGACCACCACGCCGGACTCGAGGGACACTCCTGTGTCCGACGCCCCCACTCAACTCGTGGGGGACACGCTGCTGCCCACGGGTACCCTCTCCACATCGCCAATAGGGGGCACCAGCACCTCCACGCAGCCGAGGGAGGACCCACCTGCCCCCGCTGCCCTCTCCGTCGTTCCAGCTCCAGAGAGCATCGTGGCCCCTGTTGCCCCATCATTGAGATGGTGGGGGAAGTAGTGCTGCCCGCTGCGATGTCTACCGCCGCACCGAAGTTGGATACCCCCGCTCCTCGTCGTTGGGGGGCGCATGTGGAGACCCCCACCATGATGACAGTGGGGGGCGCCACTCCTGACGACACCATCTTGGCTGATGCTCCCTTGGCGACGATGACTTTCATGCTGGTCGCACAGGCTATGGGCGTGGGATGCACCACCAAAGCCCCACACCCTCCTGCTCAGGGCGTTGAGGACCACCCAGTGCCAGCAGCGGGGGGTGCCTCATGTTTGACCTCCTCTACGCTTGCCACTGGAGATGCTTCACCACCAGCTACTAGGATTATCCCCTCCATTGTTGCGGCCCCCATCAAAGAGTTGCGCCGAAGCAACAGGAATGCGGCCATGGCGGATGTCCACGTCTTACACAAGGCGGAAAAGCTAAAGGCGAAGAGGAACCTCGAATACCCAGGTAACTCTTTTACTTCTTTCCCAGATTCGAAAGTTATTTCAAACCTTGGTAGGGTAGGCATCAACCTAGACTCCTCAGATGTTGTAGTTATAAAAAACATAGAGGTAGACAGGTTAGTTCTATGTGCTAATCAAAAGAAGAGCTTTCCTAAATCTATATCCTCTAGCACAGAAATTGATGTTGACCGGGAAGACCGACTTGAGGCGATTCTCATCCACGCTTGTGGAAATCTAAATGAGAATATGCTGGATGCGGAGAATGATCAAATCATAGATCTCTCTCCTCTCCGTCGGAAGAAAAAATATAATAATGCCAAAAATATTAGAAAGGGCAAACTTCCCAAAAAGACAAAGACCCCCTATAAAATTATTCTAAAATGAAGGGTGTCTTCTGGAATAGCAGAGGTCTTGCAGACTTGGCTAAACACAGATTCTTGGCAGAATTAGTTAAGGAAGAGCAAATTAATTTTATTGCTCTCTCCGAGACTGGGCGGGATTCTTTCCCGGATCATGTTCTTAAAAATCTTTGTGGAGGACATGATTTTCTTTGGCACACCATGCCTCCCCATGGTAGATCGGGAGGCATTCTTCTTGGTGTGGACCTTAATATTTTTGACATTAGAGCCATTGATGAGGGAGATTTTTATGTAAAATTCACCCTAAGATGCAAATCAAATGACTTCAAGTTTATACTGTACACAGTATATGGGCCTGCTCAATTCCAAAACAAGAATGCCTTCCTGGTTGAGCTCGCCAACACTTGTTCTAAAGAAACTCTTCCATATATAATAGGGGGGATTTCAATATAATGAGAGCTCCAGAGGACAAGAGCTCAGGGGATTTCGACTCAAAATGGCCTAATCTTTTCAATGCTGTCATCGAATCTCTAGATCTAAAGGAGATTGTGATGTCAGGCCGCCAATATACTTGGGCGGGGCCAGGGGATAATCCAACTTTCAAAAAATTAGATAGGGTCCTCGTCAGCAGTGATTGGGAAAATCAGTTTCTGCTGTCCACAGTCGAACCTAGAGATAGAAATATTTCTGACCACACTCCCCTTGTGCTTAACACTGGACCTTCGACCCACCACACCAATAACCATCCTTTCAAATTTGAGAGAGGATGGTTGTTGCGGGATGGTTTTTATGACATGGTTAAAGATATTTGGCAATCTCCATGCTCGGGGTCGTCCTCACTTGAACGTTGGCAGTTCAAGATTCACAGGCTCAGACAACATCTAAGAGGCTGGGCCAAGCACACTGCAGGGTCCTATAAAAAGGAGAAAAAGGCTCTGCTAGCTCTTTTAGAGACTCTTGATAAGAAAGCCAAAATTAATCAGCTATCTGATCAAGAAATTGATCTTAAGCGCTATCTAAAAGAGCGGCTTGTAAGCCTTCTGAGAGAGGAGGAACTGAAATGGTATGAGCGAGCTAAAGTTAAAACCCTATTGGAGGGTGATGCTAACACTCGTTTCTTCCATCTAGTGGCTAATGGGAAGCACCGTACACAACACATCTACAAACTTGAAAATGATCAAGGGGCTGTAGTCGGTGATGAGAACCTCAAAAGCCATATTACAAGTTACTATAAGAATCTCTTTGGGCCACCTGAACATTCTGAGATCACACTTGTGAAATATCACATCCTTGATATTCCTCAAGTTTCCCTGGAAGAAAATGATATCCTAATTAGTCCGTTCACCGAATCTGAGGTGAAGGATGCAGTCTTCCAAATGGAGCATAATAAAGCTCCAGGTCCCGATGGATTTCCTGCGGAATTCTATCAAGTGTTTTGGGGATTTATCAAAGAGGATCTTTTAAGCCTCTTTACAGACCTCCATAGGGAGGCACTTGATCTCTTTAGCCTGAATTTTAGAATTATCACTTTAATCCCAAAAATTCAAAATGCAACAAGAATACAACAATATAGACCAATTTGTGTCCTCAATGTGAGTTTCAAAATCTTCACTAAAGTAGGCACAAATAGACTGAATATGGTAGCCAAAACAGTGGTGAGCCCAACGCAGACTGCCTTCATGCCAGGTAGAAATATCATGGAAGGAGTAGTAATTTTACACGAAACTATCCATGAATTACACACCAAAAAAAGAGATGGGATCATATTCAAAATTGACTTCGAAAAGGCTTATGATAAAGTGAAGTGGCCTTTCCTACAGCAAACTTTACGCATGAAAGGCTTCTCCCCCAAGTGGTGTAGGTGGGTTGAGAGTATGGTCACTGGGGGAAGTGTGGGGATCAAAGTGAATGACGATATTGGCCCCTACTTCCAAACCAGACGAGGACTCAGACAGGGCGATCCTATGTCGCTGATCTTATTTAACATCGTTGCTGATATGCTAGCTCTTCTTATAAGTAGAGCAAAAGTTGATGGTCAGATAAGAGGAGTCATCCCCCACCTTATTGATGATGGTTTATCGATCCTACAATATGCAGATGACACCATTATCTTCATAGACCATGACCAAAACAAGCAAAGAATCTAAAACTTTTGCTATGTGTCTTTGAACATTTATCTGGGCTTAAAATCAACTTCCACAAGAGTGAAATTTTCTGCTATGGGGCAGCTAAAGAGATGGAGCCTTTTTATACCAGTCTCTTTGGGTGTAATGCTGGGGAATATCCCTTCAGATATCTAGGGATCCCAATGCACCATAGACAGCTTCTGAATTCCGAATGGAGTATGGTTCAAGAGCGCTTTCAACAGAAACTCTCTTGTTGGAAAGCAAAGTACTTATCTTACGGGGGAAGATTAGTCCTGCTTAACTCTGTATTAAGCAGTCTACCCATGTTTATGATGTCTTTCTTCGAGATTCCTAAAGGAGTTCTCAAAAACCTTGATCATTTTAGATCAAGATTCTTCTGGCAAGGATCTACTGACAAACATAAATATAGACTTGCCAGGTGGGACATCTTATGTCATCCTAAGGACCAAGGGGTTCTAGGTATCATGGATTTACAACTACAAAATAAATGCTTATTGGCAAAGTGGTTGGTTAATCTACTTAATACAGAGGGCATGTGGCAGTCCCTTCTAACAAATAAATACCTACGATCGAAAACCCTTACTCAAGTGACAGCTAAGCCCCACGATTCTCATTTTTGGAGAGGCCTCATGTGCATCAAAGATGAGGTATTAGCTAAAGGTTCCTTCGTTATTAAAGATGGGACCAAAACGAGGTTCTGGGACGACACATGGGCAGGAGATAAGCCTCTAAAAGTTAAATATCCTTCCCTATATAATATAGTGCGTGATCGCCATGCAACTATTTCGAAGGTGTTGGCCTCTAGTCCCCTAAACATCTCCTTTCGTAGGGCTCTGGTGGACAATAAACTTTTAGAGTGGCTAAATTTAGTAGCACAGATTTCTAATGTTGAGTTGGTGGGTGGTTCAGATTACTTTAGATGGAACTTAACCAAATCTGGGTTATTTTCTGTCCGCTCGTTGTATCTCCATCTTATTGATACACAACCACCTTTTCTTCATAAGAAACTCTGGAAAATAAAAATTTCTCTAAAGATCAAAATCTTTCTTTGGTTCCTACAAAGGGGAGTTGTTCTAACTAAAGACAAACTTGCTAAGAAGAACTGAAAAGGGAGCCAGAAATATGTCTGTTGCAATATGAATGAGACTATCCAACACTTATTCATTGATTGCCCTTTCGCCAAAATGATTTGGAGGATTATTTTCTTTGCTACTAATTTAACTCAACCTAGATCTATCAGCCACATGTTTGGTAACTGGTTTCGCAATCAGCATAAGAAGCTTAGAGACGTGATCTGGGTTGGGGTAGCTGCCATGTGCTGGGCCATCTGGCGATGCCAGAATGATGTTATTTTTAACAAACTCAAAACTAACTCTATTATGCAGGTTATTTTCAGGGGAGCGTATTGGCTACGCTTCTGGGCCCCGCTGCAGCGTGATGAGCAAACCAAGGACATCCTATCATCGATAAGCAAAAGATTAGAGACAATTGCTTTAGAGATTTCTAATAAAGGATGGAAATATATTTATTGTTTACTCTAGAGTCCTGGTCAATGTTTAAGACCATAGTTTGCTTTTCCTTTTTGATACGAAACGCTGTAATAATTGGCTGCGTACATCCAAGGATGTAGAGGCCGGGTATTTATATATCCCTTGTCTAAAAAAAAATATTTGACTTGGCATCATTGTCTGAGGCCGAGAGCTGGAGCTTCTTTCTAATGAGTTCTGGGTGGGTTGAAGAAGATTTGGATGATGAGTTGATTCAAATTGGAAAAGAGATTTCAAATAGATGTGGTGGGGTGCCGCTGGCAATTAAAACTCTTGGTGGTATCCTGTACGGGAACAAGGAAATAAGTACTTGGAGGTCCATAGGAGAGAGTGATTTGTGGAATCAAAATGACCAAGTACTTGCTTCCCTAAAATTGAGCTTCATTCACTTAGCAGATGAGCTGAAGCTGTGTGTTACACTTTGCTCTATATTCCCAAAAGGCTATGAGATCAACAAAGAGTTCCTGATAGCCCAGTGGATAGCCCATAGGTATATAAATCCAATGAATAAAGAGCATCCAGAAGATATTGGAAGTGGCTACTTTGATTCTCTTGTGAAAGTTGGCTTTCTCCAGGATTCATCTCAGTGGTGGGATAAACAAACAGTTTGGAAGATGCATGACCTGATTCATGATCTTACTCGGCACATACTACATGATGAAGTCATGACTTCTCTACCTGTTAATATGACAACAAATAATGGGCACAGATGTAGGTATTTATCCCTGACTTCATGCACTGAGCCAGTTGACAAAGTCTTGTTTAGAAAGGTACATGCTCTCTTTGTCTCCGCTGCAAATCCATCACTTGACAAAACTATCATAAAGAAGAACCGCAGTGTTCGAAGTGTTATTCTGAACAGTACAACTATTGGTACTCCATTTCCACTCTTCATATTGAAGCTTGAATTTCTTGGATATCTTGAACTCAAAAAATTTAGTTGCACAGAGATTCCAGAAGCTATATCAGGCTGTTGGAACTTGCATTCACTTCATTTAAGCAGTTGCTATGGTTTGGTGACTTTACCTAAGTCTATTTGCAAGGTTAAGAAGTTGAGAACTCTAGTGTTACTTGAGGCTATTGAACTTCAATGCTTGCCTCAATCTATTAGCGATTGTCAAGATCTTCAATCCTTACAGCTACATTTCTGCTACAAGCTCAGAGAGATACCGAGCTCCATAGGAAAAATTGAAAACCTCAGTGTAGTTCATATCGTCGGGTGTGATTCTTTGGAACAGAGCAAGTCAGAATCAATTTGGAAGGTCAGAAACATACAGACAATTAGCTTAGCTGGTTGCCATGGTATAAAATACCTACCTAGTACATCCACTTGTCGCACGCTACGTACTCTGAACCTATCTAGAACCAGGTTAACAGCACTGCCTGAATGGATCACATCGATTGGTACTTTAGAATGTATAGATCTTCAAGATTGCGGGTATTTGGTGGAGTTACCTAAAGGTATAGGAAATTTAAAAAGGTTAGAAGTGCTGGACATAAATGGCTGCAGCAAACTCCGTGGCATGCCATCAGGGTTTGGACAGCTTACCCGTTTAAGAAGGTTGGGCAGGTTTATTGTTGGGTGTGGTGCTGATGATGCGAGGATCTCAAATCTTGAAAATCTTAACATGCTATCCAGCTTACTATTTCGAATCTTGAATTCTCAAAGGATCCCATTGCTGCAGAAAAAGCTTGCTTGAAGCAGAAGGAAAACATAAGTGAGTTGACTTTGATCTGGTCTCGAAGACAAATGGAAGAAGAGTTAATGGAACATGATCTGAGAGTGTTGAATGCTCTTGAACCTCCCGCAAAGGTTAAGAAGTTACGTATTGTAGGATATGGAGGTCTGCATTTTCCATGTTGGATGAGCAGGCAAACTGAATATACTAATTCTGAGTTAAGCCCCCCACGATTCTTTTGTCTGATAGACTTGCGGCTCACAGACTTACCCAATTTGAAGCATATACAAGGAACTTTAGAGCTTCCCTGTCTTAAGTCCCTTCTGCTGAAGGATTTGCCTAATTTGGAGGATCTGTTGACTACGATAGGTCGTTCAGAAATTGGAGAGGAAGAAGTGGCAACAGCATACTGTTTCCCTGTCCTGAAGTGGCAACAGCATACTGTTTCCCTGTCCTGTTGAATCTGCATATATGGGACTGCCCGAAATTGATTGTGAAGCCAAACTTCCCACCAACTTTGGAGTCACTATCATTGATTAAATGCAACCATCAGTTGCTATCCCAAGGTAGTGCATTCTGCCATCAGCTTCCTCCACATCGCGTCGAACCCTCATCCTCTACCAGAGCACTTTCAGCGGTTTCACATCTCAAGGAGCTAGAACTATGGTACATGTCAGGATCATCATCTCGGTGGGAATCCCTGCAGCACCCCACTGGACTGGAGTCCTTGGAAATTTGGTTCTGCAATGACATGAAGGAATTACCAGAGAGCATACGGGGCCTCAACTCTCTACAGCGGCTAAAGATCTGCAGCTGCCTCACCTTTGCCATGCTGCCTGATTGGCTCGGCCAATTGCACTCTTTACGAGAGCTTGACATCATTCGATGCTGTTAGAATAATTGATCAGATTACTTTGGCTAACCCTAGAAGATTAGCTATATAGGGGCATATATGGGCCTCATGGGCCTAGCCTCATGGGCCTAATATACTCTAACACCCCTCGCAGTCTGAACTTTCGGCGCAGCGGAATTACAGACTGGACATGACATGAAAAGAAGCACACACACGAGCCCCCCCACAGACGCAACTAGCCACCGGTGACGTTGAAGCTGGAGCGGAACTCGGTGAAGGCCGAGGACGGGAGGCCCTTGGTGAAGATATCGGTGAACTGGGAGGTGGTCGGGACGTGAAGGACCCGAACAGCGCCAACGGCAACCAAGTCCCGGACGAAGTGCAAGTCGATCTCCACATGCTTGGTCCGCTGGTGCTGAACGGGGTTGTTGGAGAGGTAGACGGCGCTGACGTTGTCACAGTAGACCAGCGTGGCTCTGGCGAGGGGGCTGTGGAGCTCGGCGAGGAGCTGCCGGAGCCAGGAAGCCTCCACCACACCGTTAGCGACAGCGCGGTACTCCGCCTCAACACTGGAGCGGGAGACCACCGGCTGTCGCTTGGACGACCAAGACACCAGGTTGTCGCCCAGGAAGACAGCGTAGCCGGAGGTGGAGCGCCGAGTGTCTGGACACCCGGCCCAGTCAGCGTCAGTGGAGACAACAAGCTCCTAGGAGGAAGACCGGTGAAGAAACAAGCCGTAATCGACAGTGCCGCGGAGGTAGCGGAGGAGGCGCTTGAGAGCAGTGAGGTGGGGCTCTCGGGGATCATGCATGTGAAGACAAATCTGCTGCACTGCATAGGTGATGTCTGGCCTGGTGAAGGTAAGGTACTGAAGTGCACCTGCGAGACTCCGGTATGCCGTGGGGTCTGCCACTGAGGTGCCCGCGGCCTCTGACAGCTTGCTCTGTGTGTCAACTAGAGTGGAGCAGGGCTTGCAATTAGTCATCCCAGCGCGCTCCAGGATATCAAGAGTGTACTGCCGCTGGTGAAGAAGAAGGCCGGCGGGACGAGGCTCAACAGTAACTCTGAGGAAGTGGTGGAGCACACCAAGATCCTTTACAGGAAACTCCTGCTGAAGAGAGCTAATGATGTGGCTGAGTAGTGATGAACTGGAGGCTATGAGGACAATGTCATCAACGTAGAGTAGCAGGTAGGCAGTCTCAGCTCCACGGTGATAGATAAACAGAGACGTATCTGACTTGGCCTCCACAAAACCCATTGTCACCAGGAAGGCAGCAAACCAAGAGTGCCACACCCGAGGGGCCTGCTTGAGGCCGTAGAGAGACCTGTTGAGCTGACAGACCATGTCAGGATGAGAAGAGTCAACAAACCCCGCTGGCTGGCTACAGTGAACTGTCTCAGTGAGAGTCTCGTGCAGAAAAGCATTCTTGACATCCAGTTGATGCACTGGCCAGGAGCGAGCAAGGGCCAGTGAGAGCACCGTGCGGACGGTGGACGGCTTCACCACTGGGCTGAAAGTCTCATCGTAGTCGACTCCAGGGCGTTGAGTGAAGCCCCGAAGAACCCAGCGAGCCTTGTACCGCTCCAGGGTACCATCAGCCCGCCGCTTGTGCGTCCAGATCCACTTGCCGGTGACAACATTGGAGCCAGGCGGACGGGGCACCAGATCCCATGTCTGGTTGGCAAGGAGAGCCACGTACTCCCCTTCCATCACACGGCGCCAGTGAGGGTCCAACAAGGCATCGCGAATGGAAGAGGGTACACAAGAGACCTGCGTGTCACCGGGCATCGTCGCAAGAGCCCGGGACCGCAGTTTACCCGCCGCGTGCCGCGTCACCATAGGGTGAACATGCCGTGGGTGGTGGTGAAGGAGCGGTGGGTGGTACACCGGTGGCACGACACGGGCTGCCGGAGGCGGCGGCAGTGGTGTAGGCCTCGCCGGCAGAGAAGAGGCCACCGGTGGTGACTGAGGCGCCGGGTCCACCCGCTCACGGCGCTGGTAGACAAGCACCGGCTGAGCGAACCGTGCCGGGGGTGTAGGAACTGGCGTCCCTGGCCCCGTGTTAGGTGGAGGGGCAGGGGGCGCACCAGAGGGCGACGCTACCGGACCCGTGCAGGGCACAGGACCAGTAGCAGCAGGTGCCGGGTCCACCCGCGCACGGCGCTGGTAGACAAGCACCGGCTGGGCAAACCACGCTAGGGGCGCAGGAACCGGCGTCCCTGGCCCCGGGTCAGCCGGAGGAGCCGGGGCCACACCAGAGGGTGACGCCTCCGGACCCGTGCAGGGCACAGGGCTAGGAGCGTCACTGGTGGGCAGCGAGCCGAGGCACGGGCCCGACGAAGGGCACGATGGAGCAGTACCTGCAGAAGGAAATGGGAAAGGTGGCTGGACCACCGTGTTAGTGGGAAAAAGAGAGGAGAGGTCAGGGTTAGGGGCGGAAGGTGGTGTGGCAGTGGTGGAAAAGGGGAAGATAGACTCATCAAACACCACATGGCGAGAGATGAGGACCCAACGAGAAGTGAGATCAAAGCACCGGTAACCCTTGTGATCTGGGGAATACCCGAGGAAAACACACAGAGTTGAACGGGGAGCCAGCTTATGGGGAGTGGTGGCAGTGGTGTTAGGGTAACACGCACACCCGAAGACACGAAGGTGATCATACTGAGGAGGGGTACCAAAGAGAGCGTTGTGCGGTGTAGGAGCTGGGCATGCAGTGGAAGGTAGACGGTTTAGGAGATAGGTGGAGGTGTGCAGACTCTCTGCCCAGAAGCGAGCAGGAAGCGATGCCTGGAGCAGAAGGGTGCGCATGGTGTCGTTCATGGTCCGAATCATGCGCTCCGCCTTGCCATTTTGGGAGGACGTATACGGACAAGACATGCGCAACTAGACACCGTGAGAGAGGAAGAAGGCACGGGAGGCGGAGTTATCAAACTCACAACCATTGTCACACTGTACGGCCTTGATGGTAAGGCCGAACTGAGTGGACACCCAAGCAAAAAAGTGGAGAATAGTGGGGAATGCCTCAGACTTTGCACGCAAGGGAAAAGTCCACGAATAATGAGAAAAATCATCAATCACCACAAGGTAATATTTATAACCAGAAATGTTGATGACAGGAGATGTCCATAGGTCACAATGTACAAGATCAAACACATGAGTAGCATGTGAAGTAGAAGACTGAAAAGGAAGACGAACATGACGGCCCAGCTGGCACGCCTGACACAAGTGCTCATCATGAGCCCGAGTACAACGAATGTCGGAACTACGACTAAGCTGCATCAGAGCATCACGTCCAGGATGGCCAAGACAACGGTGCCAAGTGGTGGAGGAAGTAGAGGCAGCGAAGGCAGTTGACAACGGCGACGATGAAGAAGGCGAAGCGGAAGCTGGAAAGCAAAGAATGTAAAGGGGCCCCGAGCTGTCACATCAGAGGCGGACGTCGGGAAGCCAAATCCTTCACAGTAAGACCAGAAGAGTCAAATTCAACAGAACAGGAATTGTCAGCTGTAAAACGACGAATAGAAAGAAGGTTGTGAACCATAGAAGCTGCAACAAGAACATGAGGAAGACGAAAAGAACCATGAGCGCCGGCGGCACCCACGGATGTGACAGGAAGACATGACCCATTTGCGACCATGATGGACGAAGGATGAGAAGGAGAAGGAGGGTGCACAGAGGAGAGTATACCAGGGTCGGGAGTAGTGTGGTAGGTAGCACCCGAGTCGGCAACCCAAGTGGGATCAGCAGGAGGAGTCAGGGCCATGGTGCTAAAAGTGGATGCCAAGGCCGCCGGGTCCCAACCGACGGGCCCAGGCGAGGCGCCGGGAGGTGCCACCGACAGTCCGGGCGAAGTGCCAAGAGGTGGAGCCCACAGAGCTGCTGAGTGAAACCCCGGAGGAGCCTCGGCGAGCATGGCCGCCGGCGGGCGAGACTCACCGCCGGGAGCCTAGAACGGCCACATGGAGATGCGCCCTGCCCATGGGTTGTTGAAGGGGGGCCAGGGTGTACCCCGTAGAGGCGCGAGCGTCGGGTTGCTCCCACAGCCAGCACCCACACCATGCCCCCCTGTGCGACGATGGCGGCCACCACGGCCCCCCACCCCCACTCGGCCCGGGGGGAGGAGGACCAAGATGAGACGACGACGGCAAAGCAGACGAGCGCGGCGGAGGAGTAGCCGCAAGTGCAGGCAAAGAAGACAAGGACCCCGATGCAGAGCTGGACCCAGGCTGGATACCCTGAGTGAGCTCCTCCATGACAAGGTCGTCACGGACCTGCAGGAAGGTGGGGAAGGGCCGCTGCCGGGTGATCCACATGAGGAGGTGGGCGTAGCGGTCGCTGAGCCCGCGGAGGACATTGAGGACCAGGATGCGGTCCTCCACGGGCCAGCTGAGGTCACCGAGAGAGTCGGCCATGCTCTTCATCTGGCGGCAGAACTCGCTGACGGAGAAGTCGCCTTGGACGAAGGTACAGAAGCTCGCATCGAGAAGCAGAGCCCGTGCCTCGGTGTTGCCCAGAAACTGGCCCTCGAGGGCATGCCAGGCCCTGCGAGCGTCGACGGAGTTGCGAACAAGGCCATGCAGGTCGAGGGAGATTGTCCCAATGATCCAGGAGAGCATGATACTATCGAGACGGTACCACACTGGTGTCTGGACTGCGACCGAGGCGTCGGCGAGGACGTGGTCGTCGAGAACGTAGCGGCGGAGGGTGAAGAGGACCAGGTCCTGCCACCGGGTGTAGGAAGGCGACTCCGGCTCGAGGACGACTGGGACAAGGAGCCAGATATTCTGGACACTCTCGGCTGAAAGGTCGAGATGGTGGACTAGAGGGGGGTGAATAGTCCTTTCTAAAACTTATCACACCGGTTAACCGAAACAATTGCGGAATTAAAACTATCGGTTTAGCCAAGATTTCACCCCTCTAACTATGACTCTAGAAACACCTTGTGAAAGATCCTAAACAAGAAAGCAAGGTGCCGGTCTAGCTTGAGCTCTCCTAAATAAGTCTAGCTTAGAAGGTCACACAAACCGAAGCAACTAGTACTTTAGCAACCGAGGGAGCTCCTACACAATTCTAATGAGCAAAGCACAAAGCCAACCTAAGCTCACTAGATGCTCAAGGACAAGGTTACACAAACCGAACCCAAGAGCTCAAATTACTTAGCTATAAAAACTAAGCAAAACAACTAATTAGACTACACAAGCTAATTAGCCACACAAGAGATACTTCTATGCTACACAAGCTAGAAGGCAACAAGATAGCTACACAAGCCAACTAATTGCAAGAGCAACAACACAAGCACAATATATATAAATGTAAATACAAGCTTGTGAATAGAGATGCAAACCACCGCGAAATGTGGAACAAGATGACACGGCGATTTTTCACTAGGTTCACTTGGTTGCCACCAAGCTACGTCCTGTTGTGGCGATGCACCCACTTGGAGTTTCACATACTAAATGGCATCGGCTAGCCAAACCCACAGCTTCGGGTGCATTGAAACCAACACAAGATGGGGATCCTCCAAGCCACAATCTCCACTAGAGTTGCTCTTCGTGATCTCCCGCGGGGTGAGCACAATACCCCTCACAAGCTCTTCTCCGGAGCACCGCACAAGCTCCTTGCGTGCTTCGACAGAGTCTCTTGCCACTAAGCCGTCTAGGAGGTGGCAACCTCCAAGAGTAACAAGCCCACCGGCTTGCAACACGAACACCTAGTGCCACTCGATGCAATCTCTCAATGCAACGCACTAGAATCGCTCTCTCACTCGATCGGATGAACACTATCAAGCATGACTGAGTTAGAGGGCTCCAAGCACTCTCCAAGCCTGGACACTAAGTCCCCAAGGTGCTCAACACCTATCCAAGGTCGGCCACCATCTCTATTTATAGCCACAAGGGCCAACTAGCCGTTATCTCCTCGGGCTGGCTTGACTACACGCGCCGGACGCGTCAGATGCGAGTCGCCGGATGCGTCCGGCGCTCCATCTTGCGCCACGTGTCACTCGTGTTCAAACTCAACCATTGCCTCCCAATGGCTATTTCTTAAAACCCCTCAGAACAACGCGCCGGACACGCCTGTTGGAACCGCCGGACGCGTCCGGCGCGTTCACCATCCGCGGGTCTGGCCGTTAGGCCACGCCGGACGCTGCAGCTCCACTGAGCGCCGGACGCTGCCGCGACACTGTTCAGCGTTCAACGCGCGTCTGCTGTGCCTCGCGCCGATCTCCTTTCTGCAGCGTCGGACGCTACCCAGAGCATGCCGTCCCAGCGCCTGCACGCCGGACGCCCGGCCATGAACCGCCGGACGCGCCACTGCAGCGTCCGGCGCGTACATGACTTGCATCACGCGCCTGCTGCCGGACTCTTCACACGCCGAACACGTCAGCCCAATGTCCGGCGCTCCTGTGCTCAGTCTTCCACGTGCCGGACACGTCAGGGCTGCGTCCGGGGCCTCAACGCCCAGCATCCGACGCTTAGAAATACTGCAAATCAAGCCATCGTCGACGCTAACTTTGCCACCTTTGCTCATACATGCTAATCAACAAGTATACCACCTTGTGCATGAGAATTAGCATGTTTTCACCAACCAACTTGCATCTGGCGCTATAGAAAATAGCTCTCTAATTTTCCCAAAAACGCCGAATCCCCCCGAGCAAGCTCGGGGGGAGGATGAGCGGTTACCAAGCCCAACTCAACCCTGCAAACACCTCCACCTTTGCAAATGTGCTCACCACCACCCAGTGTACATCACCATGTGCATGTGTGTTAGCATTTTCACAATCATTTTCAAAGGATTTTCTCTTGATCTCACAACGCCACTCGATCCTAGCATGTCGCAATGTTAGATCGCTCAAGTGGCACTAGATGACCGATATGCATACTAATTTGCCCCTCTTGATAGTACGGGCATCTATCCTAAATCCAGTCAAGCTCTTCTCTACTCAACCTTAGATCGATGAAATGAAAAGCCCTAGGTTATACCTTTGCCTTGTGCTTTTCCATTTCCTCCATCGCCTCCAAATGTGCAAGTGCAACACATGCACCAACACGATCATCAAATGATGTGATCCACTTCATATCATCATGCAACCTTCTTGGTCCATTGATCTTGACCTCACTTGCTCTTCACTGTCTCATGGTCCATTGGCACCAAGTCTTGCTCAAGCTTCACCGTCTCATGGTCCATCGCTTTAAAGCCTTGACTTGTCCTTCACACATCCACCGGTCCATCGAGCCAAGCCTCATCTTGATCTTCACCAACTTGGTCACATGACTCCATGTCATGTCACATATGCAATAAAGCTCCTTCATCATCACATGTGTGAGTAATGTAACAACATCAAGCCCTCCATGGCATATGTTGCCCACACACATGATCTTGTGAACTAACCCCTGTGTATCTCAATCATAACACATGTTAGTCCACCTAAGTTGTCGCTCAATTACCAAAACCACACAAGGACCTTTCACCGGCCTGGTAGTGGAGCTGCGCCAAGAGCGGGTCAGCCGGGTCGTGCCAGAGGACCGCGGTGTGGGACATGCGGTGGCCCGGTGTGCCGGAGGAGGTGGCCCTAGTGTCGCATGAGGCAGGAAGGACGAGGAGCTGCTCCACCTCGGTGATCTGACAGGCCAGTGCGTCGGCCGCCTCGCGCTTGCGCTCCCAAGCGAGGGCGGCGGCATGCACATGGGCCTGTCCTTCCACTGCAGCCGCTCGGGCCACGAGGAGCGGCGGCTAGGGCGGAGTCCGGCCGCGTCGCATAGGGGGAAAGCGGTGGTAGGGGCGGTGGGGAGGGGAAGGAGCCACGCTGAGGAAGGGTGGGGCGCCGACGGCAGCTATCAGGGCGTCCAGGACGCCCGTGCCCTCTTCTGCAGCGCCGCGCCAGGGCCGTGGGCGGCCGCGCCGCCCGAGGCCAGGCCTCCCACTGCGCCGGGGCCGGGGACCAGGCCGCCGGCCGCAGCCAGGCCGCCCACGGTGCCGGGGCAGCCGGGGGACAGGCCAGCCACTGCGCCGCCCACGCCGGGGGCCAGGCCGCCCACGCCAGCCGCGGCCAGGCCGCCCGCGCCGCCGGGGGCCAGGCCACCCACCGCTCCGCCTACGCCAGCCTTGGCCAGGCCACCCGTGCTAGGGGCAAGGCCACCCACGCCTGGTCTGGCCGCGCCGCTGGGGGCCAAGCCGGCCACTGCGTCGCCCGCCTCGCCTAGGCCCTGCGCCCCGCCGCCCGCTGCGCCGCCTGCGCCGGCCGCAAGAAGAGAGTGGGGAGGAGGCCGGCTGGCACCTGGGGCTGCCGCCTGCGCCCACGTCGCATGGGAGAGAGGGGGACAGCAGTGGGGAGGGGGAGGAGGAGGCCTGTCGGCCATGGAGGTGGCGACAGCGGCGGCTGGGAAAGGGAGGGGGAGGGGAGAGAAAAACCTATGCTCTGATTACCATGTTAGAATAATTGATCAGATTACTTTGACTAACCCTAGAAGGGTAGCTATATAGGGGCATACATGGGCCTCATGGGCCTAGCCTCATGGGCCTAATATACTCTAACAGATGCGATGCGCTGACCATGCTACCGGATGGGCTTGGACAGCTCCAAGCAATTCGACGTCTTCATATCTATGAGTGCTCTGCTCTACAGTCCCTCCCGGCATCCATTCAGCACCTCACCTCCCTTCAAGAGCTCAATTTGTTGGCATGCCATGCGCTGACCATGCTGCAGATGGGATTGGACAACTCCATGCACTTCAACATCTTGAGATCAGAGATTGTTCTGCTCTACAGTCCCTGCCACCCTCCATTCAGCACCTCACCTCCCTTCAAGAGCTTACATTGTGGGAATGCCATGCGCTGACCATGATGCCGGATGGGATTGGACAACTCCATGCACTTCAACATCTTGAGATCAGAGATTGTTCTGCTCTACAGTCCCTGCCGTCGTCCATTCAGCACCTCAGCTCCCTTCAAGTGCTCGAATTGTCGACATGCCCTACACTGACCAAGCTGCCGGATGGGATTGGACAACTCCATGCCCTTAGACGTCTTACTATCCATTATTGCCTTGCTCTACAATCCCTGCCACCGTCCATTCAACAGCTTACTGCACTCGAAAGATTGTCGATCATTGGTTGCCCTGATTTGGTTAGGCTTTACAAGGAAAGAGAGGGGACCCAATGGCATCTGGTCTCCCATATTCCTGATGTTAGGGTGGAGTACTGAGATCACGGAGCGGATTTAGCACATGAATGAGGTAGCACCCAATCCCTTGTACAACTTACCTCTACCTGTTTGTTAATTTGCTAATGAATCTTAATTTACTCTAGGCTAGACCTAGCGGATGGAGTTATTGGGCTTTTAATTTGCGGTTACAGCTTAATTAGTTTTCTGTTTCCTTTGGCAACTAGCTTTGCTCCCTGATGACATTAACGCAGATCGATTTTTGCACGCCTGCTTTTCATCAAACACCTTTTCTCACCCTGGGAAGGCTATTGATAAAATGAAACTGTAACTAATTTGCAAAGTGACATGCCACCATTGTGTTTAAAATTTGGGTAAACTCCAGTTTTACTCTGTTTGAATTCAGATAGCAAAGCAATTCCTTTTTTTTTTATGATCGCTCCAAGATACTGGAGACTCACAATAACGGCAGTGGCACCTCAGCTAAACTCAACGTGTACTTTTCTCATGTTACAGATTTTACTTTCAAGAAACGCTGAAAGGATTCAGGTTGTCATGGGATTGACTGTTTGTTGATTACCCAGACATCTATGGTTTTGTTTAGCAGGATGGACGTTCTTCTATGCTACAGGGTTGGATTGTACAATAATTTGTGATGTAGTGCTGTACTCTATGAGGCTTTGTTGTTTAGTACTCCCTTCGGTTCAAAATATTTGTCATTTGACTTTATTTTGACCATTCGTCTATTCAAAAAATATTATTAAATATCATTTATTTTGCTATTATTTGTTTTATTAATGGATATACCTTAAGCGTGACTTATATTTAGAAATTTATATGAATTTATTTGACCAA
>CM041629.1:42195945-42208724 GCA_023333625.1 Bothriochloa decipiens
GAGTGCTTATTGATGCCGGATTATTTACATGTTGCACACATGTTTATATGAAGGTATCCCATATTGGGACCTTCTTCTGGCGATGTCGTCTTCTGCGCGACTTGTTGGGGTAGTAAGTAATCGGTGTTTTCACCTTGTTCGGAAGGTGCGTGAATTTTTACGTCAAATTGCATTCATATGGGATATGGGCTAAAATGAATTTTCTGCAGGTACACTAACCGCGAACGGTAGAACGAAGTAGTTACGTATAATGAGAGAACGATGTATGCCACCGCATAGAGCGTTAGATTATTAGTTCGTGAGGACGTATGTGACGTGCATGCATCATGGTTAAATTTGCTCATTCATACATTCATGGTTCCTTCCATTATAATTAAATTGTCTCTTTTCTTTAAAATTATAACTTATGGGATATACAACTTTTGAACAGATGGCGAGAACCAAGCAGACTGCTCGTAAGTCCACTGGAGGAAGAGCGCCTCGTGGTCCTTTGGCTGTCCGTGAGTCGGCACCAAGGGAGGTGGATACTTTTCTGGAGGAGCACGCCATGCCTAGCCTTCTTTGGAGGATTCTCTTCAATGCTGGGTACACGGTGGGCATGGAGCCTCACTATTACTGGGACAAGGATGATTTGGTGAACTATGGAGAGGCTCATGTGGAGGTAGTAGTCCCACCTTTGGATGGTGACCCCCACTGGGTTGGGTGGCGCTATTTTGGTGCGGGCAAGACTGCCAAAACGGGTGCCACATTTGCAGCCTTTGACGTGGTAGAGCACCTGATGGAGGAGATACCTCACCAGCTTGCCGAGGTTTTTCCTGGAGTGTTCCCCATTGCTCACCGCCATTCTAGGTGGCCACATGCTGAGGGAAACCCATTAGAGGCTGGTCCTGAGGAGGCACAGGGTAGCAGCACGCCTGCCATGAGTGCTATGTTTGCAGTGATGAGGGCCTATGTCAACATGGAGACTAAGGCACTTTGTCTAAATGAGGAGTTCAAGGAGGCTCGAGCTGATGCACGCAAGGAGAAGCGTGAGTTGACTCATGAGCTTCAGCGCTCCCGAGAGGAGGTCGCCCGTGTGTCTCATCATCGAGACAAGGTTGTGCTGGAGAGCCAGAAGATGGCTCAGGCTAGGGATGAAGCCTGGTCCGAGTTCCGTCGTCTTAGCATCCGCCAGCAGCAGGTACTAGAGGACGTGGAGGAGGTTCGTGCTTACAATGCTAGCCTTCACGAGGAGGTGCACAGGAAGCAGGAGGAGATCCGTCAGCTGAGAGCAGCCTTAGTAGCAGCTAGGAGGGCTATGAACAGTGCTTCTAGTGAGAGTAGCAACAATGAAGAGTAGCCTTGCTGAGGATCGTTAGTCTCTAGTTGTTCTTTTGTGTTCCTGTCAGGTGGTCATGTAACCCTTTTGCTCGCTAGATTTGGATATTTTAAGTTCAAGCCTTCTCTGTTTTTTCGCCTAGATTTTGATTTTTTGACTAAGTGTTCGACGCATGCTCGTATCCCTCGAGGGGGGAGCAAGTGGAGGTACCATAGCCTTGAGGCGTAGGAGAGCTCTAGGCTTGACAGCCCTCAACCCTTAGGGAATTCGAGGCATTTTCTACTTAGTCGCGAAGTGTATCGAGGCGTAGGAAAGAAGAGACGCTCGAGTTTCGATCACCTAACTTTTGCTTTTTGACTAAATATTCGACGCATGCTCGTATCCCTCGAGGGGGGAGCGAGTGGGGGTACCGTAGCCCTGAGGCGTAGGAGAGCCACAGGCTCGACAACCCTCGACCCTTAGGAAGTTCGAGGCGTTTTCTACTTAGTTGCGAAGCAAAAGGAGACGCTCGAATTTTGAAAAATCGTTCGTATTTTTTAGGAACTTAGGGGGTTCCCCCCGTTAGCCCCTGAGGAAGGCTCGACTCTGGTGAGACAGGGTCGAGACTACCTCTTGCATGTACAATAATAAGTTTGAACTTATAATCGAAAGTACTTCTTATATTTGTCATGCGAAAATGTACAAAACATGCGAGAATGTACAAGGGCATCGGTGCCCTAGGGGTAGAAACGACGTAGCTGTTCGATGTTCCATGCGTTGGTGAAGGTTTCGCCCTTGTTGTTCGCTAGCTTGTACGTTCCGGGCTTTAGCACCTCAGCTACGGTGTATGGGCCTTCCCATGGTGGAGTCAGCTTGTGACGCCCCTTGTTGCTCTGTCATCGACGTAGGACGAGGTCTCCAACTTGGAAGTCCCTCGAGCGCACGTGCTTGTCGTGGTAGTTTCGAAGTTTCTGCTGATACCTCACGAAGTGAATCAGCGTCATGTCTCGAGCCTCCTCGAGTTGGTCGACGGTGTTTGCAAGGGCTTCTTCGTTGGTTTGCTCTTTGTAGGCCTTTAGTCGAGGGGAACCATACTCGAGATCAATGGCGAGGATGGCTTCGGACCCATAGACCAAGAAGAATGGGGTGAACCCTGTGGCTTGACTAGGTGTTGTCCTTAAGCTCCATAGGACCGAAGGCAGCTCCGCGGCCCATTTCTTTCCATGCATGTTAAGGCGGTTGAAGATTCTCGGCTTGTGGCATTGCAAAATCATGCCATTGGCGCGCTTGACCTGGCCGTTAGTTCGAGGATGAGCAACCGCGGACCAATTTACATGGATGTGATGGCGATCGCAGAAATCCAAGAACTTCTTGCCAGTGAACTGTGTGCCGTTGTCAGTGATGATGATGTTCGGCACCTCGAAGCGATGGATGATGTCAGTGAAGAACTCAACCGCCCGCTCAGAGAGGATATTGCCGATGGGCCGGGCCTCGATCCACTTGGTAAACTTGTTGACAGCAACGAGTAGGTGCGTGTACCCCTTGGTTGTCCTCTTGAGAGGCCCCATGATATCGAGCCCCCAGACCGCGAACGGCCAGGTGATGGGGATCATCTGTAAGGCGTGAGCTGTGAGGCACGTCTTCTTGGCGTAGAATTGACACCCCTTGCATGAGAGGACAATGTTGATGGCGTCAGAAACGGCGGTTGGCCAGTAGAAACCCTGTCGGAAGGCGTTGCCGATGAGGGTCCTTGGCGCTGCATGGTGGTCGCAAGCCCCTGAGTGTATGTCCTCGAGGAGCCTCCTGCCTTCTTCGATAGTGATGCAGCGCTGAAGGATACCTGATGGGCTTCGCCTGTAGAGTTCCTTGCCATCACCGTAGATGATGTAGGACTTGGCCCGTCGCGTGATCCGGCGAGCCTCGGTCTGATCTTTCGGGAGTTCCCCTCGAATGAGGCAGTCGAGGAAAGGGACTCGCTAATCCGGAGGTGGGCTCGACAGAGGAGGTGTCCCCTTGATCTCCATGACCTCGGCCCCGGTCGAGGGGGCCTTGGTCGAGGCCATGGGTTCGAGTGTCAAGGGGATGGTGTCGGCCCTCGAGCCCAAGTCCACAGAGGGCTCAAAGAGGTCTCTCAAGAATACATCCGGAGGGACAGTACCTCGAGTTGATGCGATCTTTGAGAGCTCATCCGCAACTTCATTGTAGAGTCGAGCAATATGATTGAGCTCGAGGCCATGGAACTTGTCTGCCAGTTTGCGCACTTCATTGTAGTAGGCTTCCATCTTGGCGTCATGGCAGATTGAGGCCTTCATCACTTGGTCGATGATGAGTTGCGAGTCACCTCGAATGTCAAGGCGTCGGACCCCGAGTTCGAGGGCAATACGCAACCCGTTGATAGGAGCCTCGTACTCCGCAACGTTATTTGAAGCGAAAAAGTGGATGCGAATGATGTAGCGCATGTGGACTCCGAGGGGTGAGATGAAGAGCAAGCCTGCGCCTGCTCCTATCTTCATGAGCGACCCGTCGAAGTACATTGTCCGCAGCTCGACTTGGATTTGAACTGGCGGTGACTGGGTGTCGGTCCACTCAGCGATGAAATTTGCCAGCACTTGAGATTTGATGGCCTTCCTTGGTGCGTAGGTGATGGTCTCGCCCATGAGCTCGACCGACCACTTAGCAATCCTTCCAGCAGCCTCCCAGTTTTGGATGATCTCCCCCAAGGGGAAAGAAGACACCACGGTAACCGGGTGGCTGAGGAAGTAATGCTGGAGCTTGCGACGCGTAAGGACGATGGCATAAAGCAGCTTTTGCACTAGCGGGTAGCGGATCTTGGTTTCTGAAAGCACTTCACTGACAAAGTAAACTGGCCACTGGACAGGCAAGGCGTGCCCTTCCTCTTGCCTCTTGACCACTATGGCCGCGTTGACCACCCGAGTGGTCGCGGCGACATAGAGGAGGAGGGGCACGGGGGGTTCAGTCGACGTCACTGGTCGAGGACGGACGAGGATCGGGGCGGAGGTCAGCACGCTCTTGAGCTTGTCGAGGGCCTCCTCGGCCTCCGCGGTCCACGTGAAGCGTTCGGATTTTTTCAAGAGGCGGTATAGGGGCAGGGCCTTTTCTCCCAAACGTGAGATGAAATGGCTAAGAGCCATGAGGCAGCCCGTGACCTTCTGTACGCCCTTGAGATCTCGAATCGGCCCCTTTCGTGTGATGGCTGCGACCTTCTCGGGGTTGGCCTTGATCCTGTGCTGAGAGATGATGTATCCGAGGAGCATGCCCCGAGGCACTCCAAAGACACATTTCTCGGGGTTGAGTTTTATATTCTTGGCTCGAAGGCACCCGAATGCGATTTCGAGGTCACGGATGAGGTTGTTGACTTTTTTGGATTTGACCACGATGTCATCGACATAGGCCTCGACCGTGTTGCCTATGTGTCCATCGAAGATATGGAGCATGCATCGCTGATACGTTGCCCTGGCGTTTCGAAGGCCGAAGGGCATGGTGACGTAGCAATACATGCCAAAAGGTGAGATGAAGGAAGTCGCGAGCTTGTCGGACTCTTTCATCTTGATTTGGTGGTAGCTAGAATAAGCATCAAGGAATAAGGGGGTTTCACATCCCGCGGTAGAGTCAACAATTTGATCAATGCACGGTAAAGGAAATGGAACTTTGGGACATGCTTTGTTTAAACTAGTATAGTCAACACACATCCGCATTTTTCCATTCTTTTTCTTAACTAACACGGGATTAGCTAACCATTCGGGGTGATGAACCTTCTTGATGAATCCAGCCGCCAAAAGCCTGTGTACTTCCTTGCTGATGATCCTGCACTTCTCCTCATCGAAGCGGCGCAGGCGTTGCTTCATCGGTCTGGACCCGGCTCGGATCTCCAAGGCGTGCTCGGCGACTTCCCTCGGTACGCCCGGCATATCCGAAGGACTCCATGCAAACATATCAGCATTTACGCGGAGAAAGTCGACGAGCACTACTTCCTATTTGCTCTCGAGGTCAGCACTGATTGACAACACCTTTTCGCCAGAGCAGCTCGGGTCGAGGGGAACTTTCTTGGTGTCTTGCGCTGGCTCGAAGCTGTCGGCGCGACGCTTGAGGTCGGGCACCTCGTCGATGAGGCGCTCAAGGGTCGAGGCTATCATCGTGTTTTGCTCGACGGCCTCTCCGTACTCAACGCATTCGACATCGCAGTCGTACGCGTGCTCGTAGGAGGTGCCGATGGTGATGACGCCTCTGGGTCCTGGCATCTTGAGCTTGAGGTAGGTGTAGTTTGGGATCGCCATGAATCGCGTGTAGCCCGGTCGGCCGATGATTGCGTGATAAGTTCCGCGAAACCCGACCACCTCGAAGGTGAGGGTCTCTTTCCTGAAGTTGGCAAGGGTGCCAAAGCAGACGGGAAGGTCGATGCGGCCGACGGGAAGAGCCTTCTTCCCTGGTACGACCCCATGGAAGCCCCCGGCGCTGGGTTGGAGTTGGCACCTCTTGACCCCCAGGAGGTCAAGGGTCTCGAGGTAGATGATGTTCAGGCTGCTGCCACCATCCATGAGGACCTTCGAGAGAAGGGTGTTGACGATGATCGGGTCGACGACGAGCGGATAGGCCCCGGGGTTGGGGACGCGATCCGGATGGTCATCGCGGTCGAACGTGATGGGCGCATCGGACCAGTCGAGGTAGTGGAGTGTCATGACTCGGAGAGAGAAGACTTCTCGACACTGCCTCTTGTGCAGTCGAGGCGTGAGCTGGGTCAAGGGGCCTCCATACATCATGTAGCAGTCATAGACTTCGGGGAATTTTTCGTCTTCCCCGTTGTCTCCCTCATTGCCGCCCTGGTCTTTCGTATCGTCCCCCTTCTTGATACCCAGTTGCTCGAAGTGCCTTTGAAGCATGCAGCAGTCCCTGAGCTTGTGTTTCGCCCCGTCCTTGTGATAAGGGCAGGGCTCCTCGAGCATCTTGTCGAAGATGGCCCCCTCGGGGGGACCCCGAGGTTTTTTGCGCTCGGTTGCTGCGACGAAATCACCGTCTGCAGCCTCATGCTTGCCTTGCTGATTCTTCTTCTTGTTGTTGTTCTTCTTCGATCCTTTGCTCGAGTCCCCAGCATCGGCTGCCAGTGCCTTTCCCTTGTCCTTCTCATCGCCGAAGAAGGCTCCGACCGCCTCCTCGTCGGTCGCGTAGTTGGCGACCACATCCATGAGCTTGTCGATGGTGTTGGGGCAGTTACGCCCCAACTCGCGAACTAGGTCCTTGCTGGTCGTACCCGCAACAAATGCTAGAATGACGTCGAGAGCAGAGATGTGGGGGAGTTCGGTTCGGAGCTTGGAGAAACGTCGAGCGAAGTCATGAAGAGACTCCCCTGGTTTCTGCTTGCAGTTGCACAGTTCCTAGGAGTTTCCAGGACGTACGTAGGTACCCTAGAAGTTCCCCTCGAAGATCTGGACCAGGTCGACCCAGTCGTGAATCTGGTTAGGGCGAAGCTCCTCGAGCCACCTACGCGTGGTGTCGGATAGGAACAGGGGAAGGTGACGTATGATCGCGCGATCGTCACGTGCCCCACCCGCCTGACAAGCCAATCAAAAATTGGCTAGCCAGAGCTCGGGTTTGGTTTCATCGTTGTACCTGACGATGCTTGTGGGGGGTAAAACTTGTCGGGCAGCTGGGCGTTGTGGATCGTCCTGCTGAAGACTTAGGAACCCGGTGGCTCCAGGGCCCGTCGGTCTTCATCGCTGTCGTAATGCCCCCCACGATGGGTGCTGTACCCTCGATCCTCGGCGTCCCCGTGTTTGTGCTTGCGGTTCTCGATGATATCAAGGCACGCGTCACGCGGGACGCGGTTGTCGATGATACGATCTTGGGCTGGTGTCTTCTTCGCTCGGGGGGCCGCCTCTTGATCGACCGAACCCTCCCTTTCGGGCCGGGAGGGCTCGTCCTGCGGTTCGGAAGCTGCCCCTCGACGCCTCGAGGCTGAGCTCTTGGCTTGTTGAACAACAGCAACTTGGAGGAGACCCTCGATCTCGCGTTGTATCCGTCGAGCTTGCGAGTTGGATGGCGCGGGCATATTGCGAAGAAGCATGGCCGCTGCGATAATGTTCTGGCTTGCTCGAGGGTAATGGTTGATGGGATTTTTGGGTGACCCGTCCTCGTTGATCTGCCGGTTGACCTCCCGGGCCCTGGCTTAGGCTCTACCGCCGGGTGGCGGTTGCTCCTGCTCGAGGGTTCGCTCGAGCTGGCGCAGTCATCCCTGGTCGTCGGCGAGTTTAGCCTGCAACTCCCGAATTTGTGCCAGCTATGCGTCCTACTCGTCAGGATGGTGGCACGCCTCTCGGGGTGCGACTGGTCATCGATCCTCTGTTCTAGGGAGAGCCCCTCCCGCTGCAGCGGCAGCCGCATCGCCATCGGATCGATGGTGTCCTGATTGGAAGCGATGTCACCGTCGATGTGGAGACACTCGCGGGTAGGGTCCCAATGGTCAGAGTCAGAGTCGGGGTCACCACAGTAGAAGACAGGGAATTGTCCCCGCGCCTCCTCCTGCAGCTGCTGTCGGAGTGTGCAGACGGCGTACGTCCGGGGGCCGGGCGCTCTTGCGAAGCCCAAGTCCACGGAGGCCGGCATGACCGTCCCCACGTCCGTCATTGCACAAAGGAGGGCGCCTGGGCAGTCCTCTATCATACTCATGTTGGACTGAGTCGTGGTCGAGAACGTTCTTGCGGCGTTGTTGAGGCCGAACGGGAACCGTCGACGACGCTCGAACAGCTCATGCGGAAGTAGGCTCGTTGGAGTGGGGGTTGCACGCATCGGGGGAGCTCTGCCGGGCTCCCTCAACGAGTGCATTGCGAAGGTGAAGTCGGGGTTGTCGTAGAGCCCTGTCGGTCCGTCCTCTGCTCCTGAACTCAGGTCAGATAATCCCCCAACAAGGGGCTCCTCATCACCGGTCAGGAGCGAGGGGAGTACGGCGGGCACCAACCTCGACTCAGGTTGATGGCGATGACGGCGTCGATCGCGCCTCCTTCAGGTTGCTGCAGCATGGTGGCGAGACCGATGAGTGGCCCCTCCTGAGCGTGGGGGCACACTACGACCTCTGCTTGGGTCATTGATCGAGAGCAAGGTCATGTCATAGCCCTGACCGAGCGACATGAACTCCAGGTTCCCGAACCAGATCGCCGTAGCGCGCGGAAGTGGTGAAATAGAGTCGCCCATCCGAAAAAAATGGCGGGAAATCATTGGTAACAGGCAGGACCCCTACCTGGCGCGCCAACTGTCGGTGTTTCGACCCCGGGGGTCAACACCAACGAGTAAATATGTAATTGCGTGCTCCCTAATCCGGTGGGTGATGCAAGAAGGACATGGCGATTTATCCTGGTTCGGGCAAAGAAGGCCCTACGTCCAGTGGGGGGATAGTTCGTGTTATCTTGTACCGAAGTGCTAGTACAGGGGTGAATACAAGCGGGTGTGAGAAGTGTGAGTGTTGTTCTATGATCTAAAGCCTTAGCGTATGATGCTCTCGATCCCTCGATCCTTCTAGCTAAAGTCCTGGTGCCTCCTTTTATAGGCGAAGGAGGGGCACAGGAGTACATGTTGTTAGGGCTCACATGGTTGGTGACATATGACATTGATGCCGATCATGTCGGTGCCGCTGTAGAGGTGTACGTCGGCATGGGAGGTCCTACAGCCGTCGCGTCGGAAGTTGTTGAAGTGTTGATCGGAGTTGTTGCAGTCCCGCTCGAGGGTCAGTGTGACAGAGCCGAGGGGCGACGGTCGAGGCCTTAGGTCGAGTCGAGGGGGTCGAGTTGAGGGGGTCGAGGCCCATCGGATAAGGCCGAATCCCACGAAATACGAGGAATGTGCCGACTTACGCGTCTCAAGGGGGCGCCGGATGAGGCAGTGTGCTTGGTATGGCGTAACAGTGAGGTACGATCTACGAGATTCTGGGGTATGGGTGATAAAAGTAGGATTCAACTGCCATACTCGTAACTGTTACTGTAACTATGACCATACGGTTAGGTGGGAGCAGGTAAAATGCATTGAATGCGCCTAGATCCATACGGAGAGTAGGTAGCCGAGGGGTATACTGTGCTCGAGGGCTGCCTATTCACACGGGCGAAGTTCTGTCCTCGAGGGCGGGCTCGTTTTCTCAGGCGAAGTTCCGTCCTTGAGGGTTTTCTCATTCGCTGGGCAAAGTTCCGTCTTCGAGGCCGGCCCGTTCGCTCGGGCAAAGTTCCATCCTCGAGGGGTTGCCCGAATTGTACCCTCGAGCGTACAGTCTCGGTCCGTGTGGTAGCCCATCGAGTAGGAGGCAGTGTGCTTGGTATGGCGTAACAGTGAGGTACGATCTGCGAGATTCTGGGGTATGGGTGATAAAAGCAGGATTCAACTGCCATACTCGTAACTGTTACTGTAACTATGACCATACGGTTAGGTGGGAGCAGGTAAAATGCATTGAATGCGCCTGGATCCATACGGGGAGTAGGTAGCCGAGGGGTATACTGTGCTCGAGGGCTGCCTATTCGCACGGGCAAAGTTCCATCCTCGAGGGCGGGCTCGTTTTCTCGGGCGAAGTTCCGTCCTTGAGGGTTTTCTCATTCGCTGGGCAAAGTTCCGTCTTCGAGGCCGGCCCGTTCGCTCGGGCAAAGTTCCGTCCTCGAGGGGTTGCCCGAATTGTACCCTCGAGCGTACAGTCTCGGTCCGTGTGGTAGCCCATCGAGTAGGCTGTGGTTGTGGGCTGTCGACGCCCGTTCGTGGACCGGCCCAGTATGCCTTAGCTTGTGGGCTTTCGAGTGATAATGAGGGATGTCGTTGGAGGGTTTGCGTTGCTGATTTTGGGGATTAGTCCGGCTAATCGAGGGTTTAGGGTACCCCTTTCCCAGGTACCCGACAATTTGGGCCTTTTAATCACTTTTCTCATCTAAAATACATGTATTTGGCCTTGGAAAGACATTTCTACCCTTCTCATCATTCACGATCTGTTATGAAGGGAAACCGATCGTTTCTTTCTCGTACGTGTTCCTTC
Source organism: Bothriochloa decipiens (assembly GCA_023333625.1). Classification (NCBI taxonomy): domain Eukaryota; kingdom Viridiplantae; phylum Streptophyta; class Magnoliopsida; order Poales; family Poaceae; genus Bothriochloa; species Bothriochloa decipiens. The sequence goes on from CM041629.1 coordinate 42,206,256, forward strand.
GGTCCGTCCTTCCCTTGAGACCGTCTCTCTTTCTCCCTTGGCGCCGCCCACGACGGAGTCCCTGCCCGGCGTGAAAAGATCAGAGGGCAGGAAGCATCATATCCTTGTGCGTGCCTGCGTGTTGCGTATATAGGCGTGTGGCCATTGCTTACTTGGAGTGCAAGGTACATCGTCAACAGATCGTACCAGATCAATCACGGGATTACTGGTGATCACGCAGGACTCCAGTTGTTCCACGTATGGTAACAAACTCCCAGATATCTCTAACAGATCGTGATTGGTTGTCACAATGATTCCATCACGTACATTGATTGATACTTTCTCTAATACGCCCCCTTGACCACATCCTACAACATTTAGGTTGTGTTTGAACAGCTCCAGCTGCCGAATAGGAAGGGGTTTAGTGAATCCGTCTGCAACTTGATCACCAGATGGCACAAAATCAATGTCAAGCAGCTTCCTTGATACTCTTTCTCTCACGAAATGATAGTCCACCTCGATATGCTTAGTGTGAGCATGGAATACTGGGTTGGCAGACAAGTACTTGGCACCAATGTTATCACACCACAACTTTGCTGTTTCTGGACACTTCATACCAATTTCTCTCAATAGCGTTTGGATCCACATGATCTCCGCAGTGGCATTTGCAATAGCCTTATACTCGGCTTCAGTACTTGACCTAGCAACCGTTGGTTGTTTCCGAGCGCTCCATGAAACGAGATTAGATCCCAGGAACACTGCAAAGCCACTGGTAGAGCGCCGATCATCCAAGCATCCAGCCCAGTCAGCGTCCGAGAATGCACTGATCAACATAGAGCTAGTTCTCATGATCTTCAAACCAACACATGTTCCTGATCTGAGATACCTAAGTATCCTTTTCATGGCTAGACAGTGTTCAGTAGTAGGTGCTTGAAGAAATTGGCACACTTTATTGACAGCAAATGCTATATCAGGCCTCATGAGAGTTAGATACTGGAGCAACCCCACAATGCTACGATACTGTGTCACATCCTTTGGACCAAGTGCTGAGCCCTTATGAGCAGATAGTTTTTCACTTACACATAATGGCATGTTCACTGGCTTGGCATTGCTCATTCCTGCTCGGACAAGTAGCTCAGAGGCATATTTCTCTTGCAGTAGTACTAGGCCATCTTGTGTCTTTCTAACTTCAATCCCTAGAAAATAATGAAGATCTCCTAGGTCCTTGAGAGCAAAGGCTCGACCTAATTGATTCAACAGACCACTCACGGCAGCTTGTTGAGCTTGCCACTATGATGTCATCAACATACACTAAGACAAACATGGTGACACTATCTTTGTTAAAATAGAATAATGATGTGTCAGCCTTTGAAGCTTTGAAGCCTAGGTCAAGTAACTTACTACTCAACCAAGAATACCATGCCCTTGGAGCTTGTTTGAGCCCATATAAAGCCTTATCAAGCTTGCACACAAAATCAGGTTTGTTCTTGTCTTCATAACCCGGTGGTTGTCTCATGTAAACATCTTCTTCAAGATAACCATGGAGGAAGGCATTTTGGACATCTAGTTGTCTCAAATCCATCCTCTTGACACTGTTATGGATAGAATAAGTCGGATTGTTGTTGACTTGATTACCGGACTAAAGGTGTCTTCATAGTCGATTTCATACCTTGCTTCAAGCCCTTTGCCACTAACCTTGCTTTCTATCTATCAAGACTACCATCTGCCTTTCTTTCGATTTTGTAGACCCACTTGCAATCTATAACATTTGTACCATTTTTCTGAGGGACTAGATGCCAGGTTTTGTTCTTCATCAAGGCATCAAACTCCACATCCATGGCCTTTTTCCATTCACCATGTCCAAGAGCTTCTTGAAGATTTTGAGGTTCACCTGAGACTGTGAAACAGCCATACCGTATGGTGCCATCGGTATAGACCTTGGGCTTCCTTACTCCAACTTGTAAGCGTGTGCGTGGCCGTTGATCCAATGCGGGATCTACTGCCACAGAAACATCCGTTGTGCCTTCATCCGCAGAAAATCTAGAGGCGCCCCTAGCTTCGCTGGCTGACATGACAGGTCCACCAGGAGGCACTGTGTAACACGAATCCTGTGCGCCTGCGCCACCTGAGCCAGCGTCCGCACGTGGAGGCCCCCTCCCCCCTCCCCCGCATCCGACTGGGCTGGAGCCAGCATGCGCCTCGGAGGGGATACATCCGGAGCAGCACACACGGATCCCAAAGACGATCCTGTTGGTACGGCGGGGACAGCCGGTGCGGCTCCATCTGTTAGCACAAAATCATGATTTTTGGCCGGATTTTTGACCGAATTGTCTTCTCTTTCTTCTTCCACCACATTTTCCTGCAAGACAATATCTGACACAGCATGATCAGTAGTATGAGAGTTATCAACCACTGGTTCACCTCCATTTCGTCCTTCGACCGAATTTGTGGGTAGCAAGGAAGGTGGTAGAAGAAGAATTTCAGATTTGA